>CM055902.1:21475548-22100548 GCA_029582155.1 Panopea generosa | reverse complement strand
TCAAATTCCCTCTTTGACACTATAATTTCTCTATCAATCAGCAAAATCCTTACTCGACTATATATATTTCTTAATGGGCACTTGATTTTCCAATCTATGCATACTCAACATCCTTACACGACTATATATGTTCTTACTGTGCGCTAAATATTTTAATCAGTATATACTCGACATCCTTACAGAACGTTAAATTGTCTTGTTTGACACTATATTTTCATGCGTGACACTTGATTTTCTCACTCGATACACATCTTTACTCAACGCTAGATTTTAATTACTGGGCACTAGATTTTCTTATCTATATATACACAATATTTTAGTTGACATTTGATTTTCTTACACCACACTTAATTTTAAAACTTAAAATTAGTAAAGTAGTGAATTTCTGAAAAATTTATATATTTAAATATGACATCACACCTTGAAGGTGTCAAATTAAACATAAATTACTCATCAAAAGCCCTCGTAAATTCCTGCAGCCTGTTAATCTTTATTTCAAAAATAGTTTCAATTTCCCCATTGTTAATTTTTTATAGAAAATTAATATAACTATTAAAAACATAAGGATTTGTATGTTGTTAAATTAACGACTAAATTTTTCGAAAGCAAGGCAAAATATTGTGAAACAAGTACCTGGATTTAATCTCTTATATTTCTCTCAAAACACAATGAAAAATAACTTTATATGTTTGTTGTTGAATGATATATTAAACTTTCATTCTTAAAGGTCATATAATAAAATAATTATCATTGTTTATTTAGAGTCCAGATCTTTCTGAACGGTACACGCGTAGAAACAATGGGAAATGTTGATTTTAGGAAATACATTTTGGAGGTACATTAAATTTTATCAAATTAAGCTGATTTAGATAACTAAAAGTATCGGCGATTGAAAATATAGTATACCAAATGGTTATTGTGAAGAATTCATATTGGTATTTTTTATATCTTTCGTGAATTAAGGTTTTGAGAAGAACTATTTGATGCCGAAAAAAAATACATTGCTCGGAAATGAGTAAATTGTGGATGATTTCTTTTCTGATAAAACTTAATTTATTTGTAACACTGTGCTATATGACCGATTGAAAATATATTATATCAAATGTCATTTTTTCTTGCTTTTTTCTTCAGTATCTTTCGAGAATTAAGGTTTAAAAAAAGAACGCATTGAGTATAAAACCGCACATTTTGTCAATATTGTTCGATTTTAAATGTGATTTTAAACATTTTATTGGACGATCTATTTCTTCCAACCTTAAGCAATTTAAAGTTTAGATAAAATGAAATAAAGCATTTAAATATCAATACATAACTTACAGTAACACGAGTTAAAAACGCATAATTGTACACCCATAAAGCGTGGACTTTCCGTAGTGCGTGTGAATATAACGTGACACCGACATTTTCCAATTAAATAACACCGTTATCAATATTGGAACCCTCCAATTTGAAAACCTTGGTTCCCATTGGCCAATTCTAAAAATAATTTTTTTATTCCAATTTGGAAATTAGAAATTCCAATTCATTATGGAAATTCATCTTTCCAACTTAGACGAAACGACTTTCCAGTGGGAAAGCATGCATTTTTGGGGTCTTTAGATTATAATTGTGACATAATTATATGGCAAATTATAATGCTTTTGGTTACATTTTTGTGATCGCACAGTCATACTCTTTAAACTGCGATACTTTGTCAATAAAAATAACGAAAGATAAAAAAAAAAAGTTTTTGGAAAAAAAATTGTTTTTCCAGAAATTAACTGTGTTGTGTTGTAAGCTGAATTTCTTTTTTTTTAGGAACGCTTTGGTTAAAAACTTAGTAATCTTTGTACAATCAAGTGTTAAGTAAGCTAAGGTATTAATATTTACAAGAAATATATCACTTTTTATATCATCATAGAATGAACAGCTAAGTGAAAAATGCAGTTCGATTTCAATGGAGCTTGTATTGCAGAATCTGTATTTGCATATCGGAATCTTACTCTTCTCACTCCATCAATAAATGTACCAGTCAAGGTGTACATTTTGCAATTACGAGTGTTCGCAAAAATAATAAACACATATAAATCAGACCTAATGCCTTTAATGAAGCATTCAATCAATACATTACAAACAACTATTTTTTAAATGTGGTTTAACGTCATTTTCAACACATTTCATAATGTATATGGCATACATCCAGTTTTATTAATGGAGGAAGACCTACGAAAGAATCGTAATAGAATCAATGTCCTACCGCAAGTAAGCGGAACACGTTCCCACTTTCACATAAAGTATTAAGGAACAGCTGAGGCTCAACATAACGATCTCCGCCTTGAGAGAAAAAAACGATCTTGCGACAGCTGTGTGGAGCACTCAGCCAAAAATTACCGTCCATACAACATCTTTGTTAGTTCAAACATATTTTTATTTAATTCAATTTTACATCCATATAATTTAACATAAATTCAAATATATACTAAAACTGAAGATGCACTTACAACAGTCTATGTGATAGTCGGTCGTGAACTTTATTTTATAGCCGGTATACGTTATACAACTGAAATAATGTTAAATAAAGGCGCAACAAACGAATATTTACATTATGCGTTTGTGTTGTGATTTTTCACCATTAAGTAGTCGACTTACACACTTATATAATTATTCGTATACATTTATTGGTTTTGTTAACAATTAAAGGTAATTTTCTTCGTTTAATTTGAAACATGCATTTTAAGATTTCCAGTGTCATTGAAAGATATAGCAATAAACTTTAAATATAATTTCCCACATGCATTGAGCATACGTATATATGTGTGTACAGGTATGATACATCATAACGGTGGTCATAAATAATATTTGCTGTTGTTTATTTAAAAAAAAGTTTTTTTATTTAATGGTCATTAGGGAATTTTATGACATTTATTTATCTCTTTTTGGAACATTTTGAAATCACTGTTGTATTTGAAATTTGAATTTAGAAAAAAAAAACAGGCTTGAAAAAAATGAAAATATTGATACTGTAACGCTTTTTTGAATGTATTGTTTCATTTTGTAAACCGTGTACATACTTTACAGGAACAGGATATCTTGGATTGACCAAAAACATAATATTTATAATGATATTCTACCTCTGCCTATGTACACAAAACTCCTTTTATAATATTATTTTGACAGCTTACCTCTCACCACTTAGTTCATGTGTTCGAGTCCAGCTTGGCGCAAAAGCTTCATGTGAGAAAGTTTGCCAGATACTTGCGGAACGGCGGTTCTCCTCAGATTTATTCTGAGGTCTTCCTCCACCAAACAAATGTATATCACAGTATTTTATGTGTTGAAAATGAAATGGCATTAAAACAACACTATAAACTATTTTGGAAACTTCAGTTAATAGTTGAAATGCATAGATTTTTCACATTTCTGTCAATATATTCCAAAAATGTAAGATATATTTTAATTCTTAAGTTTTCATAATAAAATTCAATAAAATATAACTCATTACTCATATTTTCAAACAAAGCGTGACTTTACTATTTTTATAATAAAAACTATCCATAATTTTTTAAACACCAAGTTCTAGATAGTAATACTTGTATATCCCTTTATTACTAAAGCGACAGTTGGAATAATTTAAGGCATATTTAAAACATATAAGCTTTAATTTAAATAGTAATGTTCAATTCTGTATTTGTCAGTGTATTTTTCATTTGGCCTACGTGTGTGATTTCGTTTTGCTTAACATGCATATTCCTGTTTTATTATTATCGTAACCATCAATTAATATAATTACAAACAACCTAGGCTTTGTCTGACAAGGACAAATGTGAAGTTGTTGATTTATCACGTGACGTATTACTTAAATGCAGGTACATTGACGTCGCACAAGGTAATGGTACCTCTAAGCGTGAATGTAATATGACGTTTTTATTCATGTAATAACCATTTCGTATCATTTATTTTACAAGAAAATACATGTATCTGAATATCGGGATATCAATTGCTGCAATGGAATCATGATTTTCTGCGGATATTAAATGGATCAAAACCAATGATATTATTGTACCAACGTAAACTATGAGAATACAGTATACAATGTACATAACTAGCAGCGTCTATTGGTTTTCGTTGTATTAAAAGAACGTCAAACTGACTTTATCAATATTTGATAGAAGACATCGGAAATGCTTGATACGAGGTGTAAATGATTTTCCAAATTTAACAATATTTTGGGACACTAACAGAAATTAAATTTACTCGTTAATATTATTTTCAAAAGACAAGACAATATTCTTCGTTAAAATATGGTAAATATGGTCAAAATGTAAGGACAGATGTTATCTTTTGGTAAAAATGCTAAGGGGCGGCAAATTATGGAGGACATTTTAAATACGAAATCTGTACCATTCAGAGCAAAGTGAACATATTCTATTCCACATACGCATGTTCCACTGAAAATTTTGCTCAAGTATGATATGGTTTTAAAATTTATATGTTTGCGATTTTTTTCTAAAATAATTAAATTAATCAAATGTGTTTCAATCATCTCTTTCAAATAATGTTGGCGAACAACACCTTAAAAATATAACATTACATTATTGCAATATGAAAAAAATCATCAATTACCATATAATAAAACAATGAAGATATACATATATATTTTTAATGCAATACCAACCATTATTTTTCATCTTGACTGTTCAGTATGACTTTATTGACGAGTCGTTTGATTTTGGGACATTTAGCATGTACGTAAGGTACCGCATGTTCCGTTAAGTTTGTTGTAATAAAACACACATGTCTGTAACCGGAAATAATGTCACTTTCTCTAGTGAATATATCTAATATCTGTCATTTCGCACCATTTTTAAACATAACATTTAAAGCCGGGATCAGCGGTTAATGTTACGCCGGGACACGGGGAAAATAACGTTAAATGTGACTTATTATTAAATTAAAATATATCGATCATATCAATAGCATAGTTTATATCCGTCAACTGCAAATATTGTTCCACGACCTTTATTTTGATATATAGTAAGTATAATTTCAAAAACGATCAAGTATTCGGGAACAATTTTATATAACTCGGGTATTAGTTTTATAACGCAAGTACCATTACCGTGCACGACGTCATTCCGTTATTAATGGAGACAGGATTATAATATTAACACAATATGAGCAAGTATCTATAACTTGATTAATGCTGAAATTGGAAGATTTTGAATAAATCTCGTGTAAATCACGTAACATGTCACGTGAGATGATATATAAACGAGAACGACGGCGACGAATGGAGCTAATTAAAACCACGGATATTGGCAAGCAAAACTGTGTTCTGTGTAACGTAGCTTGTTCAAGAGTAAATACATCTTCTGAAAAGAAAATACCGCTATTTTCAAGAAAATACATGGTATATGTATATATATATATGAATAGATCCCAAAAATCGTAAATTCCGTTGCTGTGAATTTAATTATCTCCCTTTATAAAATTAAATATATATGAATTCACTGTATCTATATGATCCAACGGGTTTATAAATATGTCCTTTATATAGCATGTGAGTAGTCATGAATCTTTAACTGGATCCTACTCATATAAAGCTATCAGTTCATGTATGTAAATTCCACCCTGTCGAGATGTGTTGCATGTAATTCCATAGAATATAAGTCATGGTCGACACCAAATTTATTGGTTTGGCAGAGGCCTTGATATTGTATCTATGGTTTGCATTGTAGCTAGGCGCACTCGCCGTAGTCTTGTCTGTACATTTATGTCTTGGTTATTCACAAATAATTTTCTCAATATATGTGTGTGTGTGTGTGTGTGTGTGCGTGCGTGCGTGCGTGCGTGCGTTCGTGCGTGCGTGCGTGCGTGTGTGTGTGTGTGTGTGTGTCATATCAAGTTCCATTATTATTAAGCAGGACCCGATTAGCTCAGTCGGTTACGCGTTTAACTATCATTCCATGGATCGTGAGTTCAAATCACCGCCCGGCAACAGTCTTTGGGACGATTGATATACGACATTATGTCTCATTATCATTCGTCTCTCACCATTGATTCAAGTGGGAAAGTTATCAGTAACTTGCGGAGATGGGGTGTGCTCGAGTACTGGTTAATACCAGGAAAATAGTGGTTTTGTTAATTGATCGTCTGTAAGCCCTCGATGGCATAAAACTGACACTAATCAATCATTAACCTCAAAATGAGTAGAAATATCGTCCTCCCAAAGTACCTGTAAATTTTCACACATAATTTTTTATGACCGAGCTACTCTTGAACCCACGACCTCCGCGGTGTAGTGAGGTATGTGGTCATTAGCCTTAAACAACTCGAACACGAAATATATTTTATGTTCAATCAAATTTAATGTTATTTGCAAACATTTAGCAAATATTTGTCATGTGCACTATTTTTATCATTTATCTTATGGCAAAAGCTGGACAATAAATTATTTAGATATGCAGATGTTAAATAATTTAAGTTACACTATATATAATATAGATGGGAAACATTAATAAATGTATCATATATAAGCAAACACACACACACACGTGTGCGCACATATACAATCAAACCAGTGCAAGCTCTTTTAAGTAGTCACTTTTCTTAAACAGCAACATTTGCTTTTCCCCATATGCGTTCTGAACAAATTCACCTGTGTCAAACAAAAGCCTATCTTAAAATACTACTTTTGCTCTGCCCTTTGACAGGCTGATAAAGGCAGCTTTGCGTCAAATAATTTTTCATATTATTTTTCTAAGCAAAGAAAGAAAGACGTGTGTGATAAGGTATTAATCATACGGTTGAAAACATTCAATGCTTCATAATGGTAGGAGCACACTCCAACACTTTTAATGGGAACTAAACGACTTCAATAACGCATAGATCTGTTAATGTTTATATTAAACGAAAGAAAACTTATAAAATGCCGTTTCAATTCTTGAAAACTTGAATTTATTAACTTTAAGATAAATACTTCTTATTTCATTTTAAATTAGTATACACATTTCAACAATCACATGTTAAGTATCATCCCTTGCTCTCAAGAGTCACACAGATATTTACATGTGCAGTACGTCAATAACGCTTAACGTCTCACTACACAATTACGCTCCTCTTCCCCACGGTAACATGATCCTTACGCTTAAAAAAGGCCTTTGTAATTTCGTTTTGAAAAATTTCAAAACGGTTCTTAGTGGTCATTAAGACATCATTATTGTTAAAAAAGTGACTTTGATAGGATTTCAACATATGCATGAATTTATGAGCATTTGAGGACTTCTTTTTTAACAAATCTCCGGGTTTAACTGCACCCTCTTTAAAAAAAACACAAGCTGGTCAATGTGGGTATACATTCCTACTATGTGGAATTCTTTTTTTACCATGGAAATCCTAAACCTTATTTTATATCGAACAAAGAATAAAATTCAACAGGAATTCGACTAGTGTTATTATTTGATGGATCTCACCCATCAAAAATAAAACAAGAGGAGCACGTGCAACTTGTTCAACAGGACACAAATTCGTTTACATTTATTGACGTTTCTTCATGAACATTGTGCGTGCAGTTACAAAAATTCGATTAGCCATATAGTTTATACAAATAAGGTTTAATGCCCAAGTAGCGGTTTTACACTTGTAAGACCATTTGTCTTATTTGGTTGTATAGTCCTTGCAATACTAAGTATGCGTACTTTATGTGTTTGTGCCACTTTTGTGATATTTCTTTGGAATACTACGTCTTCTGTTGGGTAAATATTATTTACTTCGTTTAGCATAAAAGTCGAACGAATAATGGTGAAGTAATATTAAAAAGCATATAATGAATAATGTCAGAGTAAAGAGATAGCACAATATTGTGTATGTGGTGAGGACGTTAATTTTAAGCGTTGTTAATATGAAGAAACAAGCTTATAAACAAATTCTGACAAAGTCATCATATCTCCAAATCTGCAATTACTACAGGAAATAAGATGTAGCTTGTAGATGACATATATATTGTTTGTTCCTTGGAGGTAATAAGAGCTTGTAGCAGTATGTACTGCCATAAAACATTTTATAGTTTATGTATTATAAGCATATGTTTAGTTACAAAAGATCGGTTATTTATATTTTGTCAATGGATACGGTGTGATTAAGCATGGTTTCTTTGATGTGTTGTTTTATATTCGGCAAATTGTTGGCGGTGGATAATTTTTTGTCGTCGTAGTTTTGCTCATGTGGAACGGCTCGTCAAAATGATTGCACTTCCGGGTTATATCATACTCATAAAGCTACTACTATTATATGTAAGCGTTTCGCATGTCATCTTTTTACAATGTGCTTCGGGGTCCTCCGTGGCCGAGTGGTCTAAGACGTTGTAATTTAATGACTACTACCTCTCATTGCTGAGGACGTGGGTTCGAGCCTCGCTTGCTCCATACATTTTAAGTGAGAAATGTTGCCACCAATAAAACTGGATATGCCATATATGACCTTTAATTTGTTTAAAATTGCGTTACACCCCATTAAAAACAACATAAAAAATGTGCTTCGTTGTATCAGTCTTAAAGTCACAGCAACATTCAACCCGACATATGCTTGTGCAAAAATTATTCAATTTTTACTGTTAATTCTAGTATTGAGAGTTTATTTTGGTGCCAACCGAGAAATTGTGGGCGCATTCATTATTTCACAGGCCATTCCCAAACGTTATATAACTGAGAGGTAAATTGTCTTATTACGTATAATGATTTCTTTGACACGTCACAAACGACCTTATAGTACATTTTCCCGCCGAGTTCTTCCCAATAATAATCGGAATATGTATGCATTATTAATGCCACAAACATATATAAATAGCAATCAAGAGATTGCGGGATTCGGGGTTGGAATCGGGAAACGGAGTAACATTTTCGACAGCATTATAAGCCGAGGTATTAGCAATGGATTTGCGTACTTAAATAGTCAATGCATCGACAGTTCTGTGATCCAGGGCACTCGATAACTTTCAGAAAATCTGGCAATTCGGTCAGCAAAGACAGCAAAATTTTCGAATAATAGATAGTTAGCTACTGTTCTCTCATTTACATCTGCCATTATAACTGTATGTGATGCTTTTTGTTCAAACACGCTGACGTCATTGCTCCTTAACATATGATTGTCAAACACTTTATGAAGATCGAATTTTGAAGAGCGTAAAGAAAATTCACACCCCAGATCATCAAGGGGCTATGTGTTTTTATCTTTCATTTACACATAGCACCTTGATGCTTTAAGCAGGCGATTTGTAGTTTTGAATATTTCCTGCATATATATTTAAATAAATATAAACGATATATATATTACTTTGTAGGCCCTAGCAGGAGAGACAGCCAAGATGGCACAAAACATGATAGTGCTGGATAAAACTGAGGCTGCATTGGAGAAAGAATTAGAAAAGGAGGAAAACAGGAAAAAGCCCACGTCCAAGATTGGAAAGTAAACAACCAATTGATTATGCTAATTAGTCGTCCATATGTCTGAACAAAATACTATCTTGTTATAAGATGTTATAGTAAATAACCATATTGCTTTAAACACTCATCTGTAAGTTGTTATTTTCATTATTGTCATAAAAAGCTAATTCAATTTTGTCAATAGAATTACATGTTCACACACACACACACACACACACACACGCACGCACGCACGCACGCACGCACGCACGCACGCACACACACAAACGCACACACACACACACACACACACACACACACACACACACACACACGATTATATGAAGAATTATGAATCTTTTAGATCCGTATTAGTAAAACGAATAATCATTGTGTAATGTAGGTCACAGCAACTTAATATATTTGTTGTTAACATTTGGTCATACCGTTTATGAAACAACACACTGCTAGGGAAAGTACCGTTATGAAAGATATGGGCGCGTGATCACGAGCAATTGTAGTATATTTAGTTAATGACTTAGTCTGTTATATCTTACTAAGATTCTTAGTCTGTCTCTCAATATACTAGTAAGAGAATTAATGTTTTTTATGTGTTTTCTTTTCAACTTCTGATGAAGGCGTTAATGCGAAAACTAGCTTAGGATATGTGTAGCAACATAAAACGGTATTCTCACTACTGCACATACACATATACGCAACAGACTACGGCGAGCGCTCTACCTAGCTACAATGCAAACAAAGCCTACCAGAATATGGAATTCACAATCTTCATAGAAATGGTTTCAGTCATTAAAGCTTATACACCAGGATATAACACTTAACATGTCCAGACGGTAGTGACAAATTTACAAACAAGTTATGATAGCTTATACACCCGGATATAACACTTAACATGTCCAGACGGTAGTGACAAATTTACAAACAAGTTATGATAGCTTATACACCCGGATATAACACTTAACATGTCAAGACGGTAGTGACAAATTTACAAACAAGTTATGATAGCTTATATACCAGGATTTAACACTTAACACGTCAAGATGGTAGTGGCAAATTTACAAACAAGTTACGATAGCTTATATACCAGGATTTAACACGTAACACGTCGTGACGGTAGTGACAAATTTACAAACAAGTTATGATAGCTTATATACCAGGATTTAACACTTAACACGTCCAGACGGTAGTGACAAATTTACAAACAAGTTATGATAGCTTATATACCAGGATTTAACACTTAACACGTCAAGACGGTAGTGGCAAATTTACAAACAAGTTATGATAGCTTATATACCAGGATTTAACATTTAACACGTCAAGACGGTAGTGGCAAATTTACAAACAAGTTATGATAGCTTATATGAGTAAGAGCCAGTGATGGATTTATAACTACTCAACGGCTTTGATAAGGACGGACCATGAGAATACAGTGATTTCAGAATAATGTAATGCTATTTCACCAAGACAGAGAATTTAAATGATAACAACGCCATTTATGTGCCAGACGCTTGCGATAACTAATCCATTTTGTCAATATGTAATTAGCTAGAAATCGTTTCCAATAGATCCCTTTTAACAAAGGCTTAACTGGATACCTTATAAGAAATACTAGATAAATAATTGTTTCACATTTGAATTAATGTAAAGTGTTTGTCAAGATGTTGGCGTAAGTATCTCGAACTTAAAACGGGATCTTCTGAAAGACGACCGTGTTTTCACCAGATTAAGCTGTATTACAGTCTAGCTTTAAACAATGTTAAACCATTTTACTATATTGTATATATTTTTTTCTTAGGATTCATGCCTCATGATTCGTAAATTTCAAATAAAAATAAAATAGTTCTAACATTTAGAAATCATACAAATAAATTATCTGTCCAACCATCTTCGCGTATATGGTATAATGATATAATGTAAGGTTTCAAATTCCTGTGACGTTGGACTAGCCGTTGCTCAATACTATTTTGGTGAAACCATTTGTTAAGCCAACTTGCCTGAACAACATATGTCTGAGAACAATTTAAAAACTTTAAATGAAAACTATGCCCACGAAACAATGCCCGTCAAGTACAAAATTAAAATTTATATTTTTTAGAACTGAATTGCAGTTAAAACTTCCAAGCAACACATAATGTGTATGAAACAATACCCAGTTCCAGCACAAAGGTTAATATTTAACACCAAGTCTTCCTGAAACCTATAGCAAGAAAGCAATCAGTTAAGTAAAGTCAATCCAGTGAAGGTGATAATGAAAACAAGGCTGGAATTATTATACATTCAAAGTACGGAAATTTTCCGTTGAATGTTTTGAAAGAGTCGTTCGAAACGAATTTTGAAGACGAAGTTGAGTAAAATTTAAACTTTGAGTAACTTAATAAAGTTTTTGCTCATTCCAATTCAACTGGGTTGTAATGGAAGACTTGAAATATATTTCTATTAAAATACTACTACACATGTGTCGCCTTAAATTCATAACAAATTTCTGTTTTACTGGTAAAACAATATTGTGAGATATTAATAAGTGGGGCTTTATGCTGAAAATTTGCCTTAAAATATATACAGATGTGAATCGTCTTCCCACTTCATTTGGCGTAACTCCATAAAAGTAACACTTAACTTATTAATTCCAATTACAATTCATCTGTTATATATAAATCATTTAGCCTGCACATGCTTACCTAAAACAATAACACATGCACCAAATAGGGCACAGATCATAAATTAAATCCAAGTATATTCTATATTGTTATGTATAAAACATTTAACTTCATGCTTACCTAAAAACAGGTATAATGTACTAAATAAAGAAATACACAGATAACTATGCAACATATGAGATGGTATGGTGATCATACAAAACTATTAGAACGACAACCTTACGAGATATGTCATATGAATGCAATACGTAATAAGCGTTATATAAATACGTTCTATGGCGAAGATTCTCGCCTCACTCTCTTTATCTTTGTATAATACACATTGTCTGAACAATATGTTACAATATAGAATCATTATGTAGCTCCTTTAAACTGAGTATAACACACTGCCACTGCATATGCCAGTACTCTGTGTAATATCCCTATGTTTCTATTTCAGAGCTCGCCATAAAGGGGAGCGCCTGCTTCACTCTAAGTACGTACTGCTGATGGTCGTGATCCTCAATTTACTAGACTGTCTCCTCGTCCTGGGTGAACTCATGTTGGATATCAAATATGTCACAGGTACATTTGAAATTAGCAGTGATTAACGCATACTGGCTATCAATTATGCCACAAGTATATTCAAAATATGACATTCACTAACTCATGGTGAACGTTGAATAAAGCACAGCCACATTTAAATATTAATTATACAAAAAAATGTTATTTACATTTAAAAATATAGCACCACTTATATTAAAACTAAAACTGTTGCAAAATACATAAAAAAAGAAACAAGCAAAATTAGAACAAAAATAGAAACAAATGGAAACAGATTTTCCGTTCAAACAAGATTTAAAATCAGTTTTCTCAATGACATAATTAGATTTGGGATTTTGCATTTCCTGAAAACACATTGTTTTCTATAACCAATTTTGCTCATTTAAAGTCAAATGAATTATCTTTTCGATTTAAAAATTTGTCATGACCTGGATTCTTCTTAATTTTGAAAACATTTATTGTTAATATATATATATATATATATATGGAGATAATTATTTGTGAATAACCAAGACATAAATGTACAGACCAGACTACGGCGAGTGCGCCTAGCTACAATGCAAACCATAGATACAATATCAAGGCCTCTGCCAAACCAATAAATTTGGTGTCGACCATGACTTATATATTATGGAATTACATGCAACACAACTGGACGGGGTGGACACATTTACATACATGAACTGATAGCTTTATATGAGTAGGATCCAGTTAAGGATTCATGACTACTCACATGCTATATAAAGGACAGATTTATAAATCCGTTGGATCATATAGATACAGTGAATTCATATATATTTAATTTCATATGTCACAGGTACATTTGAAATTGCTAATTTCAAATATATATATATCTGCGCATATTCCCTGTTGATATCAGTTTATCACCATGGATAATAACGTTAATATATATTCAACAGAGGCGCCAGCTGGTGTCTCGTCTAATAAATAAAATACCAGTCGGAAATCTTTTGTTATCATACATTTTTGTCTAATAAATAATTAGATATAGTATGTCTGCTATTCAAACGTTTCCTAATGAATCATGATACGTCCCGTCACCTTAGAGCAATAAATATGTAAACGGATGGCAGATGTCATATCAATCTAAATCTTGTAGTCTTTATTGAAATTCGTCTAGATTTTATTATCATTTAGAAAGGAAAACGTAAGGTTACTTCCAGTTAAATTAACTTATGAGACAGAAAACAGTTTTCACTGGTAATACGTTCTGATAATAAACTATATTATGTCTTCTTTAAACAAAACATAGACAAAAATATATTTAGTATACAAAAATGAAGGACTGTGTGTGGTGTTCTTGAGTAAGAAAACTTTTCCCGCATATGCTTTGTACTAATTCTACCCAGGAAGACTTCGCGCGTGATTTGTCTAAGTTGTAAGAACTTGTTTCACAATCGAAGTAAAATAACAAGTTTAAATCAAAAATCATTTTAATGTAAGGAAGGACTGAATATTTTGAATACTATAATGTAAATATCAAAACGTATTTGCCATAATCGACAAAGCATTCAAAGTCCTCATAAATAAATATTCACCTTCCCTGATAGTTATAACCTACTCCCTTTGGATTAATAAACCTGCAGATCTTGTTTTTAAACAAGAATTCTAAGCTGTTAGAGTCATGAATCTAAAATCGAACCATTTCTCAGAACATCTTTAAAATTGTAGAATCGTTATGTATAGTAAGTCACTCCTATTTTACTGTTTTATATTATACTTTCCAATTAAAAAAAGCTCCTGACAGGTCCAAGCATAGACTAGGTTTTATTACATCTGTCCATGAGGGATAATTAATTATGCAATACAGCGTGCCAACTCAGGGGTTTAAATTACAATCGCACATTCGCACACATGCACGGTACAAGTATAACGTTATTTAATAAGTATTTATTATAAACCAAGAATTAACTTTATATATATATTTTAAAAATAACTTAACTGAAACAATGCTTTCATCAAATCACGCATTTTAAAAAATCTCCAAAGTGATCATTAAAACTCTTTAATTCAAACACGTCTTTAATACACCATACAGTTGAGCGTTCATCGAATTGTACTTTCTGGCCATGTCTTGGGCGTGACGCACATTGCAGTAAAACAAAAAAACATAAGTTGATAAGTATACCGTATTTGACAATATCGCCTTTTTATTTAGATTTACTCTCAAAGGAGTTGGACAGATCAGAAGAATTTGTTGGATCCATGAGAGGTTTACATCCAGACAGATTAGGTTATCTCGGACCAAAAGATATACAAAGTCTGGAACATGAGTTGCTTATAGCCACGATAACCTGGGATGACGCCCATGGCTCCCACAGGAACCACAGTTCTTTGCCTGCTGGTCATAACACATTGGAACCACATACAACAAAGATCCACTTTCGTCGAAAACGAGAAAACAGTCACGTAACTTCAGATGGTACAACTGACAATAAAATAGACGTTAATAGTGTGGTCTCTGATAATGGTTCAGCTCATGCGAATGGCCAACACCTTTCCCATACGGAACATGCACATGGACACAGCATTGAAGAAGATGTTGTCCACGCCTTACATAAAGCCAGCATCACAATATTGGGTATTCTTGTAGTCGAGGTAAGTTTGTAAATAGCTTGAATTATATTTATTTGAATGAAAAAGGAATAGAGTTTAACGCCATTTTCAACACATTTCAGGTTATATACGATATATCCAGTTTTATTGACAGAGGAAGTCATCAGAATGAATATGAGTAGAACCACCGTCCTTCCGCAAGTAAATGGCAAACTTTCTCACATAAAGTTTTTGGAGTGAGTAGGACTCGAATCTTTGACTCCAGTGGTGAGAGGTAAGTGACCTTGAGACAGCAGATTAGACCATTCAGCCAAGGAGGACCCATGTTTTCAATAAAATCGTCCAATAAGTTTTGTATTGGACGATGACTTTCAAGTAGATTCTGGAGAGTGTTATCATACATTTATAAAAGCATGTTATTTTATATTGACAAATCTAGGGAACGATCGGCATCCTCAAAACCTACATTTATTTTCAGGATGAGTCTTTAAAAAGAACGTACGTTTGTTTAGAATTATATAATTATTATCTATTTCGGAACATTAGCAATTTATCATGGAAATGACTTCTGTTAATCTACATTTCGCTTTGTTATTGTCGTGTATATCATATTTCAGACAATTGGACGACAAAAAACATTTTAATTTAAGTCTATTAAACCTCTTGCGTTACCAGTAATATACACATTATTTCAATTATTTCAAGCCGCTGTTTTGTGAAAAAATAAGAGGCAAAACCGCCAAAATGTCTGCAAATTATTTCTGTATATTCTCCCTATAGTAAACTAACTGGAGATTTAATCACGTTTTAAATGTATAATTTAAATTCTTAATGGCATTATCTATTGTTTCAGACGTTCGTAAAAGTGTTCTGTTTCGGAAAAGAAATGCTTGAACACAAGTTAGAGGTAAGTTTTTAATAGTGTCTCCATTTACACGCCATATGCGTGTATTAGGTTTTCGATTTCTCAGCAACAGTTTTAGATTTTCAATATTCCGGCTTTTGTACTTTCTAAATTAAATTGTTAAAGTACTTTTTTTATCGCGGTAACATGTGACTTCTTGTGAAACACTAACTATTCAATCTGATCCAATATTTATGTGATAAAGATTGCATATATAGAAATATTGATGTCGTAATTTGATCAGTAAACGGGCATTGATTCCAATTACACGCTCGTCATCTTTGCGAAATACGTACATCACTCTGTCTAATCAGAAACAGTAGCTGCCTAACTACTAATTTAACAGCAGATGTAATTATCCGCGTACTCATTAGTCATTCTTAAGACATGACCATAAATCGTTTCTAGCATAAAAAACATTTTTGGGCATTTTTTATTTGAAATATAGGTTAATATGTCATCTGGTCTTGAACAATCATTTGTGGAGTTTTTCTTTAATCACAATGCGGAAATATATATTTTGAACAAAAATTAAAGGGACAGGAGTGATCGTATGTCTACGCGCCAATGATTTATAGTTTGTTAAGTTTAGATTTGATTGCCATATAAACATTGATCACATGCTTTACAGTGCAGGAGTGTAATAAACCCATGACATAATTTTTATATTAACCTAGAGTAATATCACTTCTGATTCATCGCTCGGTGTTTTCCGTATAACTGGGCTCTCGTACGTAAATTTCCGAAGTACTTTCCGACTATAGAAATGACGTCGATTTGTCATGGATAAATGACGTTGTTTTGAGACGTAACGTATTGTGATTACTCACGGAATATGCCCGATTTCTTCTCGTTCTCCATAAAGGTGAGCTATGTAATAAAACGAATCTTACATTTGTGCTCATTTATTATTACTTTTATTACTCGTTAAAAACTCCAACTCGTTTAATAAATTTAATAATAAATAAGCACGCATGTAAGATCCTCCATATATTACATTACATATTGTGCATATCAATCATACACGCTTATGGGCAAAAGCGTCTGGCTATTAAAATGCAAATCACAATTAAGTTTTAAGATAATCGATCTTACGCATTACCTGATAGCTGATAGACATAATTAAAATTGATTAATGTTCATCTTAATACTCGTGTCTGCATAGGGAAGTATCAATTTTGGGAGGAAGTAAGAGGATATTTCCTTAATAAATTACCTTATTGATGTTGTATACACAATTCCGATGCCATAAAGACATGCGATATAAAATAAGAAAATAGTCATACATCAGGGGACGTATAAAACTAGTTGATGATTATATCAGCTCACCATTGCACGGTATAAGCGTGATATTGTGTTTCAAATGAAAACAAATCATAATTGAGTACATACACCTGTCTTACATGACATGTCAATGACATGTTTACAACCATTCTCGTGCGAACAAAAACGTTCTCTAGCATTCAGAGAGCACTACAACAACACACACATGACCAATACATAAAATAGTCATGATTAGTGTTAATATATAGAAACAGTGACA
Source organism: Panopea generosa (assembly GCA_029582155.1). Taxonomy (NCBI): domain Eukaryota; kingdom Metazoa; phylum Mollusca; class Bivalvia; order Adapedonta; family Hiatellidae; genus Panopea; species Panopea generosa. The sequence continues at coordinate 22,082,905 of CM055902.1, read as the reverse complement.
CAAGGGGTCGCTACCTCTATACATCTAGTAGCAAACTTTAATTGGAGAGCTTAACGCTGGTGTATGGGTTCAAAAAAACATGGCTCTTCCCTCGTCATCAACCATCAAACAAGAGAAAGTAAATAAAAGTAGTCCCTTATAACAAGAGATAGTAAATAAAAGTAGTCCTTTATACTCTCAAAGATGTGCTGAATAATGTTTTACACAATTTACCTAATCAGACCGAAGATTGTAGTTAGACATTTAATAATGGTTGCCCAATTTAGATATAGAATACGGATCTAGAATCGAAAACCACAAAAATAGACAGAAACCAATACAAATCCTCAATAGAGAAATGATTTTTCTGCAGCAACATCTTAGTCGCAACTGCATATTCGTGAAAACCCCATTTTATTCTCATTTGATTGCAACATAACATTCGGATAATGTGTAGACGCCCGGGATCGCCATATCGTATTTTGATCGGTATTGTGAAAATGTTTCCGTTCTGAGACAAATCAGCATTAGAAAACAATACTGCGATATAAGAATACTTAGAACAAATCCTAAATCTCGTCTTCCTTCTTGAAATGTATATGAATTTGAGCGATAAACACAATCCACGTTTGTTGTTTTCATACAGCAACTGCCAAATCTTTGCCGTACAGATCAGCAACTTCAAGTTTTCAAAACTGTACGCTCCCACACTGTATATACACGTAAGGCTTACTCTTTTATTAATGACTTTGTTTTACTGTCAATAGGAGACACTTTTGGTGTTATCGTTCGCCTTGCTTGCAGAAGGTCGTTTGTTTAGGTCATATCAAATACAGTAACTAGAAAAATGATACTCGAAGCTTCCTCGCTTTGCGCTTAGCCTTTAGATGTTTGTTCTAGTTCTTGTCGAATCGAACCATGCGCTCAGAATACTGTCGAATGTAGATATCGTCACGATATGAATGAAAAAATGTAGAAGGCACACTAAACATCATACAACAACAACAACAACAACAACAACAACAACAACAATAATAACTATGATGTTATAACTTGTCAAACATTAACAATGAAGATGAATTCGACACAATGTAATATCATACATGTCCATTACGTGTACAAAATAAGCTAAACACAATGATTCAAAACACAGCACAATATAAACAGCATATCTATTTCATTCCAAACAGCAATGTAAATATTTTACATAGTAATAGTCTTGAAAGCTCATTAAACTTCGGAAACGGTCGTTTTTAGTTTTAATTTACGTACTCTTCCAGACGATAGATTATATGTTTATTTTATCACTGAGAAAGTTTGCAAACGAAAAATTAAATATAAAGTGCATTAGTACGTAATTGAGAACGGGTTTTGTTTACAAATTATTATTCGTCTCTTTCCGGTAAACACCGTCGGCAGAAAATGGGAGTGACGAAGTTTGTTCGGAAACACGTCTGTCGGTATTACATATCATGGGGGACTGTAGGAGATGCGTTTAGAAATTAAATAGCCGCTTGCGATTAGATAGTTTTTAAGGGCATTATTTTATTCCCCTTAATGTTTTAATGAACTGACACCAACGAGCTAATTTATTGACTTATATAGAACAATAGGAAACCTGCATCTCCTGACTAAATGTTGATAAAATAACACACGAAGGATTAATTATTTGGCAAATTAATCAGTCATATTTACAGACAACTGATTTCTTTAAAATAACATGTAAGTTGTATGTAAACTTAGACTTAGATGTTTTAAAATGAAATTCATCTTGAATAAAAGATTGAGGTTTGAAGTAAATTTTCTCGAAATTTGTTGTTATTCTAGCTGCAGTATACACATTTTATAATCAGAAGTATTTAAACAATTATAAACACAATTTGCTGAGAATGGTATGTTTTTTATGAGTTTCACTCTGCAATGTACAAGTTTTGATTTGTATTCATGAGATGAACGGAAGTTAAGATAATAGAAAAACGAGACATTGCGAGATTTTGCGCGAATTAGCGAGCTTTCACCGAATATCACTCAATTGCCTTTCCTACTCCTTGTCAAGCAATAACTTTTTCTAGTCTTGTTAATGGATCCCTTATCTAACGGTCTTGATCCAACTGTGTCAGTATAAAAAAAAATCAGTAAGTAAAGTGTTTTCTATATTTGCTTTGCCGGATGTGAGAATCTGAATAATGTCGCAGCTGCTTGTTTTGATGTATGTACTCACGAGCATTGGCGGAAATTGTCGGAAAAAAATCAGCGATATTTTTTAACAATGGCCTCATAAACGTTCGGACCGCTCGTTTAAAAAATACACACTTCGATCGTAGTTATTTATTTTGAACGTTTTTAAATAGCAGACAGTAAGTCAATAAGGGGTTTATACATTTAATTTCAACCATTACTGTTATTGTAAAAACAAATTTTTGGGGAAAGTTTTTGATACAACGACAAGGATGCGTATATTAAAATCACAAATTACAGAAATTGCTATGAGTAGATGCTCATGTTACGTAAATAGCTCAAATATGTCTTTGGGTGAAACATTGGTGATGACGTCTGTGAAATATCGCCCTATACGTTGAATCAGTGTTGGTATTATTTCTGATTTCTGGGAAACATAGTGACCATTCGATAGTTACGTCATCCGTGGCCTGGTAAAGGCGTCCGCCTCGAAATCGGGAGAGCGAAGGTTCACATGCTGGTGGAAGCACTTGGCTGTTTTTTTTTTGTACGGCCAGACACTCAACCACCAGCTAGTAAAATTGAAGGGTACAGAATATCTAACAGCCTGATTCCTGGTTTACAGCATAAAGATTGCATTGTGTCTGGCTCTTTAAATAGGGACGTCACTATAAAAAAACAGTCAATTACTTATTTTACTTTTATTGCTCGAAAAAAAAAATACCACTTAATCGGATGACAGCGGGCGTGGGAGTGTTGCATATTCAATTAACGTTCATGAGCAGAGTCAATAAAACCGAGTGTTTTCTTCTTTTGGTTGAGTTCTATACTTCAAACATCCTCTTTGGTTTATTTTATTGTGGTCCAATCCGTTTGCTTGTTATATTAACAAGCAAACGGGTTGGGCCACAATTTCTAGTAACATTAGACCCTCCGCTTCAACATGCAACTAGCATTACAATCCAGATGACATTTATAACATTCAATAGCACATTTAACGTTCAATAGCAAATGAACCAATAAATCAAAAGAAATGAATAGATAAATGAAAACAATAAGAAGTAGAAGTAGGAAATAAGACAAAGAAAGAGAGGAAAGAGTGTCAATGCATAGCATGTTTATTTTTAATTGCTGTCATAATATCGTTCCGGTGCTTTGAAGGATTACTGATTCCACTGAGAGTTAACATCCATTTATTGGTCTGAGATATGATTCCTTTAAATCTGTTGTACTTAATAGTTTAGGCTAAACTCTATGTGTTCGATTTAAGCGCATGTCGTTAACAGAACAATTTGTCATTTGGACAACAAAACATCACGTTTAAAATGAATGAGACAATAGAGCACTCAGATGAGACATTCGATGCATCACCATTAGGCTGACTGACCATAATCGAACGTCTGCAGCCATTATTTTTGTTTAAATGTGTGTGACCGATAATTAGTTGCCTGGAAGAATAAGCACCATATAATTGATCGAGATCCTCAAATTGTTATATTTATCAGTTATTACTCAAATATATTTACATTTGTTCTTATGTCGTTTGACCGAAAATTGGAGAAAGTATATATTATGAGATTCACGTTTTTTTTCGTGATGAAACCGAGTGGAGACAAAATAATATTTTAGGAAGTCAATGTGAAGATCTAGTATCTATGATTTTAAACTTGGTACATAATTCATAGTAGTCAATGGTATATAAACACTTTATCAGGAATCAATATTATTTAGTTGTCAGCTTCATCAAATATAAGAGAACAAGATCACCAGGAAACGTAGCAAATACCGAACAGAGTCACGGAAACAGCACCAACATAATCAATATGCATAACAATCTCATAGCTTGTTTCATTTGACTCTTCAGAAGATTTCGGTATTGAGATGACGTCTTCTGGTAGTTTCACTTGACCTTCTTCTGAACGCAGAAGCTCTTCTGTCTCTTCTAGTGAGACAGTAGAAGAGGGTTTTCGGTAGAGTAGTTATTCCGCATGAAAAGTGCAAACAGATGGCGGGCAATGATGAAATACAAGTTAAATAAAGACATTTATGATGCTGTATAAATATACTTGCTAAAAACCATTAGTTTACAAAAGTGAATAGTTATTCATTGTTTAATGTAAAATTATACGCTGATGATTTGAAAGCGCTGTAAGACAATAATTAAACCTGGCCCTATGCCAGTTCGGCCAAACGGTAATTTTAATTCGCCTATCTAATGCAATTTTTTCAATGTTTGTTTGTGGTCAGAATCTTTAACGTCGTTAAAATTCCAAAATTCGAAAAATCAAAAACGTAGCTAACTTCAAAAGAAACAGCACATCAGGAAGAGGAAGAAACAAATGCGCTCTTCTTTGCGTTCGATTAAGTCTAAGAAGCGGTTTATATAACTTCCGGCATCATAAATACTCTTCTGGAAAGAGGTTAATAAAACAGGCTAATATTTTTTACAATACATGCTGCATAAAGAAGGGAATGACAACAGGGGACTTCATCTTTGAAAGGTCAGCAGCAAAATATCGCCAATGGGGAGCTCAAACCCTGTTAACGCATGCAGTAAACCTCGCTCTTCCCCTGCATCCAAACGTCACAAGACAGTAAAATCAACCAGAGGTCGTTTTTATTATACATATATGTTGTTTTTAATATTTACGCCGTAGTCTATTATATCAACTGTTACAAAACTCATATTGGACTAGCCATTAGTCAGCCATTCCGTTACAGTTAGGGTTATTATCAAATTACAACATTTGTTCTGTGATACAGATAAAGTGTTCTATTTTGTTTATATTTTAGTAAACTGAATTAATTAAAAGTCTATCTAAATACAAAGACTAAAATATAAGTATTAAATTCAAAAAAGCGCCAATACAACTATAACTGTATCGTAAAACAGAGTATCTTATACTCCCTTTAAATTTTATCTACAAAATCAATAGACTGAGATTCGTTCCCACAACCAATTCCCTTCAATGTTCTGTCTAACATGTCAAACGCCGAGTTGTCAACTGTCTTAAATATTTATTCTTCTCTATGTCTTCACTTTAGTTGCTTTCTCGGAAAATATCGGTAGTTTCTCCTAGACATGAATTAAGGAGACTGACAGGACCATTTTGCCAAGTCTGCTGATGCATATTGCAAGTAGTCTGGCACATTTATATGAGGAGCTCCGAGATAAAACAATTGATGAACTGTTTTATAGTTATAAAGCACAACACATGATATGAGTATTTATCTAAACTATCAAAACTAAAATATCAACACTTGTACAATTAAATACCAGTCACTGCGACAGCATAAATAATACCGATACGTAGAATAATCAAAAAAGTGGTAAAACTGATCGATTAATTGATTGATTGATTGATTGTTTGTCGAATATTTAGAGTCATGTTTATGTCATCGAGGTCAAACAGGCGATCAGTCAACCTAACCACTGTTTCCTGGGATCTTGAAAGGTTAACCAGTACTCGAGCACACCCCATGTCCGCAACTAACTGATAATTTTCCCACTTGAATCAGCGATGAGAGACGAATGGCAATGAGACACAATTAATGTCGTATATCAACCATCACGGAGATTGTTGCCGGGCGGAGATTCGAACTCACGACCCCTGGATTGATAGTCAGACGCGTAACCGACTGAGCTAATCGGACCCGGCTCAAAGTGATATAAATATATATTAGGAACGTTACACGAGAGGTAATTGAATTAAAATGGTCAATAGTAAACCCGCCACAACGTAGCTTAAAACTGGTTAACGTTTGACCGAAACTTCCCTCGTCCAATTGTAATATAAAATATTGTAAATAAAATGCCCTCAACGACGTGCTAAACATGGTTTCTGACGTAAAGTCAGACGCTGAACAATAGAGTGCTATCGAGAATAGCTACATGTATTTAATCTAACTTAATTTATATATAATTTAATGTACGGTATTAGTTCAGCAGATACAGCACTGAAACTTGCATGGAAGTGTATAGTAATTTTTTGGCGATTATGGTAGTTTAGGCATTGATTATGAAAAATCAAGTTGATGACATCTTGTCATCATTGAGCATTTTGAAATATTCAAGATGGCTTTTGAAATTGAATGAATTGAAAATTATGCTTTCCGCATATTAATGCAAATAAAATGTTTTTGATTAATTGATTTTACTAAGTAAATATGTTACTACCATCTCAAATATAAAACTTACACAATTGACAATATATACGAATGAAATATTCTTAAATAATGTCGAAAATTGTCCAAATTTCCAACTACAACAATATAGGTATATATATATATATATATATATATATATATATATATATATATATACAGATGTTGTAATACCTTGGTGCAGTCTATCTCTGTTTTGTTTTACTACTCTTGTCAGACTATATAAAATTTGTAATAAATAATTAACTTTCACGTGGAATAGAAAAAAGGTAAACGCAATGTTCATGTTATGATAAGTAGGCAGTTTTCATCATGTAATGAACATGCTTTAATTTGGTTGGGTAACGAACATGTTGGATTGAAAGAAGTTCCCTGAGAACGTAAGATCATCATTTAAGCAGTGGAGTTGTTTACGTGAAACATTTTAATATATAAAGCTGGAAACTGATTTTAACAATTTCGCTGAGAGAAGTAAAACAACGAAGTAATGAGTAGAAAACCTTATTTATAATTGGTATGTACATCAGAGCTGAGAGAAAAGCTGTCTGGCATTTGCATTTGGTAGCAGTTAAGCTTACGATGTCATATAAATTACGCATGGTATGAAATCTACAACCTAAGGTCCAAGGAAAGTACTTTCATAATTTTATAAAGTGTGATATGCTTATTGAAACCACGTTCTTGCGATATAGACATGAGTAGACGGTAATACTTGGTATTAATCTGAAGTCAGAATGACTGGAAATGTGGGGAATGAGTTTGCATGTTTGCAGTAGAGTTGAAGATATTTTGTCAAGTATGAGTACCAATGTTGATTAATGCCAAGCCCTTATCCAGTCACGATTATAAACATGCATTGAACAACGCCACTAAACTAAACAACTATATTCTATTATGTTAATATCTTCAGAGGTTAAATAGCTCTACAGAAGTAAATGCTGATAAAGCAGTTGCCCATGGTAGTAAGCAAATATGAAAGAAATTATGCCTGACAGCAGTTTCCATCAAATGATTTCGTAAACTGTTGAGACATAGGCTGTGTCAAAAAGACAAATAAAGGCAGGAGATGCTAAATCAACGACAGCAGTAACAGACAACTAAATTTATTTGTAGACAAGTCTGCTGTTCTGTAATTGCCAATAGATGGTACTTGGAAATATTATTTTGAGAACTTAAAGGTCTAATACATAGAAACTAAGATGTTACCTAGTTTTTGACAGATATTCGCCATTCAGCACAAAATGTATCACATGCTCTAGACGAGAAAACACAGGCATGCAGGATACACCTTAACAACTGCCAATTCCAGCTCAGAAAATAATTTTAACAGAAATGATAACAAACAAATATTTCCGTGAAAGACATACACACGTTCATAAACTTGTTGTTACATGTATTGGAGAAAATGACATACCGGTTGAGCTTAATAAATACATTGTTATTAAAAGGGGTGACATTAAAATCATACACGAGGAGACAGATTATATCCTCGCACAAGTGATCATAGCAGCACATAAACTAAACAGAGGTATAACAGCAATTCCAATTGATACTGATGTATTTATACTTTAATTTCATCATTATCTTCAGGAAACCCTAATAAATATGTGCCAAGAGGATCACATGTTAAGGAACTGTAGACATAAATACATGTATAATGATCATGAGCTGTCTGGTTGCAATAAAGTGGCAAGGTATTGTGGTATCTGAAAACGATTTGTCTTAATTGTAAAACAATGCATACTTTACCACTAACAACATGTTCTGAAGCTTTGCTGGAAATGCAAAAAGAGCTAACAGACAGGCATGTATATGGAAACTTGCATTGGATTCTGACCAACCAAGCATTGGTACTCAAGCACCTTCCTTAGGCAGTTCCAATAGAGCTAGCATTTTTTCCTGAAGAATAATTGAAGATGATTAAATGTTAACATCCGATGGCATAAAATGACCCTAGACAAATCAAACTTGTTGAGGAAAATGGTGGGCATATGAAAGGCCATGTGCATTTAATTGCAAATGTGTGTGTCACATAAACATCAAACACATCAAGTGTTATTTCAATCTTGATATTGCATTTCTAGCAATTTTCATCTTGATATTGCATTTCTAGTAAATTGGCGGCCATTTTGAACGCTACGTCATCTTGTTTAATTCAAAATGTTCAATGACGCAACGTTATCTCAGTCCCTCACCTTAACATCAAACGCATTAAAATTATCATTTGGTATGGATTTATTTTATATATTTTATATCTTATATATATTGTTTATCTGAATATTGCTTTTCGAGCAAACTGGCGACAATTTTGAACGCCATCTTGTTTATTTTAAAATACTAAATGATGACAAAATGTCATCCAACATAAAATTAAAGAACTATACATAGATTATCATTTTAGCAATAAAATATTACTATACACTCTTATGTGTGAAACATTGTATACCTAATAGTAATTCACATTTAAATATTGCATTTCGAGCAAATGGTAGCCATTTTGGACGCCATCTTGTTTATTTCAAAATGTTCAATGATGACAAAATGTCATCCAACGAAAAAAAATCAAATCACTTTAAATAGACTATCATTTGAGCAAAAAAAAGATTACTATACATTTTCATGTATGAATAATTTTATACCTAATAGTAATTTCCATCTAAATATTGCATTTCGAGCAATTTGGGGCCATTTTTGGCACTATTTTGTTTGTTTCAATATGCCCAGTAATGACAAAATATGATCTCGGTTTGTCAGTTTAACATTAAACACGTTAAAAATGCCCTTTAGTATGAATAGTGTCATACCTAATAGTAGTTCTCATCCAAATATTGCATTTCGAGCAAATTGGCGGCCATTTTGGACGACATCTTGTTTATTTCAAAACGCTCAACGATGACAAAATGATGACAAAATGTCATCCGACATAAAATCAAAGAACTATATATAGACTACCATTTTAGCCAAATAAATTACTATACAATCTCATGCAAGGTTCAATACCTGGATTATCTGCTTTGAAAGAAACTATGCGAATATGGATCAACGCTTGCATCGAAGATTCCTATCCACATAGTTTCTTTCAAAGAAATCTTCGCTTGGCGTAAGAAAGCATAATTGATATTGACTTGAACTTTCTTCTTTTCATTAAAAGAAACATTTTAAAGTATGCAATTTCTTGGGAGTCCTTTGTGGTTTTATGCTTATTGTCGTCTGTGACACTGCAGTTACAATCTGATTAACCGAGAAACGGTGTAAGCTATTATCTTACCTCTTATCTCTAACTTATTTATATTTCTTGTCTTCAATTTCTTAATATAACGGATATCGTTATTGTGTTTCTCACTAAATTTCAAATGAAGTTGCTGTGAATTAAGGTGATTCTTTGTCACTCAGCTCATGTTGAGTGCAGTAAACAACAATAAGGTGGTTCCGTCGATCTATATATTTTTTATAATTATTGTAGAATATAGTAAAACACCATTTCAACACTTAACCGATTGACAAACTATCTTGCTTAGGAATCCCGCACACAAACGGAACGGAACAGCTACACGCAACCTGATAACCTGCCACCTGACATATTATGCATCTAGCCCGCCACCTAACATATTATGCATCTAGCCCGCCACCTGACATAGTATGCATCTAGCCCGCCACCTGACACAGTATACATCTAGCCGGCCACCTGATATATTATGCATCTAGCCAGCCACCTGGCATATTATGCATCTAGCCCGCCATCTGACATAGTATGCATCTAACCTGCCACCTGACATATGCATCTAGCCAGCCACCTGATATTTTGTGCATCTAGCCCGCCACCAGATATATTATGCATCTAACCCACACCTGATATTTTATGCATCTAGCCCGTCACCTGATATATTATGCATTTTAACCCGCCACTTGATATTTTATGCATCTAGCTCGCCACCTGCTGTTTTATGCAACTAGCCCGCTACTTGATATTTTATGCATCTAGCCCACAACCTCATATTTTATGCATATAGCCCGCCACCTGATAGCTTATCCAACTAGGACGCCACCTAACAATCCATACATCTAGCCCGCAACCTAATATTGTAATCAATTAAAATGTTGACCTCGTATATTGGATCGCTGCTCTAATTTTAGGCCCTATTACTTTTTTTGTGAGGGGTGGGGGGATGTTAATATGCGAATCTCAAATTTTACTGCCCTTGTTTTAGGAAATACAAAATTGAACATTAAAAAAACGGTTACTATTTTGGTAACATCTTGAAATAGAAACTGCAAAATTAATGGTTTACTGATTGAGAGAAATTATTTCTGTTTAGTTTATATATCAGTTGTTCATTATAAATGTATTCCAATTGTTTATGTGTTTCATTTTGTTGACAATGAGAAAGCTGATATCTAACCTCAACCTCCATAGACAAAAAGGCAAAGTCTTCAGAAATTGAAATATCAGTATGCTGCACTGACAAAATGGCTTTACTCAACATTTTTATAATATAAATCACATTTACTCCTATAAAGCCAGAAAAGAAATAAAGCCCCGTTTTAATCGCTATCAACATCTGTATCAACTTTATACAGAGCTTTTCCATTATCAAAACAATTTAAACAGAATTGTGTACGTTCTTTATTTGCCAGCAACGACTGGAATGAAATCGGACCAAATGAAATTTCAGTCAATTCTGTTGACATATGCCCCATTCCTATGAGAATTTTACTAAGATACACAGCGAAACTGGACAGGAATCTGAAGTTTCTGACCACCTTTATGAGCTGGAACGAAGTAGAAAGCGGAAACACTGAACGTAATATTAATGATAAATCTGAATTCGAATTCAAAAGAAACACGATACTGTCAGTTAATGTGAAATACTTTGAGTAATTATTGTGCACTACACGGGAACTAACATTTACAGAAAATACTAATACACAAAGTTCAAATGATAAAACTGTTATCATCAAAAGCCATTAAATAATGGACAAAATGAAGAAACAACTGACACTGATAACACAGAAACGCGTAACGACCAATCTGAGACAACCGAAGAAATGTCACGCTTATTTTCATGCATTATGCAAAGATTGTCTTAAGAAACCCGACTTAGTGAAGCTTTAATTGTATTTTTTCAGCATATACAGGGATATTCCCAACAGCCATCATTGCTTCCTTTTACGGATCGATGTTGTACTGTGGTATCAATGTCAGAATATTACACGAATGCGCTATTTACATGAAACAAAAATCAATTGGAAACTTGGTTGAGGAATCTTTGGCGGACGTTTTGTTCATTTCATGGGAGTTTTCAAGAATGAAGCAGAGCTCATGCAGGGAAAAGTCACTTAAAGCAAACATTCTCCAATTAAATCAAAAGTTAACATCATGATCCAACAGTCCTTCGTCAGTTCGATAATTTTAATGTTGATGGTGAAAGAAGACCAGGGATATATTTAGATGTAATAGAAAGCAAAAGTAAGAATATCAATCATCGGACAGTCTGTTTGACTTTTGGTGGACTAACGCAAAGCTTCGCGGCGATGTTGACTTACTGGGATTTGAAAAAAGATCACCGATTCAGGATCGGCAATGTAATCTCCTAATGAAAAACCACGAGATTGATTGATTGAATATTTAGCGTCATTCTTATGCCATCGAGGGCTAACAGACGATCAGTTAACCTAACCACTGTTTCCTGGAATTAACCACTACTCGAGCACACCCCATCTCCGCAAGTAACTGATAACTTTCCCACTTGAAAAAGTGATGAGAGACAAATGACAATGAGACACAATGTCGTATATCAATCATCACGGAGACTATTGCCGGGTTGGGGATTCGAACTCACGACCCCTAGATTGACAGTCAGACGCGTAACCGACTGAGCTAATCGGGCCCGGCAAAAAACACGAGATAGACGTATTGATCGTGCTACAACGTACTCAAACTGCGAGAGGTACCTGACAAAGTATGTTGTTACTTATGTTGTCTCCCAATTAGCCGTAATACGATATACTTCGCTATCGATAGAACATTTTGGAAGCGTCGATATGGAACTGATAAATTTCAAACAGAATGCCCTTCGACAGTATATGTCATTTAGCTGCATGCTTTTTACATCTCTTTGAAGACACCCACACATTGCGTGTGGAAGTACTCATATAAAATCAGAGTGTGGACGTTCTCATTACCATTTCATTCTCTGTTTTTACTGAAATATCATCGAACGTTCTTTAAGACACGAAAATATATCATTTGCTCATAATGATACAGGTCGCTGATATTAAATTTGTCTTTGTTTAATGAAATACGCACAAAATCTACTTCTCTTTTACTTGGGTGTGGAAGTACTCCTACAATTTTTTAAAACTTTTTCCGTTTTCGAGAAAAAAGTACGCTAGGTGCAAAATATCTAACACTACCGTTGTTGTGTTAACTGTTGGGCAGGTACGGTGCTCTTTATCCCATGTCGATTACTGTTATATTCAAAAAGTTACAAGACATTTCTTACCTGAAGCGGCGATGTTTTTGGTGTGGTCAGCCCATTTGTGTACATTTTCGATGACGTTGCAAAGTTTGTTTCCCCACCGTGTATTTGTCTTTATGGTATAATCAGATATTATATTGCCGTAAATATATATTGGTACATTCATAACTGCCTGCGTCTGTGGTGACGTTGTTCTGTTGTTATTGGGAGAAACGGACGTGTTATCAATGGACACATATCAAACGATACTTTAGATTCGACACAATGTATTGTCACACGTTACTATTACAACAAAACACATCAAACACAATGCAGCAAAACATAACACAACTAAACTATCATAGTTGTTTATTTCATTTCAACCAGCAATATCATTATTCTACATATTGGCCGTCTTTTTTGTATGTATTCGTTTTCATTCATGCATTTCATTCAGTAAAACTATTACAGAGTTCAATTTTGTTCTTTGTTCTATAATAAATACATACATCTGATAAAATCCTATGAATTACACTTTTTAACACCAGTTATGACTACAGAATAGTTTATTTTGGATTTAAGCGAATTACATAGCTTATCATCACAAATAATAACATATCAATATACCAGTTATGACAAATAAATGATAAAGTTATTGTAGTTAATGTTCAAGTCCTTTCTTAAGATCTTTTATTATATCAACTGTTATCAACTTGTTTGTCCTGTATATAGGCAAATCCGTAAAAAATACGTTAGTTCATTTTTGTTTAAGAAACCAAATGTTTACAAATATATCATATTGATGCAAACAAATAAAGTCAAGGAACACAGAAACCTAGGCAACTATGTTTACGAATCTTTTGCCCTACTCAAAAATTCACTTAATCAACATATGATACAAATATAAAACAGCATAAAAATATTAAACGTTATGTTTAAACTCATTAGAAAGTTTATATTTATAGTTTGAATTGGCTACATTTTTGATAAAATACAATGTTTATAAATGTTTATAACTTTTATAAATGCTATAATAAATTATGATTTGTATGTTAGATCTCGAAATGCTAAGAATTGTATGTATATTCCATTCCATGTGTTATATAATGTATCTTTCATGTGACATTTTGAATGTAAATAACATGTGTTAGACAAAAAACTGTATAGTTTACGTCTCAATTAAATCTGTTATCTGTTATATATGTTGTAATATATTTTGCTAAGTTATTTAAGATTTTAAGTTTATAGCAGTTCAGCAAGTGTATGAATTTAAAAATACTTTGATGATCAAATAACTTTTTTGGTACAACTATCTCCTTGAATAATAATCAATTATCTTACTGCAGTATATGCTTTGGCAGCTTTTGCTCTACTCATCTGCAGTAAGAAATCACAACCACTATGAACCATTTTGAAAATATTTCAAACCAAATTGCATAGGACTTTTTAAGAATCGTGTTACCATGGCAACTGTGTAGTATATGTAGTATACATATAAAACTGAATTCATTGATGATCTGCATACAAATAAATAACTTTTTAAGAAATGAAATAAAAGTATCATTGACATTTAATATCAACAGAAAAATTTAAAATTTTCACCACAAATTCCCTTCTGGTGATATCTTACAGCTCACATGCCGAGCTGCCACGTGTCTTGAACATTTCAGTTTTTGTGCCATTGATTTGCATGATTATTTATATGGTTGTTTTCCTAGAAATGAACTAAAGAGAAAACAGAAACATATTCTGAGACGCTTTAAGATAATAAAACATATTGTACGCGGTCTGAGACATTTATATTAGACGCTCTGGGATAAATATAGTATATTTGACATGGTGAATGAATAAGTGAATGAATGAATGAACGAATTAATGAATATCTTTATTTCCTCCTTTTGGGAGATTAATATACAAAATTGACATACAAAGTGGGAAATGTATAACATATATACAATTACATATAGGAAAGTGAGCATATAATATATCGTGTAATGAAAATGTAAACATTTTATGTACTTTTATCTTCATTTAGTCCTTCATTTAGTCCTACGGCACAATAAAACGTATTGCACATGGTATGTTACATTTATATTAGATGTTCTGGGATTATAAATAAAACATACTGCACGTTGTACGGTACATTTATATTAAACGCTCTGGGATTATAAATAAAACATATTGCACGTGGTATGGTACATTTATGTTAGATGTTTTATGCAACTAGCCCGCTACTTGATATTTTATGCATCTAGCCCACAACCTCATATTTTATGCATATAGCCCGCCACCTGATAGCTTATCCAACTAGGACGCCACCTAACAATCCATACATCTAGCCCGCAACCTAATATTGAAATCAATTAAAATGTTGACCTCGTATATTGGATCGCTGCTCTAATTTTAGGCCCTATTACTTTTTTTTGTGAGGGGTGGGGGGATGTTAATATGCGAATCTCAAATTTTACTGCCCTTGTTTTAGGAAATACAAAATTGAACATTAAAAAAACGGTTACTATTTTGGTAACATCTTGAAATAGAAACTGCAAAATTAATGGTTTACTGATTGAGAGAAATTATTTCTGTTTAGTTTATATATCAGTTGTTCATTATAAATGTATTCCAATTGTTTATGTGTTTCATTTTGTTGACAATGAGAAAGCTGATATCTAACCTCAACCTCCATAGACAAAAAGGCAAAGTCTTCAGAAATTGAAATATCAGTATGCTGCACTGACAAAATGGCTTTACTCAACATTTTTATAATATAAATCTCATTTACTCCTATAAAGCCAGAAAAGAAATAAAGCCCCGTTTTAATCGCTATCAACATCTGTATCAACTTTATACAGAGCTTTTCCATTATCAAAACAATTTAAACAGAATTGTGTACGTTCTTTATTTGCCAGCAACGACTGGAATGAAATCGGACCAAATGAAATTTCAGTCAATTCTGTTGACATATGCCCCATTCCTATGAGAATTTTACTAAGATACACAGCGAAACTGGACAGGAATCTGAAGTTTCTGACCACCTTTATGAGCTGGAACGAAGTAGAAAGCGGAAACACTGAACGTAATATTAATGATAAATCTGAATTCGAATTCAAAAGAAACACGATACTGTCAGTTAATGTGAAATACTTTGAGTAATTATTGTGCACTACACGGGAACTAACATTTACAGAAAATACTAATACACAAAGTTCAAATGATAAAACTGTTATCATCAAAAGCCATTAAATAATGGACAAAATGAAGAAACAACTGACACTGATAACACAGAAACGCGTAACGACCAATCTGAGACAACCGAAGAAATGTCACGCTTATTTTCATGCATTATGCAAAGATTGTCTTAAGAAACCCGACTTAGTGAAGCTTTAATTGTATTTTTTCAGCATATACAGGGATATTCCCAACAGCCATCATTGCTTCCTTTTACGGATCGATGTTGTACTGTGGTATCAATGTCAGAATATTACACGAATGCGCTATTTACATGAAACAAAAATCAATTGGAAACTTGGTTGAGGAATCTTTGGCGGACGTTTTGTTCATTTCATGGGAGTTTTCAAGAATAAAGCAGAGCTCATGCAGGGAAAAGTCACTTAAAGCAAACATTCTCCAATTAAATCAAAAGTTAACATCATGATCCAACAGTCCTTCGTCAGTTCGATAATTTTAATGTTGATGGTGAAAGAAGACCAGGGATATATTTAGATGTAATAGAAAGCAAAAGTAAGAATATCAATCATCGGACAGTCTGTTTGACTTTTGGTGGACTAACGCAAAGCTTCGCGGCGATGTTGACTTACTGGGATTTGAAAAAAGATCACCGATTCAGGATCGGCAATGTAATCTCCTAATGAAAAACCACGAGATTGATTGATTGAATATTTAGCGTCATTCTTATGCCATCGAGGGCTAACAGACGATCAGTTAACCTAACCACTGTTTCCTGGAATTAACCACTACTCGAGCACACCCCATCTCCGCAAGTAACTGATAACTTTCCCACTTGAAAAAGTGATGAGAGACAAATGACAATGAGACACAATGTCGTATATCAATCATCACGGAGACTATTGCCGGGTTGGGGATTCGAACTCACGACCCCTAGATTGACAGTCAGACGCGTAACCGACTGAGCTAATCGGGCCCGGCAAAAAACACGAGATAGACGTATTGATCGTGCTACAACGTACTCAAACTGCGAGAGGTACCTGACAAAGTATGTTGTTACTTATGTTGTCTCCCAATTAGCCGTAATACGATATACTTCGCTATCGATAGAACATTTTGGAAGCGTCGATATGGAACTGATAAATTTCAAACAGAATGCCCTTCGACAGTATATGTCATTTAGCTGCATGCTTTTTACATCTCTTTGAAGACACCCACACATTGCGTGTGGAAGTACTCATATAAAATCAGAGTGTGGACGTTCTCATTACCATTTCATTCTCTGTTTTTACTGAAATATCATCGAACGTTCTTTAAGACACGAAAATATATCATTTGCTCATAATGATACAGGTCGCTGATATTAAATTTGTCTTTGTTTAATGAAATACGCACAAAATCTACTTCTCTTTTACTTGGGTGTGGAAGTACGCCTACAATTTTTTAAAACTTTTTCCGTTTTCGAGAAAAAAGTACGCTAGGTGCAAAATATCTAACACTACCGTTGTTGTGTTAACTGTTGGGCAGGTACGGTGCTCTTTATCCCATGTCGATTACTGTTATATTCAAAAAGTTACAAGACATTTCTTACCTGAAGCGGCGATGTTTTTGGTGTGGTCAGCCCATTTGTGTACATTTTCGATGACGTTGCAAAGTTTGTTTCCCCACCGTGTATTTGTCTTTATGGTATAATCAGATATTATATTGCCGTAAATATATATTGGTACATTCATAACTGCCTGCGTCTGTGGTGACGTTGTTCTGTTGTTATTGGGAGAAACGGACGTGTTATCAATGGACACATATCAAACGATACTTTAGATTCGACACAATGTATTGTCACACGTTACTATTACAACAAAACACATCAAACACAATGCAGCAAAACATAACACAACTAAACTATCATAGTTGTTTATTTCATTTCAACCAGCAATATCATTATTCTACATATTGGCCGTCTTTTTTGTATGTATTCGTTTTCATTCATGCATTTCATTCAGTAAAACTATTACAGAGTTCAATTTTGTTCTTTGTTCTATAATAAATACATACATCTGATAAAATCCTATGAATTACACTTTTTAACACCAGTTATGACTACAGAATAGTTTATTTTGGATTTAAGCGAATTACATAGCTTATCATCACAAATAATAACATATCAATATACCAGTTATGACAAATAAATGATAAAGTTATTGTAGTTAATGTTCAAGTCCTTTCTTAAGATCTTTTATTATATCAACTGTTATCAACTTGTTTGTCCTGTATATAGGCAAATCCGTAAAAAATACGTTAGTTCATTTTTGTTTAAGAAACCAAATGTTTACAAATATATCATATTGATGCAAACAAATAAAGTCAAGGAACACAGAAACCTAGGCAACTATGTTTACGAATCTTTTGCCCTACTCAAAAATTCACTTAATCAACATATGATACAAATATAAAACAGCATAAAAATATTAAACGTTATGTTTAAACTCATTAGAAAGTTTATATTTATAGTTTGAATTGGCTACATTTTTGATAAAATACAATGTTTATAAATGTTTATAACTTTTATAAATGCTATAATAAATTATGATTTGTATGTTAGATCTCGAAATGCTAAGAATTGTATGTATATTCCATTCCATGTGTTATATAATGTATCTTTCATGTGACATTTTGAATGTAAATAACATGTGTTAGACAAAAAACTGTATAGTTTACGTCTCAATTAAATCTGTTATCTGTTATATATGTTGTAATATATTTTGCTAAGTTATTTAAGATTTTAAGTTTATAGCAGTTCAGCAAGTGTATGAATTTAAAAATACTTTGATGATCAAATAACTTTTTTGGTACAACTATCTCCTTGAATAATAATCAATTATCTTACTGCAGTATATGCTTTGGCAGCTTTTGCTCTACTCATCTGCAGTAAGAAATCACAACCACTATGAACCATTTTGAAAATATTTCAAACCAAATTGCATAGGACTTTTTAAGAATCGTGTTACCATGGCAACTGTGTAGTATATGTAGTATACATATAAAACTGAATTCATTGATGATCTGCATACAAATAAATAACTTTTTAAGAAATGAAATAAAAGTATCATTGACATTTAATATCAACAGAAAAATTTAAAATTTTCACCACAAATTCCCTTCTGGTGATATCTTACAGCTCACATGCCGAGCTGCCACGTGTCTTGAACATTTCAGTTTTTGTGCCATTGATTTGCATGATTATTTATATGGTTGTTTTCCTAGAAATGAACTAAAGAGAAAACAGAAACATATTCTGAGACGCTTTAAGATAATAAAACATATTGTACGCGGTCTGAGACATTTATATTAGACGCTCTGGGATAAATATAGTATATTTGACATGGTGAATGAATGAGTGAATGAATGAATGAACGAATTAATGAATATCTTTATTTCCTCCTTTTGGGAGATTAATATACAAAATTGACATACAAAGTGGGAAATGTATAACATATATACAATTACATATAGGAAAGTGAGCATATAATATATCGTGTAATGAAAATGTAAACATTTTATGTACTTTTATCTTCATTTAGTCCTTCATTTAGTCCTACGGCACAATAAAACGTATTGCACATGGTATGTTACATTTATATTAGATGTTCTGGGATTATAAATAAAACATACTGCACGTTGTACGGTACATTTATATTAAACGCTCTGGGATTATAAATAAAACATATTGCACGTGGTATGGTACATTTATGTTAGATGTTCTGGGATTATAAATAAAACATACTGCACGTGGTATGGTACATTTATATTGGACGCTCTGGGATTATAAATAAAACATATTGCATGTGGTATGGTACATTCATGTTAGATGTTCTGGGATTATAAATAAAACATACTGCACGTGGTATGTTACATTTATATTAGACGCTCTGGGATTATAAAAAAAACATATTGCACGTGGTATGGTACATTTATGTTAGATGTTCTGGGATTATAAATAAAACATACTGCACGTGGTATGGTACATTTATATAGGACGCTCTGG
This sequence comes from Panopea generosa, assembly GCA_029582155.1. NCBI lineage: Eukaryota > Metazoa > Mollusca > Bivalvia > Adapedonta > Hiatellidae > Panopea > Panopea generosa. The sequence continues at coordinate 22,062,895 of CM055902.1, read as the reverse complement.
GATTATAAATAAAACATATTGCACGTGGAATGGTACATTTATGTTAGATGTTCTCGGATTATAAATAAAACATACTGCACGTGGTACGGTACATTTATATTTGACGCTCTGGGATTATAAATAAAACATATTGCACGTGGTATGGTACATTTATGTTAGATGTTCTGGGATTATAAATAAAACATACTGCACATGATCTGGTACATTTATATTAGCCACTCTGATATAAATATATAAATAAAACAATTGCAAGTGAGACCACTGCAAATATTGCTTTAAACATACCATTACTATGGACACATACTATTCTATTGTAGTGACTTTTTCAGCTATATCAATGCACTTATTTTCTTCGAGTGTATGATGATGAAACATACTGACTTTCTCGTTAATAGAATACTGCTTTGTGCGTCGAAATAATTGTTAGTCAGAGATATTAAGGTCTCACTCTACACATTCACTACACATAACTTACGCTTAAAAGCATTTATAATTTGGTTTGTGATGAATCACAACAGCAGTCCTACGGCGCAGCTTGTGGTGAATCACAACATACGTCCTACGGCGCACTTTGTGGTGAATCACAACAGCAATCCTACAGCATACCTTGTGGTGAATCACAACAGCAGTCCTACAGCATACCTTGTGGTGAATCACAACATAAGTCCTACAGCGCACCTTGTGGTGAATCACAACAGCAGTCCTACAGCACACCTTGTGGTGAATCACAACATCAGTCCTACAGCATACCTTGTTGTGAATCACAACGGCAGTCCTACGGCGCACCTTGTGGTGAATCACAACAGCTGTCCTACAGCACACCTTGTAGTGAATCACAACATAAGTTCTACGGCGCACCTTGTGGTGAATCACAACGGCAGTCCAACGGCGCACCTTGCGGTGAATCACAACAGCAGTCCTACAGCACAACTTGTGGTGAATCACAACAGCAGTCCTACAGCACACCTTGTGGTGAATCACAACATAAGTCCTACGGCGCACCTTGTGGTGAATCACAACATAAGTCCTACGGTACACCTTGTGGTGAATCACAACAGGAGTCCTACAACCCACCTTGTGGTGAATCACAACATAAGTCCTACGGCGCACCTTGTGGTTAATCACAACAGCAATCCTACGGCGCACGTTGTGGTGAATCACAACAACAGTCCTACGGCGCACCTTACGGTAAATCATAACAGCAACCCTATGGCGCACCTTGTGGTGAATCACTATAGCAGTCCTACGGCGCACCTTGTGGTGAATCACAACGGCAGTCTTACGGCGCACCTTGTGGTGAATCACAACAGCAGTCCTTCGTTGCACCTTGTGGTGAATCACAACAGCAGTCCTACGGCGCACCTTGTGGTAAATCACAACAGAAGTCATACGACGCATCTTTTGGTAAATCACATAAGCAATCTTACGGCGTACCTTGTGGTGAATCACAACGGCAGTCTTATGGTGCACCTTGTGGTGAATCACAACAGCAGTCCTACGGCACACCTTGTGGTGAATCACAACAGCAGTCCTACGGTGCACCTTGTGGTGAATCACAACGAGAATCCTACGGTGCATCTTGTGGTGAATCACAATAGCAGTCCCACGGTGCACCTAGTGGTGAATCACAACGGCAGTCTGACGGCGCCCTTTGTGGTGAATCACAACAGCAGTCCTTCGGCACACCTTATGCTGAATCACATCAGCAATTTTACGGCGCAACTTGTGATGAATCACAACATCAGTCCTACGGCGCACCTTTTGATAAATCACATCAGCAATCCTACGGCGTACCTTGTGGGGAATCACAACAGCAGTCCCATGGTGCACCTTGTGGTGAATCACAATAGCAATCCTACGGCGTACCGTGTGGTGAATAACAACGAGAATCCTACGGTGCATCTTGTGGTGAATCACAACAGCAATCCTACGGTGTACCTTGTGTTGAATCACAACAGCAGTCCTATGGCGCACCTTGCGGTGAATCACAACAACAGTCCTACGATGCAACTTATGGTGCCTTAGAACAGTAGTCCTACGGCGCACCTTGTGGTGAATCAAAACGGCAGTCCTACGGCGCACCTTGTGGTGAATCAAAACGGCAATCCTACGGCGCACCCAGTGGTGAATCTCAACAGCAGTCCTACGGCGCAATTTGTGGTGAATCACAACGGCAGTCCTACGGCGTACCTTGTGGTGAATCATAACATAAGTCCTACGGCGCACTTTATGGTGAATCACAACAGCAGTCCTATGGCACACCTTGCGGTTAATCACAACAGCAGTTCTACGGCGCACCTTGTTGTGAATCACAACAGCAGTCCTACGGCGCACCTTGTGGTGAATCACAACATAAGTCCTACGGCGCACTTTGTGGTGAATCACAACAGCAGTCCTACGGCGCACGTTGTGGTGAATCACAACAGCAATCCTACGGCACACGTTAAGGTGAATCTCAACAGCAATCCTACAGCGCACGTTGTGGTGAATCACAACAGCAGTCTTACGGTACACCTTTCGGTGAATCACAACAGCAGTCCTACAGCACACCTTGTGGTGAATCACAACAGCAGTCCTACGGTGCACCCAGTGGTGAATCACAACAGCAGTCCTACAGCACACATTGTGGTGAATCACAACAGCAGTCCTACGGTGCACCTTGTGGTGAATCACAACAGCAGTTCTACGACACACCTTGTCGTGAATCACAACAACAGTCCTACGGCGCACCTTGTCGTGAATCACAACAGCAGTCCTACGGTGCACCTTGTGGTGAATCACATCAGCAGTCATACGGCGCACCTTGCGGTGAATCACAACGGCAGTCCTACGGCACAACTTGTGGTGAATCAAAACAGCAGTCATATGGCGCACCTTGTGGTGAATCACAACAGCAGTCCTACGGCGCACCTTGTGATGAATCAAAACAGCAGTCCTACGGCGCACCTTGTTGCAGCTGCAAATGTTGCCCTGTATTTTATTTAGTGTTCTGTTATGTCTTGTCATTAGGAATCGTTGGGTTTAATTCGGCTCGATAGCAGAATAACACTTAAGCCCTTGCTAATGAGTTTAAATGATGGTACTGTCACTTCCCTGTATGTAACGCTCCCTAAACAGACCCTGTAACGTCTCACACAACAATTACTTTTGTACTGTTCTGCATATGGAGAATTGCGCTTCTTAAAAACTGTATACATTACCAATGGTTCTAAAAGTGCCTTGTTTCCATAGATAGTCCTCTGTTGGTCTAATTATGCTGAAAAAAAAGACATGGGGTTGACCAGGTTGCGTTTCCACAATTTTGATGGTTTGATTGCACGCCATCATTTCAGACAAGTATGCCAATTTGTTGCAGTGTATTTATACGCATCTTTAAACTGTTATAGCTTCATAAAACAGTTCCCAGTGTCATCAAAACTTGGCACAAATCATGAAACTGTTCCAATGTTCCCATATGCACAAAGAAATCTGCATTTTCAACCGCTTTACACAGCTCTAATTTCTTATGCGTAAGAATCATGCTACCGTCATCATAAGGGAGGTAATTCTTAAGTGAGACCTATAAAACCGATTGCCCTCTCTTTCTCTTTCTCTCTCTCTCTCTCTCTCTCTCTCTCTTCTCTTCTCTTCTCTTCTCTTCTCTCTTACCTTTTTTGCTTTCAAAAATACTGTTCATTAGACATTTTAGCAAACAAATTTAAAATGGGAGGAATTGTTGTCTGAAACTGCATTGCAGTAGTCATCAATGTCAACAAGTTTTCAAGTCTCTCTATTTACTACATAATTATAAAAATGCTCGCGCTTTAAAGCAAGCTATCAAATTAAAACGGATACTGAATGGCAAAGTACAATCGATGCTATTTAATAAAACTTTGAAATGAAATTGAACACATTGAGAAAATATGTGAAGAACACATTCTTCTTCGAATTATCCATTAGATTAATCTGAACTATCTCCCAACTAAACTGCTAGAAAATCAAAGTAACTGTTTTAATCACTAACCAAAGTACAAGGACAAATAAAACCTATATAATGTAAAGCTTTTAATGAGCAAGGCATGTTATATGGCTGTTGATAGAGTTAGAATAATACGTTGTCTGGTGAATGAGAGCTTTTGTAACTAAGTTTAAATGAAGTTTTACTGTTCTGGTAAGAGACGAATTGTTCTCTTGGCATCTGCATTAAAAACATTTTTGCCTCTGGGAAAGCTTTTCCTGAATGAGTACACTTGGCCAATCGGCATGGTCTCCTTAGGTATATGTTAAATTGGTAAATTTACTGCAACGCTGGTCAATTGAATCAAGTCCAGCAAGCTATATTCGCAAAGCTGTATTACATGTATTGCTTATTTAATACGTATTCCGATGACACTATTAATATATATGCTATGTAGAAAAATATTGACTATAATTATGCTCAAAACGGAGTTTCTATTAATCCAAATTATTAAATCTATTTTCAATCTGGTAAAATATAAAAAAAAAAAGATGTAAAGCAATTGTTGTCATTATTTGACTTAAATCCCGGTGTTTGTTTACCAAAGGTTGAATATGATAATAATATGTGGGCGGATCAAAGGACATAATTATCGTGTTTAAATAGTTGTTATTTCGGTCAACTACGTGTAATATCATGATTGATGAGTTGCCGGATACTCACGTGCATTCCATTCCGATACTCTCCATACATCACCCGTGGGAAATAACGCTAGCTCTGCGTCGTTTTATTTGAACAGAACAGAACAAAATACAGCTAACGCTAACGTCTTATCAAAATGGCGTTTGAAATGAACTAGCGTTGCAATTTGATAACGTTCCCTTCATGAAATCGTGAAGGAACCAATCATATGGTTGCATCGTGGCTAGGCAGAAACACAGAAGCTAGTGTTATGAAAGGAGAGTATGGGAATGGATTGCGCGTGGGTATCCGACGATGGATTGATGTGACAGTAGGTATGAAAACACAAACAAGGATGGATAAGAAGGCGCCATTGCAGGTTATCAATAAAGCCATAATAGTTGTACTTTAAAGGAAAAGCCGTCTAGCTCGTTTATCGTTTTAGATAATGTTGGTTTAATCTATATTATTAGTAAAGATATACGAAAACAAATCTACTCCAAATCAATATTAATTTTCACGATGCTTTGCAGAACTATCAAAATGGTTTTATCAAATGAAAAAAAACACAAGAAAACGAGGGTTTAACGCAACACTGGTCCATTTTCTTACCTATTTTATGTACACAGAACGGTGTTGCGCTAATTCTATGCTATTTAAAGTTACAAAAAATCGAAACATTAATATTAAGGTTTTATTTTACTTGTTTTAAAAATAATCCATACGGCTTTGTTTTGCGAAAGATCAAGGATCTTACAAGTTTACGGTTATCTTTATTTTAGTCTAACAACAATTATTCCAAATATTTGAAAACAGTGAAAATGGCTGGAACGAAATGCACGAAATAAATCGGTGAGTCTTTCGCTAGATAATAGTGAACACGCTGTTCAATGCTTATTCTTTGATAACGACGTGTTTCGATGCAACAAAGCGACAACTATTATTTGATAAACTCACCGTAAATCAATTTTTTATTTTGTTATGTTTCGTATGTTTTATCTATTTGTGTATTATAATACACATAGTTTAAGTCCGTCGGAAAAATATTTATACATTATGTATTTTATAAGTTTATTCCGATCTATACCGAGATGCTCCGAAATCGTTACGGAGGAAACCGACATCGCACGAAAGTTAACGAGCCGGCTCCATTACGGTCCAACTACCTTAAAAAAGCGTCCGCCAATAATATATACACCTAGTTTCTGTTTTACTAACGTTTTGCTTAAAAACCGAACTACATTTTGACAAGTTATTTAACTGTGATAACATTAATCGATATCAATGAAAACATTTGACGATTTACTGGAACCAGTCTAAATTCACGATCTCATGGCTGCTTTTCTTAGATTTAAGTTTTTTTGTAAGTATATGAGTAAACGATCCTTACTAAAGACAGTATGATTAGATCTCTTACCTAGAGTTCACTAAATATATTCACCAGGCCCATGTTCAGTTAACCGAACAACTCTTTTCTGGGATCTTAAAAAGTTAAGCAGTACTCGAGCATACCCATCAGGCAACTGATAATTTTCTTTTTTGAATCAGTGGTGAGAGACGAATGGCAATGAGATGCAATGTCTTGTATCAATCATCACGGAGACTGTGACCGGGCGGAGATTCGAACTCACGACATCTGGATTGAAAGTCAGATACGCTAGGGGGCAAGCTTTTTCCGCTTGGGACCGTTATATAGAAATGCGAATATATCACGCTCATTCGTCATGTCATCTGCTTCAGCTAGGTTGAATGACGTCACAGTTTGGCAAGCGTAAGAGTGCTATGAATAGCGGGTCATGTTTGTCTCTACTTTTTTCGTTAAGGTTTAACATACTAGATTTGGGAGATACCAGGGACATGGATAGACTAATAAGCAACATTCTTCCATCGAGGAAAATTGTCCACATTAAAGAGGGAATTACAGATCAGTTTGCTAAAGCACTTTTGTCTAGACTAAAATTTATCTTAGATTTACTTGGTTGTGTATTTGATTATTACATTGCGTCTCTTAATTAAAAGACAGACACAAACAAATCACAACAGTTGCCATGGTAAGTTTGGTTAACATACACTGTAATACGGCGTTCGTGTAAATTTATATATATAAAGGGAGATAATTAAACTCACAACAACGGAATTTACGATTTTTGGGATCTTTTCAGATGCTCATTCACAATGCATTATATACATATATGGAGAAAATTATTAACATAAATGTACAGACCAGACTACGACGAGTGCTCCTAGCTACAATGCAAACCATAGATACAATATCAAGGCCTCTGCCAAACCAATAAATTTGGTGTAAACCATGACTTATATACTATGGAATTGCATGCAACACATCTGGACAGGTTATAAATGTATCTTAAAAATGGTTCAATTTTAAAACCAGCGTATGAAACTACTATACTGACACTTCTCGATAAATATTCTCACTGAGCCTTATGAATTCCCACTTGTAAGATGTGAGTGAAGTCCTGACGGAGATTTTTCAGAAAAAAAAACTCAACAAATAAGCAAACAATTAAAAAATGAAAATATTTCTGTATAATTGTTCATCTACAAACACAATATATTGTAGCTGGATGAAATGATGTTTAGAATATGTTTTTTTTTTTTTTTTTGTTTTTATAATTTTCAAATATCATCATTCAGTCACCAAATAAGAAGTGATTTCATCTGCCACTTCTTTTTAAATATTGAATTGACTAAGTCAATGAAGAACCTATGGAAAATGAAAATAATCTGTTTTCTACAGGCATTCCAATAAACAGCAAAGTCCCCTTAATGAACGCCAAACGGACCATAACCCATTTATTTGAACTGACCGTTCCTCATATTCATGACTAATACCAAATATGATACAATTTGGATCATTAGTTCTTGAATATTCTTGAAAATTCACGTTTTTATACTTTTTTGACCCTACTAAACTCTAGTGATTATTAACCCCCAATAAAAGACACAGTTTCATATGCTTTCACTAATAATACTCTAGATCTCAATATAGTTAAAATATGTTCTAATATACAGCATTTACTGTTTTCCATAGTGATATGTGAAAAATCACCCTTACTGGGATCTAATAAATTATATTTGAAATTGAAACCACTACTCATAAAAATAAGTCATACCGAATATGAACAAATTTGGCAAGTGTGTTGTTAAGAAGAAAAGTTTTGGAAATTGTATTGTTTTTGTCGTATGCAGGCCCCTTAAATATATAAAGTCCTGTTTAAAGCAGAGTTTCAACTATGCAATGCTTCAGACATCCATATGCTTGAAAAATATCTAAAATAGATGAGAAAAACAAATGTGATTTTTTGCATAGTATTTATATGTAAAAAAAACAGGTCCTTTTTCTTGACCTTAACTAACCCTAACCCGCTTAATGAACAAATTCCAACTCATACGGTTCATCTATACCAAGTATGAAGACATTTACTTGGCGGTTGTTGAGAAGAATGTTTGCATTAACATTTCCCTATATTAAGGTATTAAGTCCCGGAGCCAGTGCCATTTTATTCCCTGTGGCCATTGCTTAAAATTCTTAGAGAATATCACCATGCGGTATTACCAAAGATCACGGTCTTGTAGTTCCGAGAAAGAATACTTTTTCAAATTTTGAAAAATATCTGATAAGGCCCATGGTATTGTCTAATTTGACTCCAAGGTCATGAACTTAACACTTTTGAGAGACGTTTAGATAAGAAAGCTTCACACCGAATAAGGCGAATGTCATATGAAGCAAATGTTAACGGACGAACGACAAACGACGGACGGATGACGGATACCGTGATCACAAAAGAAGACACATACAACAACCGAAAAAGCTACTGACATATTTACGTACAATGCAACCCCAATCACGTACATTTTGTTCGTGAAAATCACTTACCACTGGCCATGTACGGACTAATGAGCGAGCACAGAATGACGGCTATATCTCAGTCGCACTTTTGCTTCTGTTCGTTAAAAGGCTGTAACCACTATTTTCACTTCCTTGATTTGTATAATTCTTATTATTTATAATGATTACCCTGTATATTGTATATGATGACTGTGTTGCGATGCCAATGTCCTTTGAATGGTATGTTTCCCATTGGGAATATATTTTATTGTTTTTATACCAGTATTTTTGTACTTTTGTGATGTACTTATTGTGTCTTTTTGTAGTGTTTTGACAGCGTTATCGTCATCGCCTCATTTATTGTCGATTTAGTGTTCCTGAAAGGCCTTCAACAGTTTACGGTGCAAGAATTTGTACTTATCCTGGCTATCATGGTACCCTGGAGAATCATTCGAGTTGTCAATAGTAAGTATTTATCAATAATTATTATTTAGAAAAGCTTTGTGTTTGTTTAGTATTTATATTTACTTAAGCTAATCATGTACTTATCCCTTTCGAGAATAATTCCATCGGTTATACGGTTTAAATATATCGTGTAAATGTTACTGTGTCATCACAGCTGGATCTTCCGTCGAATAAACTAACCTGTATATGTCTCACACGACTATTAATTTTGCACTGTTCTACATGTAAAAAAATGTAATTCTGGAACACTAAAAACATTACCAATGGTTCTAGAATTGCCTTGTTCTCATAGATAGTCCTCTGTTGGTCCAGTTATGCAGAAAAAACATGGGACTGACCATTTCGATGGTTTGGTGACATCCCTTCATTTTTAAAAAATCTGCCCTTTTTGAATTTTTAACCTGTTGTAGCTTCTTCAAACAGTACCCATTGTCAGAAATCATGAACATATTCCAATGGTCTCATATGCACAAAGAAATATGGCAATATTATGCATTTTCAACAACAAAAAATCACAACCGCTTCACACAGCTCTAATTTCCTTGGCATAAGCATCTTGCTATTGTTTTGTAAGGGAGGTAATTCTTAAGTGAGACCCAGAATATACGTTATGGAACTATTTCTGATAATGTAGCCTTATTCACAAATTTAGTTTTATTGTTAGCACTAGAACATAGTATACACTTATTGTCCGATAATAATGCAAGTATCCAAATCTAACTTGGTTATTCATACCAGGTCAATATATTTGGATATTGAACGGTAACATCTAGTTGTAAGTGTTTTATTATGACTTTTAGATGCATTGCAAAAATCAAAATTTCCTTTTCCAAGGACCAATATAATTTCAAGTAACATGACAATGAACGTATGCATTCCCTGATGTAAACAAGGGCGTAATTATTGTGTGATAATCAGGTTTGGTTGTTTGACGTACTCGTAATTCAGATTTGGTTGCTATATGCACTATTTAATCAGGTTTGGTTGTTAAAACGCATTATTCATTCCGGTTTGGTTGTTAAAATGCACAATTTATTCAGACTTGGTTGTTAAAAAGCACGATTGATGAAAGTTTGGTTGTTAAAAAGGCACAATTTATTCGGGTATGTTGGTTTGGTTGTTTAAACGCATAATTTATTCAGGTTAGGTTTGTTTGGTTGTTTAACGCACAGTTTATTCTGGTTTGGTTGTTAAAATGCACAATTTATTCAGGTTCGGTTGTTAAAACACACAATTTATTCGAATTTAGTTGATTTGGTTAATGAAACGCACAATATGTTCAGGTTTGGTTGTTAAAACGCATAATTTATTTAGGTTTGGTTGTTCAAACGCATAACTTATACAGGTGAAGTTGTTGTTTTGTTGTTTGTTTTTATTAATTTTTTAGCCGAGTTGAAACAGCGAAACAGTTATAAATGCTTAAGGCGACATTTGTCTAGTTCTAAATATGTACCTAAATACTTAATATGATTTTAATGATTATCAGTACATTTTTAATGATAGACGCCTGTAACAGCCATCCAGAAAGCACACCAGATCCAGACTTTTTGGCCATGCATACAAATTCTAAGTTTAGTTAAGATTACTCAATAGATTAGGATTCTTTTAAAATCTGACCTGCCTGGTACTTGACACGGGTTTGTATCCGTCTGACATTGGTTTGAATTTACTGTTGTTTTAAATTCAATATTAATTCTGATGTCAAACTATTGCAGTACAAACATGTATTTCTGGATGTTTTACATGTATCTAAAACGGTTTTGATAACTATATCTGCAATGCAGATACTATATAACGCTTTCAAAAAGTATTTTTAAAAAACATTTTACCCCACTCACTTAAAACATCTTTTTTTGGTGTGGTAGTCCAGCAAAATGTTGTTTTCCAAGTCCTATTGCGAGGAATTACGACTAAATGGTCTTCAAAAGTACTATTTAAATGCTATTGATCCTTGTAGTTAACTGATAGCTATATTCAAATTATATAATCTAATGTTCAACATGTGCACTGTCTTGACTTGAATAAATAAATTCATGATTGGTCAACTCATATCAAACATGATTTAAGCAACATTTGTCAGCACATTGTCAGTAAGACAGTTCTTAACTCCAGCTAACTGTAGCCATCAACACACTGTCAGCTATGCATTAGAATTAAAACAGTCTGTTAAACTTGTATCAAACATTTGTTTTACACATTTTGATGGTGTTTGAATACCATTTTCAACACATGGTTTTTTAGTATTATGTTTGAGTTTTTAATAAGGAACAAAAAGATGTTCGCGGTATGAAAACATTATAATTCTATTTTCACTTTGTCAACAGTGTATACGCTGAACAAAATAAAAACTCTCTTGGATAAAACATGACTCCTAATTTTCTAATAATATGTTGGCAATATATAAATATATCAATAAATAATAAGATTTACACGGTAAGTTTCCCTTCTTTTATTCGGGTCTTTCTGTAAATGGCTAATGTTAAAAGATGTTTCTTTCGCTATAGAAATAAGAAGCAAATCAATGGCTTACAATTTAACATGATATTAAATGATAAGAGAAAACTATTCAATAATAAGTGGATAAACACTTTTCAATTGAAGTTTAAGAAGATCACTGTTTGGAAACATTCATTTGTTCATTATTATATTTTTTTTTTTCATCATTTTTAAAAATTGTTTTTCAATAATCTCTATTTAAGTCATTGGTTTAAAAAAGGTGTGAAGCCAATTAGTAGTACTTTGAGAACATGAAGTGTTTTTAAACAATGTATATGTATAACTTCAATGTATGTACACAAGGTACACATTTCAATCCATTAACTTTGAGAAAACGTACATTTTGAAAATCGCGAAAACACATGACATTAAAACATCGCCGATTTTGACCTGCAAAAAAATTGTTTTGTCAGTTTAAAATATGAAATAAACAGACCTGCAGGATTGTTAAGGGTTCAAACCAATGTAATTCTTCTTTTCCAGTTAAAAGGGTTAAAATATCGTGTAAACTATGAAAGCAAAATGTAAAAAAAATCCGAAAATTTGAAACCGCAGCGAATAGTTTTGAAATTTGTGAAATTAATATTGGGATTTGTTATTGGTTTTGAGGGACAAACTTTGAAGTTTCATTTGCTTATATATCTGAAAGCAGACCATTGAAGTTATAATAAATAAGTAAGTTTTGGTCACGGGTATTTCTGATAACATCTTAAATCTGATTGGCTTACTACTGATAAGAGGGGGGTTTATCTCCACGATATTACGATTGTGTGCCGCATAAATTTTATTCCATCGCCATGGGGTTATCTCACAGCTGGACACTGATTAATTGGTGTGTTGATGATTGTTTATTGGGACTAGTGTGAATTAAAGTGATTAACGTATACAAGATATGCTGTCTGTTGGGAAATATGATTTTGTTATGTTTTACTGGGTTTCTCAAATATAAATCTGTGGTAGCGGAAAAACACATAAATTCGGAAAATCGTAAAAAAAGTCTAGGGTCGGGTTTTTTTACCAGGTAGGGTCGGGTTGCCGAAACACTGAACTTTTTTTAGTCTTGTTAAAACGCATAATTTAAACAGGTTAAGTTGTTAAAAAGCACCAATTATTTAGGTTGTTTGTTAAAATGCACAATTAATTCACGTTTGGTTGTTTACTACAATTTATTCAGGTTTGATTGTTAAAAAGCACAATTTATTCAGGTTTGGTGGTTGCGATTATGGACCACGAACACTTCCGATTGAAGTTACTTTATAAACAGAAGAAAAAAATTTCAAACGAACTGAAGGAAGCTAAAGAAGAAAACGATGGATTGGCGGTAAGTACAAAATAACAATTAATTGAGTTTTGTAATTTCTTAAGATAGACGTATTCGAAACATTTACCGTCAAACTCAGTATAATTCCCAGACTGTTCTTTATCTTAATATTAATCATATATCATAATTATCGCGATTGTTTTACATTACATTAGTTAATTTAATTTTGATACAGTCAAACCTATTCAAGTGGTCACCTCTATTTAACAGCCACTTGTCTTAAGTTGTCACATTCGCTATTTCCCATTCTTATGTTTGATTTCAGAACAAATTAGCCTGTATTAAGCAATAATCTGTCCTAAAATGTCACTTTTGTTCCTTCTCTTGACTGACTGCTTAAGACAGGTTTGACTGTATGAAAATAAAAGTGAACTTTTCTTAAGACTACTAACTGCCACACCAACTGCCACAACTATGTTACATCTATGTGAATCATGTTTTAAGTGTAAGTAGTATTATATGCCGTGACTGATTACTTAATGCAGTTTACTAAATCATGTTAAAATATAAAGATAAATGTAAAATTATGCATACAATTCGTGGTTATTTTATATTACATATTGAATATTCATTTTCTATAAATAGTAACAACAACATTATATTATCGATGATAATAAAAATTGAATATATTATAATATGATACAAATATAGATATATCAGATGTTGAATATGATGTTTTATGCGCAATACAATAGTATAATGTTCGAGTTCATATCACATCGTATAACAGCTACAAAGCCATACAATATAATATCAAACCATACCATACCACACCATACTATAATAATAACATATTAATTTGATCGCAATTTGCGATTGTCATGACTTTCCTCTTCTGCAGATAACAAGAGTGTTGCAATGCCTTATAAACTAGACTCATTTTAATATAAGCTTAAAGCGTAGATAAAATCTCGTTAATTATGTTCAATTTCTATTTTTCTGATATAAAGCCATATACTATTGCGATAAAAAATAAGTAGCAACTAATTACTGAGAATTTCTTATGTGATATTGTCGTTCCCAGATGACAACGGTTCTTAAAGGTCAGACTTCTGTTCGCTATTTGTCATATTTTGTAATATACTCTTGACATGTACGTTATTTCATAAGTCAGGTACGTGATTAGAAACTAATGGATTAATGGTTTGTCCAATAGATAACGTTTATCAAACAGAACACTAGAATAAATCGTTGACCTGATAATATACATAATAATAGAACAAATAAACGGTGGTACATCAGTTTTTAGAGATTAAAATGAAGAAAACATAAACAATAGATTGAATAGATGACAAGTCATAAATCATCGATGCACTCCTCGCTAGAGTTATTGCTAAGTTTACACGCAAACGGATAAAGTGTTTTACTTAAGGACACACTATTTTACCGTGGCGTAGGGTCGTCGAATTTTTAGCCAGCGTTGTAATTATTTCTTGTTGTTCTTTTTAACTCATGTATTTCATTCAGTGTTTGATGAAATGACAATACCACTAACATGTAAACTTAGAACCGAACTCATCAACCATTCTTAAGAATAGTCTTGGACTTGAACTCAAGAATGAATTTTGAAGTCAAAGACTATAACCTGAGACCGAACTTTGAAACCATGTAGTGACACCTAATACGGAGTCAAACAAACTTTCACAAAAACTCCGTCTGCCATAATAAACTAGATATCTAAGTTGAATTTTCAAGCTCAATTTTAAGAAAAAGTCTCAAGAATTGATTGTGAATACGACGCCAGCCCTAACGAGCGTGAAGCTGTTATATTGAACATGACCACTCACGAACAATAACACCGAGTCTGCATTTTTATGGTTTCGTTCTTTTGTTCTTTCAAGAGATCCTTTTATAAATTTCTTTTGAGAATTAATGTACTTACCATCTACATCTATCTCTATGTTTAGATTTTGTCAGATATCTTATAACGTCCTACTTTTCTATAGTATTTAATCATTATCAACAGGCATGCGTCGATGTTTTGAAAAAGCTCTGCACACAAGCTGGTATACCTGAAACACAAGTTGAGGCAAAGCTCAGTACGTATTGTACCTATTTACATTTTTGTCATAAATTGCTACTCTGCCCTCGTATATTAAAATTTTCAACATTTCTATTTTGATATAAAACTCTTATAACCTTTTTCTAAAAGTTAACATACTTTTACCGAATATACGTTAATACATGTAATAATTATTTAAAAAGCAGTAATTGCGAAAGATAGAAGTTTGAACAAATTCAGAGGAATATTATTGTTGCGAGCCGGTAACCGACGGTGATTTACTCGCCGGTGCGAGTAAAGTTACTTGGAGCAGACGACAAAGTTATGCCTGGAGACAAACTTCATAATTAAAAAGATGATAAAAAATAAAATGGACTTCACCGTGTCAAGGAAAATAAAGCAGGATAACGCTAAATAATATTTACAATTTTATTTTTATGAAGCTCCAATACCAAAACAAATTTCAATGATCAGACTATCATGCACAGATACTGTCTCACAATCTTATTTCCGTTTAAAAACATATACTTTTGTTTAACAATGTACCCCAGGGCTCCGTGACCACAACATTAAATATTCAATATTACATGAGCTATAAAAAAAAACAGTTAGATCTAGATCATAAACATTTGCTCCTTAAAACAATAACTCCTTTTTTGTTTTAAATAGATTATTAACTTTAACAAAAACAAAGTCTGTATCCAAAGATAATTAAATAAATGTATAGATCTCTATTAATAATATGTATAGTTTGTTTCTGAAATTTTGGGTGTGAAGTCCTTCAAAGACTCGAACGCTGAGATTTATATAGTGCCGATGCACACAAGACGTTGTGTGCATAAACAGAATGTGTGTAGGGAACCTTGGGGAATCCCACGCAAAAATCCGTGTGCATGCACACTGCACACCGGTATGTGTGCATCAGATATTTACTAAATTATGTTTGGTTGTTGTGATAACTGTGTCCCTTGTGGATCTCATAGAAATAACTCTTATATTAATGACAGTGATTGTAACTGCGCTCACTGCTTTAGAGAGGACGGTTCGTTAGATTTTTAGATTTTCATGACTACGGATTTTAGTTGTATTTTGTTTAAGAAACCATTTGTTTTGTTACAGTCTTATAGATATCGGTACATTGAACAATTTAGGTCACAAATATGTCCATCTTTTAACAAAAAAATATATGTCGATACTTGTTTTCAATTTTTGGCATCATTTTATTATCGAAAAATATAGGGCGTAACTTTAAGCTGAATAAATATTTTTTTAAAAGATAATTTATTTGTAATGCTTTGTTAATTTGCAGATAATAACACCATTGTCAACAAATGACGTGTTATATATGATATCCGGTTTTATTGGTAGAGATAGGCATCAGAATGAATCTGAGTAGAGCCACTCTGCATGTAAGTAATAAACGTTTGTAATAAACGTCCGTAATGTATGAACAATAATACTTTGCCAAAGTTAATGATAAATTCAAACTTATATATGTTTTATTATTTATATACAGATTTATTCCGGAAGGTAAAGGCGAAATCTAACGTTACAGGGGCTCTTGGAAACTTTGCCATCGGTGGTAAAGCCTTGGACAAACCGTTCATGAATGGTGACAAACCAAATAATGTCGCGGATATATCTATAGCAATAGAAGATAACGACGTAGCAAAAGAGTCAGGTGAATTTATATTTTTGGAAAAAAAAATCATTTTTAAAGAAAACACATACGTTTGCATATATAAATATAAATATACCTTTAGTTGCCAATTATCACAAAGTATCATTTTAATGTAATGCGAGATAATGACATCTCTTTTCGAACATTATTAACAACATATAAACACACTTTACATATATCTCAACATATTTTACTTTTTTTCCAGCACGAGTCTTCGAAAATGAACTGACTACAAAGAAGTCTAATGTGATTGCAAATCTGAATGAGCAAACTATTGATATTTGTGGACCAACAACGTCACTAGCCAGCGATAACAGCAGGGACGACTTACTTAATAAACATCTTCAAAATACCAGACGCCCGAGAAGTAAGTTGAAGATTTAAATGCATATTAAACTGAATGGGGATTTTAATACCAAAATAACAATTAACATTAATAAGTCTGATCATCCTATGCAGAAGAGTTTGTTGATTATTGGTTTTATTGCTCATCACCATGACAACATAATGTGTCATTGATGTTTATTTTTTATTGATTCAATCCATGTCACAGAACTGAACAGTTTGTATCTTAGACGTTCCTCCGAGCATGTCTTTTTCAATGGATTACAATAACATAATAATCTTTTATTGAAAAACAATGTTATGACGAATCTCTTTTTGCCTGAACAATGTAAATTCTACTGTTTTATTAATGAGCATATGCACAACCGTCCAATGTTTCTATACGTTTATTACTTTGACACGAAGGTCAATCTGCACTCGATCCAAGAGAAGCGGCTGTGAAGAAAAGTGACAATTTGTTCCTACACAAGATCGCTCTAAACACCGCCGGATTCATCGCCACGATGAACAAAGATGAAGTTGACCAGAGTGAAGGGTAAATATCCATCATCAAAGTGCGCCTGCAATAGAAATATATTTTACAAAATGTATACTCTATAACAACGATATCCAGAATACACGTGACGTTTGACGTAACATTGTATACGAACAGCTGATTTCCTTAATAATTTGACATTATATTTGAACAAATATTACACTTATGTTCACGGTACTGCCACCGAAAGAGTTAGCTGGGCCCGACTAACTCTGTCGGCAACACGTCTGACCGACAATCAAAGGGTCGTAAATTCGAATCCCTGTCCGGTCACAGTGCCTGTAATTACATGTCATGAGCTTTGTTTAAGGTCACGATTCTCCCACCTCTTTATTTTGGAAAAGAAAACCATAACAAGGTCTCTTATACTAGTTAACCACCTAGCTGATCCTTAAAACGATGATGAGGTGTGCTTGACCACTGTAATATAACTAAATTACTTACCAGAAAAGGCTCAAAAGTCTATAAAAATAAAACAACAAACTGAACAAATTATTGCACGATATATACTTTTTATAGATATCTATGTGTATTACGAATACATCTTGTGAAGCTTTTTTACAAAACAAAAAGGTTAAGAAAGCCTAAAAACTACACGTATATTGTTATATCTCTGTATCTGTTGGTCACATAGCAATGATCAAAAAACATATTGTCAACATAGGTTATCCATGACAATATCAGTTGGCCTCACGCGAGAGCGATCATCGCTCCGCCCACTGGTCACGTGGCGTTTTTTTGTCCAAGCAAATGCAATGTAAAACAGTGTTATGTTAACTTTGAGGCCGTTAGCTTGTATATGGAAATGGCGGCATAGCAATCAGTATTGATCGCTGACTCGATTATCGAGTTGTTTGATTGACAGCCTGCCTCTAGTCAATAAAGAACACTCGTAACATATTTTTTCTTGATTTGTTTTCATATCTCATATAACAATTCCATTTATGCACTTAAAGCTTACAAAAAGCAGTAGATTTAAATATCAAAACTGTAAATGACATATATGGCTAAATAAAAATAGTGACTTACATGCATACCAGACAAAGTCAAAAGAAGAATTAATTAGATAAGTATTTTAGTTGACCGAGTCACACTAGTTGTATCAAACGTCAGACAGTTCTTCATTAAACATGAAACATTTATTAACGTTCGTAATTGGTATAAAGAGTAAATTTTATCTGAAAATGCAACACTGTTCTAATTTGAAGCTTTAACTCTTCAGCAGTATTTAACATATTCATAGAAAAACTCGTATATCGCCAATAAAATCAGTGCGTCAGACAAAGTATTTAAATAAGTGTTCTACATAATAAAAGGGAAAGATAATTTCCAGTTGGAGATAAATAACGTCCTTAACACATACCATAACAAAAAGCTAATAGACATGCATGGAAAGATACCTGAAACGATGAAGTAAATAATTCTGTGAGACAAAGCCTCATTATGTCACGATCAAGGTCATTGAGACAATTTAATATAATAACACTAAACATAGATCATTCCAATAATTTGGGATAGCCACAGCCTACAGTAATAAGCACTAGCTATTGTCTAGATAACGTCGTACCCTACTACTATTGTCTTACGGCTCTGACGTTTATAAAAGCCATCGAGTGCATCTGCCTACACGTCTCACACACCAGTTAATTGTGTTCTGTTCCACAAATAGAGAAATGCACTTCTGAAACACTGAATACAATAGTTTTAGAAGTGTTTTGTTTCTATAGATAGTCTTCAGTTGGTCCAATTATGCAGGATAAAACATGAGATTAACTAGGCTGCTTTTTCACAATTTCGATGGTTTGATAACACTCCTTCCTTCTTATATTCAACTTCGCCCATTTATTACAGTGTATCACTACACATCTTCATCCAACAGTACTTAATGTCATCTAAAACTTGGCAGAAATCATGACAATATTTCAATGTTCTCAAATTTATGTATAAAGCAATATGACCGTTTTAAGTATTAAGTATAACAAATATAATTCACAACAGATTTGCACATTTTTAATTTGTTTGGCGCGAAAATCTTGCTACCGTCACCAAGGGGAGTTCATGGGCAAGCGAGACCTACAGCATCACATTTTCTGATATATTTTTATCTGCTAAATCATAATATGTTTGACAAAATATACTGTTGAATGCTGTCCCATTTTTAGGGGAAATATCCTAAACGAAATTATCTATAAACAATCTTATTTTTTTTATAGATAAAACAGAAAAAAATGAGGTTTACTTGCTTAGTACTGTGACACAGTGCTGTAATTATTTTGGTCTTTGGGGTCGTCAAGTTTCATGTGATCATTATACACTGCTATTAAATCCTCTTGGTTGAAATTTGCTTAAGGCGTTGATTCGAGTACCGCTTGGTCTAAAACCTTTACGTGAGAAAATTTACCATTTACTTGCAGAAACAGTGGTTCTTCTCACATTCTGTCTGAGGTCTTCCTCTATCAATAAAACTATATATGCCATACACAACCTGAAATGTGTTGAAAATGGCGGTTGAAATTTTGATGTTTGCGATGCAGTTTATCCAGAATGAGACGGGAGTGCTCTTTTGTCACAGCGCGTTCGGTATTTGATCATGGTATCATGCTATTGGTTTGAGTTTTTTCTACATAATTATGACATCGGTTACTGACAGTTCCATGGAGGTCGACAATGTGTTCACTTCTTCTAGTAATTGTTTGCATATTTTACACAGAGAATCTTGCATGAGTACTCATTCATTATTGAATTTGATAAACAAATCGGCCAAAATATATTGTACAAGGCTACGTTGAACTTTTCATCATTTTTCCGAACAAGTTTTATAAATTAAATAATAAAAGATCACGAACGACAAATCATGTCACGAGAAAAAGTATTTGTCGTATGTAACGTCTCAAAATAATGTCATTTTATCATGACAAAACGATGTTATTTATATTTTCGGGGAGGTAGGAACGTACAGCATTTTACGTTCGAGACCGATTTATACCGAACACCGAATCGAAAGTGATCTAACACGAGGTTAATATAACACAGTTGCATATGTTTATTACACTTCTGGACCGCATACTTGTATAATGTGATAATTATAAATAAGTGTTAAATACATTGTCAGACTTTTAGACTCATTTTTTGCAAACCACTTGAACATTATGGGCAAAAAATATGATTTCTGAACATTTTATGTAAAGTAACATTTTAATCGTTTGTTTCTGCAAATTTATACAGTACATTTCTTGTTTTGATTTCAATTTTGTTTCATATTTGGAGACCAGGTTCATTTCTCAGATAAACTGTGTTATATAAACAATGAATAAGAAACCGTGATAGCTTATCAACATAATGATGGAACAAATGAAAAGATGATGTTTAAGTTAATCAAAATTATGTTGTTTTTTTCAGTTCTATCATAATTCATAGTATTTTTAATATTCAGAAATGAACAGACTACTACTAAATATAGAAAATATTCATTTTTTTCCTCCACCCTGGAGCACGGGCTCGTAAAATCAACAAAACGCTAAAAATGAAATAATTATAAGTGTCTAATTAGATTATACATATTTATTTCATATTTGAAAATTAAAACGAATATGTAACAGTTTTTTTTTCATTCGTAGAATATCTGCTAGTGCAAAGAGAAATATTGCTTAGTTTATTAATTTATAAAACATAAAAATGAACGGATTATTGTTGTTTATCATTGCGTTTGTTTGGTGTGTTTAAGTTGTTACTAATTTGTGGTTTGTATTTTTTTCTAGTCGTTATTTTATAATTGTTTTTGTTAGTTTCTGGTGGAAGAAAATATTATCTGATACCACATACTAGTTAGTTTGAAAAATGCACACATAATCTCAACAATCTAATTTTTATATATTCCTATCCCGAAACTGAAACTATTTATAATAAGTACTAGCCTATCAACTATCTTATCTACATGTTTTTTAACTCAGTTGAGCTCAGAATTGAATAAATTATCATATTTGGTTAAACATTGTAAAAAGTACTCAGGAGACAGCTTAATATAAAGAAAATTCAGTCGTCAAACTAAAAGTACACACTGTATTTAAGATGTCTTGTGAATACCATCATTTTATTGTTTGTTTTTTTCAAATGCTGTAATCAAATACATGTATAGATATATATAATGTGTAACTTAGTCCTTTGTATAACGTAATGCTGTACTTATTAAAATAAACCAATATAGCATAATATCATATATAACTAGTTCCATATGTGTTAATATATCTAATTAAGGAATCGTATGTGAATGAGTGAAAAGGCAAATTGTCTAATATGCAATATTTTGTAATGTGTTTGCTTTCAGAAATAAGTCCAATATAACGGCATCAAAGTCGTTATCAATCCCATTCATTGATAGCGTCGATGACGTCGAAGACGTTGATGACGGTCGTGATATAGGGGTTGAAGTGGCATTATTGGTAATTCAGTTAAAAGTTAAATATTGCTTCTGAATGGTGCTGACAAAATATTATAGCTTAATGTAAACGCCGTTTTGATAAGACAGTGTTACCATTTGCTGTATTTTGTTCTGTTCTGTTCAAATAAAACGACACAGAGCTAGTGTAATTTCGTCAGATACCTACGGGTGTCAATTTCGATACTCTCCATTTATCGCCCGTGGGTATCCGACGATGTTTTGTCGTTTGGCAATTGCTTTATGAGGCCTGTAGTACTCTAGTATCAAGAAATAAAGTGTTTGACATTGCGTCCGCTGAGGCATTTTGTTGAATGTCTAAGAAACTTACACGCTGCTTATAAAACTTTAAAATCTCAATCAAGTTAGTAAACTGACCAAAGAAGATCCCTAAAAATAATATAAATGTTGTTTTAAGCATCGTATGAATTGTAGCATTTACGTTGTAAACTACATTCAAATAAAAAAACAAAATTCGTTTTATGTTTGCTATTTACAACTAAGGTGAAATAGTATAAATATCATAAAACTTATCTCAGTTAGTCAACGAAATGCTTTGTTTATTCAGCGTAAAGATGACGAGGATGAAAACGCACGTGGTAAAGAAAACAGACGACAATTCTGAATCTTTAGAAGTCGACCCAAATGAGAGTGAAGGTAAAATATTTCTACCTCATTATTGTTTATTTATTGTCATTTATTATTTTATAGTGATGCTTACTTATTGTTTTACGTTAATAGATGATACAGTGGCTTTTATGGATATTTACTTTATTTTTTTCCCATTGTAATGTTGAAATTGTTGATATTGAAATATTGGTTTATCATGTGATTAATTCATGAACAATATTTTTCGGATTGTAAAAGAAGATGATTTATTCAGAAGGTTTTAATTGAAAAATATAGAATTTGGTTTTCCTGTATCATTAAAATAAGAACTGAAACACGCTTTACGTTGTTTGCCAATAGTAACGATTGTCATTTTTGACATTATACATACAATAAATACCTCATGTAAAACAAAAAAGTTAATATGAATATTTTAAGGTACAGTCAAACAAGTGTAAGCGGTCACCTCTATTAAGCAGCCACTTGCCTTAAGCAGCCACATTTGCTATTTCCAATTTCTATGCTTTCAGAGCAAATTAACCTGAATTAATCAACAACCAGTCTCAATATGTCACTTTTGTTCCTTCCCTAGGCTGGTTGCTTAAGACAAGTTTGACTGTATTTATAAATGAGTATGACTGCATTGTTTCAAACAAGTGATCCGTTAGAAATTGTAATTATGTTTTCTCTCATCCAGGTAGAAACGTCTCTTTTTGAATAAAGACACTGGTCAGGGTAATAGCGGCAACGACCAGGGAAATGGAAACAACGTTGTCATTTTTGAAAGAATGAAACATAGCAAGTTTACGTATTTTGGAAATATCCAGGATAGGATATCACGTCTTTGTCCTCCAATCAATTTATATTTTAATCAATACATTATACACTCTCTATTTCATTTGTAATACTGTAGTATATTCATGTAAGACATTATTTTAATGCTACTTGTATGTCAGGCACGCAGACAAAGTGTTTTCTCCAAAATCCCTGGGCATGTTTATTGTGTCAATAGTTTTGTAAACTATGTTTTAAGTACAACACCATTTTAGCTTTAGGTGAAATGTAATTGGAAGGCATTATTATCTTTTCACAAAAAGCATTATAGTATAAGTTGAATATATTTTTGTTTGCATAATTTGTTTATTATTTATAAGAATCACTGTTTCCAAGTCTATACAATTTGTTTGACTTTATAAAAATAACACTCTTTGGGTTACTTTTTTATTGTATTGCAATACACGTTTTAAGAAGTTGCTATTAAAAATTATAAATGTATGTATGTCATAAAAATGCAACCATCGTATTTTACATATTATGTATATCTACTGCACATCCAACAAATAAAGCGTTTTATGTCCATACAAGGGTTAACTGTATTAAAATATATTCCTATTTCGAGGTATATATTATTTAAGTAGTCTGAAGTTTGTTTATCGGCAAAGCTTAAGTGGCGCCATTAAAATACAAATTTTACCATTAAAAGATAACTTCTACCCCCAAAATGGATAATTTCAATATGGTTAACCCTGATTTAATGCTCTTAACGTTTAGACTTCTTCAGGTTCATTTGAAAATTTAAACAAAATAAACTCTATGAAATAAGTGCTTTATACATTTTAATATATATATATTTCAAATACGCAACGAATTAAAGCTATATTTCAGCTCCGTTTGTATTGTTATATATTGATGTTATATATTGATGTTATTGATGTTATATATCATTAATTAAAGTATGGATTACAAAAAAGATCATCCGAACCTGTCATAAGACTAAACAAACATGACGTAATACTACGTTTCTGTTTCAAATTTAAGTAAGTGTATGTGACCGTTCTTATATTGTCAAACATGTATAGTGTTAAGTTAGCAAGTTATATCAAAATAATATACTCATTCAGTCATCGAACGATTAAGCGTTAATGAAGCAAGTTGTTGTTGTTGTTGTGTGGTGTTTAACGCCGCTTTCAACAAGTGTTAAGTTATATCGCGACGGTGTCTACTTGGAATAGTATTCTAAGCGCTACAACTGTGGAGTATCATGCCGCAGACATATGGTATGATACCCAACCCAATTATTTTATACTGTCACCGGGCTGGCCAGATCTAGAACGATTTGCTAAATGCTGAGCGCCAAGCGAGGAAGATTCTAGGATAATTTTTCAATTCTTCGGTAAGACCCGGCCGGGGATCGAACCCACGACCTTCCAAATCGAGTTGGACGCTCTACGCCTATACCACCGATTGGATATAAATGAAGTAAGGAGACTGTCCACTGAATAGAGAACGTATTGTACAGTACATACGATGACTTCCATTGTTTTCTTTTGACATATATAACGATAATATATATAACGATGTACTTTCCGTTAAACATACAGTAGAACTTCGATGGCTCGAACCCGACGGGACAGAACAAACTAGTTCGAGCTACGGGTTGTTCGAGCCAAGCATTGTTGACAGTTCAACATTATACCATACATGTATATTCATCGATATATGAATTCGTTCGAGACCATATAAGTGGTTCGAGCTATATATGATGTTCGAGCCATCCATGTTCGAGCCAATGAAGTTCTACTGTATGTCCAGATTTAAATGTTCGTGTAATGTTGGCAATAAAATGTTTAAACAAGCATTTGAATGGTGTCGTTTGTAATCATTGAACATTTCCGATTACGGATTACTGCTGAAGCATTATATATTGTAGCACAGAGCCTTGGCACTCCCACCTCCTCGGCATAAAGCGATTTTTACGGCCTTGTTAAACTAAATGTTCATTATAAAAGCTTTCATTTAAAACCTGTCAGTTATTGGAATATGTTACTAAACCTTATTCATCACTATTCGAAAAAATGTGTTACAATATTTTATCTTCATGTGTCACACTACAATTGTTTATTTCAGTTCATGTTTGGGCGATGTTTTATCTTTTTCCATTAAAACAAAACACTTCCGAATTGTATCCGTCACGTTGCCGTTAGTTATCTCAGTGTGTACTCTTTCTTAATAAGTAGATATGTTTTTATCGCCTTTGACAATTCCATATGCATCACTACCCTAACTGCGGCTGGTTTCATTTCAGCCGCACCAAACTGTCATAGTTCAGATTGAATACACCGACGCATTTTCAGATAATACGATCCTGTTAAAGTATTAACTTGTTGAGCCTCCTCGACTTCAATTAATATAAACGTCTTGGTGATATCCGCTGGAAAGCACCATCACATGGACAGAAACAGAAAGTAGGGCCGCCGCGTGTCATATGTTTTTCTCCGTAGCTATGTGATTTTACTGTTAGATGAAAAACTATTTTGTAAGTACAAATATCATTGGTCAGTATGCACTGAACAATAGTCATAATACCAGGGTTTGTGTGTTACTCGTTTGCGCTGACAATATTGACTTAAGTCGAGCCTGATTGGAACAGTTTGACTATCAATTAAGGGGGCGTGAGTTCGAATCCTCGCCCGGCCACAGCCTCCGTGATGATTGATTTTCTCATTATCATTCGTCTCTCACCGCTGATTCAAGTGGGAAAATTATCAGTTACTTGCGGAGAAGGGGTGTGCTCGACTATTGGTTAAACTTCCAGGATCCCGGGAAACAGTGCTTAGGTTAACTGATCGTCTGTTAGCCCTCGATGGCCTTAAAATGACGCTAAATATTCAAGCAATTAATCAGTATTGACTTAAATGTAATTAACTAAGAACATAATATGATTGTGATGGGTTCATATAGTTTGCTTACAAAACACGTGTCAAAGCTTATTTTAAGCAAAGATCATGAACATGGGTATTTGAGGTAAGTACAACTTATATAACTTTTGCGTAATTCATAAATTTTATGTTAGTTATTAACTAAATTATCCAAATGTGGAAAAAAGCAACAGGTGGGGTTGGGATCTGGTCCCACTTCCCCTGATGCGATCCGAGATCGTCTCCCTTGGTGAAACTTTTAAAACGTTTATGCTGCATTGAGCTGAAAAACACTACTTTAACACACTATCGGCCGATCAAAACTTGGTTCTCGAACTGCACAATCTAAACTAGGTTGATATTTTACATAAAGGACACTGTTGGTTTATGTATGGAAAAGTTCATACTGCAACTTTTAAAGTACCAATCTGTACACCTTCAGTTAAATGTCTATTGCTTCTATCAATTTAAAGCTTAACTGAGTATGCCACGCCACGCGCCTGGTGGTTGGCAGTTATTACGTTATATATCTAAATCTTCAAGCTAAGTGAAACTAGTTGAGTTTCCTATTTTAGCAGCGATTCATATAACGGATGTTCTGTCTGAGAGAAGAGGGATTGTTTCAGAGTAAACGCTCGCTTCCTCTATCATTTAGGGAACTTTATATATAATCAGTTAGACGTATCAGATCCGTCAAACTGAAGATGACATGATTTTTACATTTTAAATGGTATTTATCTGCAATCGTGATAAATGTGTATGTTAATAATATTTGATTGATTGATTGAATATTAAACGTCATATTTATGCATTCGAGGGCTAACAGATGATCAGTTAACCTAACCATAGTTTCCTGGGATCCTGAAAGGTTAATCTGTACTCGAGCACACCCCATCTCCGCAAGTAACTGATAACTTTCCCACTTAAATCAGCGGTGAGGGACGAATGATAGTGAGACGCAATGTCGTATATAAATCATCACGGAGGTAGTTGCCGGGCGGGGTTTCGAACTAACGATCCCTAGATTGATAATCAGACGCGTAACCGACTGAACTAATCGGGCCCGGCTTAATAATATTTATAAAATTAACTATTATACAAAACCGAAAGCTGTACATTAAAAAGCACTCAATATAATTGTCGTTTCGCGTGTTGCTACATTTTCACACACACTTAGTTCTGTAACGCACTAAACCACTTCAAGAGACAAGTTTACAACAGAAAGTAATGTAATACCTGGAAATAGTTGGTTAATGCCATGTATCCACATCACCGTAGAGTTAAACCTGTCTTAAGCAGCCAGTCAAGGGAGGAAGCAACAGTGGCCTTTTAAATGGGAAATAGCAAATGCGGCAGCTTAGTTACAAGTGACTACTTAATGGAGGTGACCGCTTACACAGGTTTGACTGTATATTAAATTCACTTTCGTTAAATATAGCTGCCTCAGGGTATGGAAACTACAAGTCTAGAGGTAAATATTAAATATATATTAGATTTATAATCCATGTTTTATTCTTCATTTCCTTTGCTAATTTTACTCACAAAAGTGTCCATCAATCTTGAAGCAAACGTATCAAAGAGTATCAAGATATGTATATGAAGGTATACAGTCAACCCTGTCTTAAGCAGCCAGTCAAGCAAAAATGACCTTTAAAGACAGATTGTTCTTTAATACAGGTAAATTTGCTCTGAAAACATAGAAATGGGAAATAGCGAATGTGGCTCCTGGCGACAAGTGGCTGCTTAATAGAGGTGACCACTTATACAGGTTTGACTGTACGTGTATATCTGCAGCAATTAGATATTTCTTGATATGTTCTTTTGCACCAAATTTTTTATCTGGAGTGAATGCTTCTTATTGTCTTCTTGTAGCTGAATGTCAATAAACGGTAAAGTATTAGTCCATTAAACTACGCCAGTTTTGTTATGAAAACGTTCCAGGAAGCTAAATGCACATCAGAATCACTAAATTGCTGCTTGTTAGGGGACTCAGATAGATGTGTTTCTAGCCAAATTACAGACTGTAATGAAAATAATGATATAATCTTAGTTATTTTTAACCCATTTTAAATCAAGCACAAGACATTGTTCTATTATCTGGCTTTATGTTATAAAGTGTTTTATCAAAAATTATTGTTAAAGAGGATAATGTGAAATGATTGGTTTTGCGCTGGTTTACTGGTATGTTTTAGGCAATAGAAAGTTTCTTTTACAAATGCAGAAGAAATATCAAATATGTAAATGAATGTCCCTAATGTGTGTACGTAATGTCCAAATGTCCCAGATGTATATACATAATATCTCAATGTCCCTTATGTATGTGCGTAATGTGTGAATGTCCCTAATGTATGTACGTAATAACTAAATGTCCCTGATGTATGTACGTAATAACTAAATGTCCCTGATGTATGTACGCAATGTGTTAATGTCACTGATGAATGTACGTAATAACTAAATGTCTTAGGTGTATGTACGTAATGTGTGAATGACCCTGATGTATGTACGTAATAGCTAAATGTCCCTGATGTATGTACCTAATAACTAAATGTCCCTGATGTATGTACGTAATAACTAAATGTCCCTGATGTATGTACGTAATGTGTTAATGTCACTGATGAATGTACGTAATAACTAAACGCCTTAGGTGTATGTACGTAATGTGTGAATGACCCTGATGTATGTACGTAATAACTAAATGTCCCTGATGTATGTACGTAATAACTTAATGTCTCTGATGTATGTACGTAATGTGTGAACGTCCTTAATGTATGTACGTAATGTGTAAATGTCCTTAATGTATGTACGTAATGTGTGAATGTCCCTTATTTATGTACGTAATGTGTGAATGTCCCTTATGTATCTACGTAATAACTAAATGTCCCTGATGTATATACGTAATGTGTGAATGTCCCTTATGTATTTACGTAATGTGTGAATATCTCTGACGTATGTACGTTATGAATGAATGCCCCTGATGTATGTACGTAATATATCAATGTCCCTTATGTATGTACGTAATATGTGAATGTCCCTGATGTATATACGTAATGGATGAATACCCCTGATATATGTTCGTAATGTATGAATGTCCCTGATGTATGTATTCAATATGTGAATGTTCCTGATGTATGTACGTAATGTGTGAATGGCCCTTATTTATGTACGTAATGTGTGAATGTCCTTTATGTATGTACGTAATAACTAAATGTTCCTGATGTATGTACGTAATGTGTGAATGTCCCTGGTGTATGTACGTAATGTGTGAATGTCCCTGAGGTATGTACGTAATAACTAAATGCCATGATGTATGTATGTAATGCATGAATGTCCCTGATGTATGTACGTACTATGTGAATGTCCCTGACGTATGTACGTAATAACTTAATGTCCCTGATGTATGTACGCAATAACTTAATGTCCCTAATGTATGTACGTAATGTGTGAATGTCCCTGATGTATGTACGTAATGTGTGAATGTCCCTGTTGTGTGTACGTAATAACTAAATGTCCCTGATGTATGTACGTCATATGTGAATGTCCCTGATGTATGTACATACTGTGTGAATGTCCCTTATGTATGTACGTAATAATTAAATGTCCCTGATGTATGTATGTAATATGTGAATGTCCCTGATGTATGTACGTAATAAATAAATGTTCCAGATATTATGTTATGACGTTATGTGTGAATGTCCCTGATGTATGTATAAAGTAGTTGAATGTGTTCTAGATGTAAAAAAAATATATACATGATAAAGCCATTATAAAACTGTGATCTCGTAACAGCGCCTTAGACCGTTAAGGTACCGTCTTGATTTACCTCTAAGCGCTGCGGTTGTGTGTTCGAGCCCAGCCCGATCAACAAAACACTGCATGTGAGAAAGTTTGCCAGTTACTTGTGGAAAGACGGTGGCCCTACATGTAGTCTTCTTTCAAAGTTTGCCAGTAACTTTCGGAAATACGGTGCATGGAGTCTTCTTTCTAAGTTTGCCAGATACTTGTGGAAAGACAGTGGCTCTGCATGTAGTCTTCTTTCTAAGTTTGCCAGTAACTTGCGGAAAGACGGTGGCCCTACATGGAGTCTTCTTTCTAAGTTTGCCAGTTACTTGTGGAAAGACGGTGGCCCTACATGGAGTCTTCTTTCTAAGTTTGCCAGTAACTTGCGGAAAGACGGTGGCCCTACATGGAGTCTTCTTTCTAAGTTTGCCAGTTACTTGTGGAAAGACGGTGGCCCTACATGGAGTCTTCTTTCTAAGTTTGCCAGTAACTTGTGGAAAGACGGTGGCCCTACATGGAGTCTTCTTTCTAAGTTTGCCAGTAATTTGCGGAAAGACGGTGGCCCTACATGGAATCTTCTTTCTAAGTTTGCCAGTAATTTGCGAAAAAGACGGTGGCCCTACATGGAGTCTTCTTTCTAAGTTTGCCAGTAACTTGCGGAAAGACGGTGGCCCTACATGGAGTCTTCTTTCTAAGTTTACCAGTTACTTGTGGAAAGACGGTGGCCCTACATGGAGTCTTCTTTCTAAGTTTGCCAGTAACTTGCGGAAAGACGGTGACCCTACATGGAGTCTTCTTTCTAAGTTTGCCAGTAACTTGCGGAAAGACGGTGGCCCTACATGGAGTCTTTTTTCTAAGTTTGCCAGTAACTTGTGGAAAGACGGTGGCCCTACATGGAATCTTCTTTCTAAGTTTGCCAGTAACTTGCGGAAAGACGGTGGCCCTACATGGAGTCTTCTTTCTAAGTTTGCCAGTAACTTGCGGAAAGACGGTGGCCCTACATGGAGTCT
Source organism: Panopea generosa (assembly GCA_029582155.1). NCBI lineage: Eukaryota > Metazoa > Mollusca > Bivalvia > Adapedonta > Hiatellidae > Panopea > Panopea generosa. The sequence continues at coordinate 22,032,050 of CM055902.1, read as the reverse complement.
TCTTTCTAAGTTTGCCAGTAACTTGCGGAAAGACGGTGGCCCTACATGGAATCTTCTTTCTAAGTTTGCCAGTAACTTGCGGAAAGACGATGGCCCTACATGGAATCTTCTTTCTAAGTTTGCCAGTAACTTGCGGAAAGACGGTGGCCCTACATGGAGTCTTCTTTCTAAGTTTGCCAGTAACTTGCGGAAAGACGGTGGCCCTACATGGAATCTTCTTTCTAAGTTTGCCAGTAACTTGCGGAAAGACCGTGGCCCTACATGGAATCTTCTTTCTAAGTTTGCCAGTAACTTGCGGAAAGACCGTGGCCCTACATGGAGTCTTCTTTCTAAGTTTGCCAGTAACTTGTGGAAAGACAGTGGCCTTACATGGAGTCTTCTTTCTAAGTTTGCCAGTAACTTGCGGAAAGACGATGGCCCTACATGGAATCTTCTTTCTAAGTTTGCCAGTAACTTGCGGAAAGACGGTGGCCCTACATGGAGTCTTCTTTCTAAGTTTGCCAGTAACTTGCGGAAAGACGGTGGCCCTACATGGAATCTTCTTTCTAAGTTTGCCAGTAACTTGCGGAAAGACCGTGGCCCTACATGGAATCTTCTTTCTAAGTTTGCCAGTAACTTGCGGAAAGACCGTGGCCCTACATGGAGTCTTCTTTCTAAGTTTGCCAGTAACTTGTGGAAAGACAGTGGCCTTACATGGAGTCTTCTTTCTAAGTTTGCCAGTTACATATATGCATGCGGAAAGACGGTAGTTCTACATGGACTTTTCTTTCTGAAATCTCCAGCTACAAATTAAAATTGTATATGCATAAAAAAATGAAAAATTGTTGATTAACACTTTAATCTTCAATCATACAAAACTGTTAATTCGATAAATTGTTCTCTTAATATGATATGAACTCATCAATGAAATAAATGTAATAATCATTTTTTGTCAATGTATTGGTTTCTTTCAAATCTTTCAAATCAAGTTATCAAATAAATCTTTTGTAGATTGGAAATGTAAAATGTGCACCTTTCTATATATTATTTTCATTGTCAGCCTCTACAGATATTATAAAATAAAAGCTTCGAGAAATATGTTCGATAATGAAATTACAAACGCGATTTCCGCGGGAAATTAAATGATATATAAATAGAAAGTAACACGCTTATATAGTCAACTGTTCTTGGGGGAATAAATTTCTAATGAATTCATAATTGTCCTTATGGACTAGTAATTATAGGGCATTGTATTTAATTCCCAAGATCTATGTGTTTACACGGATATGGCAATCTGTAAATTATTCCAAAGTTGTTGTTTTTGTTCATTTAAATAAAGAGACGAAAATCGCAGTATGAAATAATCTTAACATAGCAGTTGCGAATATGTTTTACACTTTTGTTTAGACGTTTTGCTGATTTAGCTGATAATTTGATGAGCTTCATTCATTCATGTAACGTATAGTGCATGACTATTACCATAGAACGTACACGACATGACTCGTTTATCAGTAATAAACTAAATATGACGTGTTTTTTTTTTTAAATCTCAGGTTAACACCAAAGGTACATTACGTGGACCGTTCATCATTAACAAACTCAATATAAATCAATAGTAAATAAACATGTGGTCCATTGATCTCTGTAAACGTCTCAAAATGTGTAAGAATATTGCAATATTAAGCAGCCACATGGTCTATTGACCTCTGTCAACGTCTCAAAATGTGTAAGGTTATTGCAATAGTAAGCATACACATGGTCCATTGACCTCTGTCAACGTCTCAAAATGTGTAAAATTATTGCAATAGTAAGCATACTCATGGTCCATTGACCTCTGTCAACGTCTCAAAATGTGTAAGATTATTGCAATATTAAGCAGTCACATGGTCCATTGACCTCTGTCAACGTCTCAAAATGTGTAAGATTATTGCAATAGTAAGCATACGCATGATCCATTAACCTCTGTCAACGTCTCAAAATGTGTAAGATTATTGATATAGTAAGCATACACATGGTCCATTGACCTCTGTCAACGTAACAAAATGTGTAAGATTATTGCAATCATAAGCATACACATGGTCCATTGACCTCTGTCAACGTCACAAAATTTGTGAGATTATTGCAATACTAAACATACACATGGTCCATTGACCTCTGTCAACATCTCAAAATGTGTAAGATAATTGCAATAGTAAGCATACACATGATCCATTGACCTCTGTAAACGTCTCAAAATGTGTAAGATTATTGCAATAGTAAGCATACACATGGTCCATTGACCTCTGCAAAAGTCTCAAAATCTGTATGATTATTGCAATATTAAGCAGTCACATGGTCCATTGACTTCTGTCAACGACTCAAAATGTGTAAGATTATTGCAATAGTAAGCATACACATGGTCCATTGACCTCTGTAAACGTCTTAAAATGTGTACGATAATTGCAGTAGTAAGCATACACATAGTCCATTGACCTCTGTCAACGTCTCAAAATGTGTGAGATTATTGCAATAGTAAACATACACATGGTCCATTGACCTCAGCAAACGTCACAAAATGTGTACTATTATTGCAATTGTAAGCATACACATGGTCCATTGACCTCTGTCAACATCTCAAAATGTGTAAGATAATTGCAATAGTAAACATACACATGGTCCATTGACCTCTGTAAACGTCTCAAAATGTGTAAGATTATTGCAATATTAAGCAGTCACATGGTCCATTGACCTCTGTCAACATCTCAAAATGTGTAAGATTATTTCAATAGTATGCATATACATGGTCCATTGACCTCTGTCAACGTAACAATATGTGTAAGATTATTGCAATAGTAAGCATACAAATGGTCCATTGACCTCTGTAAACGTCACACAATGTGTACTATTATTGCAATATTAAGCAGTCACATGGTCCATTGACCTCTGTCAACGTCTCAAAATGTGTAAGATTATTGCAATAGTAAGCAGTCACATGGTCCATTGACCTCTGTCACCATCTCAAAATGTGTAAGATTATTGCAATAGTAAGCATATACATGGTCCATTGACCTCTGTCAACGTAACAAAATGTGTAAGATTATTGCAATAGTAAGCATACACATAGTCCATTGACCTCTGTAAACTTCACAAAATGTGTACTATTATTGCAATAGTAAACATACACATGGTCCATTAACCTCTGTCAACATCTCAAAATGTGTAAGATTATTGCAATAGTTAGCATACACATGATCCATTGATCTCTGTAATCGTCTCAAAATGTGTAAGATTATTGCAATAGTAAGCATACACATGGTCCATTGACCTCTGAAAACGTCTCAAAATCTGTAAGATTATTGCAATATTAAGCAGTCACATGGTCCATTGACTTCTGTCAACGTCTCAAAATGTGTAAGATTATTGCAATAGTAAGCATACTCATGGTCCATTGACCTCTGTAAACGTCTCAAAATGTGTACGATAATTGCAATAGTAAGCATACTCATAGTCCATTGACCTCTGTCAACGTCTCAAAATGTGTAAGATTATTGCAATAGTAAGCATACACATGGTCCATTGACCTCTGTAAACGTCTTAAAATGTGTACGATAATTGCAATAGTAAGCATACACATAGTCCATTGACCTCTGTCAACGTCTCAAAATGTGTAAGATTATTGCAACAGTAAGCATACACATGGTCCATTGACCTCTGCAAACGTCACAAAATGTGTACTATTATTGCAATTGTAAGCATACACATGATCCATTGACCTCTGTTAACATCTCAAAATGTGTAAGATAATTGCAATAGTAAACAAACACATGGTCCATTGACCTCTGTAAACGTCTCAAAATGTGTAAGATTATTGCAATAGTAGGCATTCACATGGTCAATTGATCTCTGTAAACGTCTCAAAATGTGTAAGAATAGTTCAATATTAAACGGCCACATGGTCCATTGACCTCTGTAATCATCTCAAAATGTGTAAGGTAATTGAAATAGAAAGCAGTCACATGGTCCATTGACCTCTGTCTACGTCTCAAAATGTGTAAGATTATTGCCATAGTAAGCAGTCACATGGTCCATTGACCTCTGTCAATATCTGAAAATGTGTATTAAGCATACATAATTTCCATTGACCTCTGTCAACATCTCAAAATGTGTAAGATCATTGCTATATTAAACATTTACATGATCAAACAATTTAGGCAAATAAAACATATTTCATTCAACATGGTTCTGCATTTTGACTTGAAAATGTTTAAAAACATGCTTGTTAAGTTACATTGACATCCGCACGAAATGATTGAACGTATATACCTAGCATAAACATATTTAAAGAAACTTGAAAGCACAAAAAATGATTTCAGTATAAACAACATGATTTAAAACTGTCTCGTCTTGATATTTTCGCATATGCGAGAAGATTTGATATTGCAATATTCTTGCTAAAGCTGAGACGTTGACAGAGATGAAGGGACCGTAATACAAGAAGCCTTTGGAGAGATGGAGAGATAAGTACCTTGCAGGAATAGTGTTTCATCAAATTTACCATGTTTCCCTTAAACATTGAAATGGTATTTGTATTATTAATAAGACAACACATCACCAGACAAGTCGCAGCATCCGAATGACACATCCACTTGGTATGAACACAGTTAATAAACTGGATGGCACCGCCAACTGTACATTTACACTTGGTATGAACACAGTTAATAAACTGGATGGCACCGCCAACTGTGTATTTACACTTGGTATGAACACAGTTAATAAACTAGATGGCACCGCCAACTGTACATATACACTTGGTATGAACACAGTTAATAAACTGGATGGCACCGCCAACTGTTCATTTACACTTGGTATGAACACAGTTAATTAACTGGATGGCACTGCAAACTGTACATTTACACTTGGTATGAACACAGTTAATTAACTGGATGGCACTGCAAACTGTACATTTACGCTTGGTATGAACACAGTTAATAAACTGGATGGCACTGCCAACTGTACATTTACGCTTGGTATGAACACAGTTAATAAATTGGATGGTACTGCCAACTGAACTTTTACATATTTGTATTTTCTTGGAAAGGTCTGGATCGATTCAGTTTAAGATTTTGGGAATAAAAATATCAGACATATTATATTATATTTTGAAAGGTCCAACCAAAAAGATTTATACAGTAGAATTTCGTCGGTTCGAACAAGAATGGCTCGAACACCATATAAATCTCGAACTACTTAGCTCCCCTTAACCCGAGCCATTCTACTGTATTTTTCTAAATAGCTAACCGTCGTGACAAGGCAATTATTTTCCCCCTATTCCATCTCTTTCTCTATTTTCCTTCTCTCTCTCTCTCTCTCTCTCTCTCTCTCTCTCTCTCTTTCTCTTTTTCTCTCTCTCTCTGTCTTTATCTCTCAATTATTCTTTTATTCTTTTCCATCTCTAAAACATAATCTACTTGATTCATTTTAAGTCAAAATATATGTTATCGACGAATGTCGAGTCACTATTCACTTAGAAATTATGTAACAACGGGAAACAGATTCTAAAAAAGTCATAGACTTACTTCTGCATCCCTTTCAATATGTACTCTTGTTATGATTGTGATTAATGTTATATGCATTAAAATGATGTACATTTTTTTAATAAAATACTGCTTAAACTAAATAGCTACTTATCATCCGGCCATGCGACGCAGGGTTGACTTTAGAAAATGTGACTATTTATTTTTACCTTCGTTAAGCGTAATTACGTAGTTTAAAATATATTAACTATTTATGCTGTGATTCCTGTTGGTAATATGTTTTCTTGTTCGTAACCAATCCCAACGTACGGAAATATAAGAAACATGGCTAAATTGCCAAGACAAAAGATTAAATCTAACTACGATTTATCTCCCATTTTTACATTATAACATTACATAACATAACATTATATTTTGACCCCGTTAAAAAAGGATCCCATGGGTCACTTTTCAACGGATGAGTGATCAATTTTTAACATTGCAAACTGACCCCGACAGTTATTTAATGATCCACCCACACGTGAAAAATTGTCCCTCGTTAAAATCTGATCAATAACCGAATAGTCGGCCGGACCACATTTCAACATTGAAAACTTATATTATAAATTTGGATGTTCTCGTGGATAAATAGAGTAAATTATAACCGGAAAATGTTGGTATACGATATATTATGGAATTATACAAGTCCTTGGATATATATATATATATATATATATATATATATATATATATATACATGACCGGTATGCTATAGATACGTTGTTTTATTGGTGATAACACGTGTGGTATCGGAATGGTGTTTATTGGGATTGGCTTGCGTTAATGTAGTTGTTGTTTCACAAGTTAAGAATGCGATGAAGCATTGCTACATCAACTTTCTCTCTCTATGTCTCCATACCTCTCTCTTTGTTAGCCGGGCATCGGCGTCACATTTTCGGTTAAAACTTTGCATGCAAGTTACTGTCATGCAAATATCTCAGTAACAACCTACTTTATTGGTTTGAATGTTTACCAATATTTCAGGGTTATCAAACAATCAAATTATTTAACTCTTGGTAGAATTGAATGCAAATTACAGCCATTGTTCGACTGGTTAAAGTTTTCCGTGCAACTTGATAGTATGCACATATCTTAGTAACTTCATATGCGATTGATTTAAAACTACACTAACTACCTCGTGTTATCAAACATAGTCTCCCAGCTATGTCCCATACCTCTAATGGTTATTTTGACAACAATTATTCCCATTTTCTGCATTTGTATATTTTTCATATTTAACACTCATCTGACTCACGGAGAGGGCCTAATTAAATGTTGGAAGAATTGTAACCAAGCCCATTTTCTATATTATAAACAGAAATAAAATATGTTTAAACCACAAACAAACATCTTGGTTATACTTCTTTCCTAACTTAAAACGTTTAATAACTCAGATATAGAACCCAAAACTTAATAGCACTCGCTTGTATGTGAAAAGTGCATGTGTATAACAACTAAAATATCTTCGTCACGTCTTTAGTACCTATTGACAAAGCAGTGCGAAAAGTCCAACGCGCTGTCTTACAGACATGTCTTGTTTTTCTACCAATACATTCCTATTTTTTATGCAAGTCCTTAACTTTTTTTTGTAATATCTAAATATATTTAACAGCATAAACATTAACAAGAATGCAGGCTGCACATCGCTGTTAAAGGGAATATTTCATTATATAATGATATGAATAAATTAAATGGTTCGCATGGATTTTGTCAATGTCAGTTTGAAAAGGAATTCTTTTTTTTTTTTGTTTTGTGTTTTTAATCTCTAACTGCTATAACAACCAATTGTAATCATAACAACATGGGACACTGCAGATGCAATGCCATATTACAAAAAGTTTAGATTCTCACCTAGAGTTTTTGAAGAAAATCACTCAGGAAGGCCGGGCACATTTTTTTATTTATAGGTGAAATTGTCTTCTCAACGGTTTTGAACAAGTGTGGATGGGGAAGAGAATTTAAACTTTTTTTTTCTGGCCTAAAAACCTACAATCCCACAAAGTTTAAGGACGAAAAAACAACTTGTATAAATGTTGGTTATATTTTAATCAGGCCTGGGTTATCTTTAACCAAAGGTTTAAAACACTAATATTAATGATATCTGGTATTTAAATATAAGTTATTTTAAGACTTAGGATAAAGATAACCATGCGTTAAAATAAAACCAACGTTTATACAATTGGCTGCTGAAGTCTAAACTATCCACAGTTATACAGTCGGGGGGGGGGGGGGGGGGGGATGGAATAGCTTCCGACTTGTACTTTTAACTGTGAATGCGAACCCGACTAGGTAGCGCAATGGTAGCGTACATGATTGTCAATTCAGAGGTCCCGGGTTCGATTCCCGACGGGCACGTTCTTTGTGACAAAATGTTCTCCGCCTCTGTTTCAAGTGGGGAAGTTGTCAGTTACTTGCAAATATCGATTAGTACTAAATTTCTTGAAAACCGTTAGGGTACCTGACCGCCATTATATAACTGAAAACTGTTGAAGTGGCATTAAACCCATTGCATTCAATCGACTTGTAAATGTCACCTTGAACTTCGACCTATTGGTAGTTTTCTCGTTCTTGCAAACGTCACATTTTCGTCACGTCATGTTCAACCCATATGTACTTATTTGTAGCTTTTTCTACTTCGCCGCGGAAAAACATAGATTTGATAAAATGATACAAGATGTTAATAGAGTTGGTTTAATATATACATTTACCTTTCTGTTACTGCCCTTCTATATGAAAAAAGTTATAAAGAATCCGGTTATAAGGAATTGTCAGATAAATACAGGCATGTTTTTGTTAAATAACTTCATGTTTATACATATATACGATTTTAAGTATATATACTTTAAGAGTTACTATAACTGGGGCAAAATACTTGTAAGTTATCCAAGGACAAAACAATAACTGCACTGTACATGACACATGTACATACCCTCCCCAAAAACACAATACACACCGGCGTAGCTACACGAAGCATTGCAGGCCGAAAAATAAAAGTAATTGAGATATGTCTTTACATAAAAAAACTACACACAAAGTCCCTGATAATGCACCATTGCTCATTTACATTTTTAACAAAATATGGCAGAGTACCTCAGAGCCCCCATCAAAATGTCCACACCTGCAGGTTTACTTTGACCAAGCTAGGCCACTGTCATACACACACCACCTACCCAAATTTGTAGGAGTGTAGAGGGACACTCTCCTCTACGTCTTGGCTCGTAGAACTAGGAGTGAAACATCATTATGATTCCTTCTTTAATACATCTTATATTTTAGTCTTAAGTGTCTGCGTGTGTTTGTCCTGAATAAAAGCGTTTTTAAAACACACAAGGAACAGTTGGAGTAAATAATAATCATACCCCTCCCCCGTAAAACACCCTGGAATGCATGATTTGGTCCTTTACGTCTTGACTCGCAGCGTACTAGGTTTGATACTCGTTCGAGATTCGCTTATAAATACATTTGAGTGCACGCGCGTTTGTGTTTACACGATAAAAACATGCTTAAAAGTAATGAAAAACTAATGATAACAACTATATTTTCTAAGAAATGAGTGGAATGTAGCCGTTAAGTGTTTAAGATATCAAACATTCAAGTTTCGGAGCGGTTACCCGTATCCCAATAGCGGAAGTAGAGTAGTATTACCGCTACCAGCGGGAGAGGGTCACCCTTCCTACACACTACCCCCAGGTTGCCTCTCTGCAAGAACTGAAGTGCTCTTACACCAATTAAAATATCGTTTACTTACAAAATACGTTTAACTACGCTAAGTTACTCAAAATAGCAAGCCGTTCCTTTTAAAACGAAAATTTATTAATTGAAATAAAACAGTATCTTGCATTTTGTGTGTTATAAATGGATAATAGATGGATGTTGTGTATTTAATGTCGATTGAAAAGCTTACCATGGCTTATGTTTAATTGTTGCAACATTGACATCAGTCATGTGATGTATTGCTTGTATTTAACAAACCTTTAAAAAATGACCCCATATCTGATCAAAATTTAACACTGATCAGTTTTCAACGACTGTTTTGATCAACATTGAAAAATGACTCTTGAGTTCATTTTTTTAACTGGGTCAAAATTTCATGTTACACCGGCCCCGATTAGCTCAGTCGTCAGCACGTCTGGCTATCATACCATGGGTCACAAGTTCGAATTCCCGCCCGGCGATCTCCGTGATGGTTGATATACGCCATTGCGTCTCATTATCATTCGTCTCCCACCGCTGAATCAAGTGGGAAAGTTATCAGTTACTTCTGGAGATGGGGTGTGCTCGAGTACTTGTTAACCTTCCGGGATCCAAGGAAACAGTGGGTAGGTTAACTGATCGTCTGTTAGCCCTCGATGGCATACAAACTATGCTTAATATTTAATCAGTCATTCATTACGTATTACCAGTGTATTAATATAGTCTTATATATAATTGAACTCCTAATAACATGTTCGATTACCTTAAATCAAAAACGTCTATTTAACTCTAAGCGTAATACGTCTAAATACGATATGTATACGTTTTTAATTAACCTTCTTGTTATGTTCATGTCGTACAATATTGCCCCTTGTGCATTCTTAAAACCGCTCCTTGTTTACGAGTTAAAAGCCTACAGGAAACCAACCTTAAGCGTTTCATAACGAATATCCGTTCTTAAGCTACCGCAAGGTCTTGTAATTGACGGATTTGCTGATCTTGAATGTTTGATTAGATCTCCAATACAAGATTAATCTGACGGCAAGAGGATTTGGCGTGGTCGCAAATAAGTCGCATTATAACTCACGTATGTTTGTAATCCTCACTGGCTAGACACTACATACAAATGGATACATCTGAATAACAATTAATTGGCATAAAAAGCAGCAAATTGTCTGCTGACCATATGTTTTCGAGCTAATGCACTGCAAGTTTTCCATTAATTTCCCATTTAACGGTATACAGAACCCACGACTTATGTACGGTTAATTGTAAACAGCTCAATATACCCGTGAATAACGTCAACGACGATTGGGTGTGATTTGTTACTCTCCTTGAGTATCATTAATCATATTACAAAGTGCTTTTAAAAGCCGTAGATCGAAAACAATTCTTAGAAGTTAATATTTCAAGAAAATATTAATATAATTTATATTAGAATAATTCATGAAATATTAGCTCCAAATAATAGATCACATCTACATTTTTTTCTTCTTGAAATGTTTCTATAAAATTGTATTGAATATGATTTTAAAAAGAGAACTATTGCCAAATGAAACAACGTACATTTGGGTAAGTCCAATATCAGTAAGCAATACGCTTAATGTTGTCACGATATTTGCTGTTGTTAATTTTAAAGTATTTGGAAATGTCAAATATGGGCTGTCCTAAGATAACTGTTAACAGTAAGATAACTGTTAGTAAGATTACTGTTTGTAAGATTACTGTTTATAAGATTACTGTTTGTAAAATTACTGTTTGTAAGATTACTGTTTGTAAGAAGATTACTGTTTGTAAGATTACAAACTGTTTATAAGATTACTGTTTGTAAGATAACTGTTTGTAGGATAACTGTTTGTGAGATTAATGTTTGTAAGATTACTGTTTGTTTGTAAGATTACTTGTTTGTAAGATTACTGTTTGTAAGATTACTATTTATAAGATTACTGTTTGTAAGATTACTATTTATAAGATTACTGTTTGTAAGATTACTTGTTTGTAAGATTACTGTTTGTAAGATTACTATTTATAAGATAACTGTTTGTAATATTACTATTTATAAGATTACTGTTTGTAAGATTACTATTTATAAGATTACTGTTTGTACGATTACTATTTATAATATTACTGTTTGTAAGATTACTTGTTTGTCACATTACTGTTTGTAAGTTTACTGTTTGTAAGATTACTGTTTATAAGATAACTGTTTGTACGATTACTATTTATAATATTATTGTTTTTTAAGAATACTTGTTTGTAAGATTACTGTTTGTAAGATTACTGTTTGTACGATTACTGTTTATAAGATAACTGTTTGTACGATTACTATTTATAATATTACTGTTTGTAAGATTACTTGTTTGTAAGATTACTGTTTGTAAGATTACTGTTTGTAAGATTACTGTTTATAAGATAACTGTTTGTACGATTACTATTTATAAGATTACTGTTTGTAAGATTACTTGTTTGTAAGGTTACTGTTTGTAAGTTTACTGTTTGTAAGATTACTGTTTATAAGATAACTGTTTGTACGATTACTGTTTGTAAGTTAACTGTTTGTAAGATTTCTGTTTGTAAGATTATTATTTATAAGATTACTGTTTGTAATATTACTATTTATAAGATTACTGTTTGTTAGATTACTTGTTTGTAACATTACTGTTTGTAAGATTACTGTTTGTAAGATTACTGTTTATAAGATAACTGTTTGTACGATTACTATTTATAAGATTACTGTTTGTAAGATTACTTGTTTGTAAGGTTACTGTTTGTAAGTTTACTGTTTGTAAGATTACTGTTTATAAGATAACTGTTTGTACGATTACTGTTTGTAAGTTTACTGTTTGTAAGATTACTGTTTGTAAGATTATTATTTATAAGATTACTGTTTGTAAGATTACTATTTATAAGATTACTGTTTGTAAGATTACTGTTTATAAGATTACTGTTTATACGATTACTATTTATAATATTACTGTTTGTAAGATTACTTGTTTGTACGATTACTATTTATAATATTACTGTTTGTAAGATTACTTGTTTGTACGATTACTATCTATAATATTACTGTTTGTAAGATTACTTGTTTGTAAGGTTACTGTTTGTAAGTTTACTGTTTGTAAGATTACTGTTTATAAGATAACTGTTTGTACGATTACTATTTATAAGATGACTGTTTCGATTTAATAATCCATTTTGAGGCCCGCTGTACAAAAACATCCCCGTACAACATTGATTCTAGACAAGCAGATTTGCCTAAAGTTCATCTTTTATGTAAAGAACAATCCACCGTGTCATCTACAAAACACAAACAAATAGTAGGTATCCTGCTGCTTTTATTTTCACCTGCAAACAAGTATGCTAGAACTGCATTAAAATGGCCGAAATATCATGGGGGTCAACTCCTAAAAAAGCATTAGTGAAAAAGTGTTGTTTACTTCATACTTTAATTAAAGTCTATACATATATATAAATAATTCTCTTAAAATAGAAATATTTATACAGAACATATGTATGAAAACAGGGGGTCAGTGTCATGCCACCATTCGGAAATAAAAAAAATCCGTAAATTCTTTCAATCAAATCCCTAACCAGCTCACCATCCATAGCTCCGAAACATTAATATCACGTTTATAAAAAAATACACACAATGTAGTTGTTTATACCAAGATTAAATTTGTTTCTGAAAAATATGCCAGAATCTCCACAAAGTGCATGCGATGGTATTGAAGATGTAGAACATTCTGAAATCTTTATACAAATCACAGACGCAACATGGTAATCACGATTTCTAGATTTACAAACATCTGGTTAACCATCCTTCTCGACGGTTATTCTCAACAAGCACTTTCTGTTAATAATAAAAGTTCTGTTACGATTCATCATTATGTACTTAGTTAAAAAAATAAAGATTTTAACGTATATAACCCAAAACTATTTCTTTAACCGACAAATAGTTTCGCCGACGCCCTCCTGCATTTTGCCCTAAATCCAAATAGCTTTATAATTACACTCATGTTTTCTACTTGACAAGGCTACTTAACGTAAAGCCTCCTTTGTTTATTTACTTTCCTTCCTATTTTTATTAAAGTAATATATGCTTAAATAAAGTATAATTCATGTATCAATATCCGACTCTCATGTATTTAAAAACAAAGGGGAGGAACTCTATAAGCATTTTGCTTCTGATTTAATTATTTAATGATATTGTACGTATGATTGTATGTATGCAACTTTTATATATGATATAATGATATAAGGATGAATGTCCTTTTACATTCTAGAACAAAGCATAGTAAATGGTAAGACATATATATATTCAGATAAATTTAAACCTGTGTTTATAAAGCCGAGTTTGCTATATTCTATCTTTGGTCATGCCTTGTGATTCCAATAGGTCAGACAATAAGTAAATAATGTGTTGATATGACAGAAAATGTAAGTTTTCGGGTATACGGCATATAACGTAATCGTAAACAGGTCTCACTGCATATTTGCATTTTGTACCTTGTTCTTTATTAGATAAGGTCTAGGATTTCCACGATAAAAAATAACGTCGACACAGAAGGTTTTTTAATGTTTGTTTTTTTACATAGCAGGAATGTATACCCACATTAAATGCACAATAACTGGTAGGTTGACCTGTTTTTTAGAAAGGGTGCAGTGACACCCAAAAACAAGTAAAAATGAAGTTCCAAAATACTCATAAATACGTGCATATGTTGAAATTCTATAAAAGTCACTTTTTAGCAGGAGTGGTGTCTTACATGTATTACAGTTAATGCTATGCCAGCTTTTGCTCTACTCATCTGCAGCAAGAAACCACAACCACTATGAACCATTTTGAAAATATTTCAAAACCAAATTACATAGGAATTTTTATTAAGCGTAAGAATCTTGCTTCAGTTGGGAAAAGGGGGCGTTCTGTATGTAATTCTGTATGTTCCTTCGCCAGTGTTCGGAAGTACACAAATGAATACTGCAGTGGTAGTTTGCAGATTAAGATCGTTAGATAAGGGGTTCATTAACAAGCTTAGAAAAGTTATGGCTTCACTAATACTATGAATCGTTATTGGGTTTTCTTTGCTTAAAATATATAATATTGATGTCTGCAATAAAACTGTATCGAACGTAGTACACATTATATTATTTATCCGCACCGAAAACCAATGAATACGGAATACTAGTCTCTTGCTCAGGATCCTCCCTTGCATATACGCATGATACTATTTGGTTGAAAACGCGGAAAAGCTATACGGACAGTGTTGTTTTTACATGTCTGTAAACTTATTTTCGTAAGACTTACAAACATAACATTACTATTGAAAATAAAATAAGCTAGTATTTTAATGTGACAAAATTTAAACATTTGTGAGAGAACAATTGATTTTAATTCATAAAGTATCAGTTTGTTATCCTTTTAACATAAATATTAAATCAGGTTTTAATTTGTAAAGCATGTTAATCTTGGATCATCAACTAAACAGTTTAATTAATCAATAAGATACTGTCTGTTATAAACTATTATAATGTTAATGTGTACTATATATATTATATTACTATGAGGCTTTTAGACTAACAAAAACTACCTTGAATTCAATGACAGCTTCTTAACTGTGTTCACTTAATTGCATTACTGAAAATATAATGTCTTGAGTTGATATCTGTTTGTGAGTATTTTACCTATGTTTATATATAGCGAGTCTATGCCATATGTGTTTAAATATTCTTTGTAAATGACCATAGGCAATTGTGTATTGTCGTTATGCCAATAAAACTGAAACTGAAACTGATATAAAATGTCCCTTTCTCTTTTTGCATTACATGAGGCTCCGGGTTCCTGATAATATCGGACTTCTGTCGATCTCCATATCTGCATATCAGTCTGTATATCAGTCTGTATATCAGTCTGTATCACGAGATGTGAGCTGGAACTGTTCCCTCCAGTTGGCGTCATATAACTTCTTTTTTTCGGGGATAAATAGCGAATCTGTCAAATGCATATACTGAGCTTCAATATTCAATCTAAATTCATCCAAAAGTAATCTGTTTACAGATATTTCAGGAGCATTGCAGTGAATATTGTGAAGACTTTTATTGTGCAGAGTGGTATTATAGCGGTCGGCAAATGTGTGTACACATACAGAGAGCTATAGCTAATATACGCGCTGCACCAATCGGTGTTTAATAACAACGCACCCCAGGTCGTACCGTAATGGAAAATATGATAAAATACTATTTATGTAAAAAATATAATGCAGTTGATAGCTACTTGTTTACTCATGGCTTTATATTACCTGTTATGTCCAAGTGATCGTCTAATCAATGCCCAGTTCAATGTTCCCTGCCGGCGATCGTGTTGCTTTATAATTATTTTATTAATTGTGTTCTATTTTTTATCTGCCCGTTAAGAGGCAGCCTTGTGATGACATGGATGTGAAGTTCTCGCAATGGCTTAATAAGGTTATTTTAAATAAGTATAGTTCTCACAACTTCTCAACCCATTGCTAGAACCTTATTTAATTTCGTGTGTGTGTGTGTGTGTGTGTGTGTGTGTACGTGTGTACGTGTGTATGTGCGCGCGCGTGTGTGCGTGCGTGCGTGCGTGTATGCTTGTGCGTGTGTTTTGTAAAACTATGTTATATAGGTCTGATACTAATGTGATATATTAAGGTGTAATTGTTTATGACATAAATGGATATGTACTGTAATTGAATGTAATAAGTATGTTATTTTTATTTGTTGTTTCTATTCGAGTCAGATAACACGGTTGGAATAAGATATCAATAAATCAACATTTTAAATTAACTTGCGTGTAGTGGGTTAATATTGAACTGTT
Source organism: Panopea generosa (assembly GCA_029582155.1). NCBI lineage: Eukaryota > Metazoa > Mollusca > Bivalvia > Adapedonta > Hiatellidae > Panopea > Panopea generosa. The sequence continues at coordinate 22,015,988 of CM055902.1, read as the reverse complement.
GACACAATATACAATTCAGCACATATTTTCATTTTTACGTTTGTTTAGTCCACTGATGTATTTAGTCAACTTTTGTCCAGAACAGTTTTGCTCTTAATGTATCTTATGAGATCCTTAACTACGGGTCTGGTTTGACATAACAATTTATGTATGATTTGTTCGGTAATTTCCTTGACAAAATGTACGAATGTCATAAGGTATTAGAACAAGCTTAAGGTACATGAATAGTCATTCTACTCATAAAATCGGGCGGCATCGCAATAATGAGTAATTATGAAGTGTAATTATCAATTGCCCATTACAACGTTCGAAATATATCTAATTTCAATAACTAAAAAGTCATTTTGTTCTCAGAACGTTTCATTCCGACATATTATGTTTTATCACGACTTGGCTTCCATAACGGTATTCTTTCCAAAACGAAATCGGAAAAAAAGCAGGTATCATCGGATTAGTCCGTAACTTGGAAATTCCCCCTTATTTTTCAAATTTGACAATGTTGGACTGATTTTCTTTCGCTCGTCTTAGAAAAAAAGAAAGCGTGAAAGATGATTTAGAATTTAAATTTTCAACACGAGTTACCAAAATATTGTCACTTGAGATTTTCGTGACATTTCACGAATAAATCGTCTACAAACACAATGTTTTATGGTTGCAAGTGATCATTGCTATGTCGGTGGTTATATTTTTTAAAGAATAAAGATTGTGGGATAATGACGATTGCCTGTTTTTGATAACCTTAATCTTGGTTAAAATGTAGAACGTCTATGTTAGACAGCTCAGTGTGGTCGGAAAATCATTCACTTTCCAGACTTCAGTCTTACTACGTGTAAATGTTGCTGTATGTCCCTTTCCAGTGACATTTAAATTGTGTTGGGGTAATGAAAAAAGAGACTAGGTGGTGTTATTTGTATGTGATTTGACAAAACACTTACAAATGTCAGACGTACATTGGAGGTTATAAACTGAAAACAAGAATTCCGCGGAATAATATATCTCGCCGTATCCGCTTTGACCGTTAATACACACATGGGAGAGAAAAAAAAACGAAAACTTAACGTTGAAGCTATATATGAAGATATAGTATGAAACATGATTTGTTTGATCTGCTTTACCAAGTATCTGATATGAGGTTTACTAATTGTAACATGAAACCCTTCGAAAACTGCCCATTTTGGCAAAAAGCCTTTAAATGGGTTAGGGGTAAGTCCTACTATTTTCTCTTTTTTTTCAGATATCAGCTGGTAAAATGTTTTATATACTTTTTTGTTCACTGTTGCTTGATACTGTAAAAAAAAAAACAATAATAATTTTTCTACTGTTTCATTTATTTGATGTCATGATAAATTACTGCAACATTTTACCATTCCCCAAATTGGCAAAAGCTGAAATGGGATAGGGTCGCACTTTGTTTCTTTAAATTTCAGTTCGTTTTACCAGTATTTATGCATTGTTAGCTGATGTACTCGTACTTAGATGGTGTAAGTTCGATGTACCAGTATTTATGCATTGTTAGCTGATGTACTCGTACTTAGATGGTGTAAGTTCGATGTACCAGTATTTATGCATTGTTAGCTGATGTACTCGTACTTAGATGGTGTAAGTTCGATGTACCAGTATTTATGCATTGTTAGCTGATGTACTCGTACTTAGATGGTGTAAGTTCGATGTACCAGTATTTATGCATTGTTAGCTGATGTACTCGTACTTAGATGGTGTAAGTTCGATGTACCAGTATTTATGCATTGTAAGCTGATGTACTCGTACTTAGATGGTGTAAGTTCGATGTACCAGTATTTATGCATTGTTAGCTGATGTACTCGTACTTAGATGGTGTAAGTTCGATGTACCAGTATTTATGCATTGTTAGCTGATGTACTCGTACTTAGATGGTGTAAGTTCGATGTACCAGTATTTATGCATTGTTAGCTGATGTACTCGTACTTAGATGGTGTAAGTTCGATGTACCAGTATTTATGCATTGTTAGCTGATGTACTCGTACTTAGATGGTGTAAGTTCGATGTACCAGTATTTATGCATTGTTAGCTGATGTACTCGTACTTAGATGGTGTAAGTTCGATGTACCAGTATTTATGCATTGTTAGCTGATGTACTCGTACTTAGATGGTGTAAGTTCGATGTACCAGTATTTATGCATTGTTAGCTGATGTACTCGTACTTAGATGGTGTAAGTTCGATGTACCAGTATTTATGCATTGTTAGCTGATGTACTCGTACTTAGATGGTGTAAGTTCGATGTACCAGTATTTATGCATTGTTAGCTGATGTACTCGTACTTAGATGGTGTAAGTTCGATGTACCAGTATTTATGCATTGTAAGCTGATGTACTCGTACTTAGATGGTGTAAGTTCGATGTACCAGTATTTATGCATTGTTAGCTGATGTACTCGTACTTAGATGGTGTAAGTTCGATGTACCAGTATTTATGCATTGTTATCTGATGTACTCGTACTTAGATGGTGTAAGTTCGATGTACCAGTATTTATGCATTGTTAGCTGATGTACTCGTACTTAGATGGTGTAAGTTCGATGTACCAGTATTTATGCATTGTTATCTGATGTACTCGTACTTAGATTGTGTAAGTTCGATGTACCAGTTTTTATGCATTGTTAGCTGATGTACTCGTACTTAGATGGTGTAAGTTCGATGTACCAATATTTATGCATTGTTAGCTGATGTACTCGTACTTAGATGGTGTAAGTTCGTTTTACCAATATTTATGCATTGTTAGCTGATGTACTCGTACTTAGATGGTGTAAGTTCGATGTACCAGTATTTATGCATTGTTAGCTGATGTACTCGTACTTAGATGGTGTAAGTTCGATGTACCAGTATTTATGCATTGTTAGCTGATGTACTCGTACTTAGATGGTGTAAGTTCGATGTACCAGTATTTATGCATTGTTAGCTGATGTACTCGTACTTAGATGGTGTAAGTTCGATGTACCAGTATTTATGCATTGTTAGCTGATGTACTCGTACTTAGATGGTGTAAGTTCGATGTACCAGTATTTATGCATTGTTAGCTGATGTACTCGTACTTAGATGGTGTAAGTTCGATGTACCAGTATTTATGCATTGTTAGCTGATGTACTCGTACTTTGATGGTGTAAGTTCGATGTACCAGTATTTATGCATTGTTAGCTGATGTACTCGTACTTAGATGGTGTAAGTTCGATGTACCAGTATTTATGCATTGTTATCTGATGTACTCGTACTTAGATGGTGTAAGTTCGATGTACCAGTATTTATGCATTGTTAGCTGATGTACTCGTACTTAGATGGTGTAAGTTCGATGTACCAGTATTTATGCATTGTTAGCTGATGTACTCATACTTAGATGGTGTAAGTTCGATGTACCAATATTTATGCATTGTTAGCTGATGTACTCGTACTTAGATGGTGTAAGTTCGATGTACCAATATTTATGCATTGTTAGCTGATGTACTCGTACTTTGATGGTGTAAGTTCGATGTACCAGTATTTATGCATTGTTAGCTGATGTACTCGTACTTAGATGGTGTAAGTTCAATGTACCAGTATTTATGCATTGTTATCTGATGTACTCGTACTTAGATGGTGTAAGTTCAATGTACCAATATTTATGCATTGTAAGCTGATGTACTCGTACTTAGATGGTGTAAGTTCAATGTACCAGTATTTATGCATTGTTATCTGATGTACTCGTACTTAGATGGTGTAAGTTCAATGTACCAGTATTTATGCATTGTTAGCTGATGTACTCATACTTAGATGGTGTAAGTTCAATGTACCAATATTTATGCATTGTTAGCTGATGTACTCGTACTTAGATGGTGTAAGTTCGATGTACCAGTATTTATGCATTGTTAGCTGATGTACTCGTACTTAGATGGTGTAAGTTCGATGTACCAATATTTATGCATTGTTAGCTGATGTACTCGTACTTTGATGGTGTAAGTTCGATGTACCAGTATTTATGCATTGTTAGCTGATGTACTCGTATTTAGATGGTGTAAGTTCAATGTACCAGTATTTATGCATTGTTAGCTGATGTACTCGTACTTTGAAAAAACAAAAATTCTCACTGTATACCGTTTTATGTGACGCAAGGATATCTTGTTTGAACATTTTGATATTCGAAAATTGACAAATAGTCGAAAAGGAGGTTTTATATTCTTTTTATTCATATTGTTGACAGTAAAAGTTTAATGCTTTAATAATTTTACATAATTATTCAGTTGGTCTATTAAAACAGTAAAAATACTTTTTTTCTTCTGTATATCTTATTATTTGATCCAAACATAACTTCGAAAACTGTCAATATTGGCAATTAGCCGAAATAGAGTAGGGGTACACTATTTTTTTCCAGTTTAAGATGGTGAAAGTTCAATGTATTAGTATTATTGCATTGTCAGCTGATGTAACTGTAAGAAAATATACTGTGTTTTACGGTATTTATTATCTGGTGTAAAAAAAACCTGTAATATGTAACCATTCGAAATTGTCAACATAGGCAAAAAGCGGAAATGGGATAAGGGTACAATATTCTTTTCTTTTTTCTTTTTTGATTTTTAAATGGTGAAAGTTTGATGTATTAGTTTTTTACATTATCAGTTAATGTATTCTAACATGTTGATATTCGAAAATTGGCAGAATTTTAGACGGTAAAAGTTTAATAATTATATTGGTATTTAAGCATTATCAGTTGATGTATTAAAAACATTTAGTAAATTTTTTCTAAGAACCTTTTTTCAGTTTGATGTCAGGATAACTGATTGCAATATGCTATATTTTAAAGTGACAAGTTAAATGTCCCTTTTATAATATTAACAAAAATGGTGATCTAATATACATTATTATTCTGATCTTGTAGTAAAATAGCCTTGCCATATTTGTTATTTCCAATGTTTTATCTACAATAAACTTTTTGTAAGAAATGAATAAAATAAAACCAAATGAATGTGGAAGACTTAGGTCAGTATGTTGTACTTTGGACAGAGAGGGGTTATACTTTTGATATACACCAAAACTGAAACAATATACGGTAAAAGTTCCTAAAAAATTAGGATTGCATCCAGAATTTAATGTAGAAATGAAAATAAGAAATGATTTTGATTCTAAACATTGAGTGTCATAGATGGAATACCTTAATGTTTCAACCGATGGTATCATCTTTAGTAACTGTACCATCCCTGTTATAACCGTATGTGCATGTATGTTACTGAAAGCATTCCGACGAAGCGTAGAAGTGTAGTTCCTGAAGGTCTTTTTTTTCTATTTCCGTAGTACAACACTAATATAAACCTAACATGAAGTCCATGTTCAAGCAGTGTTTGCATTTCATATGGAATAACCACATATGTTAACTCTATTTTTAACAAGATGTTCAAGCAAAACTTGAATATATAAAAGAAGTTGAAGAAAATATGTCAATAAAATAAGCCCGTGTGGTTCCGGCTAAGAATAGAATCACTGCCGATCTCGGCAGAGGGGTAGGAATCCTCCAAATGGATGTCATGTTCATTTTATCATTTTTTGTCATGTTCACTATTGTGGTTAAATTATCAACCCCTGTGTGGTTTCAGGGAGCCATATGAGTGATGGCAAGAATAGGACCACTGTGGCTCATGCATGTCGTAAGAAGCGACAATTTGAGTAATACAATAGAATTTGCTGAAACTCTGCAGTTCTGCAGGTATCAAGGTTCTAGGTTCATTCTGCATATTCATTTGTTGGTGTATTTTTGTTTAAATCTGTATGTTAAGTTGTTGTTTTTGTACATGTAGAGTGAACCTGGAATATTCCTTCCTGTTGGCGTCGAATAACCTATAATGTGTTGGTACGCCGTAAAACCCTATTCATTCAGTCAGTAAAATAGTTTTTTATTGAAATGTACCGATGATGTATCGATGACACGGACGAATTAATCCTAAAGTCTTTTCTCCAGTAAAAGCGGCATGGGACTGAAAAGAACAAAATTAAGCAAGAAACATTTCAAATAACATGCATGCTTTATGGACCGCCACTCGAAATAATTCGGTTGAGCTTGATGCATACAAGCTAAATAAAGCTTTTTTATAAATTACAATTCTAAGAATTGTTTTTCAGTTCATGAATGGTAAATTTTATCTGATACAAAAATTACAGTTCTTGTATAAAATATTATTCAAACCGAATAAAAACTGCAATTTGAGAAATCACACAAGCCTATAAGAGATGTTTGTATTGACACACTGCGTTCATAATCTCAGAGTATAAGATGGGCATTGTCCTTTAACCCGGAGAACACTAACGACAGTCACCTGCTGCAAAATATCAAAGAGCATTGTATGATAAGACAGATAAGAAGTTGACTTAATAAATCGTCAGTTTATAATATTTTGAAAAAACATTACGTCAGATAAATGTCAGCATAGACTAATGGTTGTGACATATGTTTTTAGTTTGATATTGAAGTTAACGAATATGTTACGGAATCGATAGAATATATAAAACAACGATTATACGTTATCAATATTTTCTGAAATGACAAAAAAAATGGAAATAATTCTAGACCAACAACGTCAAGACTCAAGCATAGAATCAGTCTATTCGAATTACTTTTTGGATGAACCTCATACATTCTGTTCTATACAAGTTTATATATCAATACGACTCGTGTTGGCAAAAGTATAAACAAAGACACTGGCAAGTGTTGGAAATGGGCAAATTTATTAGCATAGCACCAAGTACATGAACTTAAACAGGTAATGGTTCAATAATAATAATAACAAAGTTAGGTAGGGATGTATAAATAACACGCAAACAGACAGACAAAAACACACAAGCACACACACAAACACACACACTAACACAAATACACACACACACTCTCCCTTTCTTCTTTGCCAACGTTAATAAACAGTCATTGTTATATGTTGTGGGTATAAGCAAGTTTAAACGGTATACCTTACATGGGGAATATGTTAAACACTTGTACATATACTGAACGGAACAGCTAACCCGCCACTGTTGTGTTTCAAATATCTTCAAAATGTGTTTACGACATTTACAGACAAGTATGTATTGATTTTATTGAGCTTAAATGTTCTGTCTTATTCAAGTCCGGATATCAAGGAAATTGTTTAGATACTTTATGAGAAAATGCATAAAATGTCAGGTACATAAAATGTCAGTTTATGAACTGAAAAATATCCGGGAGTACAGTGACGGACTGTATCACCACTTTAATAAAGTATACTTGCACAATAATTGAAAAGGGAAACAAATGTTTTATGGATATAACAAAGAAAACAGCTTTGCCAATGGCCTCCACTAAGATATATAAATATGATTTGAATTGGTAATTGCGCAGGTATCCTTAGAAAAATGTGGACGTATTGATAGGGTTTTCAATACGCGCAAAAGACTGATGAGTTAAAGCATGAATTATTGTTTTAAATGAGTTTCAATCATCCTTTTTTAAGTATTCGAATGAGAAAACTTGCTTAAATCGAATGCTAAAAAGTTGATTAACTGTAACTGTCGTTATTTACTTGATGACCGTTGAAGAACAATTACGATTGGATCAAAACATAAAAACAAAACAGTCATATGTTATTGGCATGCGTGTAATTAAAAGGACCTTAACATTTATGTAACTATGTAATCATATACAGTGATGTGATAAAAGAAACGTCGTGTATGAGTTTCAGAGCCACGTTGTCAACTATTACAATCGATATTTGGCATTAAAGAATATATGTAAAAACGGTTTTATTGCAATGATGTTGTCACTATAGTTATCATTATTGATAATATCATTAATGAAATACCTTTACGGTGTATGAAATGGTGTAAGCAGAGGAAATTTGCATCCTTATATAGACCGTGTGCATGGAGAGTTGATAACTTTAGTGAGAAAGTTCCACATTTAATGCAGGATTTTTTTTCGTTTGGATTTCTTCGAAACCATTTTAAGAAGTTAATTGCGTAAATTGTATTGTTTATTATTCTTTCGTTAACTATAATATTTGACATTTCAACAATGAGTATGCTCATATGTTTTGTCAAGAATACTCAACATGTTTTTAATTATATTTTATCAAATTTTTAACTTAAAATATTATTTTTGTTTCGTTATAGGTTACAGAAATGGTATTAAATATACTGAAACAATATAACGGCTTAGCGTTAACGTTATTTTAAAGACTTTTAAATTTACATGATATATTAAAAGGTAATACTCCAATTGAAATCACCAAGAATTTTTGTCACAGTTTTTGCTGTAATTACCAATGAGTATGTATGTTTATTTCAATGCTTTTACAACTTAAATATACAGTCAAACCTGTGTAAGCGGTCACCTCTATTAAGCAACCACTTGTATTGAGCAGTGGCATTTTCTATTTCCCATTTATATGTTTTTGAATAGTGAATTTGTTTTTTTAATAAATTGTAGTATATAATGAATTAACAATATAAAGCGTGTGTGCTAGACAAATTCCGTAAAACACTAAAACAATTATATCATGTGCAATTTTTTTTCAATACAGTTTCGTAAGTGCTTGCTCATTTTTTCCACATAAATATTATGGCAAGAGTAATGAATTTTCTAATCGTATCAGACATAACATTGAGTTGACGTTTATTCTTCAAAAACACTAATGCGTATATTCAATAACCTATATTTGTTTTCCCGTAATCCATTGCTTTTCGGCAGTTGCGTGTTTGATGTCGTTGACACTTTACTGTAACGATTGTATAAGGCTGAGAACGTCAACATCAGCACAGGGTGAGCAGCTTATGTTGACGCCTAGTGTGAACGTCCACAGAGAGTTTCCTGCAAGTAATCATAAACGAGACGGACAATAAGTCGTAAAACCTGGAACGCACCAATAAGAAATGTTCTGTTGTTTTGTTTTTGTTATAAGAACATTAGGTTGGGATTACTGAACTGTGGTTTGGAAGGCTATTGACCTATACATTGACTGTGTAATGTTAATAGTTTATTTTTGTATTATTAATAATTATAATTAGATTTATTCCAATATGACGAAATGATATTAGATTATATGGGACGGGATAAAATGAGATGAGATGAAATGAGATAACATGACATGACATGACATGACATGAGGTTCGGATAGAAAATTCAGTCCAAAAGGATACAATGTCATGTCACTGTTTTTGGCGGGAATGAGGCTCTCCTTGATCAAATGAATTAATAAACTTGAGGTGCATGGTGACTGTATCATACGATTGTTAGGTATCCATTCCTGTATTTTGTGCTATGGTATGCTACTAGTACATTATGTACTTTTCTAACTTACCATTTTCATTGTTTGCTTCTACGACATACATTCCGGAATCCGTTGACAATGCCGCTGGGATTTCAAACGTGCTGGTACTCTTCCCAGCCGAGGTCAGCTTGAAACGGTCAGAGCTGTCTATAATCCGACTGCCTTTCATCCATGTAACTGTAATAAATATGAAACCTCGTTTAGTGATCAGATTTTAACCAAAGTTGAGGAACATTGCTACATTTTTCATGCGCACCAACTCCGCGCGCAAAGGGAACCATTTTGGTCGAGACCATACTACAACTGACCCTATTTCGGATATCACACTCATTTACGGATTCGCCTAAAATTGGTTATATACTGTGTTCAATATATGAAATATGCATACCGGTATAAAATAATTGTTTATAGCAATTTAACCTGAATATGAAATATAACAGAAATATTGATATTTATACAAATATGCTCAATTAGTATAAAAACGTTTATTTTGCAACTGCAGTTTATTTAACGATGGTATAATTTAAGAGCTTTTTTCTCAATTTACGCGGGTAAGTGTATATTTTACTTTGATTCTCATTAGAATAGGTATAAGAGAGTATATTGTTTTAAGCAAAATTTATCCATACACTATATCAAAATAATAAAAAAGCTACATTTTTATTATAAAACTGACACTTTGCCTAGTAAATTATTTTGTTTTTAAAAACCCTAAACTGTTAAATTCAAGCTTATGATTATCATTTCCATTTAAATCAATATTATATACATGCATATATGTAATAGTTTTAATTAAATACTAAATGTAAACAATTTTAGATATTTTTTCGCATTGTTTACTTAATCATTCAAGGACGGGTATGTGTATGAGGAAGGTATGTGTATGAGGAAGGTATGTGTATGAGGAAGGTATGTGTATGAGAAAGTGATACCAAAATATCTGTACCGTAACATGTGTTTTTATTTCTTATATTGCATGAAAATACATTAAACTTACATACTGGGAAGTTTCATAAAATTCTATCCATAGGAAAAAATGTGACAAAAACTATAGCAATCGTCTTTCAGAGAAGTTCACTTAAGGAACTAACATGTCTGCGTTTCGCACTATGTTATAATGGCATCTGATAAAAGATAACATTTCTGGGACTTCAAACGCGTGGGAGTTCTTCTTAACCGATATAAACGGTCAGAGATGTCTATAAAGCGACTGCCTTTCATCTATTTAACTGCAACAACTATGAAACATTATTGAGCGATTGTATTTAATTCAAAGTCAGACTTGTTTATGTTTCACCACCTTAATTTATATAAAAAAAACAACAACATAAAACTATAATTTGTTTTTAGAAATGTATAACATGAAAAAGTGTTAGATTTATAAACCAACTTATTAGAAAGCTTATCTGAGCTGATCTCAACTTAACTATTCCAGTAAAATGTGAGTATTGTTGTCTCTTCAACCGGCACACATATTTCACCGTCGGATACCCATTCGTAATCCATTCCGATACTTACCATTCAACACCCGTGGGATTTAACACTAGTTTGCGTCGGTTCTACTTAGACACGATACAACAATGTGATTGGTTCATTCACAATTTCATAAAGGGAACGTTATCCAATCGTAACGCTAGTTACACGTAAACGCCGTTTTGATAAGACGTTGTTAACGTAGCCTTATTCCATTCTGTTCTTTTCAATTAAACGATGCAGAATAAAGCCTAAAAAAAAAGATGTTTGTTTCCGGTTACCCGACCGACCCTATATTTTACCTGCCGACTCAAAAGTTTTTATGTCCAAAAAATCGGCATCGGATTTCGCGCTCTTTTTGGTGATTTTCACAACGAAGTAATTCTTACGCACCGGCGCGCTGTGTCGTTTAGACGCTCGTAATCTCATTATAAAATAATCACTGCATACGCCTAGACGATATAGACTCACAGAAACGGTGCAAGGTATAATTTTTGCGAAGACAGTATAGCCTATATCAAACATCTTCCTCGGTTTATTATAGCCACTTCAGATTTCAGATTCATATCTGAAATTGAATACTATTTAAAAGTGTGGTAACGACAAAAAAAAAAAAAAAAAAAAAAAAAAAAAAATCCCTACCTACCGACCCATATTTTTTTGGGCATGTAACAGGAAACATACCTTTTTTTTTTTTAAGCCTAAGCGTATTTCCCCACGGGTATGGAGAGTACCGGAATTTGAACCCGTATTTTTAAACATATAATTTTCAAATGCTCGCAGATTTAAACATATTTTAGCACGATATTCTTTTATATTACTTTTAATCAGATCGATCGCCTTACCGCAAACGGAAGCCAAACGCAGTGAAACGTACATCTTTATAGTACAGTCCATGCATTTATTTCAAAATCATGCATATAAAGTTTAATGATGTAAGATGGATGCCATTGGGGCGATTTATTATATAAGGAAAGTTCAAAATTAAAATAGAATGAAAGACAAGTAAGACAAAACATAAAGCATTTCCCCTGAAGCCTTTTGTGCCAGTTATACTAAATATAGTTTCCAAAATAAGACAAATGCCTTCGAATTATTGAAATATCCCTGAACAATGTTATTTTATTTGTAATCCTTATGTATCCGGCAGAAATCCAAGATAATAACGTTTGCTCTAGGCCTCACTTATTAATTACCTCCCCTTAGTAACAGTAGCAAGAGACTTCCCCCTAGAAATTAGTGCTGTGAAAATGCTTAATATGGTCGTATTCTTTTGTACATATGAGAACATTGGAACATTTTCATGAGTTCTGCCAAGTTTGATGACATTTGATACTGTTGGGTGAAGATATAACAATTTAAAGATGCGTAGTGATACAATGCAACAAATGAGTAGAATTGTCAATAATGAAGGGGTGTCATCAAAATGTCAAAATTGTGAAAAAGCATTCTTGTCAACCCATGTTTTTTCCTACATATTTTTACTAACAGAGGACAATCTATGGAAACAAGACTTTTTAGAAACATTGATGATGTGTTCAGTATTCCAGAAGTGCACGTTTCTATATGTAGAATAGTACAAAATTAATTGTTGTGTAAGACGTTTACGATTGAAAGAGTTGTGTAACTAATTTCCAAATATTTTTTGCATTTGTATTTGTTATTGAATAATGCATCTATCAAGAGTTTCATAAAACCATCTGCTCTGCATTTGTGGAAGAGAAATACACTCAGAATAGACATGATGTAATAGTATATAGCGATATGTTTTATTAAATTATGGTGTAAAACAAAGTTTGCTTTGAACGGAATTTCAATCGCAGAAGAAAACTGACATATATATATAAAAAATACTTATTAAAATTGAAAAGATTGTATATTAAGACAGAAATTTGAATCAAAACACTTTTATTACTTTCAATCCCAAGGTTAATCCCAGGTATGAGTGGTAAGATTTTGTTGTTCGGACACAGGACCCCTATGACATATGCATCGAGCTAATTTACGGGATAAACTGCTTTGGGAACATATAACTGTCGGACTTCTTTCTCTACACCTTTTTGCCTGAACAAAGAATTTTAAAACAAGGAAAATACGCAGGAATCAGGGAAACTAGATTATGGGTATATTTTTGTCAAATGATGTTCACACAAAATTTTTTTCTTAAATATAATGAAAATAAGTTTATAGAGACTTTTTTTTAAAACTGGTTAATAGCGTGTACTTCAAAATCCCCATGGTCAAAATCCCAATTCCTCAGAAATGGCATAGTAGTTAAAATTCCCTCTACAGAATTAGCAGGATGGTCAAAATCCCCATGGTTAAAATAGAGGGGTAGTCAAAATCCCCATAACGGGTGGTCAAAATAGAGAAATAGTCAAAATCCCCTCAATGGGTTGTCGGCACTCCAATATATAAATAGTCTCTGATACTATAATTAATGATTATATAAAAAAATATGATGATGTTAAATCTTAATTAATTTGCAGTTTTTATTTATGTTTGTCACAGTCACTCAATATGATTAACCCTTAATTAACTAACTGACAGCATTGGGTCACTGTAGTCCTCCACTGTTTTGCTAGTATTGGTTCCCTGCCTGTCTCACCGAGCACTCCGGCATTTGGCGTGTATCGCCCTACCCTGAGAAAAAAAATCTGGTTGCAAGTAACAGCACAATTTAGATACAAGCGTGTTGCTTGCTTCCACACATGGCATCCCCGTAGATGATTGTGCTCCACACCATGGTATCGTAGAGCTTCGTATATGCTCCAAATGATAAGCCCCCAAACGATTTAAACTTAGGAATGACAAGACTTAGTGCTCTATTTGCTGATTTAGCCACATGTTTGGCCATCTCATGTAAGTATTCATGATATGATTGCAATACAAAATTGTGTCCATATCAATGGTTTAGCCTTATCTAAAACTAGCCACATACTCGTAATTCCGAATTGTGAGTTGAGACCAAAAAAAAAAAATTTTGCATATTTTCCAGATAGGTGTAGCTCTGTGTATGTTTTTCAGCTATTCGTGTGCTTGTCGTTTTAATCAACAAATAAAGATTACCCCACCCGACTTGATTTAACTACATTTAGCTATCAGCGTAAATTGAGATAATTCAACTGAAAAAATCTTCCATTTACTTTTTTTTATTAATAAGTAATCGACAAAATATTGCCTTCGGGAATTTATCAAGATTTATAACATAAAAATATGGAAAAGACCCAATTTTATACTTGGATATCAAACTGAACAAAAATACAGTTCATATTTACATAAAAATTATAATGTTTTACAAAACTAGCATGTTTAACTTTAAACATATTCTATTGCTTTTTGTATACATGCAATAGCAAAAGGGTTGGGCCAAACGTTATCCAACATTAAAATCGGCCTTTCAAAAAAAACAAAGTATTTACATAAACAATTAAGATGGCAATAAAACATATTCATAAAGTAAGAAAGAAGAAAATGAAAAAGGAGACATTATTTAATCATCTAATGCTGACCTTAAAGGAAGGGTCTCCACTGTGATGTAAAAACTAAATCTAAATCAGATATAGTGTTTATCAAAAAGCTAAGTGTCTCTAATATAAGTTTAGACATTGCTAAAAATTTTAATAGCATGAAAAATTTCTATCATTTTTAAAAAAGGACATTGCATGAAATAGTGTTCGGTGTCCTCTATTTTCATGCCCACATACTAGGATTCAACAATATTTTATTACATCATTTGCATAGTTTAATGGACAGCAAACACCGTTTTACTTCCCTTTATCAACTGACCTGACACCAACTGTCACTCAAACAAGTCGATAATCCAATCAGCGATTGGAATTGGTTGCTACGCCGCCATTAGCAATAGACAAACAAATAAAGTTTAAGTTAAAACTATAAACGCTATTTTGAAACTACGTTATTCTATTTTTAAATGGAACTTACCTTATAAGGGTGATATGTATCGGTTACATAAATTATAAAACGTGATTTCACAATAGTGTATTTAGTTTTTACATTGTTTTATTATTTACATGTGATTTTTATTTACCTGAGAACCGTTGTAAACATAAACAGGTATCTTATTATTAATTTTGGGGTTTGCATTTATTTCACACTTTATTACTAATATATAGTTAAATACAATGTTCGCTAGGCGCGATTTACCTATTTTACCTGTATCAAAATGCAGTGACCGTATCTCATTTGCATTCAAATTTGAATCGACTGTATTATTCTACATTGTATTTACTTGGACAAACAATGGCACGTGGGCGGTGGGCGGTGAGCGGAGCGACAGTCGTTCTCGCGTCAGGATAATTGCAAGGGAATGTGAGCATAATCTTAGCTAGCATGCAAAATGTGTTCGCAGTGATTCGTCGTTTGATATATTAAGATATGAGCAAAGCGTTTGAATTTGTCATAATAATCAAGTTTAGACGAATTATTTATAGATTTATAATTGCATTCTTGAACATTTTTTTTTACATAATTTAAAAGGTGCCTACTTTGGGTTAACAACAAAATAATTTAATACTGTTGAATATCCAAAACAGTTATTAATATGCTTTAAGATATTTGTGCAGCAGAAACCGTTGATTGTATTATATTGGTCAATGTCTATGTTATAAATAGTCAACAGATAACATAAGAGATACAAACATTTAATGATTTAAAATGAGACGAAGAGTATAAGACATTATTTAAATGTAATAAATTTCATTGAGTGCTACAATTATTTTTCTAATTATTTAAGAAAAGTTAGTATAAAAATGTATGCTTATAAATGCCAGTGTTGTCATTTTTAACACCTATAGGTTCGAGGTTATAAAACTACCAATCTCAACTCTATAATGAATGAACTCATTACTACAAAATGTATGTAAAATATTTAACTTTCTACTTAAAATCAGCATCAATACTTTCAAAAGTTTTTTGCGCTTTATTTTTTAATTTCATATGAATCCTTGTAATCCTGGTAATAGGCCTGACGAGAGAATTACTATCACCCGCCAACTGGCCACGTGACGTCGTCCAAGTAAATACAATGTAGTGTTTACTTAGCGACCATCAGCTCAGTCGTGGAAAATGGCGTCACTGGAAGCAATATCGATTGCCGATTGGATTATTGTCTTGTTTGATTGACAGCTCATTTCAGGTCAATTGCGTTCGAGTACGTATTTGAGTTGAGTATGAAAAAAAATCGTATAACCTCGTAGCTTGGACAATTTCAATGTAACATTAAAAGCAGTGACGCAAATTTCAACAAAGTGATTGTAAGTGAAATGTATGTTCAATACTCACCTGTGTCGGCCTTGTCGAGACTACAGGAAAATCTGACAGGACAGCCTTCGTCTACGGTTTGTGATTGCGGAAACTTGATAAACACAGGTCCTGTTGGCTCTTCATCCGGAACTGTCGTGGTGTAACATACAATATGGCAATAAGATAAAGGTAATAAAATGGGGGGGGGGGGGGGGGGGGGTTGTATGTCAACATGCCAAACGCTGTTTAGTTGGGTAAAGCTATTTCAACACAGTTATGGAAAATCATAACATTTATATGATATTTATATGAAACGTAAATACATCGGTTTGTATTCAGACCCGTAGTTTCGTTTCTATTTGAGAAAGTGGCATAATTCTATTTAATGCTTGAAATGCATCTTTTGTCGTAGGTTTGTGGCGATCTCTGACCAAAATATGTAATGAATATATTTCAATGTCATCCATTTTTTATCATTATTACAGTCCAAGAACATAATCATTAGTATTTTACCTTTAAAGATATTGCTCATATTTCCAAAACTACATATAGCGATGTGCCACAAGTTTTATACACTTTTTAATCAATTCTTAAATATAAAGTTTTGAAAAGTGACACTTTGAGATAGGTTTTTCCAAATGGCGTTATGTGCATGACACTTGGAAAAAAGTTTTTCCATATGGATGTATGTGCATGACACTTGGAGATATAAATTTCCATATGGTTGTATGTGCATGACACTTGGAGATAGATATTTCCATATGGTTGTATGTGCATGACACTTGGAGATAAGTATTTTCATATGGCTGTTCGTGCATGGCACTTGGAGATAAATTTTTCAATATCGCTGTATCTACATAACACTAGGAGAAACATTTCACCATATGGCTGTATGTGCATAGCACTTGCAGATAGATATTTCCATATGATTGTATGTACATGACACTACGAGATAAGTGTTTCCATATGGCTGTATGTGCATGACACTTAGAGATTTGTATTTCCATATGACTGTATGTGCATGCCACTTGGAGATAGATATTTCTGTATGGCTGTATGTGCATGACACTTGGAGGTGAGTATTTCCATATGGCTGTATGTACATGCCACTTGGATATATATATTTCCATATGGCTGTATGTGCATGACACTTGGAGATTAATATTTCCATATGGCTGTATGTACATGACACTTGCAGATATATATTTCCATATGGCTGTATGTGCATGACACTTGGAGATAGATATCTCTATATGGCTGTATGTGCATGACATTTTGAGGTAAGTATTCCCATATGGCTGTATGTGCATGACACTTGGAGATAGATATTTCCGTATGGCTGTTTGTGCATGACACTTTGAGGTTAGTATTTCCATATGGCTGTATGTACATGACATATGGCTGTATGTGCATGCCACTTGGTGATAGATATTTCCGTATGGCTGTATATGCATGACACTTGCAGATAGATATTTCCATATGGCTGTATGTGCATGACACTTGGAGATAGATATTTACATATGGCTGTATGTGCATGACACTTTGAGGTAAGTTTTTCCATATGGCTGTATGTGCATGACACTTGGATATAGATATTTCCGTATGGCTGTATGTACATGACACTTTGAGATAAGTATTTACATATGGCTGTATGTACATGACACTTGGAATAGATATTTCCATATGGCTGTATGTACATGGCACTTGGAGATAAGTATTTCCATATGGAATATGTACATGACACTTTGAGATAAGTATTTCCATATGGCTGTATGAACATGACACTTGGAATAGATATTTCCATATGGCTGTATGTACATGGCACTTGGAGATAAGTATTTCCGTATGGCTGTATGTGCATGACACTTGGAGATATATAGTTCCATATGGCTGTATGTGCATGACACTTGGAGATAGATATTTCCGTATGGCTGTATGTACATGACACTTGGAATAGTTATTTCCATATGGCTGTACGTACATGATACTTGGAGATAGATATTTCCATATGGCTGTATGTGCATGACACTTGGAGATAGAAATTTTCGTATGGCTGTATGTACATGACACTTGGAGGTAAGTATATTCATATGGCTGTATGTGCATGGCACTTGGAGATAAGTATTTCAATATGACTGTAGTTACACGTCACTTGTATATAAGTATTTCCATATGGCTGTACGTACATGGTACTTGGAGATAAGTATTTCAATACCGCTGTATGTACATGACACTTGGAGATAGATTTCACCATACGACTGTATGTGTATGGTACTTGGAGATAGATATATCCATATGGATGTATGTACATGACACTTGGAAATATGTATTTCCATATTGCTGTATGTGCATGCCACTTGGAGATAGCTATCTCCATATGGCTGTATCTACATGCCACTTGGAGATATATATTTCCATATGGCTGTATGTGCATGCCACTTGGTGATAGATATTTCCATATTGCTGTATGAACATGGTACTTGGAGATAGCTATCTCCATATGGCTGTAAGTGCATGACACCTGGATATAAATATTTCCATATGGATGTATGAACATGACACTTGCAGATAGATATTTCCATATCGCTGCATGTGCATGACACTTGGAGATAGATATTTCCGTATGGCTGTATGTGCATGACACTTTGAGATAAGTATTTCCATATGGCTGTATGTGCATGACACTTTGAGGTAAGTATTTCCATATGGCTGTATGTGCATGACACTTGGAGATAGATATTTCTGTATAGCTGTATGTGCATGACATTTGGAGATAGATTTTTCCGTATGTCTGAATGTACATGACGCTTGGAAAATATATTTCCATATGGCTGTATGTGCATGACACTTGGAGATAGATATTTCTGTATAGCTCTATGTGCATGACACTTGGATATAGATTTTTCCGTATGGCTGAATGTACATGACGCTTGGAATAGATATTTCCATATGGCTGTATGTGCATGCCACTTGGAGATAGATATTTCCGTATGTCTGCATGCACATGACACTCTGAGATAAATATGTTAATATGGCTGTATGTACATGACACTTGGAATAGTTATTTCCATATGGCTGTATGTACATGGCACTTGGAAATAAGTATTTCCATATGGCTGTATGTGCATGAAACTTGGATATAAGTATTTCCATATGGCTGTATGTGCATGACACTTGGAGATAAGTATTTCCATATTGCTGTATGTGCATGACACTTGGAGATATATATTTCCATATGGCTGTATGTGAATGCCACTTGGAGATAAATATTTCCATATGGCTGTATGTAGATGACAATTGGAATATTTATTTTTTTATAGCTGTATTTGCATGACACTTGGAGATAGATATTTTCATATGGTAGTATGTGAATGCCACTTGGAGATAGATATTTCCGTATGGCTGTATGTACATGACACTTTGAGATTTATATTTCCTTATGACTGTATGTGCATGACACTTGGAGATATATATTTCCATATTGCTGTATGTGCATGGCACTTTGAGATAAGTATTTCCATATGGCTGTATGTGCATGGTACGTGGATTTAAGTATTTCCATATGGTGGTATGTACATGGTACTTGCAGATAGATATTTCCATATGGCTGTATGTGCATGACACTTGGAGATAGACATTTCCATATGGTTGTATGTGCATGACACTTGGATTTAAGATTTTCCATATGGCTGTATGTGCATGACACTTGGAGATATATATATATTTCCATATGGCTGTATGTGCATGACACTTGGAGATATATGTTTCCGTATGGCTGTATGTACATGACACTTTGAGATAAGTATTTCCATATGGCTGTATGTAGATGACACTTGGAATATTTATTTCTTTATAGCTGTATTTGCATGACACTTGCAGATAGATATTTTCATATGGCTGTATGTGCATGACACTTGGAGATAGACATTTCCATATGGCTGTATGTGCATGACACTTGGATTTAAGAATTTCCATATGGATGTATGTGCATGACACTTGGAGATAGATATTTCCATATGGTTATTTGTACATATGTATGCTTAAATATTGTGTTGTTGTTCGAACAAGTGTAAAATCATTTCAACATTGCCGTGTGTGTTACTTTAGTTAGACACCGTGACCTACAGAACGCTATATATGACTTTATTTGGATATTGGCGGATATATGTGTGCGTGTAGATTTATTATATATAGAGAGAGATCTAATTACTTTCATTTGAAATATATATAACTTAATTTTGTCTAGTTCCTCGTCTAGACGGAAACTGGTCCAGAAGCCGGATATTAAACTCATGATGCGATCTATAGGTCGTTGTTATATGGGTGATGACGGTGTTGGAATATAGGCTAAAATTAATATGTAGAAGGAACCCAGCTCTCCCGATCGGGTCCGTTATATTGGAATTAATTCGAGCATGATCATTGGCCATTGTTTTAGGGAATGTTGAATGACGTCATAGTTTAGCAAGCCTTCAATAGCTATAAATTGTGGGACGAGCATGAAATTTTACCCTGTAGCACGGACCCTGCTCTCCCAATCAGGAGATCGGGAGATATCAGGTTCTTAGATCGACTGGACCAATTTTCTGAAAGGGGGCACGACTAGAACTGTCCATTGCAGCAAGCTGGCGGCCAAGGTGGAGGCGACCATGACAGAAAGGCAGTGAGTCTTGCACTCACCGAGGCAACTTCGTCGAACTGAGAATAGAGACGAAGCCGAGTGGCTAAAAACTGGCGGGACTTCTGCTCGTAAAAGTGTACAACACATTACAATAGATAATCCTACGCGTGCTAGATTTTTTGTATATTTTTTTAAATTAGTAAACGTGATTCAGAATGTTATTGATGTTTTATTATGTGTTATACGTAAGTGTTTACCGGTAATCTGAGTCTTCGTCAATATTTACAGCTATACACAGAATATTTATGATTGCCAGGTAAATACTTGCGCACAATAAAGTAATGTAATATTTGCTATAATTTTGAAAGCATAAACGGTAGAACAAAGTTGACACAATGAAATTGTTCGGCATCCGTCACATGTATAATAAGAAACTCAAATGTATTATACGTCTTTTTAATTACTGCTATGATAGGTTCAGATAATCTATATAATAGTAAAAAAGTAAATTATACGCATCCATTAGCAAGTCAATGTCATGACTAGAACTACGACGTTATTGCCTGAAATTGTATTTGATTTATATGCACAATATATTGATTGATTGATGGATGGATGGATTAATTGATTGATTGTGATTGATTGATTTTTTAATTGATTAATTGAATGAATATTTAGCGTCATGTTTATGCCATCGAGAGATAACATAGGATAGGTTAACCTAACCACTGTTTACTGGGATCCTGGAAGGTTAACCAGTACTCGAGCATACGTCATTTCTACAAGTAACTGACACTTTACGCACTTAAATCAGCGGTGAGAGACGAATGATAGTGAGACGCATTGTCTTATATTAAACATCACGGAGATTGTGGCCGAACTGGGATTCGAACTCGAAACCCCTGGATCAACAGTCAGACGCAATAACGATTAAATTAATCGGGTCAGGCTGCATAATATTTAATGTAATATGTGTTTATATGGCAACAAAATATGTTTTAAATAATGAGTGCACCCATTTCGATGGCAACTTACGGCCAGCATCACGTGAAACTCATAACAACGTGACGTCGAACTAGCCCCCCAAAAAAGATCAGGCAATCAATGAAATACAAACGTATCCTTTTTAGCTCCGTCTAGCTGCAAATGTTTTTCATTGGGAAATAAAATGCAGTTAATCTATATAGTTCATTGAGACCGATTGCTGTAGAAATGAAAATATTAAATAAATACATGTTGTATCAAACACA
The DNA here is from genome assembly GCA_029582155.1 of Panopea generosa. Lineage (NCBI taxonomy): Eukaryota > Metazoa > Mollusca > Bivalvia > Adapedonta > Hiatellidae > Panopea > Panopea generosa. The sequence goes on along the minus strand of CM055902.1, from coordinate 21,994,092 downwards.
AATGATGGTATTACAGGAACACCGGGAACAACAATAATTCAAAAATGTTCATGTCTGCAGTAATACTCTCCTCTATGCAAATCTATTATACTTGCCCCTTCAAGGGCGAACTCTGTGGCTGGGAGGTCTCAGAATCACTTATATTTCGCCGTTGATGTAATGAGTTCGAATACCAGCTCGATTCAAAAATATTATGGAAGAAAGTGACAGTGTAAGTTACTTACAGAAGGACGGTGATTCTAATAAGATTCATTCTGAGGTATCCCCCCACTAATAAAATTGAGTATGCCATATATAGTCTGGCATGTGTTGAAAATGGCGTCAAATCCCGTTTACAGAAACTGAAGCTGTGTATAAATATGAACCACAAGTATAAGCTTTCAAATGTTTATCGTTTATAGAGGTCTTTTTTAAAAAGGGAAAAATACATGGATAATAAAGCAAATTGAAAACGCAATAGTCTCTCTTCGGAATCAATTTACAACATTAACAAAATCACACAGTCAATTTTTATAGCTTGCGGTCATAACACATATTTTTACGACAATTTCATTAACAATAGGAAATTAGATTGCGCCAAATTGCCAGAACCATTAGTAAGTACAAACCATTGACTTGAATACTGAAATAGCTAGAAGTAGTTCCCGTTGAGTTGGATGCCTCGGCTTTGTAGACTCCGCTATCTTCCGGGAAAACCTCCGCGATAATGAGTTTGTACACGTCTCCCTTTTTGTCGTACTTGAAATCCTCCGATTCACGTATGACCTCGTGACCTTTGTACCATATGACGTCAGGGTTTCCTGAAATATTCGTTGTCATATTTATTAATGCTGTCTGTTATGGTGAATTAGTTTTCACATTTAGTAACGTGAATGTAACAAATTTCCTTGCACTCATTGAACACCATGTGCAAATATTATAGGATTGATTCAACTTTCGTTTAAAGATTACATAGCGGAATGGGACAGTTCGATGTAAAACAAGTTGTTACAACTTAGACAAACAAGCTTGAAATCTTCATGGTCAGAGCCAGTACTAACCATATGTAGAAAATGTGTCTTGCTCAAGGACACCACACATAATTGTCACGGAGGGTTGAACCAACGACCTTCCTGACATGGGTTCGGTGCTCTATCAATGAATCACGCGCTTATAACTAACGGTACACGCCTGGCTTCATATGGTGTTCGGGGTTAATGCTTGTGTTCTGAAAGTCTATACTTTATTTAACGGTTGTAAAAAACAACATCAGGATCGGTACACTGTGACAATAAATGATATCGGAACCGGTCAGTGAGAGGGGGTTTCGAAGAAAATAAATTGAATTGCCAAAGCTGATCGTGTAAACAGAATTATTTCTGTTGAAGTTGTTCTTGTGGAAGGATACATATATCAGTTATATGAATTAAGAATGTAATAAGCAAAAAATAAAAATGACGGTAATAAACGTTCATATTCGTTAATTTAGAATCCAAAAGTTACTCCTTGTGTTGTGTTTGGAGTTATTCCTTGTATGTTGTTTGGAGTTACCTCTGGTATAGGGTGTTCGTAGTTACTATCCCGTCCTATACAGTCATGTCCTGTCCCGTCCCGTCCCGTCCCGTCCCATCCCGCCCCGCCCCGCCCCGCCCCGCCCCGTCCCGTACTGTCCTGTCATGTCCTGCGTCCCGTACTGTCCTGTTCTATCCTATCCTGTCCTGTCATGTCATGTCCTGCGTCCCGTACTGTCCTTTTCTGTCCCGTCCTGTCCTTTCCTGTCCTTTCCAGTACTGTCCTTTCATATCATGGCACGTCATGTCCTGTGTTCTTCATATATGTTAAGATTTATTTGATACACAAACAGAAGACATATCGAATTTATCATAGCTATGGGTACCCTAATTGAGAACGTGTGGTACGTAGTATCTGACCTTTGAAATTAAAACGGCCGGGCCCGATTACCTCAGTCTGTTACGCGTTTAACTATCAATCCAGGGATCGAGAGTTCGAATCCCCGCCCGGCAACAGTCTCCGTGATGATTGATATAATATACGACTTTGTGTCTCATTGTCATTTATTTCTCACCGCTGATTCAACTGGGGAAGTTATCAGCTACTTGCAGAGATGGGGTGTGCGCGAGTACTGGTCAACCTATCAGGATCTCAGGAAATAGTGGTTAGATTAACTGATCGTCTGTTAGCCCTCGGTGGAATAAAAATGACGCTAAATATTCAATCAGTCAATCAATTCAATTGAAACTAAAACAAGAACCGTGCAGCTTATTAACAGAGCACCGTCATAAATTTGGAAATGAAGCTATTGTAATCAGGGAGAAGTACTTAAAAACCCTTACAATTACACCGAATAACAGGCCTCTAGTTACCCTCAGTTCTTAGCCATTTCCTATCTTTTTGTTTTTATATGCTTTTAATTTTACATTTTTGCCAGTGTTTCCAAGGGCATATTAGCAACATTTATAGAACATTTTAGACTGAAAAAAATAAATTTTAAAAGCCAGAAGAATTAAAGTAATGATGTTTTGTTTGTTGTGTGACTATAAGAGGAAAGCATTATATCGGTTGATTTCGAAAGCAAAAAAAAAATATGAACAAAGACATTGCAACGTATTTGTGGTTGACTGAACAGTTGAAAATAAACGACGTTATTACACATTAGGCCGGTTGTCACTATCAAAGCTTCCTTGTCAAAGTTTCTTCGTCAAAGAAACTATGATAGTGACAACCGTTTTAAACAAAAATTGATCAAAAACTTTGAAGAGCTTTGACTGACTTTGATGAGATATAACTCAATGATATTTTTCGTCAAACTTTGACGAAATCATCCAATCAGCAAATTGATCGTTATCTGTTGGGGCCATTTTGTTTGTTTACATATATTTAAGTATTACGAAACCATCCAAGAAACTTCGAACAATGACTTTTTTGACAAGGAAACATTGTCGTTTTACAATGTTTTTGAAATCACGATGGTGTTCGAACACCTTTGTGAAAAAAATTTTTGAGCTAAGCTATTGAATAGTTTTCAATAAAAAATTCAAAATATTGAAAATAAACTGAAAATTTTAATATTTATAATATTTTATGTAAATACCCCCAAAATATCATTTCATGTCACATTTGAAGACCCAGTTATTTCAGTTTTAATATTTCACAGTGTGGTTGGTTCAAAAAAGTGTTCTATTTGTTTACGCACGCGGTATAATTGGAATCATTATAATCCCATTGAATTGCTTTCCAATTGTTTAAAGTGTTTTGCTCAAGGACACCAAACATAGCCGTAGCGGGGAATCGAACCCACGACCCTCCGACCTTGTGTCAAATGTTCTACTTCGGAGAAAAACTCTACGAACATTGTTTTTTTTTTCCGTTCTATAATCTTTTTTTTTTCATTTTGTGTATTGAACTTGTTTATCTAAAAAACTGAAAATAAAATATGTTTACTGGACGACCACGCCCTCCTCACTTATATTGATGTTTGGGAAATAACGATTTTAGCAAGATTGGAATAAACGCAGACATAAATTCATACATTATGAATACCCAAAACACAGTTGCATCACCGTCAGCCAATGATACTCCCTATGGTTGGCGTATAAATTTATACACTATAAGTACTTTAAACCTCACATTGTATCTCAGTTGCATCACCGCCAGCCAATGATACTCCCTATGGGTGGCGTATAAATTTATAAATTATAAATACCTAAAACTTCACATTGAATCACAGTTGCATCACGGTCAGCCAATGATACTCCCTATGGGTGGCGTATAAATTTATACATTATAAATACCTAAAACTTCACATTGTATCACAGTTGCATCACCGTCAGCCAACGATACCCCCTGTGGGTGGCGTATAAATTTAGGCAGATCCATTGGGGGTGCTTTGCTGATTACTGTTTTGGCTGCAATAAAAAATATGTTGTAGTTTTTTGTGGGTGGGTGGGGGTCAAACAGTACAAGGTTGATACGAGTTAATAATTGATTAAAGGGAATATATCAGGTTTTTTCTCTGGGTTTATGGGACGAATGCTATTTGGGCGTTTGGAAAAATGACTCATTACGGCTGAATCATTAGAATCTATATTAAAAACAGTTTACATTGATGTCTCCGACAGACTATTTATTTACTGACTAACTTATTATTTGAAACTTAATTACCGTTCAATTTTGATCTCTGTAGGCCTATGTCAAATTCAATTTAATTATGGTATTAGGGATATATTATTGTATAAAACTATTTACGATTACAGAAGATTTATTTGCTATTCAATCAGTTGTAGTCTTAATTTTTAATATCGTGTTTGTCATTTTATCTGGTTATTTCTTGTATCCTTTAATATCTACCTTATTCCATTTTTTTTAACTTTACAGAAGTATCTTTGAAGAAATGGTACGTCGAAAAAACACAGATAAGAGCGACCGGGGAATTTGAAGCGTGACTGCCCATAAATGGCATTCCCAAGTCGACTCTTCAGAGAAGTGTAGTTGAAAAGGTTTCGGAACATATTACTGGGACAATGCCATTAGTATTTTATTCTGAAGAAGGATCGCAACGCGTTGGTTATGTACTAGAGATGTCAAACTGTGACTTGGGACTCTCAGTAAAGGAAATATGTACACTTGCAATTGAGATGGTTAATCCCCAATCTATCTTGTTCATATGTTATACTATTAGTTCGTTGCTAGCTTAATTGCCATTACATTGCTATAACGTGTAAACTATGGCATTAAAATAAAACTACAGTTTTCACTGATCATGTACACACTGGATGTTTTTTACCAATTTCCATCCATTAATGTTACTAGTATTTGGTTGGTGTGTTGAAATTGTTTATTGCGTGTTAGAACAATGCCAAATATTCGCAGCTGTACGGGTATCAGAACCATTGCAAAAAATAAATGAGGTAACCATGATGCATGTATGTATTTCAGAACCACGTTGATCATAATGGCGTATGAATAATGATGTTGAACACTCGATTAGTTGATAATGATGCTGTTGTTTTGACAACTCGAGTCCCGAATCATAAAGAAGCCTTGCAACAATAAACGATTGGCCAAGGCGATTAGACATCATCATCATCATCATCATCATCACAGCATAATCCAAGACATAGAATCGATTAATATTTTGGAAATTAAAAATAATGTTTCATACATTATAACATATATATATAAACTATATTGCATAGATCTACATTGAATTCCCATACAAAACACATGAACGTTTTTTGTGGCAACCCAGTATAACTTCAAAATAAAAACGATAACATTCATGTCCTATTTACCCCAAGTTCTTGGGGCATGTGGGACTATTCATATCTTGATTTAAATGATGGTATTTTTCAACTGACTTGTGTATATAAAAACATACTGATTTTTTGTTAAGTTATAGATTCCTTGTTTATTCAATTAAAAAAAACTTAGTTTTAACTTGACAAAAGTCGACATATACGTAAATGTCAAATAAACCCAATGTTTTCCTTTAATGTAAGCCGTTTTCAATGATAGTGTGTGACGGCGCTTCTTGTCCACATGTTTTGTCTGCAGAAACCATAGAAATCGTCCATTTGAGTCCAAGTGCAATCAATTGTCTTCATTGTGCTAAATATTTTGCAGACAAAAAAAGTTATGTGGACAAGTCTTCACATTTTCTTAATTTTCTGAGGACAAAAGGTGTCATGCTGACTAATATCGACGCATTTCTTTTTTTTTTCTGCGTACAAAATTCGTTGCAGAAAAAAGAATCAAGCGAACAAAGATCGTCTGCACAAATGTGTACCTTTAAATTTAAAAAAAAGAACGCAAACCAATCTAACGTACATTTTACACGAACTGTTGCGTGAGATTCAGCGTTTCCCTCACTGTTGGTTGCCCTGCACAAATAATTGCCATTGTCATCTAACGTCACTTCCGGTATAGTCAGTGAACACATACCCGCTCTGTTTTTCAACTTCATCCTTTCGTCAAACTTAACGTTCTAAAATATGTAAAAGAGTTCCAGTGATATTGTATTCGCTTTCTACATCGTTCTTGTTACAAAACAAACGTGTTCTCTCTCAGTGTGACTAAATGTATCTTACGTGTTTGTCGGGTTAAACTTACTATATACGTACAAGTGACATATTCGATATATTTTAAAAAAAAATGTCATTAGCCGGGCTTTGTGCCAATGTTTAATGTTTTTAATATATTCAACAAACCAAACAATAAAAATATATTGTGGATATATATTATGCCATTTTTAAATAAAACGTCGCATAAAATAAATCAAACGCTGCAAAAGTATCAATCGAATTAGGAAGTAGTATTAATGCATATTCAAGCCCGGCTGTCAATATTTTAAAGGCTTTTATTTTCATATAGCACCTGTATAGCATTTCACTTACCTTATCGTTCAAAAACCATTCGACCGTGGGTTCGGGAGTCCCTGCAACATTACAACGTAGAACTAGTTTGTCGTCTTCGGTTAGCGTCACCGATTCTGGACCTTCGGTAAACCTCGGCTCTACAGCATCATCTGTGTACAATTCAATTCAATTCAATATCATTCATATCTACAATATGTAGAATATATAGTGTCACAGTTCAATTTTGTTTTTAAAGTCATATGGCAAACTGTTAAAAATATAAAAATATAATATGTAGTTATTTAATTTTTCTGATCTTACTAAAAGTATACCTGGGATAGTCCGTTATGCTTAATTCCAAATGGGTGTTTTGTTAAAAGAAAAATAGAGAGTTGATAAAATGCTAACTGATAGTCTGTTAGCTGTCGATGGCATAAAATGATGATAAATATTTAATTGACCAACCAACACGGATCGTTCAGCTATTTGCCGTCTGTTTCTTATGTGAGTTCGACACAGGGATAACAATCAGAACTTTATAGTTAACTGACTACCAACTGTTGATTGACTAGCAGCTGTTGATTGACTAGCAGCAGTTGATATAAAATGCAGTAAGAGTAACATGTTTTATTAGTGGTCAAGTGATAAAGGCCTTGGACTGCAAACCTAGGGACCGCAGATTCGATACCCCGCTCCTCCAACTTCAAAAACGTATCAGTTTTTCGGATGCCAGAGACTTTAACAAATATCGAGGTCCCATGATTCGGCGCTTTACACTGGACATGTAAAATAATCAGGGGCGCTACAAAAGGGTCTTCTGTATCTCTGCACTATCCTCCAAAAATCTAAAATTACTAATCTCTACTTGAGACGTCGCCGCCGATAAATGAAATTATCATCATCATCGTTTATTCCCAACGGAGGGAAGACTCATATACTTAAAGTATGGTTTATCAGTTTCATATTACGCTTTAGTGCTTTCCAATGTGAAAACTTTGATTGTCAAAATGTTTTCTAATTTAAATCATAGAGAAAAGTGAAATTGTGACAATCAAATGACTGCTCACTTTGTTCTGACACTCTTCGTAATGTATAAGGTTTTCTAATTTAAATCATAGAATTTAAAAAAAAGTTAAATTGTGACCAAGGTCACTATAGCTTGACGTGTTAACGCTTCGTAATGTATGAAGTATCGGTGTCATTTCTAAATTCATGATGAAAGAACACGTGCTCCGTATCTAATCCGCCATATTGGTGCACGTGACGCAGTACATAGGAAAGCTATAAACTAACTTCCTGGTCTCGGGTAATGTGTTTTACTTGCACTACGAGCCTATTACGAATTAATTTCGGCCATCGAAGTGTCAAACCTTGCGTGGTTCACCCTTGTTATAACACGTGCGTTCTGTCCATGCGACGTAATTTAGTTTTCTGAGTACTTTATTCATTAACTGGCAATATTTTCTCCATGGAATTTAGGGTAATACGTTTACCATGGTTTGTGACTGAACCGTATGTTTGGTGCCATTGTAGGGTTTGTTTATGTGTTCGAAGTAGTTCATTAAGAAATACCGTTTAACAACGTGTAATCGTACGTGTACGAAGGCATGCGCTTTATATACGAGTATCCATAAAATATCTTTTCTTGATGTTTAACTTACACTGTAAGACAACTGATATTTTCATGCAGAGGATTAAATTAATTACAAATGTTAGTATGGTGGTAAAAACTTGTAAACCTTAATTTGTTTAGCTTTCATGTTATTACTATTATAATTGTTGTTATTATAATTATTATTTTACTGTTATCATTACAATATTATACACTTATTATTATTATTATTATTATTATTATTATTATTGTCATTATTATTATTATTATTATTATTATTATTATTAACATCACATCATTATCATTATTATTATTGTCATTATTACAATATTATGTTATAATTATTATTACACTTTTATGTTGTAATTATTAGTATTAGCATTATTATTATCATATTTATTATTATTATAAATATTATTATTATTGACATTTTCATCATCATCATCATCATCATCGTCGTCATCATCGTCATCATCATCGTCATCATCATCATCATCATCATCATCATCATCATCATCATCAGTAGCAGCAACAGCAGCAGCATTATCCTTGATGTTATTATCATTATAAAATTATAATTATCACTGGCAGATCTAAAGAAAGATCAAGGGCCTGGATCGCCTCCTTCTTCTTGGGTCCTAGAATACAGTTAAATGACAATTATATTTCTGGTAGGTATAAATGGGGAAAAAAATATTTATTTTAAAAAAAAATGAATTTTGTATTTTATTATTATTTTTATTATTTTATAAATCCACAAGGTACCTTATGCTGTATGAAAATATGTATCAAACACAATTGTGTTTTTTTCTTCTTCAGCGATTACCAAAACTTAATACTAGGAGAAAAATTCAGAAGAAATAGAAGCCCTCCATGGCCATGTAGACTAAGGCACCCTAACCTCTCACCACTGAAGTTAAACTTCACACCTCTCAGGTCAACTTCTCACCACTGAGGTTAAACTTCTCACTGCTGTGGTTTAACTTCTTGCAGCTGAAGTTTAAATTCTCACCACTGATGTTTAACTTCTCATCGCTGAGGTTTAAATTCTCACCACTGATGTTTAACTTCTCGTCTCTGATGTTTAACTTCTCACCACTGAGATTTAATTTCTCACCGCTGAGATTTAACTTCTGGCCTCTGAGGTTTAACTTCTCTGATGTTTAACTTCTCGTCGCTGAGGTTTAACTTCTCGCTGCTGATGATTAACTTCTCGCCACTGAGATTTAACTTCTATGATGTTTAACTTCTCACCACTGGGATTTAACTTCTCACTGCTGAGGTTTAACTTCTCTGATGTTTAACTTCTGATCGCTGAGATTAAACTTCTCGCCCCTGACGTTAAACTTCTCACCACTGAGGTTAATCTTCTCACCGCTGAGTTTTAACTTCTCTGATGTTTAACTTCTCACCGCTGAGATTTAACTTCTCACTGCTGAGGTTTAATTTCTTTGATGTTTAACTTCTCACCACTGAGATTTGACTTCTCACCGCTGAGATTTAACTTATCACTGCTGAGGTTTAACTTCTCACTGCTGAGATTAAACTTATTGCCGCTGATGTTTAACTTCTCTGATGTTTAACTTTTCACCACTGAGATTTAACATCTCACTGCTGAGATTTAACTTCTCTGGTGTTTAATTTCTCACCGCTGAGATTTAACTTCTAACTGCTGAGGTTTAATTTCTTTGATGTTTAACTTCTCACCACTGAGATTTAACTTCATTTAACTTCTCACTGCTGAGGTTTAACTTCTCACTGCTGAAATTAAACTTAGTGCCGCTGATGTTTAACTTCTCTGATGTTTAACTTTTCACCACTGAGATTTAACATCTCACTGCTGAGATTTAACTTCTTTGATGTTTAACTTCTCTGATGTTTAACTTCTCACCGCTGAGGTTTAATTTCTCTGATGTTTAACTTCTCACGGCTGAGATTTAACTTCTCACCGCTGAGATTTAATTTCTCGTCGCTGAGGTTTAACCTCTGACCGCTGAGATTTAATTTCTCGTCGCTGAGGTTTAACCTCTCACCGCTGATGTTTAACCTCTCACCACTGAGGTTTAACTTCTCATCACTGAGGTTTAACTTCTCGCTGCTGATGTTTAACCTCTCGCTGCTGAGGTTTAACTTCTCACCGCTGATATTTAATCTCTCACCGCTAAGGTTTTAATTTCTCATCACTGAGGTTTAACTTCTCGCCGCTGATGTTTAACCTCTCACTGCTGAGGTTTAACTTCTCACCGCTGATATTTAACCTCTCACCGCTAAGGTTTTAATTTCTCACAGCTGAGGTTAAATTCTCACCCCTGAGGTTAAACTTCTCGCAGCTGAGGTTAAACTTCTTATCGATGAGGTTAAACTTCTCGCCACTGATGTTTAACCTGTCACAGCTGAGGTTTAACTTCTTGTCGCTGAGGTTTAACTTCTTGCCCCTGAGGTTTAACTTCTCACCGCTGATGTTTAACCTCTCACCGCTGAGGTTTAATTTCTCACAGCTGAGGTTAAATTCTCACCCCTGAGGTTAAACTTCTCGCCGCTGAAGTTAAACTTCTCATCGATGAGGTTTAGCTTCTCGCCATTGAGATTTAACTCTCGTCGCTACGGTTTAACTTCTCGCCACTAATGTAAAACCTCTCACCGCTGAGGTTTTAATTTCTCACCGCTGAGGTTTAATTTCTCGCCCCTGAGATTAAACTTCTCACCGCTGAGGTTAAACTTCTCATCGACGAGGTTTAACTTCTCGCCGCTGAGGTTTAACTTCTCACCGCTGATGTTTAACCTCTCACCATTGGGTTCGCGGGTTCGTGTCTCGCACGGTCCAAAAGGTTTATGAGTAAAAGTTTGAAGTTACTTGCATAAGGATGCTTGTTCTTTTTTTATTCTTTCTGAGGTCTTTCTCAACCATAGAAAGAAAGAAAAAATGGGATTTGCAATATATAACCAGTTATGTCTTAAAATTGACGTTAATCTCCATTCACAAAAAATTCTGTGAAAGACTACATAAACCAATAGAAGTGTTATAGTATTGAACGCTGTGACATCCCTTTTCCCAAATTTGCAATCAAACTAAAAACGGTGTCTGCATTTCCCACGTGTTAGGCTATAGACAAAATTACACCAATTCATTTTTCTTTCAACCGCGTAATCGCTTTGTTCAAGTGACCAAGCCAGTCAATTGCACAGAAACTGTAAATGCATCTTTGTTTATTACCAGTGGAGTTCTGCCACCAAAGACTTGGTAAACAAGCAATAATTGTTGAGTATCAGGAAGCAAACACAATATCAAAGACTATATATTGCCACTTAACGTTATTAATGATTTAAACACTTGTCAGCGCATGTCTGAAGAAGATGGGATTTATATGGACATTGGTGCACTTTATTCGTAAATTAACAAGACAGCAAGTCTGAACAATAAATTCGTCGCTCTTTACTAGGAAGTAGCATGTTAAATATGGCATGTTGAGAGAAGATGGACAGTAAACAATTTGGAAAGGAATGAAAATCACTTATTTTATTTACCAAGTGTCTGAGCGATAAATGCAAATGTCCCATACTTAGATCCAATCAATATAAGAAGAAACTGTTGTAAACATATTTTAGGAGCTTTCCGAATCAAACGGCAGCTGTTAACATTGGAGAAATTGGATTCACAATCAAAATGGCTGACTGATCAATTAATTTGATTTCAGCTCCATTAAATTTTGTTTGTTTGGGGTTAACGCCTCAACGGTAGTTTAGTCATATAACGACGAACAACACACAAAATAAATATTCTGGAATTTGCTAGCTGGTTAACCTGTGTGAGACACACTTCATCTCTGAAAGTTTCCGACTTCTTCTTCATATGGAATATAATGGTCATAAAACAAAGTACATGACCAATCATCACATGTTTTGATCAACTCACTAGGCCTGGATTGACAATCAGGCGCCTTGCCATTATTAGACCCAGTTTTTAAAATAAAATATGTAAGCTTGTATGTTTAATACAGAAGGGTGACGGGATTCGTAAGGTGTGTACGATTGAACTAATGCATCACTTCTTACGAGATGGAACTACAACGGCGGTTCACAGGCACATCCGTACTGTACGTTTCGGTTGCAGCTACTAAGGCGGCTCACAGGCACATCCTGTACTGTACGTTACAGATGCAGCTACAACGACGGCTCACAGGCACATCCGTACTGTACGTTAAAGATGCAGCTACAATGATAGCTCACAGGTACACCCTGTACTGTACGTTACAGATGCAGCTACAATGGTGGCGCACAGGCACATCCGTACTGTACGTTACAGATGCAGCTACAATGGTGGCTCACAGGCACATCCTGTACTGTACGTTACAGATGCAGCTACAACGGCGGCTCACAGGCACATTCGTACTGTACGTTACAGATGCAGCTACTAAGGCGGCTCACAGGCACATCCTGTACTGTACGTTACAGATGCAGCTACAATGGTGGCTCACAGGCACATCCGTACTGTACGTTACAGATGCAGCTACAATGGTGGCTAACAGGCACATCCGTTCTGTACATTACAAATGCAGCTACAATGGTGGCTCACAGGCACACCCTGTACTGTACGTTTCAGATGCAGCTACAATGGCGGCTCACAAGCACATCCAAATTGTATGTACAGATGCAGCTACAATGGTGGCTCACAGGCACACCCTGTACTGTACGTTACAGATGCAGCTACAACGGTAATTCACAGGCACATCTTGTACTGTACGTTTCAGATGCAGCTACAAAGTTGGCTCACAGGCACGTCCTGTACTGTACGTTACAGATGCAGCTACAACAGCGGCTCACAGGCACATCGGTACTGTACATTTCAGATGCAGCTACAACGGCAATTCACAGGCACATCTTGTACTGTACGTTTCAGATGAATCTACAACGGTGGCTCACAGGCACATCTTGTACTGTACGTTTCGGATGCAGCTACAACGGTGGCTCACAGGCACATCCGTACTGTACATTTCAGATGCAGCTACAACGGCAATTCACAGGCACATCTTGTACTGTACGTTTCAGATGCAGCTTCAACGGTGGCTCACAGGCACATCCTGTACTATACGTTTTGGATTCAGCTACAATGACGACTCACAGGCACATCTTGTACTGTACGTTTCGGATGCAGCTACAGCGGTGGCTCACAGGCACATCCTGTACTGTACGTTTCGGATGCAGCTACAATGGCAACTCACAGGCAAATCTTGTACTGTACGTTTCGGATGCAACGGCGGTGCTCAGGTACATCCTGTACTGTACGTTTCGGAAAAGTGTACGTTCGACCAACAAGACCCTAGCAACCGTACACATTCCTTTGTGCATCTGAGGTGTCAGGAATGTTTGATTATCGCAGATTGTTCTGACTCGGATAGTGACATCACACAAATAAATAACTCTCTATTAGAACGTTACCTGTTCAAATTTACCTGTATCGTGTCAGGTCACTTGTATAGGAAGCAGGCACATATATTTCCCATGCAAGGTTTACATATAATTGGACATTCTACTTATGATTATTCTGGAAACTGTGTAGAGCTCCTCTGGTAGGCATACCCGCGCATTGTGAAACTATATACACACGAGTGAGGTCTGGTAGGTATACTCGCACATTGTGATATCATATACACATAAGGAAGGTCTGGTGGGCAAACTCGTACATTGTGATATCATATACACATGAGGGAGTGCTGGTAGGTATACTCGGACATTGTGATACCATATACACTAAATGAAGGTCTGGTAGGCATACTCGTACATTGTGATATCATATACACTTAAGGAAGATCTGGTAGGCATACTCGCACATTGTGATATCATATACACACGAGGGAGTGCTGGTAGGCATACTCGCACATTGTGAAACCATATACACTTAAGGAAGGTCTGGTAGGCATACTCACACATTGTGATATCATAGTAGGCATACTCGCACATTGTGATATCATATACACTTAAGGAAGGTCTGGTAGGCATACTCGCACATTGTGATACCATATACACTTAAGGAAGGCCTGGTAGGCATACTCGCACATTGTGATATCATATACACACACGGGAATGCTGGTAGGTATACCCGCACATTGTGATATCATAAACACATGAAGGAGTGTTGGTAGGCATACTCGCACATTGTGATACCGTATACACTTAAGTAAGGTCTGGTAGACATACTCGCACATTGTGATGTCATATACACATGAGGGAGTGCTGGCAGGCATACTAACACATTGTGATATCATAAACACATGAGGGAGTGCTGGTAGGCACCCTCGCACATTGTGATACCATATACACACGAAGGAGTGCTGGCAGGCAAACTCGAACATTGTGATACATGTACCATATACACATGAGGGAGTGCTGGTAGGCATACTCGTAGATTGTGATATCATATACACTTAAGGAAGGTCTGGTAGGCATTCTCGTACATTGTGATATCATATACACACGAGGGAGTGCTGGTAGGCATACTCGTACATTGTGATATCATATACACTTAAGGGAGGTCTGGTAGGCATACTCACACATTGTGATATCATATTCAAATGAGGGAGTGCTGGTAGGAATACTCGTACATTGTAATATCATATACACTTAAGGAAGGTCTGGTAGGCATACTCGCACATTGTGATACATATACATTTAAGGATGGTCTGGTAGATATACTCGTACATTGTGATATTATATACAATTAAGAAAGGTCTCGCAGGCATACTCGTACATTGTGATACCATATACACACGAGGGAGGTCTGGTAGACATACTCGTACATTGTGATATCATATACACATAAGGAAGGTCTGGTAGGCATACTCGTACATTGTGATATCATAAACACTTAAGGAAGGTCTGGTAGGCATACTTGTACATTGTGATACCATATACATTCAAGGGAGTGCTGGTAGGGATATTCGCACAATGTGATATCATATACACTTAAGGAAGTTCTGGTAGGCATACTAGTACATTGTGATATCATATACACATAAGGAAGGTCTGGTTGGCATACTCGTACATTGTGATATCATGAACACTTAAGGAAGGTCTGGTAGGCATACTCGTACATTGTGATATCATATACACTTAAGGAAGGTCTGGTAGGCATACTAGTACATTGTGATATCATATACACATAAGGAAGGTCTGGTAGGCATACTCGTACATTGTGATATCATAAACACTTAAGGAAGGTCTGGTAGGCTAATTGTACATTGTGATACCATATACATTCAAGGGAGTGCTGGTAGGCATATTCGCACATTGTGATATCATATACACTTAAGGAAGTTCTGGTAGGCATACTAGTACATTGTGATATCATATACAAATAAGGAAGGTCTGGTTGGCATACTCGTACATTGTGATATCATAAACACTTAAGGAAGGTCTGGTAGGCATACTTGTACATTGTGATACCATATACACTCAAGGGAGTGCTGGTAGGCATACTAGTACATTGTGATATCATATACACTTAAGGAAAGTCTGGTATGCATACTCGTATATTGTGATACAATTAACACTTAAGGAAGTTCTGGTAGGCATACGCGCACATTGTGATAGCATTTACACTTTAGGAAGGTCTGGTAGGCATACTCGTACATTGTGATATCATATACACTAAGGAAGGTCTGGTAGGCATATTCGCACATTGTGATACAATAAACACTTAATGAAGGTCTGGTAGGCATATTCACACATTGTGATATCATATACACTTAAAGAATGTCTGGTAGGCATACTTGCACATTGTGATGTCATATACACATGAGGGAGTGCTGGTAGGCATACTGACACATTGTGATATCATATACACATGAGGGAGTGCTGGTAGGCATACTCGCATATTGTGATACCATATACACACAAGGAAGGCATACTCGCACATTGTAATATCATAAACACACAAGGGAATGCTGGAAGGCATACTCGCACATTGTGATATTATAAACACACAAGGGAATGCTGGTAGGCGTACTCGCACATTGTGATATTATAAACACACAAGGGAGTGCTGGTAGGCATACTCGCACATTGTGATATAATATACACACGAGGGAGTGCAAGTAGGCATATTCGCACATTGTGATATAATAAAAACACATGGGAATGCTGGTAGGCATACTTTCACATTGTGATATCAAATACGCACGAGGAAGTGCTGGTAGGCATACTCGCACATTGTGATATCAAATACGCACGAGGGAGTGCTGGTAGGCATACTCGTACATTGTGATACCATATACACTGAAAGAAGTTCTGGTAGGCACACTTGCACATTGTGATATCATATACACTTACGGAAGGTCTGAGAGGCATATTTGCACATTTTGATATCATATACACATGAAGGAGTGCTGGTAGGCATACTCGTACATTGTAATACCATATACACTTAAGGAAGATCTGGTATGCATACTCGTAAATTGTGATATCATATACACTTAAGGAAGGTCTGGTAGGTATACTCGTACATTCTGAAATCATATACACTTAAGGAAGGTCTGATAGGCATACTCGTACATTGTAATACCATATACACACGAGGGTGGTTTGATAGGCATAATCGCACATTTTGATATCATATACACACGAGGGAGTGCTGGTAGGCATACTCGCACATTGTGACACCATATACTCTTTAAGAAGGTCTGGTAGGCATACTCGCACATTGTGATATCATATACACTTAAGGAAGGTATGATAGGCATACTCGTACATTGTGATACCATATACACACGAGGGTGGTCTGGTAGGCATATTCGCACATTGGGATACCATACACACACGAGGAAGGTCTGGTAGGCATACTCACACATTGTGATACCATATACACACGAGGGAGGTCTGGTAAGCATACTCGCACATTGTGATATCATATACACACGAGGGAGGTCTTGTAGGCATAACCGCACATTGTAATATCATATACACACGAGGGAGGTCTGGTAAGCATACTCGCACATTGTGATACCATATACACACGAGGGAGGTCTGGTAGGCATACTCACACATTGTGATACCATATACACACGAGGGAGGTCTGGTAAGCATACTCGCACATTGTGATATCATATACACCCGAGGGAGTGCTGGTAGGCAAACTCGCACATTGTGATACCATATACACACGAGGGAGGTCTGGTAGACATACTCGCACATTGTGATATCATATACACCCGAGGGAGTGCTGGTAGGCAAACTCGCACATTGTGATATAATATACACACGAGGGAGGTCTGGTAGGCAAACTCGCACATTGTGATATCATATACACCCGAGGGAGTGCTGGTAGGCAAACTCGCACATTGTGATATCATATACACCCGAGGGAGTGCTGGTAGGCAAACTCGCACATTGTGATATAATATACACACGAGGGAGGTCTGGTAGGCATACTCACACATTGTGATACCATATACAATTAATGAATGTCTGATAGGCATAATCGCACATTGTGATATCATATACACACGAGGGAGTGCTGGTAGGCATATTCGCACATTGTGATATCATATACACACGAGGGAGGTCTGGTAGGCATACTCACACATTGTGATATCATATACACCCGAGGGAGTGCTGGTAAGCATACTCGCACATTGTGATATAATATACACACGAGGGAGGTCTGGTAAGCATACTCGCACATTGTGATATCATATACACCCGAGGGAGTGCTGGCAGGCAAACTCGCACATTGTGATATCATATACACCCGAGGGAGTGCTGGTAGGCAAACTCGCACATTGTGATATAATATACACACGAGGGAGGTCTGGTAGGCATACTCACACATTGTGTGCCATATACACTTAATGAAGGTCTGATAGGCATACTCGCACATTGTGATACCATATACACACGAGGGAGGTCTGGTAGGCATATTCGCACATTGGGATACCATATACACCCGAGGGAGTGCTGGTAGGCAAACTCGCACATTGTGATATCATATACCCCCGAGGGAGTGCTGGTAGGCATATTCGCACATTGTGATATCATATACACACGAGGGAGGTCTGGTAGGCATACTCACACATTGTGATATCATATACACCCGAGGGAGTGCTGGTAAGCATACTCGCACATTGTGATATAATATACACACGAGGGAGGTCTGGTAGGCATACTCACACATTGTGATACCATATACAATTAATGAAGGTCTGATAGGCATAATCGCACATTGTGATATCATATACACACGAGGGAGTGCTGGTAGGCATATTCGCACATTGTGATATCATATACACACGAGGGAGGTCTGGTAGGCATACTCACACATTGTGATATCATATACACCCGAGGGAGTGCTGGTAAGCATACTCGCACATTGTGATATAATATACACACGAGGGAGGTCTGGTAAGCATACTCGCACATTGTGATATCATATACACCCGAGGGAGTGCTGGCAGGCAAACTCGCACATTGTGATATCATATACACCCGAGGGAGTGCTGGTAGGCAAACTCGCACATTGTGATATAATATACACACGAGGGAGGTCTGGTAGGCAAACTCACACATTGTGTGCCATATACACTTAATGAAGGTCTGATAGGCATACTCGCACATTGTGATACCATATACACACGAGGGAGGTCTGGTAGGCATATTCGCACATTGGGATACCATATACACCCGAGGGAGTGCTGGTAGGCAAACTCGCACATTGTGATATCATATACACCCGAGGGAGTGCTGGTAGGCAAACTCGCACATTGTGATATAATATACACACGAGGGAGGTCTGGTAGGCAAACTCGCACATTGTGATACCATATACACTTAATGAAGGTCTGATAGGCATAATCGCACATTGTGATATCATATACAAACGAAGGAGTGCTGGTAGGCATATTCGCACATTGTGATATCATATACACACGAGGGAGGTCTGGTAGGCATACTCACACATTGTGATACCATATACACTTAATGAAGGTCTGATAGGCATAATCGCACATTGTGATATCATATACAAACGAAGGAGTGCTGGTAGGCATATTTGCACATTGTGATATCATATACACACGAGGGAGGTCTGGTAGGCATACTCACACATTGTGATACCATATACAATTAATGAAGGTCTGATAGGCATAATCGCATATTGTGATATCATATACACACAAGGGAGTGCTGGTAGGCATACTCGCACATTGTGATATAATATACTCTTAAGGAAGGTCTGGTAGGCATACTTGCACATTGCGATATCATATACACACGAGGGACCAAAGGATATGTATGCCCTCCCCCACCTCCCATTACCCCAACCACCAAAAAAATATAAAAGGCCATAACTCAGGTAAAATTTGAGCGACAATGACAAATATCAATCATGACCTGTATTTTATAATTATACAGCTATATATCAAACAGTCACCAAATACATAGACCATTTCAACAAAACCCAACTCGACAGATAAACAAAGGTTACATTTAACACTTCTTCCCCATTCTTCAAATGTCGTGGCCATAATTAGTTGTTTGATACTGAACAATGAACAATATAAATATTTATGTATATGATATTTACATGTAAAAATCTGTGTCTAGTGAAGATTGATGCAAATTCTTTGTGGTTATGGCAAAATGTTCACGAAAGCTTATTTGCATAAACACACGCACTTGATGTATGCATAGAATTTGAGAGCTTCTTCTAAAAATGTCATGATGTATGTGATATAATATTTATTATATAAATCTTTGTCTACATTACATCGATGCAAATTCTTTCTTTTTGTGGTAAAAAGAGAAGTTGCACGACACCTTATTTGCCTACTCATTACGTACCAACACTCAATGTAAGTCATTTAGTAATTCCTAAGCATTGCCTGGTCATCCAGGAAGTTATAAATAGATAAAACAGTCTAGACTTCCAGTTATGTAAAGTACTGTGACGGATGACTCCCCTTGGAGACTCTTCGTTATTGTTAAGGTGTGGATGCTATTTCGTCTCCAATCACAAAACTCATTTAAAGCAAGTCATTAACTAGAACAGCATCTACAGAACTCTAGCTTTTCTATCATGAAATCAACGCTAGTAGTCCAGTAGCAATAAATACCCTATTTTGTATTTCATAAAATCGGAGCGGTAAATTTAGCGGTAGGTATTCAATGATCAGTTAAAAAATTACCTCACACCAATGTGACCGACCTCTGTTAGATAAAATATTTTAATATATATTTTTATATATATTTTTATATATATTTTCTTCGAAGCAGGATAATTGACCAGTTGATAGTGTAACCCAATCAAGCCAATGATCGCAAAGGATAATTGACCAGTGGATAGTGTAACCCAAACAAGCAAATGATCGCAAGTTCGATCTGATGGCCTCAAAACGACAACTCAGTTCTGCTCGCGAGGGACTCACATAGGCTTACCCTTGGCATTCAAGCTTAACTGTACAAGACACTGGAGCATTGCCACATAGGCTTACCCTTGGCAATCAAGCTTAACTGTACAAGACACTGGAGCATTGCCACATAGGCTTACCCTTGGCAATCAAGCTTAACTATACAAGACACTGGAGCATTGCCACATAGCCTTTCCCTTGGCAAACAAGCTTAACTGTACAAGACACTGGAGCATTGCCACATGACCTTTCCCTTGGTAATCAAACTTAACTGTACAAGACACTGAACATTGCCACATGGTCTTACCCTTGACAATCAAGTTTAACTGTACAAGACACTGGAGCATTGCCACATCGCCTTACCCTTGGCAATCAAGACACTGGAGCATTGCCACATATCCTTACCCTTGGCAATCAAGCTTAACTTTACAAGACACTGGAGCATTGCCGCATAGCCTTACCCTTGGCAATCAAGCTTAACTACACAAGACACTTGAGCATCGTTGTATGGCCTTACCCTTGACAATCAAGCTTAACTGTACACGACACTGGAGCATTGCCATATGTCCGTTCCCTTGGCAATTAAGCATAACTATACAAGACACTGGAGCAATGCCACATAGCCTTGCCTTTGGCAATCAAGCTTAACTATACAAGACACTGGAGCATTGCAACAAAGCCTTACCCTTGGCAATCAATCTTAACTACACCAGACACTGCCACATAGCCTTACCCTTGGCTATGAAGCTTAACTATACAAGACACTGGAGCATTGCCCTATGGCCTTACCCTTTGCAATCAAGCTTAACTGTACAAGGCACTGGATCATTGTCGCATGGCATTACCCTTGGCAATCAAGCTTAACTATATAAGACACTGAAGCATTGCTGCATGGCCTTACCCTTGACAATCAAGCTTAACTATACAAGACACTGGAGCATTGCCACATGGCCTTACCCTTGGTAATCAAGCTTAACTATTCAAGAAACTGGAGCATTGCCCTATGGCCTTACCCTTTGCAATCAAGCTTAACTGTACAAGGCACTGAATCATTGTCGCATGGCTTTACCCTTGGCAATCAAGCTTAACTATATAAGACACTGAAGCATTGCTGCATGACCTTACCCTTGGCAATCAACCTTAACTATACAAGACACTGGAGCATTGCCACATAGCCTTACCCTTGGTAATCAAGCTTAACTATACAATACACTGGAGTATTGCCACATAGCCTTACCCTTGGTAATCAAGCTTAACTATACAATACACTGGAGCATTGCAAGCAACACGTTGGTCTCCTACTGGTTTACAGGTAAGACTGTTAACATATTTTACACGTGTTTAGTGTTTTGAAGAACTTGTTTCTGCAAATGTTGACATAACATTTGCAACCACAATTTTTGTCAAACAGAAAAACAAAATAACCTTCATTATCTCCTTATTGCCCTTTGTTCACATGCAAAGTTTTACAAATTTTTTTTTAAGTAAGCGTAAATCTAATTAAAGCCCCCTCCACCGACACCATTAGGGCACTTATTAGTATCGATATAACCAAGTTTGTTTTTTTTTGATTGGGCAACGATATACCTTGTGGACCTCGTGGTCCAGTGGTAGAGCATTGAACCCATGATCAGAGCGCTGTGGGTTTGATCCTCCGTCACGGCTATGTGTCGTGTCCTTGAGGAAGACATTTTTTCCACATTTGCTTAAGCTAAAGTACCAGGAGGCTTTGAGTGTAATTTGCCCAAGTTGTAAGAACGTGTTTCACAATTGAAACAAAATAAATAAGTTATAAACTAACCAAATATATAGAAATGAAATGGAAAATAAATGATAAAATAAAGGTCTATATTTCTCTTGAAAGTTTATTATTATAAAACAAGTGCCAAACACTGCAAACAAGATGTATCATGTACAAACCTAATTATAATAATGCACCTACACTTAAACATGGCAGGGATAGGGCAGCACCCGACAACCTTATATAGAACCTAAGGTCATATGAAGGTCATCAAGCCGAAAATAAACAAAGTGAATATAAGTACTATCAAAGATCCGAGAAACCTTTCAGATCAAAGAATTATATTCAAATGCCTATTACTATAGATATATGTAAATAGGCATTAATCGAAAATAAAATAACAACAATATTTATTCAATTAATAACATATTGAGTAAATATTTCATAATAAGTAGAAGCACCTAAGAGTGACTAACAGACATAACACTTCAGATATCAGCTTACGGTTCCAATATGATATGAAACTATGGTATCTGTAATAATTATTTTTTATTGTAACTTATTGAAATAAATAACGCAAGTTATATATCATTATATAGCTGAAATATAAATATATTACAGTCCAATACCAATTTTTTTTAATCACAGGAAATGTCAGATTTGGTTTTATACCATATTGGATGATAATCTTAAAGCAGAGTTCTCCATTTTTAAGCAGATTTTAACAATAATTATAAGCAAAAAAATATCTAAATTTAATTTGCCAAAAATCTTATTTAAAACTTAAGGGACAACTATTTAAGGGAAACATGATATTCCGTACTTGAAATATAGTGGTGTTTAGTGTTTTTTAAAATATTTGTTAATAGTAATGGTTAATTTTTTTTTTATATGTAAAAGTATTTTGTACATCTTATGAATTTGGCAAGTCATGTACCGTTTTTAAGTATTATAAAATTGGTTTAATATATAATATATTATTCAATTTTAAAAAGAATCACTAACAATTTCTACCTAGTTGCGTTTGGTGATCAGCATCGATGCACGCGTACATGCAGCCAATAGATTGATATCCAAGTATTACAGGGAGAGAAAATAGACAAACACCAGGCGGCAGCTTGACAATTTTCACAATTGTAATACTTCAAAAAGTAACGATTCATTCCGTACTAAAGCTTAGGGTACAATGTATCACAGTAAAATAATTAAATACTCCATTCCATATATATATATACATACATACATTCATACATACATAAACAATACATTCTCTCCGTTGCGACATCATACCGAGTGATCGACATGGAGTCTAGTGGTTAGAAGATGCAGTTACATAGGTATTAAATATTCCTGTCAAAAACTCAGTAGAATGTTTTTTCAGCATGAAAACATATATGTATTAACTTCTTTCTAATGTCTTAAACGAGCCTTGGTATACAAATATGCATGTCATGGGGGTGGGGATAAAATAATAAAAAAAATGTCATGTCAAAATTTGACCATACGGACATAATGACATTTTTTTTCTTTGAAATTGCTTGTAAGATTTTCTTCTTAATATATAGATTAAAAATGGAAATGATCTTCATTTTTTTTTTACAAAACATCTTAAATAAACCAATGAGAACATGATAAAAAACAAAACAGTATGGCAAGATAAACATTGTACCAATAAATGACATAAACAAAAGTTTTGAAACAAAAACAAAAATTACACCGCAGGGATAACTCTATATTACTAAAACAATAAATTTTAGAATTTTATTGCACTTTCCCTTAAATATCCACGTTATTGCAAGCCAATCATATTGGAGACAGGCATATATAATACTTTTTCAGCATACATAAAAAAACGCCCGTTGCAGCGAAGCATATCTTTTTTTATTATAACATTTTTAAAACAATAAATTATAATTCAAATTTAAAACAATAACTTTAAAAATTTAATTAACCTAATTATTCATAAAATATAGAGTTTAAGGAACAAATTTATTATATATACATGTATAGTGGTTAAAATAATTATGGTTAACAAGCATTCATATATTCATTATCTAGAGACAATATTCAACATATAGAGGATGCACATTCTGCTGATGCGTATAAGAAGGTGTTAGAATCCTTGTTTCCATTTAAAGAGTATATTTTGTATAGTTGCAGTAGCAGGGCAGAGTTTTTGACACTGGGACATGTCCATAAAGACACAAGAGGTGTGTCAACTTCATAACAGTGTCACTGTACATGGCATCACACAATTTATTATGTCCTATTTTCTCCTTATAGATTATCACTCACTCCGGGTCGACACCTCTCTTGGGCTGACATTTCCTCATTATTTTACCAAAGGAATTGATATCTGTTCATTGTGTTTTAGCATATGAACTGATATTTACTCATTTAATCATATCAGAAGAGCTACAATAAAGGCTCCTCATTTAGATATCATATGACCTGATATCATCTCAATTGTACTTTATCTCCATATTTAATTATTCTAATTAGTGTTAGTGATATCTCCTCAATTAGATATCAAAGTCACTCTAATCACACTCATAAACATTTCACTGTCTGCATATATTCATTATCTGTTTTACATTCTTCAGTTTAAGGTGTTTAAAAATATTAAATTCACTGACTGTCATAAAAAACGTGTATTACTGATACAAATATGTAGTCTCTGTTGCTATCACTGCAATTGGATTAAAAAAAATTAATTTGTTCATATATTGTTTTTTAAACAGAGAATTGTTCACAGATATGTCCAGTTTAGTTTCTCCTCCATAATTAGTTAGATGAGCAATGTTAGTGGTTGCCGTCTAGATTACAACATTCACTACAAGTGTGCGTGATATTAAGAGAGGGACTCACTCCGGCGGCTTCTTTTTGATGTTATTGTGCTGCTAGTAGACGAGTCTACAAAATTTCTCGATGAGCGTGAAGGTTTGCCACTACGGGTGCTATACGATGACGTGTCGTAGCTGTCGGAACGGCCGGTACGTCGGGTGCTGCGTGAAGAGGAGTATCCACTGCTGTAGCCACCAGGAGCTCCGTATCCACTTCCCACAGTGGAGGAATACATCGAGGAATAGCCTGTGGTTCCACCGTAGCCTGAGGTGCCACCATAGCTTGTAGTGCTTCTATGAGAAGAGTAGGGATCGTAGCTAGTGGCACGGGTGTAGCGTGAAGAGTCGGTCTGACTGGTTGAGCTACCGTAACTAGGTGTAGAAAAGCTGTAAGTATTTGCAATAGACAATGACCCTCTCCTCTTACCCATGGATGCAACACGATCTGAAATAGACAAAATCAATATCAGTATACTTATATAAGGCTGACAGAGGTTAACATGAATATGGAGCCCTGCATGGTCTAGTGATAAGATAATCGAACTCAAGACCAGAGGGTTGTGGGTTCAATACCTCACCTCAACCATGCATTGTGTCTTTGAGAACGACATTTGATCTGCAGAATACAGGTTCTACACAGGAGAATTTCTAGTGTGATTTGTTTAAGTTGTAAGAACTTGTTTCACAATCAATGTAAAATGAAAAATTTTAAACTACTATGGAAATAAAGGGATACAAAGTATCATCATTCATACTTAAGTTTATACTTATTTATATAAGCTTAATTGCAATGTTAGCCCACAGCTTATATGAACTGCTCTACAGTCCACTTCTTGGGAAGAACCAGCATTAACGTTTATTTTTAGAGAGACTGGGGATCAAAACTGGCAACCTCATGAGCAATCAACATCTTTTCCACTACACTTCCCCTGGACCAAGTACACACATACTTAAACATACACTGGCAGACCTTACATAGTGTTAATCATTCATTACTGAGAGCTAGTATAAACAAAACTTTAGGTACAAGAAACAACCAAGTCAGAGTTATGATAGCATTTGGAAGTAAAACAAAAATATATTTTGTGGTGAACATGTATATATTTTGTACAGAGATCAGGTTTTCATAGACTTGACCCAGGCAAGCAGAAATGACTTTGTCTTTGCAGTAAGAATATGCATAAATTGTGGTTGATAAATTAAGTTATTTTTAGGACGATTTGAAAGTACTGTTTGATAAATAAGACCAAAGAGCATGCCTAAATAAAAATGTGTACAAACCTTCAACAGTGACTTTACAGGAAGTTTCGTGTTCTCCGAGTGAATTTACAGCATGACACTTGTAAACACCTGTATCCTCTACCTTAGCACTTGCAATTTCAATAGAACATACACCCTGGGAATAAGTGACGGTGATATGTTCGTTAGACTTCAGCTCTTTGTCATCTCTAGTCCATACGACCTGAAAAAAAGAAATTTTGGATTTCATTTCAAAATCAGTCTCTCCTCTATCATTTTGTCATTTATAAACTATATATAATGCATGATACTTACAAACCTATCAACAATTTATAAACAAATATCCAGTATTGTTCAATGAAATATAAATATTTATTTCATCGGGTATGCACTAAAGGTATGATGGCAAAACCAACAAGTGAGCATACCAATTTCAGTGTTAAAGAGCAAAATCTAATTGATATTTCAACCAAACCAGCAACTTTTATTTTTGTGATAGAAAACAGAGAACTTACCATTTTCATTCTAAAATATTTTTAAAGACAGAAATTGCCAAAAATAATTAACTGTAAAATCTGCATAATTCATCAAAAAGCATAAAAAAACAAAAAAAACTTTTATATTTTACCTTGAATAAATTTCAACTACCAGTAAGGCCATTATAAATTAATTGCTAGATTATCATCCAAATTTTTCTGAAAAACGGGGAGGGCAGGAGGATTTTATCTTTTATTTTCATTTTTAAAATTGTTGGGGTTTTTTTTTTTTTGGGGGGGGGGGGGGGGGTTATGAAAAAAAAAAGGTCGGAGTGGCATGAAAATTAGGAGACAGGTGGGGATGATTATCTGGCAATTAATTTTTATGGCCTAAATATAATTTGACTGGCAATTAATTTTTATGGCCTAAACATAATTTGAAATAGAAACAAAGTACCACATTCTCATAATATTAACTGGTATTCTTCCAGGTAAGAAAAATGTTCCTTATGATTTATAAGATGGTGTTGGCTCACCATAAAACCCTATTTCTTTCTCATAATTTAGCAAAGTCATCATATAATACATTAAACAACAAAACAACCAACAATTCTCTAAAATGGTGAGTTTTGTTTCAATCACATCAATAGACCTTTCACTCAATAAACCAATAAAACAAGCATTTTCTTTATAAAAGGTGAACATAACCATGTAATTATAGGATTTATTACCATATAAAACACGAAATAGTATTCTAATTTGACACAATTCCCTTCCATGCCTCCATGTAATCTAAATCTAAATCTCAGCAAACAACACCGCTGGTAATCGCCCCAGTCCTATTATATTTCCCCAGTTGAAGATTGCTACTGTTACTTATAGCCATATATAAATTAAACAAACACAATATGGAGCTTTCACAGTTCTGGGCAAATCAATGTTTCACCATCCGCTATAATGTTGTTGTATGGTGTTTAGCATCGCTTTCAACAAATTTTCAGTCATATCGCGACGGTGTCTACTTGAGACAGTTTTCTGAGCGCTGTCACACTGGAGTATCATGCCGCAGACACATGGTATGATACCCCACCCAGTCACATTATACTGACACCGGACCAACCAGACCTAGACCTCTCCTCTAAATGCTGAGCGTCAAGCAAGGAAGCTTCTAGTACCATTTTTAAAGTCTTTGGTATGACCCGGCCGGGGATCGAACCCACGACCTTCCGCATGGGAGGCGGACGATCTACCACTAGATCACGCCGCGGTCCCCATCTGCTATAAGAAACCATGACATTTTATTGAGTAGGCAACTGAGAATTAAATTCTGGCCTACTTTTACTACAAAGTTCACATCTCAATTTTTACAGCTTGTTCTTGTTATGTGTTGTCCAACTAAAGCCATTACATTTCGTATGATAATCGAGATCAAAACGTTATTTTAATGTAGTGAATTTCCATGCCGACTTTTAACATTATTATTACTATCATTGAAATTTAAAATTGAGCTAAAATTGATCTAATACACTAGTAAATTATCTCTTTTTGAGACTTATCAATAAAATCTTATGTAACCTAGGCAAAATAAATTAATGATATTAAAGATTATCAAAACACTGCGATTATATGCTCAACAAGAATCATGTACAGGAAACTTCCAGTAGTTTAGTTTTATAACAATTTATTTTAGCTCGGTTGGAAAGACAGTTCTGAGTTTATATAAACCACTTCTGAGTCTGCTTCCTGGGTAGAACCAGTACTGAGTGTTGTTTTATGAGAGGCATCGTGTTGAGCTTAGGATCGAACCTGAAACCTCTGGTGTGAGCGGCCAACACTCTATCCATTAGACTACTGCCCCGCTTCCAGTAGTTTCAGCTATTTTCTGATGTTCTGTAAAAGTGACGTATTGGGGACAAGATTTCTGATCGGCAGCACAATTATTCACAATTATTATAGTACACAATGTCATATCTACACATTGTCATATCATGACTTACTGTTGGTACTGGGTAAGCCTGTACAACTGTGATCAACTTGAATTCACATCCTGCCTGAATCATACGAGGTCGAAGGTCAAATTCGAAATCAGGTGCCTTATCAATCTTTGGTTGTTCGAATTCTTTAAGTTCAGATGGTGGCCTGGATCTGAAATATATGGAATCACTTGAGTTGTTTTCTTACAGAACCTGCGACTACCCCTGAAGAAGCAAGCAGGCTTGTAGATGTTTGTTTGAGATGGAACCCTGGCTTGGAGTATCGCAGGTTCGATCCCCTGCCACGACCACATGTGGTATCCACGAGCAAGACACTTCATTTGCATATGCTTAGTACTGAATCTAAACAAGAAGACTTCATGCATGATTAAAAGTTACAAGAACTTGTTCACAATTTAAAATAATTATGTTTAAACCAACCATTGACTACTGACTCAGTGGTAAACACATGATTCATATTTTTTTTTTTTTTTTAATCACATTAATATATAAAACAAGAATTGTGCGCAAAACATAAAATTGTTATTGTCCTGAACATTTCTTTTAAGTTTGATGGCGTTTCTTTTTAGAGTATTGACAGTTAAAGCCAATAAAAGACTTGTTACAATCAAACATAGACTGTGGGATTCGATATACAAAATACCATTAGGAAGTTTCACCTCCTGTAGTACTTGACAGGGAATACATAAAACTGAACATTGTTCTATCAGATGTTTACATGATTGAACTGTTTAATCAATCAAGTCTTGAAATCATACGGATTTCTCGTATCATAAATAGAATAAGTTGATCACTACATCTACATTAGCACGTATTCATGCATACAGCCTGTGTGTAGCTGTCAACAGCTTCAACATTCATGCAAGAAAGATTGATTGATTGATTGATTGAATATTTAGCGTCATTTTTATGCCATCGAGGGCTAACAGACGATCAGTTAACCTAACCACTGTTTCCTGGGATTACCGAACATTTGTCCCGATGAGCTAACAACAAAGAGCATCAATGATTCTAATGAGAAGTCAGTGATTCTAAAAAAACGTTTTCTTCTTTTTGATCAACCTGCCATCACATTAAGTCGCGAGAGATAAAGTGCTATGAAGCGTAAAACAAACCGAACATACCTTCTAATAGGTGTAGTATCTCTTGAAATTGGTTTTTCTGGTGCAGCTGAAATAAAAATACAGTTTTTCAAAATGGGTTAAAGTGATTAGGCGACCCATAACCCTCATCTCCAATATTTTTTTTACATTTATAAGCAATATATTATAAACTGCATATTCTTGTAACAAATGATACTTTACATGGGGTTTTGTTAATAACGTATACTGTAATGTATACTGTGTCTGTAATGTAGAATTTGTGATCTTTATTAACAAAAAAATCCAATGTGCGATATAAACTGTGTCTTACACTTTTTTATGCAATGGTTATATTACTAAAACATTAACAAATATAACAGACTTAGTCTGTTGGTTATATTACTAAAACATTAACAAATATAACAGACTAAGTCTGTTGACCTATATCTGGTCATTGTATTCTAAATGTATGCTCTTTCTTAGTATTCAATAAACTGAACATTATTATTATCTGGCACAAAAATGTAGGGATACCTTTTATCTTAATGATAATAAAAATAGATTATATGTATTTCGGAAATGATGAATGCTCATGTACTATTTTGTACAGAAATCCATTGGAAAATTGTCTAGGATACAATATTGAAAAAGTGCTTGAACACACATTAAAGTTTATTTAGAGAAGAGTACAGTTTTTGATCGAGAAGCAGCAAGGCATTGGAAAATGGTATGAGAGTTAATCATGTGTTGTTTATAGGAAATTAGTGTTTCCCTCATTTATTGTACAGGCTGTACGGTACGCTATTCAAGGCCACATCATGTAGATGCTGATACGATAATCTAGTTATACTAATTAACAATGAAGTAGTCAACTCACGTTCAACTTTGAGTATTCCCAGTTCTTCACGTTTTCCAAACGAGTTCTCCGCCTTGACAACGTATTCACCCTTGTCATCCATCTTGACTCGACTGATTTTCAACTCGTATTCCTTGCCGCGATATTTCTGCATGTGTTTAACACTCTGTGACAGCTGACAATTCTCAAAATGCCTGTTGATAAAACAATACAATTTATTCATACTCTGTACCACAATATTAAACGATTTCAATCTTAATTTAATATAGTGATCTATTTATTCTGATGATCATTGTAGAAAATCAAAGGTTGTGTGTGGCAGCCTCGTTATATATATATACATGTATATAATAATATATTTGGTGAGTATTGCACACCACGGGAAACTAAATAGAAAAAAATCTTGAACTAAGGCCATAATAAATTAATTGCTAAATTATCATCCCTGCCCCCTCTCCCACCCCCATTTTTAATTTCAGAATTTTTATTTTTTTTTAAAAATCAATAAAAAGAAAAAACCTCTAGCAATTAATTTATAATGGCCCAAGGCATTAAAGGTTATATATATGTATTTAGTATCAAGTTCTGTTTGTTTAAATTTTAGGCTCATTTTTATGCATTGGAGGGCTACAATCATGTAGGGCTAACCACTTATTCCTAGGATCCTTGAAGGTTAACTGTAACCATGCACACCCATCTCCACAAGCAACTGATAAATTTTTCTACTTAAATCAGCACCAAGAGAAGAATGACAGTCTTGCGCAATGTCCCATATGAATCATCACAAAGAAATTGGATGTGTTAATTTCACTTAAATGTTTAATTTGTTTGCAGAGCTGTTTGCTTGTGTTTAATCACATGACTTAAGAGAAATGAAGGGACAGCATTGATGTAGTCTGTTTTCGTTTGGTCACAGTTTGTGTTTATATATATAAACAGAGTAATCATGCTTAACAAAACTGAACGCAGGCAGCCCAGTAATGGTGTAGGGAGACCTCAGAAAGAATCTAAGTAGACCGCTGTTCCTCTGCTTGAGGTTTAATGGTTTTCAATTAAGTTTTATGGTTACTTAGAAGTATGCATCTATAAACAGAATTTCATGATCATAAAACAACTGAATGAACTGTGGGAGACTTAAGCGTCATGTTTAACTTGTCTCCTTTAATTCAATTACTTACCATGTGACCAATGGTGGAGACGCAGCGATGATCTTGCAGTCAAACTTGGCAATCTGTCCTTCTGTGATGGTGCATGTTCGTGGTTTGCGAACAAAGCGAGGAATGGCTTCACGGCGATCTGATAAAAAATATTGTTTTGATTGAAAATATATATACCGGTACATATTTGTATGTTTTGTTTTATTTTTTACTTTTAAACAATAAAAACTTTATTTCTAAAATATTTTTGTTTCAAATGGCTTTCTATAAAATTCAGCATGAATGTTGAAAGATATGCTAAAAGTCAAACCAAACAACTAGTGATAAAAAACGCAGATCAATTGCACATGAAGTATAGGTGTGATGCTTTATTTGCACACAAATGCAGAGAATGATGACATTACCCGTTGTTTGAAAATAAGGTTGTGCACTCCCTATGGTTGTTAATTTTTTTTCACTTATAACCATTAACAATAAATAAAAGTAAAAATATAAAAGAGAAAGATCAACAAGCCGTTCAGAACATAAATCCCAACTAACAAAAAAAAAATTGTCCATGTTATTTCAAGACCTGAACACATAAATAAAATAATTCTTGCTAATAAAATATCTGAAACTGGATTTGAAAGTGTTTTTATATAAAGCACAGATTTGCAATACTCTTAAAATACTACCTTAAAGCACATAGCTGGAAAATTAAGATCTTGCAATTAATAAGATTCTCAAGAAATGTCATAAATAACGTAGTATCAAATTAACTCAATTTTCATCTTTACCAGCTAATTGTACAAAAGATGAATAATTGCAATGAGACAATCCTGTTAAATATGGAAGAATTATAAGTGAGTGGAAATGCATCAATCAGACACTAACTTAATATGAATAACTTCATTATCTCTAATTAATGACAAGCAGCTTGTGGTAAACAAGTTGTTTACCAGCTTACAATTAACAGCTGGGTGTATACGCATTTTTATTCAAGTTTGGGCTGGAACATTTTCACTAATGAATGTGTAATGAACTACAGCTTAAAGGGAGAATATCAGGATTTTTCAAAATTTTAAAATTGGCTAAAAACATTTTTTACCAATATATCATACCTATACATACTCATTGACCCCATATTACCAAAGGATATCTCTTTAAACAAAATAAAATATTGAAAACGGGTTTCCTAACTTGGACTCCATGCCAAGGTTAGACTAACTCTACTAACTTGGACTCCACGCCAAGGTTAGACTAACTCGCATGATTTAATTTTAATTTCAGATTGACCTGTCATACAGTTTTACGTGTTGTTAAATTGGTTTTATCTTAGACAGAGCCCAACTGATGACATGAAGGTCATCAAGCAGTATTTAACTGCTGTCAATTTTTAGAATGGGGATTTCACTTCAAGTTTACAGCTCCGATTGAAACATCGATTTTGGTCACATTTTACTATTTATTTTTTTAAGCCGATATCCACACTTTAAGGTAAGCAATTTGCTTCATGCCATGTATACCACCTGAATACTAATCATGTATTCCTTTTCTAAATACTCACCGAAATAAGCATCATATATCAAAAATTCCTTTGGCTTGTTTTTTCTAAGTGAGCTAAAGTTGGCAATACGTCCTATAGCCGGTGTTGGTACTGGCCAATCAGCCTGAAATGTACCAGAGATTATTATTTCTTGTAATATACAAAACATGTTACCGGTATATAGTTTATTCATTGCTTGAAATCTAGGAATTATTTCCTATGGGAGAGTTGAAACATGGAAAAATATAAGAATGATTATATTTACTACATGTATATAGGAGAAAAGTCTCTCTCAAGGGAAAAAATGTCTGTATTTCAAAAACTAGGCAAATTTAACTCTATATATAACCTGCTGTGCTGATATATTATCATGTCATGTGTATTACTGGATCAATGTTAAATATAAATATCTATGACATAAAAAATATATTAACCTTCAAACAAAAACGAAGTAGGGAAAGGCAATTTACTGAGATTTTGTTATGAAAGCTAGTTTGTTTTTCATTTATCCCAGAAATAAATTGTTTATTGGCAGAGTTCAATTCTCAGAAAAGAAAGAAAAGAATATTCCAAGCCATCTGTGTTAAATTGTTGCAGTTCTTGATTAAAAAGATGTGCTTACAGGTACTAAAAAACAACAGAAGTTACCTAAAATTTTACTTCAAACTGCAATACTTTTAATTAAAAACCCATAAAAGATTATTCACAACGTATACATCATTTTTCATGTCAGAGCAAGAAATCAATTTCCTATGAATTTTGAATGATTAATTCAGTGTTTTTTTTCACCATTTTAGGAAGATGACCCATACCCTTGGAATTGGGAATTTTAGCGGCATTTTCATTAACATTGGGAAATTTTTTTGCATTAAATATATTTATATATTTATAAAAAGTGTACACTTGATTATCAGGCCATTTAATTAAATAATCAATGTCATACTAAATTCAGAATGGGGAAAACTTTCTTTATTTTATCAAGGAAGTATGGCAAGTTTCAATTTACATTTTTTAAGCTTTCAATTGGGAATTTTTACCATTCAATTGGGAAAAAAAGATACTATTTACCATTGGGAATATGACCCAATAACGGCTATAAAAATGGCCGAAAAAAAACACTGTAATTTGCCAACTTTTCTATGCTATTTTAGCGATCAGCATTTAGTCAGGAGATGCAAGTTTCCTATTCTTCTCTATATAAATTCTTGACAAAACAGACGTTCAATCAATATGATAACTGTGCATAATCAAATCTTGAAGTAAAGTGCTATATAAACATTTATAGTATCATATTTCTTAACTGAATGTTGACATGTATATACACCTATTGTTTTTCTATTTTAACATTTTACAGATTGTTTTTAATGGTTGCTTTTATAATTAAACTGACTGTATTATATTTTTGTCACGATTTGCTGATGCTCAATTTTTAGAAATATATCATACCTGTTGTGATGTTTACAGAAAAAAAAAGAAGT
The DNA here is from genome assembly GCA_029582155.1 of Panopea generosa. Taxonomy (NCBI): domain Eukaryota; kingdom Metazoa; phylum Mollusca; class Bivalvia; order Adapedonta; family Hiatellidae; genus Panopea; species Panopea generosa. The sequence goes on along the minus strand of CM055902.1, from coordinate 21,959,341 downwards.
ACTAATGGTTTCTAATTTTGGACTACCAAGAAATACATCACTGATCCGGAGATAAAACTCAAAATGTCAAAGGGTTAACAAAGCTGTTTTGTTCCCTGGATATTTCTATAAACATCACATACAATGTTATATATACTAATATCAATTTTATCTGAAATAAAAGTAGAAATATTACTGACAGAGAAAGCATAAAACAGTAAGGAATTGGACATAAAACTGTTGTTTCCTGAAAGTAATTGTCTGAAAGCAATACTTCCCTAATTATGTCCCATACTTCGTCGATAAAAAATATCACCTCCAGGGCATTATTCAATTAATATAAATATACACACACTGACCATTAGTTTATTACAACCTTTACAAAGAGTATTAATTGCAAGCAATGATAGTTGCTGCTGTATATTATATTACATCGCCACCAGTTTCTTACATGTGGGCAATCCCCCCCCCCGGAACAGTGTTAGTCTTTTTAGTTTGTGGTGGATAGTGCAGGATACAGATAGAAACCCATTGTAAGTTTTTTCTGTTGTTGGTTTAGCAAGCTAGGTGTATTATATAATGCTGTCAAATGAGTCCTCGGTTTAAAGTCCCATCCAAATGACTGCTAGTATAAGTTGGCCATCACTTGAAATCCCACAACCCCAAGACTATAAGTCTCGTGATCTACCGATGATGATTTCCAACATGAAAGGAGTAGGTGATAGAATAAAGTAGGTGATAAAATTATCATCCTATGGAATGCAATCACACTTTTTGTTAATAGTTCTGAAACATTTTAAGAAATTTCATTTTCAACACAAATGTCATTCAATAATAATAATACGGCAGAAAAAAAAGAAAAAGTTAAAGGTTAAGGAAGATTTCAGTTATAATATACATACATAAAATATAAATCATTCGAAAACATCATTTATTAGTAAAAGTACTTCTGCAAGTTGGTCTTTCACAATTAAAGTCTTAAGCAGAGTAGAGGTTCGTACCTGAGTGTTTATAGTTAAATACCTCACACACCCATTCAGAAGTAAAAGTTCCAAAACAAGTTATTTACCCATGACGGATTGACCAATGGACAGACAAAAGTATTGTTTAATGCCCCTTCACCATTTTTCGAATGGCGGAAGCATAAAAAAACATGGCCAATATAAACTGGTATTTGGTTGACAGGATTACTTCTCAATGTTAACAAAATTGTTACCTTGGGTCAATATGAATATCATTCAACATACAATTCAGCCAATATGAAATTAATCAATTAATAAAACTATTGTATAACTATATAAGAATGCAACTTTTGTTTCCAAGGAGATGATACTTACATATCTTTCCCTAATCTTTGCTCTAATTTTGGCGTATCTACTGGCAGGAATTCTATGTGTTCTGTCAGAGTGATCTCCCTTTAACCAAGCGTGGTCCAAACACTGGTGTACAGTCATACGGGCCCTGGAAACAAACATGAGTTAGTCAAACATCTTAGTTAAACACAATTCCATCTAAATAAACAATTGCATGTACTTTTAAATTTGCCCACTTAACACTATTCTGGATTAAAATGCAAATTAATTGGTACAAAATACAATAGTCAAACCTGTGTATGTGTTCACCTTTATTAAGCAACCACTTGTCTTAAACAGCCATATTTGTTATTTCCAATTTCTATGCTTTCAGAGCAAATTCACCTGTATTCAGAAACAACCTGTCTTAAAAGGCCACTTTGCTCCTTCCCTTGACTGGCTGCTTAAGACAGGTTTGACTGTATGTTACAAATATGCAATGTTTCCAAATGAATAACAACCAAAGGTTTCCACTGTAAATATCTTTAGTTTATCTTATTTGTGTTACTACATAAAATAGAAGGAGTTTAATCTGAAACTTCTTTATCTTATCTGAAAATATTCAAACAGCATTTATCTTTAAGTTTAAATGTCTTTCCAGGTAGAACAGAAGTGTCAAACCTGTGCAATGGGTCACCTGTATCGAGCAGAAACTTGTTTTATAAAGCAGAGCTGAAAAATTCCAGGAAGATTAAGAAACTGACCTTTATATTTCCTTGATTTGAAGCATTTGATTAAAAATGTTAAAAAGTGAGGACAAGCAGCTTTTAAAAAAAAAATTCAAGTAGCCACATTTTCCATTTCCAATTTCTGTGGTTTCAGAGCAAATTAACCTGCATTAAGCAAACAATCTGTTTTAAAAGGCCACTTTTGCTCCTTTCCTTGATTGGCTGCTTAAGACTGGTTTGATAATACTAAAGAAGAAAAAGATTATTTGTGTAAAAGCAGTATGTTACAAACTTCAGATAAAACAGTGATATTGTTAAAAGTTGGCCCCCAAGTATGAAATAATAAACTGTTTCCATGTGCATATATATCGCTCCCAATGGTCCTAATTTAAATAACTACGTGTAGCAATGATATAAATGCAACACAATGAGCCTGAACAATAAATTTACTGAAAAACCTATCAGGATAAATGACGCATTTCACTGCACTTTTAATTAAGAACCAAAATAATAAATGCCAGAACTGCTGCACTAACCATCCCCGAATATACAGCGAGGAAGTCACATGGCATTATAGGAGAATTTGTTATTTTTGAAACAAGCTTGTAAATAGACTGCAACCAGACATAAATACTACTGAATTATCACTTAGGAGTTAGAAGTGTTGTATGTGACAGACAATCAAAAGTAGAACACGTTTCATATGGGACAGACAAGAAAAAACAACTAGTTTTGTACAGTATGGGACAGGGACAGACAGACAACCTAAAGTGGAAGAAATCGTTGTAAAGTTAAACAAACATTTCTATTGAAACTACGTTTTCTTTAAGTTGATCATAAAAAACCTCTTCAAAATAAAGCATAAAAAAAACAAACATTGCGGAGCCTTTTTTTTCTGGAAATTCGAAAAAAAAAAAAAACAGCACAATTTAGGGGAAATTGGGAATTTTTTAAGGCTTTAACAGACTGGAAAATAAAGCATAATAAGATCATGTTCTTACCAATAATTATCAGATATAGCAATAATACTTCATATCCAGTTCGGTTTTTTATCCTCTAATGTATGAAAAGTTAAAAAATATTTTTTTTTTGCCTCAATTTGAAAAAAACACATGATTTTTTGATTGGGAAGCCATTAAATTTCAATCTCTGTTTAATAAGGTAAAAAATCCCTGTTGCCATATCACGTAACAGGAGCTACGGAAAGCCAAAAATAAAAAAATATTTGAATTTTTATTCAAAGAAGAAGCATAAAATGGCAACCGCTACATGTGTACTGAAATAAGCATTATAACCTAAATACATTTTAGTAAAACATTAAATTTCTAAATAAACTTCTTCTTGTAATGAGTTTAAATAAATTTATTTAAATTATTTTAATTGTGAAAACTAAACCAGACTACAATATTGAATTTCTAGGTAAAACAAAAGTAGTTTTAACAACATGCAATTCTATTCTTATTCCCAAAAGATTCCATAGCATGCAAACTTTTCTTATTAAAATTTACAGACTATATAATAAATATTTCCAGTAAACATGTGCAAAACTCAACAAATCAATATTGCATTTCTTGATTCTGCTAGAATTTCCCTTCAATAGTTCTCACTATCCTGAGGACAAAATTGCAGCCTTCAGGATGGAAACAACATTTATTTTTGTGCACTGACCTTACACCTTGTACTGTGTTTATATTATGTCAATGTATTGGGCTGTCACTGACACTTAAACTGGGTGAGCTTACAATTTATTCTCATATTGTGCTTGCATTGTGTACTGTACTGAGCTTAAATTGTGTCCTAGTACTGAACTTGAATTTTATACCGATAGTAAACTAGCATTGTGTTGTTGTCATGCGCGTATTTGACATGAGCTAGCATTGTATATATATATCAAGTTTGCATTCAATATAAAAAAAAATTTCTTTTACATGGGGTTTAACGCCATATTCAACACATTTTAGGTTATATATGGCATATTCAGTTTTACTGGAGGAGGAAAACCTCAGACTGTGTAGAACCACTGTCCTTCCGCAATTAACTGGAAACTTTCTCACAGAAAGATTTTGGCGTGGGCGGAGTTTTGGAGTGACTCAAACCTACGACCTTAGCAGTGAGAGGTAAGTGATCTTGAGACAGTGCCTTAGACCATGGAGGACCCTCAGTTTGCATCATTTATTATTTTCAGTGAGCGTTTATATTGTGTATTTGTATTGAATTTGCATTGTTATTTGTATTAAGTTTGCATTTTATTTGTATTGTACTATAGTACAGTCTGATTACACAACACTATCGATGGTAAAAACACATTACTAATAACTAGAAATGCATCAATATGACACTGATTTCGTCGCTATATGATAGTAAATTTTACCAGAAGTTAATAGATTTCATACAAAGATTACGTAGACCTGCAAAACACCGGATTCAAATTAAAATGATGGTTTATACTTCTCATTATCTAAGGAAAGGACATACAAATGTTTCCTGATTCGGACAGATTTATTGAAATAGGTTTTAAAAATATCATATGACTGTGTCAGACTGACCTCAAACAGGAAAACAATCTCCACAGTAGAAGTACATTCCACTGAACAATCAGTGCAATTGATAATTAACATTACATTAATATGTTTTTCATTCTGAAGTAATCCCCAAGCTTCTTTGTCAGATTTCATAAAAGAGAAGTATGAATTTTTCACAGGGGTCAGTTTCACTAAACGAAAATGGGGCGGTAGTACAGTAAATAGAGTGCTGGGCTTTCATGCTAGAGGTTGAGAATTCAATCCCCAGCTTGATCTGATGACCTCTCAAACAACAACCCTCAGTCCTGGTTCTACGCAGGAAGTAAACACAGGAGTGGTTCATGCAGTCTCTAATCTTTCTTCGCAATCAAGCTAAACAGAACGATTCAAGCTGAGATTTTCCTCAATTCTAAAATAATAATTTCTCTACACTTTTACTTGAACGTAACACACACTGAATGACCCCATATATCTCAAGACGGAACACATGTCGAGTCATTAGCAAAGGTTATAACACAAGCTGTCAAAATAAATAAAATTATATCAGTTAAAAAAAAAATTTTGACAAGAGAAAAATCTCAAGTTGAGATATGTTTAATTAATTTTCTTTTTCTAGCAATGGTGACTATGACCCATGTTGGCTCAAAATCAAATCCAAGCTACCTTTTCAGGTATTTAAAGAAATGTTTCCATAAAATTTTTATAAAAAAATCTTGAAGGCAATGTTATGGACCAGAAATGAAAATGTGATAAATGACATTCACGTAGTGCCCACCAAGCCTCTGACACAAACAAATGGAACTAATCCAATAAATATAATCAAGAAGTAAATTCAAAGAACTTACTGTGGCTGTTTTACGAGTAATTTTTTGATGAAATCCTTGCCTTCATCCGAAACATTAGAGAAGGCATCGGCGTCGAAATCCCAGTCACCCGTTTTGACATTCTGAAGGGTTTCAATGTCATCCTCGCCTGCAAAAGGTGATAACCCACTAAGCCTGCAAAAGAGAGTAAAGAAACATGTTATACTTGTAATAATTAAGTACATAGAGAAGGAAAAGAGATTTTATGAATGTTTACGTATTCACTCAATATCTCGTGAAATCTCGTTTTAAATTATCCTTTTTCATCTCAGGAATATGTCCAATCAAAACTCTTCATTTGCGCAATGTAATTCTCTACAAAAGGAGACTATTGCCAGTTAACTGTAAATTGTAAAATTTTTGAAGTACTTGTGATTACAAAATGTGTATACTGCAACTAAAAAGCAAGGAATGAACTTGACATTTTATTTCAAATAGAAATATTTTTAATTAAAGATCATTTTGCATACAGCTTATATTTTATGCAAAAGAAATCAGATTCCTGCAAAATTTGAATGATTAATTTGCCAAATTACTAATTTTTCAACTTTATCAATATTTAGTAGAGAGATGCAAGCCTCCCATCTTTCTATTCAAGTCTTTGTAACAATGAAGAAACTATGCCTGCACTCTTAAATGTCCTTTATTCCACAATGGAAAAGCCTCAATTCTTTTGTATAAAAAAATATGTTTCATCTACCTGATCCAGAAATTTCATTTACTCCTCTAACCTCCATTACATTTGAATCATTTTTGAAATTGTCAAAACAAATAAGATCTACAATAAAATGACAACACTATGATAAAATTTCCAGATAGAAGATACAATATAGGAATTTTTGTACAGATACTTACAGAACATATGCGAGGACACCAGCCGCCCACATGTCAGTATAGAAGCCAACGGGCTCATGATCCACAATTTCAGGGGCGGCAAACTCTGCAGTCGCCGTGGTGACCTTGACAATCTCGTCAGGGTTGAGTTTTGTTGCTAAACCAAAGTCGATGAGTTTCACGTTGTTGCTCTTGTTGGTCTCACACATCACATTTTCAGGCTGAAACACATGAAACACAGTCTGCTTAAAACAGGCCCAAACAAGATACTGACAGAATAGTGATTCTTTAAACGGGTCAAAACAACTAAGTCAAACTGAAAAAGTGTATTCAAAAGTTTAAAACCTAAATGACAAAAGTTCTCAAACATAATATTAAAACAAAGCACTCAAAAATAATTCCTAAATATATCAATCAAATCAAAATTACAGTGACAGTACAAAAAACAGACAGATCCAAATGGTGTGAAATAAATAGTGTGTAATAAACAAGTAAAACAACAGAGATACCATTTTACATTGTATGTCAAGGAAACAAAGACAAGGAGAAGAAAAAGTGGCAAATACCATAATTTGTGCTAAAAGTTAAGGGCTTGAACAGTGCACACAAATAAACAGTGGATGTATGGAAGGCATACCTTGATATCGAGATGGACAATGCTGTTCTCGTGCATCTGCTTGAGACCTTGACAAACCTGTGACATATAATTGATTACTTCTGCCTCGGACATCTTGTAATCTTCAGCTGCAATCCTGTCAAAAAGCTCACCACCAGACAGGCTGTATCAGGGAAAAAAACAAAATAAACTTGTCAAACAAATAGATATTAAAATAAATATCAACAATTTTATCAACACTAGCATATGGTCCGGCACCAGAGCTTCAGACCAAGGACCCATCGGATCCCACGCAATGGTATGTCAAGTGTCGTTGACATCTCACTACACAGTTACGCCCCTTTTTTCCCCCACAGTAACATGATTCTTACGCTTAAAAACAAGGCCTATGTAATTTGGTTTTGAAATATTTTCAAAATGGTTCATAGTAGCTGTGATTTCTTGCCGCAGATGAGTATTGCAAAAGATGGTATAGCATATACTGTAATAAGACATCACAGTTGTTAAAAAAGTGACCTTTATAGGATTTCAACATATGCATGTATTTATGAGCATTTGAGGACTTCTTTTTAAAAAAAAAATCAGGGTGTCACTGCACCCTCTTTTAAAAAAACAACAACATGGTCAATCTATCAGTTATTGTGCATTTTTATGTGGGTTTACATTCCTGCTATGAAAAAAAAACTAAGGTTGTACAACTTACAACTCCAAGATGAGCACCATTTCTGCCTTGTCTTCAAACGCATCCTTCAGTGTAAGCAGCTTAGGGTGGTGAAGATTATTCATGATGTTGATTTCATTCTTCACGGTGTGTTTATCCAGTGGATAGGGAGTGTCGATGAACTTCGCCACAAACACGCGGCCAGTAGCCTTCTCCACACACCTGTGGACAACTCCAAAGGCGCCACTGTAGGAAAGCAACACTGGATTAGAAGGTGGTTAGTGAAGATTGTCAAACAATTAATTTTCTTCCTCTTTTTTTTGAATGGGGTTTTATGTCACCGTCAACACATTTTTTCAGCTTTACCGGCGGAGATCCATATATATCATACGAATCCGAGGAGAAATGACATCCCTTTGGCAAGAGCTAGCAAACTTTCTTACATAAAGTTTATAGTATGAGCAGAGCCAGAACCCACAACATCGGCAATGGGAAGTGAGTGATAACAGCTTAAAATTGGTTGACAACCAGACAGCAGCTCAGAGCATTCCTTTTGTAATATTTAGTAAAACATCAAATATTATCAATGGAGCTTCTGGAAAATTACAAATACCGGTATACTCTCTACAATTTTTTATAAGAGTTTTAACCAGTGTTATTGGTGCAGAAAGATCCCAGATGTGTATAAAGTAACTGGCAAACTTTGTTAAATTTGACTTTTTTAGCCCACCCCGTAGGGGGTGAGGACAATCCAATTCACAATTTTGATTCATTTTTAGGTACCAAAGCTGCATACAACATTTCATTATGATTGAGCTTACGGTTTTTGAGAAGAAGTTGAAAATGTCAATTGTTTACAAACGTACGGTGGACAATGCAAAGCGACCGACAAAAGGCAATCGCAAAAGGTCCCTTAGACAAAGACTCAGGTGACCTAAAAATGAACAATTTATTAAACGAGAATTATTGTGTAATTATTAAATACCTTCCAAGCTCCTCCAGAATGTCATAGTAATCATAGACACTGTCTGTTTTTATTTCAATAGGCTGGGGTACGTACTTCTTCCACAGGTCATAGTCTGTTATATAAACAATGTTGGGTTATAAGTTGAGAAGCATTGTTTTCTCTAGATAGAAAGTGTTCTTTAATCTTGTTATGTTTATACTGAGGTTACTTTTTCTACTGTCAGATGTATGATTCAATATATCTATATTAATTTTATTGTACTTCATTAATATTCAATGTAATTTATTGCAATTAATGAGAACTGTTTTCTTCTAATCTTACTATATCTATGATTATTTTGTATGTGTATTTCTTATGTTTCAATTATCTACAGAGACACAATGTAGCACACTGAAATTTTTTTTTAAAACTTTTGTTAATGACTGATTCTCATGACTCATAATACATTAACTTACAAAGCTTGTCATAATCTGCTATCTTAGGTCCATCATATTTTCCACGGACTCTGCGGCCAAGATCATCTGTAAAAAATAATACTATTGTTTCAAATAGAAATAAATAAACAATGGTGAACTATTGCAAGAGATTATTTTGCAAGATATAAACTCCTACATAGACAATTATCAAATTCTATGCCCTGAGTACAATCCCTTAATGATATTGACGGAACTTCGCAATACATGTACATCTTAAGATTAGAAAGTTCTTAATTGCTGTCATTTGAAATTTGTATTTAAAACTGCTTATTAAAATAATTAAACCTTATCAACTCTGTTAACAGTACAAATTCACATACAGTCAAACCTGTCTTAAGCAGCCAGTTAGGAAGAAGCAAAATTGACCTTTTAAGACAGGTTGTTGTTTAATGCAGGTTATAAAGCATATAAATGGGAAATAACAAATACAACTGCTTAAGACATGTGGCTACTTAATAGAGGTACAACTTAAACATGTTTGACTGTAGTTCACATTCTAATAAGATATCAACAAATCAAACACATGTTATAAACAGATGGGAACAATCAGTTTTGACTGACCTTTTCTCTTTCTCTTCATTGCATCCTCAGGTTCAGTTGTTATAGCTGCTGTGGGATCACATGGGTCACTGCGGCCATACAAGTTCTCGGCCATCACCCTGAACTGGTACTGCTTACCAGGTGTCAGGCCAGTCACTTGGTGGACAGTCAATCTGTACATAGAAATTAATATAACACGATATAACACAGATACATGCATCATTAATTTTGATTTAAAGGCTCATTAAACTTCCAAAACGACCGATTTTTGTTCATAATTTCAGTCTATTTTAATACTCCAGCTCATATGCAAACAAAGATAAGAATAAAAGTTGCATTATTTTAAATAATTGTGAATGGATGTTTGTTTACAAATCAATGGTCGTTGTTTTCCAATTTACACATTCTGCATAAAACTGGTAACCACAAGTCCATTCGGAAAGGTGAAAGATCGTAATTTATGCACATTTCGATTTGTGTACTTCTGAACATTGGCGGAGGAGCAGTTGGAAAACAACCAAGCCTCTACGGAATGTCAAAAATGTAAACAATAGTTAAAAGCTTGTTCCTCTCTTTTTTGAAATACACATTTTGATTGAAATTATTTATTTTCTCGCCTTTTTTAAAAACAGCCACTAAGAAATGGTTTTAGCAATTTGTTTTTTGTTATTATCACAAATTGCACATTTTGGAAGTTTAACAAGGCTTTAAGATCATTTGCGTTTCATTATGCAGTTCACATTTTGCACTTTGTGGGGTCAGCACAACATTAGTTTAGCTTATTTGTCCATACAAAGTCCTTAACTTAGATATTACCGGAAGTTTATTAACAGTAGCATCTTTTCATATACTGTATACTATATACTGTTCATATACTATATATTTTCATGGGTTTTACAGTTCTTGGTTTCCACTTCAAAGACATATTCGTGGGGACTTAAATTTATTGAAAACCAATTACAAAAATAATTTTACTTTCCACATCCAGGTAAATTGATATCGCATATTGTGTTCCAGTTATTAACCTTTGCTGAAACACACGTGTCTCTCGTCAGGGTTACCCGTTGCGCCAATAAGAGTTGACACATGCCAATTAGTACCCTAATATACAAGTACAATACTGAACTAATTGTTACGCAAACAAGAGGAGATGAAAGGAGAAAAATGAGATCTTATCCTGAAAAAGTTTCAGAAGGCAAAAAATGTTTCACCATATATTTGATCAGGAAAAGAAACAATAAAATAAAATAAAAAATACCACTAAATAAAAGATATTACTTCACTATAAACTTGTGTTTAAGTTTTCTTTGTATGTGCGCATACTTGTTCTATTGCAATGTTTTACACATTTTTTACAATGTTTATCATTGGCCTATTCTTAGTGTAAAAATACGTCACACTGTTTCAAATTGTTTCAACTCGATAACATCTTGCTACATTGAATTGATTGATTGAATATTTGGGTAATTTTTATGCCATCAAGGGCTAACTGACAATCAACTAACCTAACCACTGTTTCCTGGGATCCTCAGAGGTTTACCAGTACCTGAGCACACCCCATCCATATCTGCAAGTAACTGATAACTTTCCTACTTGAATCAGCGGTGAGAGATGAATAAGTATGACACAATGTCGTATATCACATTTCAAGTTATATATGGCATATCCAGTTTTATTGGTAGGAAGACCTTAGAATAATTCTGAGTAGAACCGCCATTCTCCTGCAAGTAAGTGGCAACCTGTCTCGCATTAAGTTTTCTTAGGCAAGCTATGACCTTAGTGATGAGAGATAAGTGATCTTGAGCTGATACTTAAGGCAATCAAGGACTATAAATAAAAACATACTACAATAACACTTTGATACCTGTTTGATGCTACTCTCGCCCAGACGGTCGAGGGAACCTCAAGCTTCTCTATGATATATTCTGATATGAAACTGCCGCCATCACTCAATGGTGGTTTCCATGACAAAACAACAGATTCATCCTGAATGTTTTCAACAGCGGGGAATCGTGGAGCTTCTGGACGATCTAAAAATAACAGCAAACAGATTTTATAAAAATATGTTCACACTATGTACAAGTCAAAGGCATTGGCGATTTTATTCAAACAGATACCATCATATTTCTACATAATAAGAGAAACTTAAAAAAAACAAAACAAAAAAAAACACATACTTCCACATAATAAGAGATACTTTCAACAAATTTCAGGTTATATATGGCATATCCAGTTTTACTGGTGTAGGAAGACCTCAGACTGAGTCAGACAGAGTAGAACCACCGATCTTCCGCAAGTTACTGGAAACTTTCTCACATAAAGTTTTTCGAGTGAGCAGGATTCAAACCTACAACCTTAGCGGTAAGGTTAGTGATCTTGAGAAGGCGCCTTAGACCACTGGGCCACGGAGGACCCTCACTGCATCAATAAAGAAACCCAAATTTTGGGATTCTTTATCTACATAATACAATTTGAGGAAGATTTGCCTAAGTTGTAATAACTTACTTCACAAATGGAGTAAAATAAATTAATTAAAACAATTTTTTGCTTAATTAAACATGAAATTTACCATTGACTTGCAACTTGATGAGAGCAGAGTCAGTTCCAAGGTCATTATCCAGTTGGATTCTCCATGGGCCATCATCTTCCTTTGAGGCGGACTTAATGTGGAGAAGAGCATGTCGCTCGCCGACATCCATGCGGTATCTATGGCCAGAAATCTCATTTCCATCACGGATCCATTTGACGGTTGGTTTGGGGTTACCAGTAAATGGAATTTTAATAGCAATATCTTCTCCCTTTTCAAAGGTGGAAACATCGCGGAACCTGGGTGGTACATTGATCTTTGGTGCAGCTGAAATAAAAAGTTTTTATTTACATTTAGCGGGCAATATTCAACCAAACTTACTTGAAACATCAAAAAATAATATTTGTAACTAAATTTCATCAGTGATTTAAGACATTGAATGTAAAGAAATGAAGCTAATGTCATCCTAATACAGTTTGCCAGAGACACAAAGCACTTCTAGGTAACATTTTAAATGAACAACGGAGCAGTAGTGTGGTGGATAGAGCTTTGGTCATTCACACTGGAGGTTGCAGGTTCAATCCAGAGCTCAACCTGATGCCTCTCAAAAACACAACACTAAGTACTATGCTAAACATGTTTCTGTTTATAAATGAAAACGGTGACCAAATGAAAGAAAAGTAAACGGAAATCATATTTCATCGGTGTTTTCCCTCCATTTTTCTTTATGTCACATGATTAAACACAAGCAAAGACCTCTCAGCTCTGAACTTTCAGCGAATCAAACAAATAAATTAGTATAAACTACCGGTATGCAAATTGGTTAGACTTTAAAGCAGTTATCAAATGTTTGATACTTTTTAATGATTAAAAAATGCTCATTACTTACAGCTGATTTCAAGATCAGCCCGGCTTGTCTTGCTGCCACCCCTGTTGCTGGCCCTGATGATGTATTCATCCTGGTCTTCACCGAATACATCTTTGACAACGAGAGAATATGTGTCGCCATCATTGTCGATCTCATATTTATCACTTGGGAAGATTTCCCTGCTACCCTTGAACCTAAAATAATTGTTACCCATCACATCATTATTCGGGTCACAGATTAATTAGTCATAATCTATACATTACATACAAAACACATTATCCCTCTATCCAGGTCCCTTTCAGTAGTTAGTAATTCAGTAGTTTTAGTAGTTATGACCTGGAAACAAATTTTGACTGACACACACACACAGACCGATGCCTCATCGGTAAAGTGGGCACACTTTGGAAAGCATAGGCTAAAAATATATGATAAATATTGCATTACCTCCAATTAGTGTAATATTTTTCTGTATTAGAATGAATGTAGCATTTGAATTTGTTACTGTGTCAACACAAAATTTAAATATACTCCATTTACAAACAAGAGTTGTCAGAAGACAACAAAGCTTGCCTCTGGGTGTCTAAGTCCAAAAAGGGAAATAACTGTGCCAAAATGCAATCCAGAGTTATGGTTCTTGTCTGTGTGTTCCATTGATGATGGTGAACACCCATGCAAAGTTTCATTCACATCCAATGAGTGGTTGCATAGAAACCTTAAACTCAAATGCAAAAGTTTAACCTGGCCGACGAAGCCGGGGTCATGGCAATAGCTCTCCTTGGACTTCGTCCCGGCAAGCTAAAAATATGTTCTGGACGTCCATGCTTTACAAGTTTATGATATTTACCAGGCCACATCAGGTTTGGGCGTTCCTGTCACTTCACACTCAAATCTAGCATTTCTTCCTTCTGCGGCAGCACACTTCCTGAGTGGGGCTGTGAACTCCGGTATAACAGCAGCTGAAAATTTTCAATAACAATTGTTTTTATAACTTAAACAGATAGCTTTCTAATAATGATATTGAAACTGGATAGATATAAATAAATATGTACAGTACCAAATAGACTGAACAAAACAGTTTCGAGTTAAGGGTTGTTTGAGCCATGTATTATTCAACATCATACCATACATGTACAATGTATATACAACTAATAAGGATTCGGCCAGGACCAGATAAATGGTTCGAGCTATATGTGGTGTTCCAGCCATCGTGTTCGGCCAGGACCAGATAAATGGTTCGAGCTATATGTGGTGTTCCAGCCATTCGTGTTCAGCCAGGACCATATAAATGGTTTGAGCTATAGGTGGTGTTCCAGCCATTCGTGTTCAGCCAGGACCAGATAAATGGTTCGAGCTATATGTGGTGTTAAGCCGTTTGTGTTCGGCCAAGACCAGATAAATGGTTCGAGCTATATGTGGTGTTCCAGCCATCCTTGTTCTATTGTATATCTTAACGACTTCTAATGAGCAACATAATCCTTGGCTTGGATCAACATAGTTTTGAATTTGAGATAGCTTGAAATTTCACTGACCTGTTTTGTTACATGTTATCACATTAATATTTAACATGTATATTAATCTATTAACAAGTAGAACATTGCAGTATATGTAAGATATATAAACATGTTTATTTCTATACATTAAGCAAAACGTTGAATGATACATACCATGTGGATCCTTGATCTTAATACTGTTTGATGCTACGGATGGTTTACTGAGACCAGCTCCATTTTCAGCAAAGACGCGGAACTCGTATCGTTTATCCTCAATAAGATTGGGAATATTTAACATGTTTGTAATGCTTGGCTGTTGATTAACCCGGTTCCAGTCATCCTTGCCGTGCTCGCGTTTGTCCACCCAGTATCCTGTGATTTTACCGCCACCATCGGTTGATGGTTTGGCCCATGTCAGGCTGACAAAGTCACCGCCAATTTCCTCTACCTCGGGAATGCCTGGGGCTGACGGAACGTCTGTAAACACAATGTTAAAGATTATCATACACTGTAAATGGAAGTCTGTCACACTTTTATATAGGGAAGTCTGTTAACTTTTATATAGGAAAGTCTGTCATACTTTTATATAGGAAAGTCTGTCACACTTTTATATAGGGAAGTCTGTTCACACTTTTAAATAGGAAAGTCTGTCATACTTTTATATAGGAAAGTCTGTCACACTTTTATATAGGGAAGTCTGTTCACACTTCTAAATAGGAAGTCTGTCACACTTTTATATAGGGAAATCTGTCACACTTTTATATAGGGAAGTATGTCATTCTTTTATTCAGGAAATCTGTCACTTTTATATAGGAAAGTCTGTCATACTTTTTTATATAGGAAAGTCCGTCACACTTTTATATAGGAAAGTCTGTTCACACTTTTATATAGGGAAGTCTGTCATACTTTTATATAGGAAAGTCTGTTCAAACTTTTATATAGGGAAGTCTGTTCAGACTTTTATTTAGGGAAGTCTGTTCACACTTTTATATAGGGAAGTCTGTCATACTTTTATATAGGAAAGGCTGTTCAAACTTTTATATAGGGAAGTCTGTTCACACTTTTATATAGGGAAGTCTGTTCACACTTTTATATAGGAAAGTCTGTCATACTTTTATATAGGAAAGTCTGTTCAAACTTTTATATAGGGAAGTCTGTTCACACTTTTATATAGGGAAGTCTGTTCACACTTTTTTATAGGGAAGTCTGTCACACTTTTATATAGGGGAAGTCTGTCACACTTTTATATACGGAAGTCTGTCACACTTTTATTTAAGGAAGTCTGTCATACGGAAGTCTGTCACACTTTTATATACGGAAGTCTGTCACACTTTTATATAGGGGAAGTCTGTCACACTTTTATATACGGAAGTCTGTCACACTTTTATATATGGAAGTCTGTCACACTTTTATATACAGAAGTCTGTCACACTTTTATAATAGGATAGTCTGTCACACTTTTATATATGGAAATCTGTCACACTTTATATCAAAAATATATCTCTTTTAGAAATTAGTCTGTATATTTTGTGTAAGGAAATATGTCACATGTTAGATAACAGTCATATTTTTTTTTTGAGGATATATAACACATTTAAGATACAATAGTATGTCATAATTTTTATTAGGGAAAATGGTGAGATTTTGTTCTTAACTTTTGTTAAAAAAAAAACAAGAAATCAAATAAAAATAAATAAAAAAATGAAATCCTCTGAAGCCCATGATACAGTGGAAGAGCATCGGCCCCATGAACAGAGGGCTGTGGGTTTAATCCTCTGCCACAACTATGTGTGGTGTCTTTGAGCAAGACACTTTTTCCACATATGCTTAAAGTACTGGGTCTACCCAAGAAGACTTAGAATGTGATTTGTTTAAGTTGTAATAACTTGTTTCCCAACTGAAGTAAAGTAAGTAAGTTTAAACGAATCAACTCTCTCACCGTAAGGCATTTTTGCTATGATGGGGTTCTCGGCAGTCAGCGGTGCTGAGGCTCCAGTGTCATTTACGGCAGATACCCTGAACAAGTACTGATTGTTCTCATACAACCCTTGTACATCAATGGCAGTGTCCTGTAAGTATGGAAAAGTCACCTGTCTCATTACATTTCATATCTTTTATATTCGCTGTAGGTTAAACAAAATAAAACATTGAATTATCTTTCTAAAATAATTCAATTGAGAAGCATTTCATCCTATTTAAAATGCTACTTGTACCGGTACTTCAAACTGTTTTTCATATATTAGGAAATTGAAATCTACAACCATAGTGAAAAATGGATGTCCAAACAATCTATTTCTTTTCATATTCTATTGCTTACTGTAGGTTAAACATTGAATTATCTTTCTAAATTCATTTAAACTGAGAAGCACTTCATATCATTAGACATACATTGTAAATTACCTTTACCAGCATTTCTTTGGAAACTGTTTTCCATAGCGACAAGCTGAAGAACCAGTCAAATAAGAACTTCCAGATCAAATTGAATATCATCAATTACTTTTGTAACTGTGTACAAACAGCCATAGACATATTGGGAATGTATCAGGAAAAGGGAGAGTATCATGATAAAACACTATAAATGTCTTGAACAAGAGTTGTCAGAAGACAACAAAGCAAGCCTCTGGGTGTCTTAGTCCAAAAAGGGCCATAACTGTGCCAAAACGCAATCCAGAGTTATGGTTCTTGTCTCTGTGTGTGTTCCATTGATGATGGTGAACACACATGCAAGGTTTCACTCACATCCAATGAGTGGTTGCATAGATATCTTAAACTTAAATGCAAAAGTTTAACCTGGGTGTCTTCAGACAACGATGCAGACCCCGACATCATGGCAATAGCTCTCCTTGGACTTCGTACCGGCTCGCCTTCTAATAACAAATTCACTATATACTCTCACTGTTGGATTGGTTTAAGGTTAGCTTACAATACGACATAATATTCTTCAAACGTAAAATAAAAAGATGGCATTTACCAAACCTGATCAGTTAACATTAAATATGTACCTAAAACTTGTCAAAGAACAGTCCCACAATCCACTTCCAAGACCACTTTATTGTCTGTCCCAAAGATACATTTCAGCAATAAAATGCTAAGTATAAAGTGCATATACTGAGTGCATATCTGTTGTGTATGAATATGTCACAAATATCTGAATTGTAATTTATGCCTTTTCATCTATTTGAGGTGAGCCTGAACACATCTCACACAACATTTTTTTTTTTTTTCAAATATTACCTTGCACTTGGAAGCAACAGTCGACCAATAAGGCTTGCCTATCTCCTGTCTCTCAACCAAGTATCCGAGGAGCTTGCTACCACCGTCTTCACGTGGTGCCTTCCATGCAAGGTGGCATGCGTTCTTTGTGATATCAGAGACACCAAGAGGTCCTACAGGAGCATCTGGTACACCTGTAACAATAACAAACTCCAAGTTAGCTTTACTGATCTAGAATACATACTGTAATAAATCACAAAACAAGCCACCACCTTTTGATTTCAGTAAACCAATATACTGCCCAAAAAAGATTAATATTCATGATCAGACAAACGAATATTTAATGTGGTATACATTATACTTCATTGAAATAATACTGAACATTATAGTAATTTACTAAAAAGTTCAACTTCCCACATGCATGCACTTTTATTTTAAATCAGTCTAAATAATCTAAGGCACATTAGGCCATAATAAATTAATTGCTAGAAAATCATTCCCGCCCGCCACCTAATTTTCATGCTGCCCCACCCTTTTTATTTTCATTACAAAAAAAATAAATATTAAAAATAAATAAAATCCTCCCCCTCTCCCCCTTTGCAAGACAAATTTGAATGATAATCTAGAAATTAATTCAAAATTGACCTTAAGGCTTATTAGTCTGGCAAAATATTCATCTTTTGTTACACCCTTCATTTCTAGTCAATACCAGCTGAAGATATGGCGCTGACTTTTTTCAAATAAAGAATTAGATACCATTGACAATAACCATTTTCTGTTTCATCCCACAATAACAGCGTCACTTACCGACAACGTTCATCTTGAAGGCACACGAGGCATCACCACTTTCATTGCTGACCTCAACTTTGTAAGGTCCAGAATCATCGCGTTCAGCTTCTGTTGACGGACATAAAAACATTATTATTATGGATTATTTCTACATAGCAGGTAAATCAAATCAGAAATAATGTAATGACCTGAAGCGAAATATGTAAATTACGAGTACAAAATAGAACTGTTATACCCCCATTATACCCAATAATGCTTGGCGTTTTTTTCATCTGCAATGCGTATCCCGATACTTTATTTTCAGAACGATACTGATCACGATACATATTACCTGTGAAAATAAAAGGCTATGAGTATTGCGTATGCAACCACCATGATTGTTTAATAAGGTGTAAGATGTAATAGCTATGCTTGTATACAACTTAAAAGCATCTTTATCAACAGAGAACAGCAAAACTTATTACATTGCATAACTGCGAGAGTTATGAAATAAACATAGTGGGACATAGCTGTCTGTAATATTTGCCACGTGCTTAACCAGTTTATATGTGAAAATTCGTCTTACTAAAAAACACATTCTTTTTTTTTCCAATTTTTATTAGCTGTTTTTTTTAAGTTTCAACAAAATTGGATTGTGATGCACGATAACTGACAATCATATCGATACATTGTAGGTCCAAAGAATGCATTGCATCGTGATATAATGGAAGTTTCATTTAACACCCGATACACACATTGGCGGAAAGGTGACTCGCGATCCATACATCAATGCATCATTACACCTCTAATACTGAAGGGTTGCTCGTTATTAGTTCCCATCTCATGAATATTCAACAAATAATTAATGCACTCGATTAACATCCCCCCACAAAAATAATATGTCTCGTTGCTTCAGCGATATATACTGATATAATGTAATTATTAGAATCTGATCAAATGAAGGATGTTTTTTTATTACTGTTCATCAGTGTTCGAACCATTTCAATCCTCACGCCATTTCAATCAAACTGATTTCTATTATGTCTTAAATATCAATTTCAAAGTATCATTTTATTTGCATCATCAGGGGAACAAAAAAAACACAGTGATTGTAAGATCTGTTGATTAATAATATTGCTATGTATTTCTAAATAAGAAAAAATGCCAACCTTTAATAGCAATTGTGCAGAAGTCGTCAAAAACAGAAACCTTGACCCGGTCCTCTGGAACGTCTTTGTTATTTTTCTTCACCTTCACTTCGAATGGTCCATCACCTCCAATTGGAATCTTCAATTTAAATGGTTCGCCAACCTCCAACTTCTGGTCCCGGATTTCTTTATCCAGACGTGGTGGGGCTGTTGATAGAAGAACTCAATAAGCACCATTTCAAGAACTGTATGTATCATTGATACATTTAACTAAGTAAATGACCTTGCCTAGATAGAAGATACGGAGAATATGAATTACCTCAACAAAGTTTAGTTGCCAATAACAACTGTATAGCATGTAACCGTAAGTAAAAACTGCAAAATGACATCAATGTCACCTACACCCCCATTTCCTCATTAATTGGAACTACAGCATTTTCCTTCATTAGTAATATCTAATCTTTCAAATGTCAGATAAAAAAAATTGAACTTACCAACAACTTCTAGATTACATTTGCAGGTCTCTGTACCAAGGTTGTTTCGCAGTTCACAGGAGATCTGTCCTCTGTCAGAATCTGCGATATCGGACAAGACAAGTGTGTAGGTGTCATTATCCTGCTTCTGGCGCGACCGAGATGTGTTAGCCAATGGCACGCCGTTCTTGTACCTGTTGTAAAGTTATATATATATATATATATATGCAGGATACCACAAACCCAACTCATCTCATATGGACACTGATATAACACTTCTTCAAATTTTAGGAGAAATTTGGTCAATTGTAGGTTAAGTGTTTTTCATGGAAACTGTTACTCTGTACAAAAACCATGACCTTGACTGTCAATTTGACCATTTATTTTTAACTATATAATGGTAAATTCAGCAATAAATTAATTATATTAACAGTAACATTTAAAGTTTTGATGAAGAAATACAGAATACTTAAATTGTAGTCTGGTCTGGTCAACTCTGACCGTTAATGGTAGCACTTCTGACTATCAATCCATGAGTCTTGAGTTTGAATCCCAAACAGAAACAGTCTCAGTGATGACTGATGTATGACCTGTACTTCACCGCTGCATGATTCAAGCGAGACAATTACGAGTTATTTGTTAAGATAGGTGTGCTCGTGTATTGGTTAACCTTCCAGAATCCCACGAAAGAGTGGTTAGATTAACTGACCGTCTGTTAGCCCTAAATGGCATAAAAATTATGCTAAATATTCAAAAAGATATAAATAGTAAAGAATTTTTTTTTTGTGAGAGAAGAAAGCAATTTTATTAGACATAGATTTTACATGTCTATGTTAACTTATCAGGCCATGCTATTGAACTGTTATTTACCAGACACATTCTGGCATTGGTTTCCCATCAGCCTGTACTGTAAACACAGCATCTCCACCAACAGGACATTTTGTATTGTACAACTTCTTCAAGAAATCTGGACGGGAACCAGCTGCAATAAAAATGAACTACATGAGTTACATCTAACAAATGTCAACCTAATGTATACTTGATTTCAAGTTTTGGGAAAAAGAATTTTCACATTTAGTTACTTTATTTCATGACAAAACTTGCTTCCTCTAAATTATATGTTAAATATATAAGCAAATACTAAAACTTACTGATCTTTTCTTTGACCTTGATAGGAGAGGTCGCACCACTGGGTTCACTGGTCCCAGCAGCATTGACAGCGAACACTCTGAACTCCATCTCTGAATTCTCAATGAGGTTGGGGACGAGGTATCTGTTGTCAATGCATGGCACATCCGTAGCTCTAATCCAGGTGTCACTATCCTTTGGCTTCTTTTCAACAATGTATCCTGCAGAATAATTGGAAAATGATGATCTAGAGCTATTTTTTCAGTTTTACATACATGCTTAGTATAACTAAGCACATTACATCAGAAACCATTAGCCAAAGAAATGACTGGGATCTGAGCCTGCAAGATACTCTCACTCTGATCTGGGGTCTTAGTTGTTTGCTACTTTGTCAATATTAACATCCCTTAAAATGATGACAGAACAGCTCATAAAGATATGCAGGCAGGAGAGTCTATGATAGAAACACACAGCAAGTAAACCTGTCTTAAACACTATAACAGTTTCAGATTTATCAACTTTATTAATACATAATTGTTCTCATGTGGCAGCCTGAAATAAAAGTGTCATAGACGTGTCTATGTTTAGTATCTCCTGCCTGAAAAAACAGTACAATATTCTTATTGGCCTTTACCAACATTCCAAATCTGTAAAATATCTCTGTTGTTTCTTATCATTACTTCAGTATTCTCAGACAGATAGGCAGATGATACACCTTTAATAGTGTCCGCTGAAGCTGAATAAAGTTAAAAGCGTATGTTCTATTGCTAAAAAATGTGTCAATATACCTGTGATTTTGCTACCACCATCCTTTGAAGGTTTGTCCCATTCCAGATCCACATAGTTTCTGCCCACCTTGGTTGGGTTGGGGATACCAGGTGGGAAGGGCTTGGCTGGGAATGTAAATAATATCCATATATTTATATAATTATAGAAGCAATTAAAATTTAAACCAATACTTGAGTGATTTAAAATGTCATATCACAACTATGAAAATCTTATCATAAATTATTTATATATAAAAATATGTAAATCTTAAATTTAAATATTGAACGTACAAGGACAACTTTTAACCATTAAATTACTTGATTTTAAAATAGTATAATATTCAATTATAAAACTCATTCAATTAATGAACTGTTGTGGGGTTTTTTTGTAAATCACAACCATACATAAAGCAAGTGACTTAATGAAACACACACCACCAATAAATACAGTAGCATTGTTTATTACTTCACACTATCCAACATTGAATATACACATTAAAATAATTTAGTTGCTAGCATAATACATACTATATTTAGGTTTGCAAACAACAGGCAGGGATCCCTTGCTTGGTTCGCTAAGTCCAGCAGTGTTCTTGGCCCTCACACGGAATTCATACTCCTTACCCTTATCCAGGCCGTCAACTGAATGAAACAAGCAGATGTTTATTGGGTGACAGTTTAAGATATACAAATATGAGTTTATTAAATATTTAACCATATAATTCTGTATTATATCTCTCAAATATTTCAGTTTAGTTTCAGTACAAACAACTTCTCTACAAAACCTAACTTTTATTATCCAGCAGAAACAGCAGTGCTGTGGATAGTGTTAACTGCTCATGACAAAAATCAAAGGTACAATCATCCGATGGTCTCTCAGCACTCAGCACTGATTTTACACACCATGAGGATTCTGGAGCAATTCTGGCGAGCACTGAGTCAACTTCATAAAAAAGTAAGTTAACATAAATAAGTATAACTCAGATCTAAATTACAAGACCATATATCATGATAGCATTTCATATAAAACATATAAGCAAACATCAGTAGAATAAAATAACAACAACAGTTGTCAGAAGACAACAAAGCTCGCCTATGGGATAAAACTCACCACCCATGCAAAGATTGAGATTGGAGGCAAACACCTCAACTTAAACACAACTAAACGCAAAAGTTTAACCTGGGTGTTTACAGAAGATGGCGACACCGGGATCATGGCAATAGCTCTCCTGGACATTCCTCCTGGCCAGCTTAAAAAATGAATTACAATTGGAATATCAAATATTAAATAACCATACCTGTGAACTTCATGTCAGGGCAAGCAAAGTCATTGGCTACCTTCCACCTGTTGCTAGTCGGTTCCTTGTATTCAATAACATATCCCTGCAGTTTCTTGCCGCCATCGCTCTTTGGTTTCTGCCAGCTCAAAGAGACTGATTTGTCATCCACATCGTCAACAGATATGCCACTAGGAGCATCAGGTACAGCTAATAATAATGAAATAGAGGCCCATGTAGTGTAATAAAAATAATGTAATAGAGGCCCATGTAGCGTAATAATAATAATGTAATAGAGGCCCATGTACTGTAATAATAATAATGTAATAGAGGCCCATGTAGTGTAATAATAATAATAATGAAATAGAGGCCCATGTAGTGTAATTATAATAATGAAATAGAGGCCCATGTAGTGTAATAATAATAATGAAATAGAGGCCCATGTAGTGTAATAACACTAGTGAAATAGAGGCCCATGTAGTGTAATAATAATGAAATAGAGGCCCATGTAGTGTAATAATAATAATGAAATAGAGGCCCATGTAGTGTAATAATAATAGTGAAATAGAGGCCCATGTAGGGTAATAATAATAATAATGTAATAGAGGCCCATGTAGTGTAATAACAATAGTGAAATATATAGAGGCCCATGTAGTGTAATAATAATAATAATGAAATAGAGGCCCATGTAGTGTAATAATAATAATAATGAAATAGAGGCCCATGTAGTGTAATAATAATAATGTAATAGAGGCCCATGTAGTGTAATAATAATAGTGAAATAGAGGCCCATGTAGTGTAATAATAATAATGTTATAAAGGCCCATGTAGTGTATGCAAGAACAAAGAAAAAAATGTATTTACATGAAAAATCATTTCAGTATACAAGTGTATTACATCTTTAAAACTTGCTAGACTGAAAAATATTATATTCTGTTACTAAAACAATATACTGAACAGATTTTTAAAAGAATCATTAAAGTGTTTAGGTGTATCAAATATTTGAAACTGTCAAAAAATATACTGAAAAATATTATAAACTGAAAGGAGTAGCTAACCTGCCACTTTTGTATTTCCAATACCTCTGTCAAACTATCAAGTAAGCATTATTAAAATAAATAAAAAAACTGTCAAGTTTAATATTTAATATTAAGTCCTGTTATCCTGTTATATATTATAAGTGTTCTTTCTTGTTAAAGTTCAAATTTCAAGGAAAATATCTATACTTTCTGAGAAAATACAGAAAATGTCAGATGATGGGTTAAATGTTGAAAATACATAAAATGTCACATGGCAAGTTAACTGTTCCGTACAGTAGAATATAAAGTATGTCTGAATTTATCAACCATGCACACCAGTAGTTAGTTACCCTTATATTCTTAATGAAATGGAACTCTCTTTTAAGGCACAATTAAAGGCATGACAACTTTAAAGTAGGGTTAGAAGTTTTGATCGCTGATTACAAATTAACTCAAGGACAGCATAACCACTTACTCCATGGATGTTGAGCAATAATTGGTTCTGTCATCTGGATTGGCTCACTGACTCCGTGCTCGTTTTCAGCTGATACACGGAACTGATACTCATGTCCATCATCCAAGTTCATCACCTCATAGTTGGTTCCGCGGACAAACTTGCTGCACGGCTCCCATGTTCCCTTCTTTGTATCCATTTTCTCGACAACGTAGTTGGAGATGGGGCTACCACCATCATCCTAAATCATAATCAAATGTGATTGTAATCAGAAGTATCAATTAATCTTTTAAAACGACGAAAATATTAGTTGCCCCAAACACTGTACTAGTGTTGGTGGTAAGAGCATTTTATTCTGATTACCTTTTGTTTACAGGCTCAATAAAACAAAATCTGCTTTTTTTCACTTGTTGGTTGCTAATATTTTTAGATACCGCCATCATTAGACAACAACTTTATATAATCCTTAAATATCACCAGATATAATATTTTCCATAATATAAATATCTGTAAATTTTTTTTTGCATTATTGATAAAAAATCATGGGGACAAGTAAAGCTGGTATTAAAATCACTTCTCCTATGGACAACTGGCCAGAAATATTAATTAATACATGATCCTGGAGAGAATGCCCTTATACCTTTGGTGGGTTCCACTTCAGAACGCAGCTGTCAGGTGTTATGTCACTAGCAACTAGAGGTCCTTCCGGTTTGCCAGGAGCATCTGTGAAATAAAATACATTTGCGTTATTATATTAATACAGTCAAACTTTGATAACTTGAGTATCAAAAACTCAAGCACACAGGCCAACTCAAGAAAGCTGTATAATGCTGATGCCTGAACAAAAATATCAATTGTTTGTCACTTCCAGCCAACCTACAACAATACTGCCAGTCAGGAAAACTTTTGGGGGTTTATAATGTTGATCAAGGTTGTTATTGTTGTTGTATGGTGTTAAGCGTCGCTTTCAACAATTTTTCAGTTATATCACGATGGTGTCTACTTGAGACAGTATTCTGGGCGCTGTCACACTGGAGTATCATGCTGCAGACACATGGTATGATACCCTACCCAGTCACATTATACTGACACCGGGCCGACCACACCTAGAACTTTCCTCCAAATTCCGGGTGTCAAGCAAGGAAGCTTCTTAAGTACCATTTTTAAAGACTTTCGTATGACCTGGTCGAGGATAGATCTTTCAACCTTCCGCATGCGAGGCGGATGCTCTACCATTAGACTACGCTGAGGTCTGTTGATCATTGTAAAATATCTTGTAATTCTATGTCCAAATGAAAGAATGTTCTGTTCTATTATGTTATTTAATTATCAAAAATATTTAGTGTTAAAAATGCAGTTCTATTACTCTGCATTAAGAACAATACACCCCTGGAAATCATACTACAGCCAAACCCATGTAAGCGGTCACCTCTATGAAGCAACCACTTGTCTTCAACAGTCACATTTTTTATTTAACATTTTTATAATGCTAATTGCAATTAATCTGTTTTAAGCAGCCACCTGCCTAATAAGGGGTCAATTTTGCTCTTTCCCTTGAGTGGCTACTGAACACAGGTTTGACTGTATATGTAAATACTTACAGAGATTGGACAATAATTAAAGCCAATTCATTCATTAGTAAAATCAATAAAAAACTTGGAACATACCAACAACAATAACATTAAGTGTTGCCGTGTCGAATCCAAGATCATTCTTCATGTGGACGGAGTATTTGCCAGCATCAGCCTTGTCAGCTTTTTTGTTGAGCAAAACGATATTAGATGGGGAGTTGTCAAAGCTGACACGACCTGCCTCCTCTGGGACTGATGTGCCATTCTGTAATAAATATTCATTATTTATGTATACCTCAATTCATTTTTATAGAGTTGTTTTTCCTTTAGTATATAAATGGTTGCTTAATGATTCCTTTAAACTGAAAGTTTCCATTCAACATTTGAGGACCCCTGTACTCATGCAACAAATCAATATCCATACAGATTCTTACTTTCAAACATAAAACATTATCATAGATTATACCTTTTTCAAATCATATTTTTTTTTCATTTTTCAATTTTAAAAATAATAGTAATATAGTTTTATCAACTATTCGAATATAAAGAAAATGTATATCTCATTTTCTATTTACAAATGCTTGGAGAAAGTCATTCTTCTGCCCAGAGAGAAGATATTACACTTTAATAGGGTACAGACATGTACTTACATTAGTCCATGAGACTGTGGGTACAGGTCTGCCATTATATGGAATGCTTATCTTGAAGGGCTGGCCTCTCTTAGCTATGATATCTCTTGGAATAAAGTCTCCACTTATCTTTGGTGCAACTGAAAACATCATACACATACAGAAAACAGTTAAACATTTTCCTTGGAAAATATTTCAGTTTCTTTCTACTTAAATTGTTGTTTTCCTTAATTAAAATTTGACCTTATGACATCAGAAAATAAATTATCAGAGTAATTAA
This sequence comes from Panopea generosa, assembly GCA_029582155.1. Taxonomy (NCBI): domain Eukaryota; kingdom Metazoa; phylum Mollusca; class Bivalvia; order Adapedonta; family Hiatellidae; genus Panopea; species Panopea generosa. The sequence goes on along the minus strand of CM055902.1, from coordinate 21,932,251 downwards.
TGGTGGTCTGCGATCTCAATGCAAGGCAATTCAATTTAACACCAAACTCAGCATTTTTCTATAGCTCCAAAATTTAAAATCAATACTTTCAAAAACATTTATTAAAAACTTATGTTGTGCATGTTAAGATTTTTTTCAAATTATACATAATGAATTATATAACATAAAAAATATTATAATATCAGAAAAGATATTTAAAATCAATTATACATTGACAAAAGACTATAATGCTGAATCAAATTGAATTGTTTATATATGTAGGTAACTGACCTGGTGGAGGTTGTGCTTTAATTGGTTCTGTGCATTCACTGTAGTTGCCAATACCCGCGTTATTCACCGCTGCCACGCGGAACTCGTACTCGTGACCGTCTTTCAGTCCTTTCACTTGGAATTCGTTGTCGATGATGTCTGCATAACTACATCTGGGGAATTAAAATACATGGGATAAATATAAAGTGTAAACATGCAGTATTGCTAATGTATACAATACAAAACCAAGAAATATAAATGTAATTATAGCAACTAAAACAAGACACCGGAGTTTTGCTAGAAAAACACAAGTCTTCTACCACTTGAGCAATTTTGTTGTCTTAACAAACCACAATTTTTGTCAAACTGAAAATATAAAATGACCTGCATTGTCTTTTCATTGCCCTCTCTCTATTCACATGCAAAGTTACACAAACCCTGCTTTTTGAATCTCTCCGGACACATGCAGGACGGAGGGTAACCCTATAGTCTCCGACTGAAACAGGTAGAGGAGTAATAACTCTTTCTTTTTCTGCTAACCCTTTACTCCATAGATACGCGTATTTCCACACCAATCACAGGAGGCCTTTGAAAACAGTGCAGGAAGAGTTCAGATTGCTCATAAGGAGCAATCTGAACACTTCCTGCACTGTTTTCCACTCTGTGAGTTAATATAAACATAATTCACCCATTGCTGATACATGGTGAATTAATGCTTTCAATATTAGAGGTGACCAAAGGCGTCTATATGAAGTAAAGGGTTAAATAAAATGTATATGTCATAAAAAGATGATGTAATTTTTCTTTATAATAATCAGATTTGGTATCATCAATAAAATAGAATTTAGAACTAAACTAAATTCAGAAACAAAGACTTGACGACATGTATTTGATATACTATAGGTTTAACACAATTCAAATTTTTGGATATGGGAAATAATTGCAGATATCTTGAATACATACTTGGCCCACTTGTTATCTCCCTTCTCTTTCTTCTCCAGCACGTATCCACTGATGGGGTTGCCTCCATCATTCTTGGGCGGGGTCCAGGTCAGAGTGATGCTGTCCTCTGTGGTTGCCTTACATTTTGGCACGCCGGGTGACCCAGGTTTATCTAATGGATTGAAATAATTATCTCAAAAACTTAAGTACTATAAAGAAGTTTGAACCTACATATGACTGCATTCCTGACTGGGTCCAGTACAACATGCTTTTGGCATGTATATTTAATAAGTTGCAACATGCATTCAGCTTGTAAATTTAATAAGTTTCTAATGGTATACTGTAGAATATAAGTGAATATTTGAATATAAGTGTACAACAAAAGTAAGTGCATAGGGCCTTACCATCATTCTGTATGTGATAATATGTCAAAACTCATTAGAGTTCTTAATTAAGAATTTTTAATTCAAAAGCACATACACTTAATTGCCCGATTCTACAATATATTATTTAATAATTTGAACATTTTATAAAGACTGATTTTTTTTTCTGCAGTCACTGTAAAAATTATAATAGTTATATTTAGATTATACTTTTTTTCTGATTTCATGCATGTTTAAAGAATGCTGAATAAATATAAATTCTTTAAACAATATAAAGCCTTAAATGTTGTACAACCTGTGAGTTAGATGAACAGTTGATACAAATAAAAAAGCTATGATTTATTTAATATCTAAACCTGAAAAATCACAGCTATTTCTAACCATTACATACACAGCAGTGAACTCACCATAGGGCAGTTTGGCCAGAATGGGCTCAGTGGTGAGCAGTGGCTCGCTGACACCGTGCGAGTTCTCTGCCATCACACGGAACTCATACTCCTCTCCAGGCTCCAAGTTACGCACGTCACATGATGGAGTGGCATTGAGTCGACTGACCTGTTGTAGAAATATGACATGTAAAAAATGAAAAAGAGCTAATTCTCGTCGACTTAATGATATTAATGGCCCGTTAAAAGCTCTAAACTTTGTACCACAGCATCTATTAAAGCTTTTTTATTGATAATGAGGACTGTGTTTGTCAACTGGGCAGAGTATTAAAACTGCCCCATGGCAATGGTACATTTTCATTGTTTCTGGACACTGGGTCTCGAGCAGGGTAAGTCAAACACCACATTAAAGTAAAAGAGAAACAAATGTTTGTGTCTTTCCAATTCATGTTCTACTTTATGACTTTTGAATTTCATTTGATGAGACAATAAATTACAGCTGTTTGTGATTTACAGATAATTACATAAAATTACTTTCGACACATATTCGTCCATTCTGTGAATAACAGAAAGTTTTACCTTAGTCCATTTGGGAGAACCCTTCTTCTTTTTCTCAATGATGTAATTGTTAATTCTCTCTCCACCATTGTCCTTGGGTGGATTCCATGAGAGAGTTAGGGACTCTCCTCGCATGTCAGAAGCTTCAAGAGGTCCCTCAGGTGCACCTGGCTTGTCTGAAAGTATTAGATTACATTTCCATAACCCAACCAGTATAATTTCACTTTAACAACTTACCTAACCATTAATATTTCATAACTTGTCAGCACGATACTGCACCATCAGTAATATATAGCAGGGCGGTAGTGTAATAGATAGTGTTCGCTGCTAAAGCCACAGGTTGCAGGTTCAATCCCCTGTTCGACCTGATGCCTCTCATAAAACAACACTCACCACTTATTCTACCCTTGAAGGGGACTCGAGAGTGGTTCATACACACTCTGAGCTTTCATCGCAATCGAGCTTAAATAAATTAGTATAAACTAATATACTAGTAAATACATTACAGAATCCTTTTTCAGTGTACTCCTCCTTTAGCATAAATTAATTGTTTGGTCAACAAAAAAAATCTGTTTTAATTTTTAATACCATATATCAGCTCTACAAAACATTTTGCTACCTTTGTCAGGTCAAGAAAGCAAGTAGAGAAAGCATAAATATATATATATGCAATTCATATAAAATCCAGTTATTGGATTCTTTTTAAAGTTACGATCCATCCAGCAAATCCAGTTGGTCGAAGTTATCATTAATACTGGTAGTGTGGAGAGGGGTAAAAAAAACATCAGTTGTCAAGAGTACAAGTTCCAACTTAAAATGTGTCCATGGCGCACAGATGCCTCCAGTAAATTTTACCCATATTTAATTCAAAACAGGCAACAACTCCTGTAAAATTTGACAGACATTGACAAATATCAAACTTGACCTCTATATTATATTTATACAGCACTACACACCACATTTATATACTAATTAAATTCATAGACCCTTTCAAAACTTATTGATAAGAAACCATTATTTTACTGAAAATGTAGTCAAAAAGGGGCCAAATCTCCTGCAAACTTTGACCAATGTTGATAAATACTGAACTTTACCTGTATTCATTATTAAACATCTACATGAAGCTATACACCAAAATTAATTGAAAACTTAGACCCTTTCAGAAGTTATTAACCAGAAACCTATTTGACTTTGTACAGAGGTCGAGCGAATGGATGGACAGGGTATACACTTATGCCCCAGTGCCATTCTTTGAATAGCGGGGGCAAATTTATGAGGTCAAAGTTACAAACAGTACTCACCAAGTACGTTTACATTCAGTGTTCCAACTCCTACACCAGAGGGGTTCTTCAACTGTAACTTATATTGACCAGCGTCAGATCTCTGGGCCTTTGATGTGGTCAATAAAACCTCATCATTCTCCAGCTAAAAAAATAAAATGATGCATGCTTTATGGTATGGTTTACAAATTATGGTCATTGCATATTTCCTATAATCAACAAAGCAAAACTTACCTTTGAGATGATTACAAAAAGGGGCAATAACTCCTGTAAAAATTTGATCAACATTGGTAAATGTGAAACTTGACCTGTATTTTATAATTATACCAGCTATATAATAATTAAATGCATACACTCTTAAAGAAGTTATTCAACGGAAACAAATATGATAGACGGACAGACATGTAATGCACATTCACCATTTTTCAAATCATTTTCAAATTCTAAAGCTTAATTATCTTTGAACTATAAGTGTTTAACAGAAGATAATATCAATTTTCTTTCCATTTTTTAAAAAAAAAAATTCAATGTCAAATTTTAAGAACACTCAATATGAAAACAGACTGTTGATCAGTAAGTATTGTTTTACAAGTTGTATATCTTTGGGAATGAAATTGCAGAAGCAATAATAAAGATCAAGGTCATAGTGCATTCATATAAAGTTTTAAATGATTATAAAATCTTAGTATCAAAAATGAGGCTTGTATGTGTTTGAAAAAGTTAAAACTACACAGGGTGTTTGAAAAGTTATGCTGTACTAGCTCAGAAAGAAAACAAAAAGATAATTAAACTTGTACCTCATTCAATCAGATGGAATCATACAAATTGGTCTGTGTTTGGGAATTTAAGGTGTCAGGAATCATACAAATTGGTCTGACCATATCAGTTTGAGTTTGGGTATTTAAGGGGATGGAATTCTACTAAATTGGTCCATATGAATTGGTCTGTGTACGAAATTTAAAGGTGTCGGGAATCATACAAGTTAGTCTGTGTTTGGGTATTTAAGGGGATGGAATCATACTAAATTTGTCCATATGAATTTTAAAGGTGTCAGGAATCATGTAAGTTAGTCTGTGTTTAAGTATTTAAGGGGATGGAATCATACCAAATTGGTCTGCATATAGGAATTTTATTGGTCTGTGTTTAAAAAGGTTATGATATCAAAATACTACCTGAGGATTTTCAATGCCTTGTACAAACACCTGCATGTAAGATAACTTATTACACAGCTGTCTTGAACAAAGAAATTACTAAGTCACCTGGTTCAACAAACTAGTCATTGCAAGATTGTTATAAATAACTTTTTTATTTTCAATATTTAGTCAATTTTGTAAACAAGTTAAATGATTTTTCAGTAGGAACATAATTCAGGATTGGTAATAATTTAAGTTTTAGAATTTAACAAAACTGATACAATTTAAAACATTTGTACAGTGATGCCTTTCAATTAACCAGACAAGGGTACAATGTATTTTGGACAATAAATGCCGATTTCAAACAGGGTGCTTTCCCAGACTCTCAAGTGACTTCTTGCATGTTCACAAGAATATTTTTTTATCATTTTCTTCACATCACAGATTAGGTGGAAAATTACACAGACTATCTATTAAATGATAAATAACTTATTTAATCATTTTTCAAACAATATTGCTACCGTATGCCCCAGAAATAAACTCTCCCCTCCCTAATAAACGCCCGCCTCGTTATTATGAAAAATAAAACGACTCTCGAAGCTGATCTTTAAAATAAAATAACTTATATATGTCGATTTCAAGTCTGCTTTAAACATGTTAAAGTTGAATAAATGTTTCATTACTGATAGCACATTTATGATATTTAAAACTAATTTCATACAAAATTTAAACGTTGATTTCTCAGGACCAAATACCACCCACCCCCACCACAAGCACACACACACACACTTTTACAAAATGCATCACCACAGAGATTGATTCAAGGATATATCAGTGATACCTACAACGAATAATTATTATTATTATTATTTTTAATTTATCTTTCAAGTACCTTGCATGTGGTCCTTGGGGAGTCCTCAAGGTCAGCATCATCAATGGTCCATTTGGCTGTGGGTTTAGGCACGCCTGAGAATGGAATCCTGATTCGGATTTCCTGTCCGGCCCGAACCGTGAGGTCTTTTACACCGGACATATCCAGAGTGGGTTTGCCTACAAAACAACATTAATGTAAATGATAACCTGCTAAAATTACCATAAATTTGATCTCTACTTTAAAATAGATAGTTTTGATATTAACAACCTTTTGACAATAACTTACGAGTCCTAAATGAAAATGTCGACAAAGGAAGTTTCAAAGATTTCTCAGCATTAAGTAAATTAATCTAATAAAATGAACAACAAATTTATAGTAGTTAAAACATAATTAATTATTTCAAGGTCAGTTTAAAAGAACTAAATTTAATCATAGATATGCTATTTTATTTTCAAACTTTATTATTAATCTAAGTATTTCAAAGTACAGTCAAACTTGTGTAAGCAGCCACCTCTATTAAGCAGCCACATTTGCTATTTCCCATTTCTATGCTTTCAGAGCAAATTAACCTGTATTAAGCAACAAGCTGTCACTTTTGCTCCATCCCTCGACTGGCTGCTTAATACGTGTTTGACACTATTACACTGTAACATTCATGGTAAAATTAATAATAATGTTCAAACTTACATGGCTGATCCTCGGCCTTGACCAAGTCAGTGGGCTTGCTTGGCTCTCCTGGGCCAAGAGAGTTGATGGCACGAACTCTGAATTGATAATCATCACCTTCCTTGAGGTGTGGAACAGTGGCTGTGGTCTGGTGGGCTGGTACCTCAGCACACTCTGCCCAGTCTTCTCCAGGCTTCTTCTTCTCAATGACATAACCTTGCAGCTTGCTGCCACCATCATTTTTGGGTTTGGTCCAAGACAATGTGGCAGAGTCTTTGGTGATTTCATCCAAGTTGGGTGTACCTGGGGCTCCAGCAGAGACTGAAAATAAATTACATGTATGTAGCACTAGATATAACATACATGTGAAAAAGGATATATGTCATAGTGAAAGGACCTACACGTATGTTCTCAAGAATGAAACTCAACCGAGATGAGGGACTGGAGTTAATTCCTATGTCAGGTGATACTATGCATGAATGACCCAACACAAAGCTGATGAAGACTGTGTGATACAGTTGAAATATTCTGTAAGTCAAATGTTTTATTCCGAGTAATAGAATATAGTTCATCTAAGATGTTAAATCCAGAAGAAGAGAACAACCTATATTGTTGTAACTTATCTAGAGTTCTGAGAAAGTAATTTTTCTGTATGAAACTTCCAGTAATGTATCAAAACTATGACAATGATTGACCAGTAATAATACTTACAGACTTGGTCCCTGACTTCGTGTGGAGCAGTGGGCTTGCTTGGTTTGCCAGCACCTCCATCATTGACAGCCTTCACACGGAATTCTACAACTTGTCCCTCACGCAAATTCATGACAGAGAAATTACAGTCCTTAATGGGGAAGTTGTTCACTGGGCTAAAGTCGCCACGCTTGTCTTTCTTCTCCACAATATAGCCTGATGAAAATATCAAATAGGAATTTATAAGTCCATTAAAAAACACTGCAACAAAATAATTGTGACTGAATAATTTTAAAATTTCAATGAAGAAATCAAAACTATGCATTTTATATGCATTTGATTTTATAATAATCTTAACAGAGATATAAATGACCTCTTCTAGTCAAAGTGAGTAATCCTCTACCAAGCTGAAGTGAACAATTTGAAGAAAAATCTACAGGTACATATCTTATCTATGTATTTTAAAGAAATACAGTCAAACCTGTATTTAGCAGCCACTCAAGGTGAAAGAGCAAAACTGATCCCTTAAGGCAGGTGACTGCTTAATACAGATTGATTACGACTAAAATTTTAAAAATGGTAAATAGTAAATGTGGCTGTTTAAGACAAGTAGTCTCTTAATAGAGGTGACCACTAACACAGGTTTGACTGTAGTTGTATTGGAACCAGACTCACAGAGACACCAGGGGTGATTATAAGATATATTTTCACTTCCACAATGAAACTGTTTACTGAGAAACTTGGTAAATACTTCACCTTTAATGGGGTTTCCACCGTCATGTGCTGGTTTCTTCCATGTGAGGTTGCATGTACGTTTGTCAAAGGAGACAATTTCAAGGTCTGTTGGAGCATCTGGAGTATCTGTAAAAATTAAATAAATTAATATTTATTATATGACTTCTGTCACAATCTTGATCTCTAGACATCCCTGATCTTCAGCAATATAATATTGCAATAAAAAATGTTTATTAACAATGATATCTAAATTCACTAAAAAAAAGTACTAAATGTTATATCTAATTATTTCAGTTAAATGGGAATAACTAATGTATCACTGGTGTAAAATCTAGCCATTTTCAGCTTAATAGAATGTTCCTTGCGAGTTTCACACAATCTAGGTCTAGGTGATTAAGAGAAGCTAATGTTTCATAACAAAACTGATAAAGACACAGAAAAATACAACTTAAAATCAGTCATCAGACTTAAATTTCCTGATCCAGTTGTCAAGTTAAGTCAATATTCTTTCTGGAAAGCTAAATGTTTACTTGTAGCATTTTAATTTAATTATCGGATAATTAATCTATCATTTATGCAAAATTTAGCTATTTCCTCATTAAGAGGTACCATGCGAGTTTCACACAAAATAGGTCAAGGTGATTCAAAGAAGATAATGTTTCATAATAAAACAGATAAGACACATTTTTGACATTTTGAGTCTGAGTCTAAATCTCAGACTCAAATTATTGATGAATTTAGGTCCTGTTGCCATGTTAATTCACTATTCTTTCTGGTAAATCAAGTGTTCAATTTAATTGAAACATGTCTATACATTTAAAGATATGGTAATATGTACAAACCAAATGGATTTTTGGCAAGAACTGGTTTCACTGTCTCCAGAGGTTCACCGACGCCATATATGTTTTCAGCCTTGACACGGAACTTGTATTTAACACCATCCTTAAGGTTGGGTACTGTGTGTGACTCTCCGCTGACTATGCCAGGAACCTTCTCCCACAGGTCGGAACCATCCTCGCATTTCTCCACAATGTACCCTGTAACAGAATAACAACCATTTTTACAAGGTCCCGAAATTTAATCTGTATATTCATCTACATGTATTTATAATTTGAGACACTTTGGTCTTACATTTCATGTTATCGCTGACTAGATCACCATCAAACCAGACATACTGTCAAAAACTATTTGATCCAAAAATTCTTTTATACTTTTTAGAATCTGTTATCTTACCAGAGATTGGTGCATTGCCATCTTCAAGAGGTGGTTTCCATGACAACTTGCAAGAGTCAGCCATGATGTCGCTGGCAACCAGTGGGCCTTCTGGGGCACCGGGTTTGTCTGTGGAGAGTAAGCAGGTCAACATTAACACATATACACATCCAATTTTTCTTCACTTTGGAATACACATATACAATAAATATTTTTCACTTATATTTAGATATCCCCCTCTATGTTTAGGATCTACTTAAAAGAAATTGCTTGTATATTAGATGAATCATGTACACATCATAAGAAATCATGTATGCAACACAATAATTAGTATATTGTGATGTATTAATAGTTACTGGATATCCATTTTCAGTAGCTGTTAGGACAGGTTAGCTCAGTCGTTAGTGTGTCTGACTTATACTCCAGGGGTCGTGACTTCAAATCCCCGTCCAGGCACAGTCTCCATGATGATTGACAAAGTGAAAAAGTTATCAGTTACTTGGGAGAATGGGGTGTGCTCAAGTACTAGTTAACCTTCCAGGATCCCAGGAAATACTGGTTAGGTAGAAATTAACTGATCGTCTGCTGGCTCTTGATGGCATAAAATGATGCCAAATATTCAATAAATCAATTAATCATTTTCAGCTGTTATTCAATGTTTACACTTACCGAGTACAATAACAGGTACGTCTGCTGTTTCAGAACCATTTTCATTGGCTACTGTGATCTTGTATTTGCCTGTGTCGCCTCTCACAGTTTTGGGTATTTCTAGAGTGGCCTCATCGTCAGAGCTCTTTGTAGTTGCCTGCAGAATAGTTAACAGTTATGGCACAGAAACTAGGGGTCGATTTTAACCCAAGTTTGACGGACGAGTCGACATGTTTAAATTTCATATTTCATTTGCCTTCTTGAAAGGTAAATAAACATATTTTGAATGTATTGTAAATATCTTTCCTAAATTTTACAAGGTACTTCTCTTAAGCCTTCCTTAAAAAATAAAATTTTGCCATGCTCCTACCTGTTCACTCAAAATTGCCGCTACCCAAACTTTTTTATTGACTTTCAAAGTGTTTAATTCTTTTTTCATGATATATGTCCATTTTTCTTTAAAATGACTGCAAAAATCAAAATTTGGCAAAAAAAAACAACAAATATTTTTTTTTAAGGATGGCCTTAAATGGTTGCATTTTCTCTCTCACATGAAAGATTGCTTAGTTTCAGTCTTAAGAAATCTAAATAGATACCATCATACAGACTTAATACCCTAAGTAAATGCCCCCTGAGATGATATAACAAGCATAATGTGGCACTAACCCTTGTGACAGGCTTGCCATCCTTCTCCCAGGTGACAGTTGGTGTGGGGGCTCCAGTGATACCCAGGTTCAACTTCAGTGGCTCGCCAGCACGAACACGAACCTCCTTGGCACCAAACAAACTGGTAAGGTCAACCTTGGGAGCCTCTGCAATAACAATACATTCAACATGATCAGGGAAGTATGTATATATCTGTACAGTAATAGTATGTTAAAGATTTCTAAACATTTTGCTTAGAAAGTGTATATAAACAGTATATAAAATTACAATTTATGAATTCCAATTGTTAACGGAAAAAATGCTCATAATTATATTTTTTTATTGTTTTTTACAGTACATAAGCAAGTCGGTAAAATAATGATGTAAGAAATTAAAACTATTTCATGTCACACTGAAAGGCTTAGACTTCAGGACTAACAATTTGTTACACAATCAGCAGTACTAACATAAAACATTAAAAAGTACACAAAAGCATAAAATTAAAAGAAAATTTATTTATTTCAGTGAAAGACTGAATTTTTTGTATTCCATGGACACCAAACCTGATATTTTCACAATTTTGGTGTTTACCCAATGAAATCAAGTTTGATCTTTCACTGAAACCAGAAATAGGGCATGTTTCCTGCTAACTGGAAAGAGGTCCAACCCTTCAAGATTGGGAAAAACAGTGTGATTGTGGAAAAAAAATAAGATTTTTTTCAAAGCTTAAAGCAAAGTGGAAAGTAAGCATATCACTGTTAAGATCATGTTCTAACCATTAATTATCAAATATTACAAATATATTTCATATCAAGAGTTTTTTAATCCTCTGATGTAATTTTTTATTATTTTTTTTACTTTTAATTTAAAAACAAAAACAAAACACATATATTTTTAATTTGGAAAGAGCCAAATATTTATTTGGCTTCTGTTTAATAAGGTAAAAAAACTCTGAACAAACATCCTCTATATAATTTACCTTTAGCTGGCCTGGCAGCAATGGGTTTAGATGGCATAGAAGGTTCAGATGGTCCAGCCTCGTTGATTGCAACAACGCGATATTCATATTCCTTATTGGCTGTCACCTTAGTATCTTCAAACACTGGTTCCCGTACCGGGGTCTTAGACACCTATAACAAAAGTCAATATTACAGTGACCTGGTTTAAACTTTATTTTGCATATTGGAAATAACTACATTTAGAAAATATCTTAAAAATAAAAGAATTATCAATTTTTATTTTTATTATTAATATTCCTTATTGGCTGTCACCTTGATATCCTCAAACACTGGTTCCTATACCGGGGTCTTAAGACACCTATGACAGAAGTAAATATAACAGTGGATAGGTTTAAACTTTTCTTTGCATAATAATTATGATTAAAAAATATCTAAAAAATAAAATAATTTCAAATGTCTGTTTTCCTACATTATTTATTTTAACACCACATCAGCTGGTCACACTTCTTTATTTCAACAATATTGTACCTTTATCCATCTGTTACTCTTTGGTTCCTTGCGCTCCACCTCATACCCAGAGATGGGAGAACCTCCGTCATTCTCTGGGGGTTCCCACTTGACAGTGATGTGATCACGGTCTTGATCTGCTACTGTAGGCTGACCTGGTGGGAAGGGCTCGTCTGTAAAACAAGAATAATAATAGATCAAAACATATTCAAGGGGTTCATATAAGCTTTGAAATGACAGGCAAATATAATCAAACCATGAACCAATATTTGGTTTACCATCAGGTGAAAATACAGTGTTTTAAAACCCTAAAAAGAACTTTGTCGCCCTTACCAAATGGATTCTTAGCTGTGATAGGATCGCCCAGCTCCAAGGGCTCGCTGTCACCGTTGGGGCTCTCTGCAATGACACGGAATTTGTACTGGTGACCCTCAAGCAGTTTTGGTGCCCTGAGTTCTGGTTTAGATGAGTTCTTTACTGGTTCCCATCTTCCCTTCTCCATGTCCATCTTTTCAACACGATAACCACTAGAAAACACAGATTACAAGACTCTACACATCTTTATTGAAGTGGGAAAGACTCCACAAAGTCCAACAAATGTAAAAAAAAATCTAATCGAGAATGGAAGTCTAAGCAATGGAAAATGTTACCAAAAAAAAAAGAAAAGGAAAGATTTTTAAACATGCCCCACAAATGATCTGTAACGATATATTTTATAATAGGTGGTAATTTAAATTATGTATCCATGAATATCAAGACTAATGGACTGATGTTTCAGACTAGACAGGCAAATTCATGTTTTTAACATTAAAGTGTGACCTTGACCTTTGAGTAACCTTGACCTTGACATCTGATGTAAAGGTCTGGGTATTTCTACAGGTAAATGCAGGTGACACATTATCATGACATTTTGATCACTTGTATGGAGTCATTTTAAAATCCCTCCATGTAAGAAAAAGTTACAGACCAGACATGAAATATCAAACAAACTGAAATTGTGACCTTGACCTCTGAGACTAGGTTTTGGGTCTTATATGTGACACGTTTTCATGTCATGTTAATCAACTGAACAAAGGTTTTTTTGAAATTCATCCTTGTACAATAAAGTTAGATGGGACTTGAAATCTCAACCATATTCAAATTATTGTCATTTTTGTGGTACAGGTCTGGGTCTTATGTGCAACATGTTGCATGTCCTCTTGATCAACTGAGTCAAGTGGTTTTGAAATCCATCAATGCAAGACAAAGTTACAGGCTGGACACAAAACAAACTGAAAGTGTGACCTTGACCATTGAGGTACAGGTGTGGGTCTTACGCATGACACATCATCATGTCATGCTGATGAATTGAGCCATGTGTTTTTGAAATTATCCATAGGTGACACCCAACACGAAATTTCAAACAGATTGAAAGTGTTGTCAAAGTTAAAATGTTACCTTGACCTTTGAAGTGAGATTCTGGGTGTTACACGCTACTACTCATCATGTTATGTTGATCTTTTGTAGCAAGTATTTATTAAATAAATCCATCTTTGCATGACAAAGTTACAGACCAGACACGAAATCTCACACAGATTCAAAGTGTACAAATAATCTTTGCCATTAACAAAACTTAATCAAAAGTCGTTCTAAAGTGTTGCATTGTTAAATCTTTAAAGATTTCTAGTTCTGGGTGAAAATATGTTCTCTCTTGCCAAACCTTTTTTTTATCCAAAGTAATAAATATAAGCAGGACATAAATCTGTAGAAAACAAATTTCTTTGTCACAGTAAAATATCTCAAATACCTACATGGTCCAAATATTAGACATGTCAAATGACACGTGACACAGATTTAGCAGTTAAAACCATTTCTCACCTAATTGGCTGTCCGCCGTCATCCTCTGGCTCCTTCCATTTCAACAAAGCACTGTCCTTTGTGATTTCCGAGGCCTCAAGTGGACCCTTGGGTCTTCCAGGAGGTCCTGGTAAATACATTTATTAAAAAAATTTACAACATGTGCTAAGGACTATTCATTTTTCATTCCAATTATTTTAAAATACTGTAAACTATTCATTGCAAGTGGTTCAGTTGCTGGTGTTCACTTATTACAGTTTTACATGATTTTTAATGACTTTATACATTACACTTTGGTACACAGAATATTCAAACATTTAAATATATACTAAATCAAAGTATTTTTCCATTAAGTCTGTAATCTTTTCATTTCTGACATACATAACTCTTTTTAGTTTATAGTTATTTAAGCTGACTTGTGAAGTATAACCTCAAAAAGTGTATGAAACTCCATTTCCTGGGTAGAACCAGTAATAATTGCAGCTTTATTTTTAAGGGGCCTCTTGGCCCCCCGAGTCTGGGATCAAACCTGTGACCTCTGGCATAAGCTAACCCTCTATCCAATGAACTACTACTTTGCCCACACATTTTTTATTAATCGCTTAACTCTCTTACCCGGGTAGAAACAGTAATGAGCGTTGTTTTTGAGAAGCCTCTGGAATCAAAGCAGTGACCTCTGGCATGAGCGGATGACACTTTATCCGTCGCACTACTACACTTCATTTTTATATAATAAGCATCTACAGTATGTGTGAGCTTACCCAGGACAACAACTTCAATCTCAGCAGAATCTTCTCCATGCTTGTTGGCGACTATGATCTTGTACATTCCAGTGTTCTTACGTTCACAGTCTTTAATCTCCAGATTGGACTTCTTTGGCGCAGTAGTTATATTTACATTTTCACCAGACACAACTGGTACACTCTTTCCACTCTGTATCAAAAAAAAAATATTATCATTTCTTTTTAAAACCAATTTTAATATTAATGCGCTTGCTTTTTTTTCGCAAATTATAATATTAGTTTATATAAAACTAAATACTGCGTAAACTTAGCTGGCCTTTCTCTTGTAGCAGTAGAGCGCATACTTGACCCATATGGTATTAGTAGATACTTTAGGCTATTAAATCGCATATTAAGTTTTCAAAGAGCTTGCAGCAATATCTTTTTATATTAATTACAAATAAGATGACATTTCGGAATAAAACTGAATGTTTCAAGCATGAAATAAAATGCTGCGATAAAGTTTCTAAATAAATTGAATTAAATTAAAAGTAACAACTAATAAAGTATCGTACTGCCTGGCTATATAACTTTTTAATTTTTTATTATAATATTGCAAAATACTACAATTCATGCACTTAATACCCCCTTCATTGACACCCTAGTATATGTCTTCATTGACACCCCCAGTATGTCTTCATTGACACCCCCAGTATATGTCTTCATTGACACCCCCAGTATATGTCTTCATTGACACCCACCCAACCAGTATGTTTTCATTGACACCCACCCAACCAGTATGTTTTCATTGACACCCACCCAACCAGTATGTCTTCATTGACACCCAAATTAATCTAAGTCTTTCAATCAGCCAAATCTTACTGATCACTCTCATAAAATGTCTGTTCATATTTTTGTCATCTAAAAATATTTTGAAATGATACAGGGGAAGCTTTTTTTCGCAAATATTGTTATTCATTAATTGCTAACTAATGAATGTATGAATGAATGAATAAATTGTGAAGTGGCGGGTGAGTAATTTAAGGTAATCTGAGAACAAAGTCTGCTTGTATGTTTTATGATTTTACAAAAAATAAACCAATTGTTTATCTTGTATTAAACTTACATTTCATAAATACACAAAACATGTTTTTAAAGTAACCAGAAATATTTTGCAATATCCCTACCCCCAACCACCTATATGAATGAAAATATTCTACGCAATCAAACTACTTTTCATGCCTAGTTCGGCTTGGTAACTATAGTAATATAAACTCTATTTATTTGGAAGACGAACACAACATTGCTTATACATTTAACCAAAGCAGCACAGGATACAAATGGATTTAAATCAAATGTGACCCATAAGTGCAATAAATAAAAGTATTCATTGAAAGAAAGAAATTCACATACAATAAATTAAACAATACAATAAAATGAAGAAATAAATTAAAGCTTAAATGAAATTATAAAATGTAAAGAGTGAAACAGATTAAATTAAATTATAAATTGTAAAACCAAGATATATTGAAATGGAAGTAATTGAAGATCTGATAGCAGAGATGTGCATATAAAACATTTTAAATAATATTCAAACAATCTTAAATAAAATCAAAATGAACCTAATAAACTACCAGAGACTGTTGTAAAATCAAGATATATTGAAATGGAAGTAACAGAAGATCTGAGAAAAGAAATGTGCATAGAAAACATTAAATAATATTCAAACAATCTTGAATAAAATCAAAATGAATCTAAACATCTATTTATTAACAACTATTACAGTAATTATATTCAAAAGATGCCTACATACAGTTACCGTTTATCATAAACTACAATATTTTATGATTAAAATATTCTAGTAACTAAGTAAAACACGTTGGTTTCAAAATTGAAAGCTGGTAACTATGATAAAGAAGGGTGCACAAAACATAAATGTATGAATATCTAATCATAACAATGTGTAAATGGATAAATGCATAACAGATCTGTGAAATTTGTTTCAATCCAGCAATTGTTTTGAAGCCAGAAATGATAATTATATATTTTAACTCCAGTATATAATTCATACTGCCTGTAAATTCAGACTGAAGCATTTCATTTCAAATGTTCTGTACATTATGATCTGTGCGCCTTCCCAAAAAGCAGGTCTGAGCACTACGGTGTAATGATTAATTATCATTGATAATACAAGTGTACTATATGTATCTATACAATATAGATGAGAACAGCACAAAAGAACCACCAGGCAATGTAAAACTCTAAATATTTGATTCTGAAATTAAATATTTGATTCTGATATTTTAACATTTTTTGAAAGAAGTTTTCAGATATATATATCACTGTCCAATTTGCATTCATTTGAAAGCGTAAGGCCATGTTGACACAATGTATGTGAGTGTAGATAGATTTTGCAAGAAAACGACAAAAAAACTTCAGACCAAACTTTGTCAAACTTTCTAAACAGTGCATTTAGATGAGATATTTTGGTAAAGTACTGATGATGACCAAACCATGCCAAATATGTCATAAACAGAAACAGAAATTATACCATAATTATAGTAGCCCAATTATAATATCACCGTTACACTGTCTTTATCATTAAATACATTCAAAGCTAAAAAAGGACCATTCAGAATGACAAAATTTTTCAAAGATACAATTATGAAGGAGTTAATGTAACGCAATGTCGAAGTGAACATTTCTCCAAGCTTAATGGTATAATGGCTGATGAATTACAGTTTGGGTTTGGCTTGTAAGCTGGTGAATGATTCTACCGACAATATTGACAGGAAAATTTAATTATAAAATAAAAAAAGCTGAACTGTACAATATTAACAAAACAAAATAGAAATAAAATGAATATAACTAAAGAGATAAAAGTTATATATAGGTCAAAATACTACAAAAATTAAAATTCACAAAATTTAGCATATTTTATGTATTAAAAATGTTTAACAGGCAGTGTCTAGTCACAATTTCACTATTGTTCAGAAGGCATCAATGTGCTTGGTTTTGTTTGCTTGTACATAAATCATCTTGAAATACAATGTATTCCTATTTTCGATATAAAGATAGATTTTGTTATATCAATAATTATATGCAATAATTTTTACAAAATTGTATCGTTATACAACACAATAATTGTAAATAGTCATTCAGAAAAGAATTATGAGAGACAATGTAAAACAAATTGTTATCTTCCTTACATTCATTATACGTTCTAATCTCTATTTATAGAAACCTTATTTTTTTCAATGTTTATTTTGAAAATCACTTTTCCTTTTTTCCTTTATACATAAAAACATTCAATTTTTTTCTAATTTTCTTGAGACATTTTCCTGTACAAAAACATCCAAATGTCCCTCTGAACAATACTGCCTCAGACATTCGTATACACAACTACTATGTAATGTACAATATTTATAGCCAATACAATGCATTGCAGCATGACCTTCCAAGATTTGGATAACAGTCTTTGTGTTTTATAGATCCTCATACATGCACACAAGTTTTTATTTCCTAAATTTGTGTAAACAATTTCACTATAACTGAACTGTTTAATCAATACTGGCACCGGTATGCATGTTTTGACGTCGGCCTACGTACAAACTTTGATGAAGACTGTTCATGACTTATTTTATAAAAAGCATGTAACTACTTGATTTTCTGCATTCTAAGTTTGATAAAGATATCATATTATCTAAAAGCTGACATGCAGCAAAAAATGAATCTAAAAAAAAACTATAGTAAAGACTAGGATACTTAATATGACTGAATTGTAAAATGGCAAAAAAAAATAATTTTCACTCGGACATATATAAATATGTTATGATATTTTGTAAATTAAATTTCATTATTCACACAAGATTAAAATTGAACAAAAAATAAAAAAAAGACTGAATTACATAAATATCTTTTCAAACAAAGTGCTGTTTTGGGGAGTGTAGCTTATATAGAAATCAATATGTTTGATACATGAACTTTTGCCATACTAATATATTTGTATATTATTCGCACATAGTACAAAAAGGTGGGTAACGTTACAAGACGCATAGCAAGCAGTGTGTCATGTGGGTGTTAGAGATACAAAATGGACAACAAACGCATAAAATGTGCGCCCAGCAAACCCTTCTGTTTACCTCAGGTATTTTTCCAGTGTCGTCCTAGAAACACGAGTTATTTTAGTAATAGAAGAAGGAGGGAAAACAGAAAAGGAAACAAAATATGTGACATTAAGAAGTAAATTAAATTACCATTTATTCTCACGTATTAGGCGCGGTTTTTTTTCCAACTTTTAAGATCTTCGAGAAGGGATGCGCAATATACATAAGTAAAGAAGATTTCATTTTAACGTAATAATGAAATGTCCACTCAAAGCCAGACTGGATTACAATAAAGTTAACAAAATTATGATGCGCTCTATACACTTATATAGAAGAATTGTATTTTATTTCCTTAGTTCTTGGTCTTAAAACATAGATGCGCATTATACACGAATGCGTCTAATATGTGAGTAGTAACGGTAATAGAAAACGAAAGAATGAGGATAGATTCATACCTTATGTAATAAACAAAACATTTCTTATTCATTTACCAAGCTATAGTTCTTAGATTAAAATTTGACAGTTATAATTATTATGTTAACATTGATTTTCGGTCATTTGTATATAAATAAAGAATTCAGTTGATCCAAAACATAATTTTTTTTAACTTTAACAAAATCATTTCTTACAGAAATGTGAACATAAAGATTGAATATGCAATCTTACAATTATAATTTTTTATGTTTAAATTATATAACTCCAAATAACACCTACCAATAATCAGTAACACTTGTTATCAAAAAGGATAATAAATTGAATGTCCCTGATGATGTGTTATGTACCAGTAAATTGGATATCATAGATATCTATAAATGTAACATCAAACATTTTCAATATAAATTGCAGAACAATATTATGACATTTTTCATTTTGGTTCACAACAATTATCATCAACTTTTGATATATTATGTAAACAGAAGTACTGACAGACAAAGAAGTTTAATGAAATAACACTTTTCTGTTGATTACTGATTTTTTCTTAAGACTGAAACTTAAAAACACATTAATAAATGTTACAGAAATTATTTTATTAAAAGTTCCTGTTCTTCTATAAACTTGATATACCCTGAGATTAAGACTCAGACTCAAAATGTCAAAATTTAAGATTCAAACAAAATCTATCAAACTAGCAAATTACTGTATATTTTTTTGTATAAACAAATAGTTTTAATGATTAGTTAACAGAAAATGTCACAGGATCACATTTCTTACCCATAATTCATGTTTACAGAGCTTTGGAAAAGTGCTGTAATCTCAGACTCAAATTATTGATGAATTTAGGCCCAGAAGTACAAGATATTTGATTTGCTGATTATAGTACTGAAGCACTGACCTTTTATATATTTGAAGAGTGGTGGTCAGTACATAGCGTTTGAGAAAAAATACAAACCTTAATTTGACACCATAAGCATCTTATATACCAAGGACGTTAATACTCTTGTCTATTAATCCCAAATACTTACCTACCATTTTCCTCAAAATTTATACATGAATGCCTATATGTAGTTATAAAACCAGTCAACTGGTGAACTATACTCACAATCAGCTTGGCGCTCCATGTAGCGTCTGGTACAGGCTCTCCAACAAAGGAGATAGGAATGCTGGCCAACTGACCCCTTTTGATCTTGATTGGTTTGAGGGAATCCTTGTCCATAATTCTAGGCTTAACTGTGAACAACAAATATGGGGTTTTGAATATTGGAGCCAATGAACTGTAACACGAGTATCGGAATACACTTTTCATTGGATAATACTACGCGAGTGAAAATTTAAAAGAGAAAAGAACATTCACATTTATAGTCAAATTCCTGTGTTAGTGGTCTCATTTTTATAATTTTATTTTTAATCAACCTGTTTTAAGCAGCGACCTGTTGTAACTAATAAGGGGTAATTTTTGCTGTTTCCCTTGAATGACAGCTTACGACAGGTTTGACTGTAAATAAATATTATTCTGTATACCTTATTATAATCATGTTTCTTTCTATGCCTTGAATATTTTTTTATGAAAAGGCAGACAAAATTGATATAAAGAGCCAGTGCTGGAGAACGAATGCAGCTGTTTTATATAATTATATTTTCTTGCAGTAACTATGCCTTACACAATAATTGTTAGGAATAATCTCCACTTTACATTCAATCTAACAATAAGGTTATGTATTAGGTTGAAACAAACTGACATCTTTAAGAAGGACATCAAAGATCCAAAACTGCAACTGTAGTAAATGTAAGACTGTTAGAAGTGATCCAGACACCAGCTTAAAGTCAAGTCAGTACAACTTATTTCTCACCATAGAAAACATAAAAGTGCTTTTCTGTTATTATTTGTTAATCTGTAAACCTTAAGTTATATAGTTAAGAAATTGTTATACAGTAGCTGTAAGTAAATTTTCTCCCTGTATATCTCTTTAATATTGATTATAATTGGTCAGACTGGTTCCCTGTTTAAATTTATATTTTCCAAATTGTAAACAATTGATTTAATAATGATTTGTATTCTGGTATTAAAATATTGACAAGCAAAAAGGTTTGAATATCAGCGATTGATTGTTCTTGCATCATTCTACACAGTTGTATGTATGACAAAAAGATCAAGTAATTAATAATATTGCATTTAACAAATATTTCTTGCTGGGTTTTTTTGTTTTGTAATTAATTCTTATCAATTTCATCGCCTATTAAACAATTACAAATTTACTCCAATTTCATTTTTTACATTTGGTAGACATGGTTTGATCAATATAAAAAATTGGATTTCAACAACTTGTCAGGTCAATATTAAAAAGAAAGTTTGAGAAGACATCACTTTCACATGAGTACAGGACAAATACACACAATTTTAGTATCTGTGTAAAACATGTTCATGTCCCATATATGGCAAAAATGGAACAATAAAAACAAGCATCAACTGACACCTTGAGTAAGTTGTCAAATACATGTATGTACCACAAAGGCACCAACAACTTTCACATAACATTTACGATCAAACATTGAGATTGTACTCTTGGACAGTAAAAACCAACCTACACTTAGTACTTACTCTGTTTAGCTTGGTAACAAAAACAAAAAATATAGTTACTTTTTTATTATTTCTTAAAATAAAAAATGGGTACTTATTGTATAAAATGTGAACAGTGTCAGCTAACAGAACCTATCACAGTACAGGATGAATAATTAATTAAATCTCTATCTAATATTAAATTTATTGCTGGATGACAATCTTCCATGGACTTTTATGGATTTTTCTCACACCCTTTTTTTGGTAACTATGGTATTGACCTTTGCAACCTTGAACTTTAAATCAATGCAATGTGTAATAAGTGAATCCAATATTTATATAGCATTTCAATATTTGTGTAAAATGTTTCCTTGACCTTTGATTTAAAATAGGTGCATGACTACTTAAAAAAGTATTAAATTTTGTAAACAAATTAAATATTGCAAATTTAATTGTCCAGCAATAATGAAAAAATGACAATAATTTGATGGCCACTAAATGATAAAGATGTATTACCTTGACCTTTGACTTACCTGGATGATCAATACAAGTCACTGTCTCATATTACATTGATTGTTTATAATACATATTGATACAAGAACCAAAAATGCAATTAAACTCAACTCAAATTGTTTTTTTTCTGCCACAGCTATTTCTAGCTTTCAGAAATAAATAGATATAAGATTTATTTAACTCTGAAACTTTAGAAAAATATAATCTTAATGACATTACCATGCAATTTTGTAAATAGGATTATGTACCTTTTCTTGCCTTTGTTCTGACAGGTGGCGACACCTCGCTAGGTTCAGAGTTGCCAGCCTTGTTATGGGCCATGACTCTGAACTCATAATCCTTGCCCTCTACCAGACCTTCAACGGTGCCATTAAGTGACTCCCCTGGTACTTCAGTACCCTATAAAAGTTGTATTATGGATATAAAAATAGAGGCAAATCTTATTTAATGTACATGTAACTGAAAATCCCAAAACAATAATTGATTGGTTGAATATTTAGCGTCATTTTAATGCCATCGAGGGCTAACAGATGATCAGTTAACCACTGTTTCCTGGGATCCCGGATGGTTAACCAGTACTCGAGCACACCCCATCAACTGAGTAACTGATTACTTTCCCACTTGAATCAGTGGTGAGAGACGAATGATAATGAGACACAATGTTGTATATCAATCATCACGGAAACTTGCCGGATGGGGATTTAAACTCATGACCCCCAGATTGATAGTCAGATGTGTAATTGACTGAGCCAATCAAGATATAGCCATGCAACGAATCGGTAAACATATTACACTAGCTTATTATCAAAATGATGTCATGGGTTTATAACAATCCTACACCGTAAATTATGTGATATACTCTAAAATTGTGTTTATAATTAAATGGAACACTGAAGTGGTACTCAGTATATGAATGTAATGTTTGAAAATGTTTAAACATTATTCTTAAGCTATATATAAGTATTCAACACGTGTTCCCTGCATTAAAATATTTTTTACAAAATAATTTTTTTAGATATAAATTAATATTTGTGTCAGAGAATATAATTGCATACCGGCTTCCAATCTTTGCCTTTTTCTCTGACTTCCAGAATGTATTTATCTACTGGTGCCCCATTCTCTTCATCTGGGGGTAACCAGCCAACCTCAGCATAGTCCTTGTCATAATCCAAAATCCTGGGTTCCTTTGGTGGGGAAGTGGGGTCTGAAATAATCCAGTAACATAATTATTTTTTTATATAGAACTTAAGTGTTTAATTTCAAATGTTTATTTTGGTAAATGAGAATTAAATAATACTGCAACAGAATATTACAGTCATCCTTATGTAACATCTTAAATATCCCTGACACATCATTACAACTGGTTCTGTATTCTATATAGCATATCCAGTTTTATTTGTGGAAAAAGACCTCCGAATGAATCCGAGCAGAACCACAGTACTTCTGTTAGTGACTGGCAAACTTTCTCATATAATGTTTTTGGAGCGAGCTGTACTTGAACCTACTACATTAGCAGTGAGAAGAGATCTTGAGACGGTGCTTTAAACCAAGGCAGACCCGGCTCAGTTTTCACAAAACATCTCAACTTCAGTCAGCACTTGAGCTCAAATTTCATTATCATTTAACATTATCATTTCTGACCAGTTCCTATGTTACTGTCCATCCCCCAGATCAGTTAGGGGTGATGCGGACATCAACATTTTTTTTTTTAAGTTTTATATCTACCTGGTGCAAATATTAAATTAAAATAACCAAGAATGTATTCAGACACTTTATCTTGTCACACCACACAGGGGCATAACTCTTGCAAGGCTTCCCTTTTTGCCTGCATGTTTTGATATCCCATCACTAGTTTCAGACAGAAATATTTGAAAAGTAATATCTTCATATCAGAATCAGAATATGAATTTGATTCCTGAACAATGAATTCAACATGGCAGAGAGTCCCTTCTAAGACAAGATATGTCAATTAGTAAGTTCGTTGAGCTAAAGTATTCTTATAGTTTATATATAAACAAATTTACCCCATGGATCCTTAGCAACAATTTCATCTTCAGCCTCGAGCCAGTCTCCTTGACCCTGGTCATTGACAGCTGCAACGCGGAATGTATAACGGTTGCCTTCCTTAAGATCAGCCACATCTATCTCAATGTCATCTGTGTCGCATACCTATTCACAAACAAGGAATACAATTCAATACATTCAATACACCAAACGTACGCATAGTATTTATAAAATGATAACAAATACAGTCTACATTTGTATTGTGCATAAGTATTTACCCAACACTCATGAATATTCTGTGCATATCCGTAAATTTATTTCTGAAGTTTGAACACAATACTATATATAAAGCATAAATAATCAGCAGCAAATTGTGCACTAAATAGATTTTATATTATTATTGTTGTTTTTTAAATTTCATTCTATATAATGAATATATTTATAACAATGTGAACATAGTATTGCACTTTTAACACTGAACCAATTACTTTCATGCACTCATTATGTTACACTCGAAGATATACGAAGAACAATGTATCACATTAAACCCGTAAAACAAACCTTTTTCCAGTCTCCATCAGACTCCTTCATCTCCACAACGTAGCTTGTGATTGGAGAGCCACCATCGTCATCAGGTTTGTCCCACAAGAGGGCAGCACGATCACAAAATATGTCCACAATATCCAGTGGACCTTTAGGCTTACCAGGTTTATCTATAGTAAGAAGAAAATTCAATGCAAGATGTCATAATTGTCTAACTTTTGTACAAAACACAAAAACACCATCATCTACCCCCTGATGGCACCCTGACACAGTTATTGCATCCTTATGCTGCCCACTTTGACACAGTGAGCTAATTAGAGTAACAAATCGCTTTTGTGAGTGTTATTGAATTCCAGCCAATGGTTGCCGAGAAATAGTGACAAAAAAAAAAAAATTGAAAGGGCCACAGCACATTGAAAATTTATTCACGTGCAACAGGCTTATGATATACACAATAACGCTTGGTACCAATCACTCTTGTAAAGTTTAATTGAATTCGAGCCAATGGTTGCCGAGAAATAGCGACCACAAAAAATATGTATGAAAAATACAAAGGGCCACAACTCATTCAAAAATTTTTTTTGCGCAACATGCCTATAATATGCACAAGTAAGCCTGGTATCAGTCACTCTTGTGAAGTTTCATTGAATTCCTGCCAATGGCTGCTGGGAAATAGCGATCACAAAAAATTGTCCACAGTAGGACAGACCGACTGAAGGACTGACAAGCACAACTCCTATATAACTCCCATATACTTTGTATCTGGGGGTATAATAAAATTGGAGAAGCAATTAATTTGTTATATTTTTTTAGCTATGTTTTGAAAAAAGTGTATGCATGTCAGCCACTATTGTGCAAATGAAAGTGAACTGTCATGTTATATATGACAAATGCAACCTTCCTTTAACTTACCAAGTACAATAACATTGACGGGGACCTTCTCAGTGCCCACCTCATTGGTAAGTGTGAGTATGTACTCCCCGGAGTCCTCCCTTACTACATGTGGCACATTCAGATGTGAGCTCTTCTCCTTTGTCTCAATGTCTGTCTCCTGATCTGTCAGCTCTGTTCCGTCCTTTGACCACTGAGCTTGAGGTTTGGGTGTTCCTGCAGCACAAATCACATAAACCATATATATTCATAAACACCAGCTTTATATAGTCTAATTGGAAGTTTGTGCACATCATAGTTTCTATTTGGCAGCTTAAATTATGTGTAAAAGGAAATTCAGACACTTGTTTACTTATGAACCTAGTAATCAGATGCAGGGTTTTAATGCACCCTTCAGTTGTAATCTTGGCATCCTTCAGGTTGCGACACAGCGGGTACTTGGACATTTCACTCTGAAAAGCCCAGATAATGTAATACCTTGCTGGTAAAAACCCTACAAATAGCTTTTTGCCACCAGGGAACAAATTGTTATTATTGTTGTTGCTGACATTATGTCATGCTAGTTACTTTCTTTGTCTTCCCATTCTTGCTAGTTTCCAATGCCCTGGTAAAATATGGGTAATCACTCCATAAGATCCAATACTCCCCGCCAACATACACCACTACAAATGCCAGGCTATTTTTAACCTCAGTTAATAATCCCAAACTTGCACGACACGGTGGGGGTGTTGATGCTGTCCCAGACTGGGGGTACTTGGGTAACAAATTACTGGTGCACATGTAGACCAAACATAACATTATTGATTAATGGTTTTTGATATATTTTCCTCTACTGTATACTGACCTACAAATGGTACATCTATCTGCAGTTTCTCTCCTTTCTTAAGGATTATTTCTTTCGGTACCTTACTGAAGTCAACCTTTGGAGGCTTTGGTACTGAAATCAAAATGATATCATCAGAACTGAATCAATGTCAACTTCTGGAGGCTTTGGTACTGAACCGAAATCATATTATCAGAACTGAATAATTTTTATCTTTCTTTATTATCACTTTATACAGTAGAAGTTTGATGGCTCCAACCAAACGGGACTGGACAAAATAGTTCCGAGTTATGGGTTGTTCAAGTCATGTATTATTCAACGTCATACATGACATGTACATCGAAATAGGGATTTTGCCGGATCCAGACAAGTGGTTTGAGCTATATGTGGTGTTCCAGCCATCCGTGTTTGGGCCAATGAAGTTCTGCTGTATTTATAACCTTTTCTTATCTTATTTCTATATATTTAACCGAACACTGAAATGTAAAACTGAGCTACTAGTAATTATAGGAAAGAAAATAATTATACTGAAAAATCTAATTATTTCAGACACATACCTTGTGAAAATGTTAACAGTTACCATCACGTTCAAATAAAGAATTATGAAATAATAACCACTGCGATCAATGTAATAATAGAGACAATTATACAGCATATATGTGTACCTCATCAAAGAGTCAAAGTATAAATTTCTTAAATTTAGCTATATACCCTAAAACTTCAAAACTCCTGAAAACTTGTAAAATATTTCAACATTATAGTTACAGATAACATTTACATTGTTGTGATAAGTAAGTTATAAAAAGGAAAGTTAAGTGTTACTAGTGTCACCAAGGTTACTTACACTCTTCTACTGCGACCTGACACTTAGTTGAGCGTTCCCCTATCTTGCACTCATACTCTCCTGCGTCTTCCTCGGTCAGGTTCTTCATTACCATCTTATGGGCCTCTCCCTTCTTCGAAATTTCAATACGTCTGAAACATTGTTTTATTTTATAACTTATACTATAGTATTTTGGTTCTCAATTTACATATCTAATAGAATATATTGTATTGTGTTGTATGCCGTCTACTTTTTATTACTCAAACTATCTTTGACCTATGAATTTAAATACTTTATCAAAAAGCCTGCTTAACCCTTTACTTCATATAGACATTTTTGGACACCTCTAATATAGACGCCTTTTGACACCTAATATAGGCTTTTGAATGATTGGGTGAATTATATTTATATTAACTGACAGAGTGGAAAACAGTGCAGGAAGTGTTCAGTTTGCTAATTAACACTAACATGTTCTGTGTCCAGATTATATCACTTATAAATGTATGTATTTACATGTTTAGGGTGTCTAAATGGTGTAAAATGTAAAAAAACAAAAACATATTCTCTTCCCATCTTTATGACCATGGATCCCCTTCTTAACATTGGATGTGTTGTTGTTGTTTTATGGTATTTAGCGTCTCTATCAACATTTTTTCAGTCATATTGTGATGGTATCTACTTGAGACAGTAGAATACCCTATCAAGTCACACATAATACCGACACTGGGCAGACTAGACCCAGAACTGTCCTCCATGTCACACACATCAAAACAATTACCACCCAGTAACTGCCAAAATCATATACAGCAATTTTCAAACAGGTTTGCAATGGAATTTTAATTTCTTTAAAATCAATTAAGTTTTATTCATATTTACACAGAAAGATTCAATATAAATGTAACTTATAAACTGCGAGCTATTTTCTCTTGGAAGAAGAAAACTTTCATATACCATAAAATGAATGCTTTCCCACATTCCAATTCCCATAATCCTCTCTCCCTCCCTTTTTCTCTTTGATCTCCCTCTGTTATCAGCCTTCCGAACCCCATCCCAACTCCTCACACACACACTGTGGCAAGTAACAATAGAAAATATTCAAACAAAATAAACCCGGCAACAGCTTCTGTCATGATTGATATATGACATTGCGTCTCATTATCATTCGTCTCTCACTGCTGATTCAAGTGGGAAAGTAATCAGTTACTTGCAGAGATGGTGTGTGCTTGAGTACTGGTTAACCTTTCAGGATCCCAGGAAACAGTGGTTAGGTTAACTGATCAGCTGTTAGCCCTCGATGGCATAAAAACTATGTTAAATATTTGATCAATCAATCAATCAATCAATCAATCAATCAATCAAAACAATTTTATGCTATACTCACCCATCATCTTTATCTAGAGGTTTACCATCTTTCAACCACTGGACAGGTGCATTGTGTGGGTTGGATGCTTTACAGTCCAACATTAAAGTTCCCTTTTCTCGTTCCTTCTTGTCTTCCAGTTTCTTGAAGAATTTGATATCGGCTGTAATGCAAATAAAAACGGATACTTTGTCATCATTTACAATATTAGATATATATATATTTCATTTTTGGAGATTTGTATAATAATGTAATTAACTGGTTAATTTTAAAATAAGACCATTTTAATCAAACTTGCATTTTGTCTCACATTAAATTTTTTGGAAAGGTTTTCAATTTGATTTGTCAATGATTGTACATCAAATGTTACTTAATTGCTACATTGCATCTCCTGAAAATATCTAAAATCAATATTTTGTGATTTTAAGATATCCTCTTAATGCTAAAATTACCAAGTAGGAAATAAATAGTCTTTCAGAAGTAACATGGGACTTATTTCCCATCCCAATACAAACATCTACAGAAGTAATCACAGGTTCCCTCAACATATACATACCAGTGTGTTTGTAACCCGTTAGAAGTAAAATCTATGTAAAGTTCTTTCTCAGTAGGAAGGAAGAGTATTTCATCCCGTCAAGCTATAGGTTCTGGGTTGGAATCCCCCACTGGTTACATATACATGTAGTTCTCTTTTTTTTAAGTTCCACATATTGAACTCCAATTGAAACATTTTGTTAAAAAAAAGATGTTCTGTAAGTGTATTCTAAATTTGTTCTCGAATACCAGACTAAAATTTTTTAACAACTACATTGATCTTCTGTCAAAAAGTGTGAGATCACACTAGTTTGAGAATTTCATCTCAACCATAAGGTCAGAAAGAAATATCATGCACCAGTTAACTTGAAAATCTGGTATGATATATCAATCAATACAATAGCAATCTTATAATTTGTACTCAAACAAAATGTTTAGTACACAATACACAACTTACGTTCAACGAAAAGTCTAGCGTGTGTTTCCTTGTCCTGCATTCTACAGCTGTACTTGCTCTCGTCCTTGTTGCTACAATTCTTAACCACGAGACGACGCTTGTGTCCGTCCTTCCCAAACTCATACTTGCCGCCAGCTTTGAGTTCCTGTAGTAGATATTTACAATAATTGCTATGTATCATTTACCTCAATCACAATACAGCCTGATTACTTATTAATTCTAATTTATTAAAAATGTTTCATTGCCAGTAATGCAGGCCAACCCGTCATCATCTATTTTCAATTATTTTCAAAGTTACCTCAAGCATTAAGGTTGATAAAGATGTCCTATACAACATCTAACCAATGTTGCTTGCAGAATTTGAAACTTGATCTGATGGCAATATTTATTACTGTTGCCTTACCCAGGAAATGAACTCACAAACAAGCTCTGGGCTTTCTTTACAATCAAGCCAAACTAATTAGTGTCAATTAATTAAGTGTAGACTTGATAATGAATACAATTCAGAAAATGTTTAGTTTATTGGTCCCAATGGATTAAAAACTCATAATTATTTTCATGACATAATACTTATAAATCATTCTGACTTATACTTGTACATTTTGAAACAACTAGACAGCCAAAAATAATAACCTGTTTCAGTAATATATTGGGGAAATGTTGCTTATCTCATGAATCAATGCTGCTTTTGTATAGTGTTAAGCGTTGCTTTCAAAACATTTTCAGTCATATTGCGACGGTGTCTACTTGAGACAGTATTCTGAGCACTGCCACACTGGAGAGTCATGTCACAGACACATGGTATGATATGACACCCAGTCATATTATACTGACACCCGACCGACCAGACCTAGACCTATCCTCTAAATGCATAGCACCAAGCGAGGAAGCTTTTAAGTACCTGTTTCAAGTCTTTGGTGTGACCCGGCCAAGGATCAAACCAATGCTCTTTCACATGTGAGGCAGACGCTCTACCACACTCAAGTATTTCTCACAAAAATTAAAATTAACAGAGAAATAATGTTGTGTAAAGGCATCTTAAAATCAGACTTTTTTAAATCCTTTTGGTGAAATAGTGTTTTAGATATTTCTATCGGGAAAAGGGCGTCTTCTGATAAACTTAGGTCAAGTTACAAGAAATTGGGAAATGTCTGCTTGCAGAGAAGGTGAGAAGTGGTACAAATGGAAACACAGTTACGTGTACAATATTAAAAGATAAACATTACAATATTGATAAAAATGATCGATAAAGTGGTTAGGAAGGCTAATGAGAATGTCATATATGGAGCTGAAAATTAGAAGATTGATTAGGAAATAAAATGGCTGAAATAATATATTACAGAAATTAATTTTTAGAAGTGAAGTTAGAATGCTGCGACAGCACAGAGCATATAGCGCAACAGTTAACACTTATATTAAGTAATTCCTAAAGTACTGTAAACAGGTGGTTCCCATGTCTCAGTCAATTCTGTTCTATTCTGAATCATATCTCATTTTAACTCATTTGCTGGTATAGATATTTTGCAAACAATTGTTGAATGGGTGGTTAAATATAAAAGCAAGAAAATGGTGTTAAATAGCTGAAATTTGTATTTTGATTTAAACTTTTATGTTGAAGTCAAATTTGGATATTTTTTACTTTTTATTTTTGTTACATCACAGAAATCTGAAGTTTCTTGTATTTTGTTCCAAGTTTAATGTCATTGTCAGATGAAAACATTCAATAAGTGCAAATGTAAACTTTTTTTTTCACTAATGGAAAGATAGGAATGGTGGATTACGTGGCCGAACCACACCAAAAAGAATAGTATAATATAATAGAATAATATATATTATACAGACTTGTACTAAAAATTCTCTTTTTTTAATTCGTAATTCATGAATTAAGTTGTAATTAGGCCAAAGTCAGCAATTTGATTTCTAATTAACTCAGAATTTATATATTTATACAGAATTGCTTGAGACTAGAAATAAGAAAAAATAACAGTTGCAGAGTTTTATACAAAAGCAAATGCATAGTCTAAATTTTGATATTCTTCTTTTTTATTTTATTTTAAACTGTTCTTCAAGAAAAATGGAACATTTTTTTTACAAAATGATCTATTTTCCATATTCATATATACAAAAAAGTTACATACCGATTACTTGTTTTTGTTTCAGTGAATTATCATTTTTTACTTTTTTTTAAGTTTGAAAACAATAAAATAACTTTTTTTTATTTATAATTTTATTATTTTTAACAGTGAAATGACCAAAATTAATTCACTGTGAAATCAACAATTCATCAAAAAGTATAAAAAAACAGCTTTTAAATGAAAAAAAGTAAGAAAGAAGCATCAAAGCTATTTGCTTAAGCAATTGCTGGCTTTAATTAATGAACATGTTAATTGATGGACGGTGATGGTTAAATAGACACGGAGTGGAATATTTACCACAAAATTTCCGCTATCTTCCTGTAACGTTGACAAACAGTGAAGAGAAGAAGAGAAAGTACAATTAAAAAGTATACAAGATTAAATGCTGTCATCTGCCTTCTACATAACTGCAGTACATATATTATAATTGATCATTCGTCATACAAATACTATAACAGACATGCTGACCAAACAAATTCCAAGTCAATCAATATAAGCTACTACATATAACCAGTATGACCTTCACCTCAACGACCTTCACCTTAGCTATTACTTTAATTTATCATTTCATTTTCTACAGTTTAGAAGCATATCTTTATGCTTAGAATTGATTATATTGTTCTTTCAATATTTCAACGTACAATTTTTAGTATATACACATTATTATAACTAATTATTATTGTATGACTATTGGTAAAAAAGTAAACACAGAGCTTGAGATTTATTATCACAGCTACTCATCCTCTCTTTCCAAATATTTTTTCAATTGCTTCAAATCAAATAAATATCAAGGTAAGTGTCTTAAATCTTGCTTTTTATGAAGAAAGGCTTACTTGTCATGACGGGCGCAAAATGGAATTTACAACCCCGATACGTCTCAAAGCAGTACAAATCAATGGACAATAGTTTTTGGAATGCAAAAAGTGGGCAGTTTTATTTTTCAGAATAACTAAATGTAAGAAAAGGGGGAAAAAAATCTTGTCAACTGATTGGCTACGCCATGGTTATGTAGTTAACACCACTGGATCCTTCTTTCTCTTTGATTTTGTTGAAATAAATAAAGTGTTGATAGACATATACAGGAGCTAACTAGTCTAATGTTTGTGAACTAATCATTCATTGTACAAACACTACACCCGACATGCTGAGTGCGATCCAATCAGACTGGGCTCCATATTCCATTTCTACAAAGTGTATTAATTTCTCATCAATTTCATTTTGATTTTTTTTTTAAATACTACTTATACATATGTCAACAAGCATTTTAACTCATAAGCAAGCAAATTGTCACCTGCTGCATTCCCATGCAAAGTGCAGATGGCTTCTCCTTCTCCTCCCATCTCCTTGCGGTTTCCTCATACCAATTTAACTTTTCCAAGTTTTATGGTGCAACGATATTGGTAATGCATAACCTGAAATCTCACAATTTTTTTTCTTCTAGTACCAAGTACCTTTGCAGTCACTCTAGCCCTGTTTGACCTTTATACTATGACCTATAAATTGTAGTCAACATCACAATGCATCATGATGAACGCCAAAATAAACAATTCAAAGACACAAATACACTGTTTGTGTTATGTCTGTTAGCTTTAAGTTTAAAAAAAGAAGATGACTGTGACCTACCTTTTCCTCTCTCCACCAGGTGACCTCTGCCTCAGGGTCACTGACGTCACATTCAAAGACAGACCTCTGTCTCTCCTTTGCTTCAACATCTTCTAGTTTTTTCATGAACTCCCATGCTGGTTCTGTAAGGTTATAAAAGTACATATATGTCACTACATAATCTTCGACACGAAGAAGGAGGCAGCTAAACAGCAGAAGCATGTATTGTCAACTGTGAACCATTTTACACTTGTAAATTGTTTTTCAAATAAGTAACTTAAAATGTAGCCCTGTAGCTGTTAAAGCAACCACTGCTTCCACTGCTTACTGTTTCTATTTAAATCAACCATGTCATTCAAAAGAAGCCACTTTTTTCCCCGAATGTGTTAATATTTAACTAAGACAACCAAAACTAAACTTCTGGTGTAGGAAATATTTTTATAAATATGAAAAAAAACCAGGGGATCGTTTCTAGGTCCTGTTAATCGGAGATGTCTACCAGGCACTTACCGTCACATTTGAGGTCACATTCAGTGATGGCCTCGCCGACAGTGATCTTGCATTGATAATGACCTTCATCTTCTTTGGTCATCAATGGGAAGCTCAGAATACAGCGGTTCTCACGACGACGGATCTCTGTGCGACCACCCTCATACTGTGAATATAAATCAATGAATTTCAATGAATAGTTCTCAAAATTGTTAAATAAAACTAAAAACTCCAATGCTGTGTAAGGGAACTTTGAGAGCCAGGAGTACATGGAAGTCGACGGAACCAACGGTTTAAAACTTAATTTATATCAATTGTGAATCAAGATCTCACAACTTGGATAAATCGCATTTGAAGTCCTCCTGGGTGGAACTTGTACTAAGCATTTGCTGATAAAATATCTTGGTCAAGAATCAGTGGTGAGAGACAAATGATAATGACATGCAATGTCGTATATCAAACACCAAAGAGATTGTGGCCAAGTGGGGATTCAAATTCACGACCCCTGGATTGAGAGTCAGATGTGCTTATGACTGAGCTATTCGGTAATATTACTCAGAGCCATAAATGTAAAAACTCTTTTTAGCCAAACATAACTTTTCATCTGTTGTAAAGTTAAATCAATGCATGCTTGAATCATACAATATACTGAATGTACAACAAAAGTATTGTACATTATCATTAGTTATTATCTAAGGACAAAAGCACAACTGTGAGAACTGCATAATATAAATAAAGAGATGCATGGAGTAAGCACTGCATTAAGTATGTGCTGGTTGGTATTATAAACATAAACCATTTAAATGAATATTTATTGACCAGTTGTGTTGTAAGTTCAAAGGGTCGGCACCTAGGATATACATATCTGGCAATAAGAATGTGAATTCAACATTTAAAATGAAGCAGCTGGCACTTCTTTTTTTTTTTCAACTACAAAAAAAACATAACTGTGATAGTAAATAGTTTTAATGACTTGTTTCAATGCAACAAGGCAAATTAAGATTTTTAGGAAAGCCAGTATGGTATGAAATTTTTCTTTTAATGAAATAAGATTGGCAATGAAAACCTTGATGAATCTCTCTTTTAGTTTATAACACGGCCAAGTACCATAGTCAAATTTAATTAAAATATCTTCAGAATAAAAAATGGTGGGTTTTATTTCCGATTAAATCTTAATATATACTTCAGCCGAATTTATAAAAATGTTTCCTTAACTTAATAATAAAATAATAGATTGTGGGAACAAAAGATAGTGACGTCAAGAGTAATGAAAATTAAAAAATGATACAACATTTAAAGTTAAACGAGTTCCATTAATAAAGAAGGCTAATTAAAACTTTTTGATCAATAAAAAAGGTAAATACAAAACAACCCTATCTCCTTTCTTAGTCTATATTGAGGTAGACCAGTTTGCCACTAACCCCTCAATTTGAGACAAAAATCTGACGGACGCATTTGAATACAAGTGTTGCAGTCACTGGCCACATTGTCTCCATTATAAACAAAGTATTGTTTTTTTCTAATGAAAATGTCACTTATTTTGTTCAATACACAGAAATATTTGAACCATAATTTCTAAAGAATTTAAAAACTATATTTTGTTAACTTGAATCATTTATAGAGCTATAGTTTAGTAATATCTCAACATTTAATGCATTGATTTAGTAATGATCAATATCTTTCTTATATTATCTTTATGAATTATGTTAGATTACGGACATCGGATTTATTGACAGAAAGTCTCCAGGGAGGGAATGTGATATATGGTTTGAGAGGATATTATACAGTTATACAGGCAAGAATTTAATTTATAAAATTTATTCATACAAATATCTGTGACAGTACTGAGGTATTTAATCAAATGTATGACCATACTGAGGTGTTTATTAAATGTATGACCATACTGGGGTGTTTTATCAAATGTATGACCATACTGAGGTGTTAAATCAAATGTATGGCCATACTGAGGTGTTTAATCAAATGTATGACCATACTGGGGTGTTTAATCAAAAGTATGACCATACTGAGGTGTTTATTAAATGTATGACCATACTGGGGTGTTTTATCAAATGTATGACCATACTGAGGTGTTAAATCAAATGTATGGCCATACTGAGGTGTTAAATCAAATGTATGACCATACTGAGGTGTTTATTAAATGTATGACCATACTGGGGTGTTTTATCAAATGTATGACCATACTGGGGTGTTTTATTAAATGTATGACCATACTGAGGTGTTAAATCAAATGTATGGCCATACTGAGGTGTTAAATCAAATGTATGACCATACTGAGGTGTTTAATCCAATGTATGACCATACTGAGGTGTTTAATCAAATGTATGACCATACTGAGGTGTTTAATCAAATGTATGACCATACTGAGGTGTTTTATCAAATGTATGAAAAATAAATGAAAATCAACCAAAATCTCCATGCCACTTTTATCACTGAGCTTAAAACTTTGAGTCAGGCTGCAATTAAATATCTGAACCATCCATGAACATTTGGTCTTCAACACTGTCAATTTTGGCCTACATTCAATTAACCTATAAACTTCAACAGTGATAATGGCTTTAATAAACTTAATTCAGTGGAAATGATTGGCTGATCTGCATAATTAACTTCATACATGCCATTTAAATGTTGTCTAAGCTGTAATCCAATGTGAATTGTTATCGGAATGATAACAAAAACTGAGTTCCAGGCAGAGAGTAAAATTGTTATTATTGCTTAACAGTAACCTTAGTGGGAAATGTAATAGATAATATAAATGAATGGTTCCAGTTTTTCTTCACCAATACTCATGTAAAGGTTGCATTGCAAATTGGGCATAATGAAGTTTACCTTATGAAAATTCTAGGGCTTTATGCCAAGGCTTTACCCTAAATGTCGCGTTACTTTACAGAAATTTAGCTTGAAATCTCACTCATCAGCTCATCTAAAATATATTCTGCACTCAATTAAGTCGTTGACAAAATATTGTAATCTGGAGAGATTTATCATATCCAATGACAGTACAACTTCAGATAAAGATAATGTCAATAAAGACATTTATATTTCCTTTTATAAACGTTTTGTGTGTGTGTTAATATTGATAAATACCTGTGTCATTTTGATTTTAGACCCTTAAAGGATAAAGTCATCACAAAACAGCTCAATCAGTAATTTAAGTGGAGAAACATCTCTTTTCAATTTCCTAAACCTGCCATTATTCATTTCAAGTAGACTTTTATTTACTTTAATACAATTATCTAACATTAGTTTAAACAAATTAGCGTGTGTATTAACTTTGATTCTGCTTGAATGCCTGTGAAAACAAATATAGATTAGACAGAAAGATATCAAAGTGACAGCTGATTTGACAAATGATGACAGAGAAATATTTGTGAATCCTAATTGTCACATGTGAGTACCTAGTGAACTAGAGGTACAGGAGATGGAGGTTCCTACATATTTTAACAAAAACAAGAAGTGTTTTGTTGCTTTAGTTTCAATGATTTGTAATGGGTTGAAGGTTCATCTTCAGTGTTCTGCAGTGGTGGTAAGAGATATTAATTTAGAAATTTTAGGGTTGTATTTACCAACCATTCTTGAGAATATTCTTAGACTTAAGCTTGAAAATCCAAATTACAACTTAGGATATCTAGTTTACCATGACAGATAGAATAATTGTGAGAGTGTATTTGATTACATATACATGCTTGCAAATTTTGGACTCAAATAATTGTCTCTGAGTGTGTGTTTTCAAAATTGATTCTTGAGTTCAAGTCTAAGAACATTCTTGAGAATGGTTGGTGATTACCACCCCTGTATTTCAATGCACTGAAGAAAGTTTTGTTACAAGTGTGAATGAATATGGACCAATTCCAAGTTGAAACCTGAATATGGTGCTATAGAAATTAAAATTATTATAATACATATATCATAAAATTAATACTTTTTTTACAGAAATATTGATTGTTGTTTTTAATTGTGTTGTAGGGGAAGACACAACATGAATAAACTTTATCAACAATCTGATACCATGCTATGGAGGGACATTGTTGCCCCAGGACACCAAAAACAGGTAAACACCTTATTTATGTCAATTTTGTATTTAAAATTATTTATTTTACTTTGAATGTGAAACAAGTTATTACAATTCACAACCCACAAACCTCCGACCTTATGTCTGGTGCTCTACCACTAAAGCATGCATTCTAACACTGGAATTTTATGTTTGAAATGGAATTGTAAATATTTTTTATGTTAACTTTTATGTTAAATTTGCTTAGCAAGTTGTCCCCAAAAAGGATTATAGTTCAAATGGTTTACTATTATATTAATTACCATCCAACACCAAACAAAGCTTCTTGTAGTGGAAGTGACTCCCACTGTTTTAAAGGCTTATTCCAAAAATATCCTTCACCCAAAATCCTAAATTCTTGCTCTTTATAGTTTCCTAAGTTTCTTCAACAAAGGTGATATACAGGCTCCAATTTAATCTATCACACCATTTCGACATATGTTAACATAAATATATTATATATATATATTATGTATTATTTAAATAAACCAGATGTACCCGTCAATATCATTTTGAATCGGACAACTGTTGTACCATAACTTTAATATTCATGTAAAACTTATACAAAACAAAACTGTTGATATCCATTTTTTAAAAAAAAATCTAAGCTAACATGTCTTTATTTAAACAAATTATTTTCAATCTTAAAATTTAACAACTGATTTCATTTCACCTCTAACCGTCAGCTGTGTCATACAAATATATCACGATCAGCTAATTAGTGTACAATTAAAAATGTACTTATCTATGACCACAAAAAAAGAAATCAATAGATAATCTGATAACTTTCTGTATATAAATATTTGATCTTCATTTTAACATCTCAATATATTCAAAATTAGAGCTATTCAAATTCAATTGACAACTATTCAATTTGATTTTAAAAGATTTAAATTATTTAAATTAATTGATTTGATTTTACAACTGCGATAGATCTTACAAACTCCTACAAACTGAGATTGAGGTTCAGATTGTTCTGCGCTTTATTATTCAGGTTCAATAGAAGCTTGGCAGACTTCTTACGCGCACATTTGTATTAGCATTGTCGACGTTCGCCACACTATAACAATAGCTTTGTAGAATAGAGTAAAGCTTTAAATGGGGAGAAAAGATTGAAATAAAATCATTGCAGTGTTAAATAGTTGGATTTGAGAAACAATGACAGGAATCTTAACTTGATATTTTGGTAGGTTTATTTATTATGGGCTAATATATAATTTCAGGAAAAACAAATCATATCAAATTAAAGTTTACTAAATTTGGTATCTTAATGAAATAGATGCTAAATGTTTCTAAAAATGCAAAAAATAAATTAAAAAATTTAATAAAAATTATATTAGTTAAAACAACGGTATAGTCAGGGTGGTTAATACTTTTATTTGGTTTCCTTTGAATATTCATTTATTTATTGTACTGTTTATTATACAATTGAATAATATTTTAAAATTTTAATTTTTTAATTACTTACATATCATTTTGTAATAATTTCGTTTATTTTGAAAGTGGAATAAGCTTGGTCATGATTTAATAAAGCGTGAAAGAATCAAATAAATTTAGATATTTGACATTAACTTTTTGTCATTTCAGTACGATAATGGTCCAATGGAGTCGAGCAGTGAATCTGACTTTGATTCTGACGATGACTCCATCGACATCAGGTCAGAATACACCGACATCATCGATGTCGACGGGGTGTTTGGCAAGTCAATTGCTGTCTGGACGTACACCCGGCCTGACAGTCTCACATTGTTCACACCTCGCCCAGATGACACCCTGTACGAGCTGGTGAAGTATGCGAGACGTAACCTGGGCTTTAATCGCGACCACGAGAAGATCATGGTTATGGACCCTGGTGACAAGGCACCACGGGAAATGAAAGAAGTTTACATTCTTAATCCAGGGAGCGTTGTCATGGTGATGCCAGGGGTCAATATAAATGTCATGGTGGAGGTCAATCAACTGAAAACCAAGTTTCCGATAAGTGTTGATTCGTCATGTACCGTGTTGGAGGTCAAGGCTTACATAAGGCGTGTCAAGGGTATAGCTATAGACCAGCAAGATATTTTGTACAAGGACAAAGTGCTAGAAAACGCGAGACGTTTGTTTGAGTACAAAGTTCGGAAAGGGACTACACTTCATGTTCTCATTCAGGTCCATTTCGATCTTCTCGTCAATGTGGAAACATTCTGGGGAAAGACATACAGGCTTTATGTCGACAGGTGCAGCACAGGAAGTGATGTAATTTCTACGATATTTGAGCGAACATTCAGTAAACATGGACCAGAAAATGTCACCGTCCATGAGCTTTATGTTCCGGTCCATGTTTTAATCCTTCAACACAACAAGCACTCCATACACTGGGAGTACTGCCTGGGATTTTTCGGCATAAAAAATGGAGATACCCTTACCTTGAGCACGGTCGGTAAACAAAGTTATATGAATATGCAAACAATTACGGTTGTGACGGAGTTGGGGGAAACATTTGAAGTGACCGTGTCGCATTTTGATCGATGGGCAGTTGTAGCTTTCATGGTTCATGGGTTAACTGACGTTCCAGTAGACTTGATAAGACTGTTTAGAAATGAACAACAAGTTGACTTTACAAGTATGATCGGTGATTTACCTCGAAAAACCGTTATAATGATGAACATTGTTATGACAAAGGTAGAGGAGAACATGACCTATGGTATACCAATCAAAATATCCCTTGGCAATGGAATTGTTGAAAACATCAAACTGTCCCCTATGAAGAGAGTGAGAGACATTAAAATCCGATTGGAGGATATTGGTGTTCACAACGCCTTGTTGTATGAACTGACGACCGGCGATTACAAGTTACCCAATAATGCGTACCTCAAAGACGTTATTCGTGATCTCAGATCCTTACTTTTTCTGAAAGTTGAAAAGTTTCCCATTTTCGTTCACGCACCCGACGGAATTATCTACAAAACTATGGTAGATGTGAACCACACTTTCAATGATCTCAAACACAAAATCGAGTTGAAATCTGGCCACGCGATGTCAACTTGCCATATGATAATGGCCGGACAAGAGTGCAAACTTTCAAACAAAGCAATTCTTTATGAGAACAATTTCTCAACACGATCGTCTTTGTTTATTGT
The DNA here is from genome assembly GCA_029582155.1 of Panopea generosa. Taxonomy (NCBI): domain Eukaryota; kingdom Metazoa; phylum Mollusca; class Bivalvia; order Adapedonta; family Hiatellidae; genus Panopea; species Panopea generosa. The sequence continues at coordinate 21,891,360 of CM055902.1, read as the reverse complement.
ATCAACACTGCCTTTTGAAATATTTTTCGTGACAAAGGGCGATCTGCTGGTGAAATTAAAGCTTCCAATTCGACCAATGGGAAACGATATCAAGGAAGGCATATGGAAATGCCAAGATATACCAGAAGGTTCCATTACATGTTTACAAACATTTTTCTTCTGGTTCTACAATCCGCGAATTAACAAGAAAAATGTGCTTCCAAGTAGAAAGAAACACAGAAAACGTCTCCCTGCAGCTGTAAAGCCCCTTCATGAAATATCAGACAGATTACCGCGCAATATGGCTCGTCATGATGAAGAAATAAACATGCACAAACACAGAGAACACAAAAAGCATGTTTTGAACTATAAACCTTCAGTGCATGACAAATCATCAGTTCCAAAGGAAACAACAAATGCATCATGGTCCTTTATGTCAAAGGGCTACTTCATTCCAGATGGAAATTTGGACATATGGGAACCAAATCAATACACAATAAGGAGCCAAGGAAACCCAATGAAGTCACCAAGAAAAGCTGGGAAGAGATCCCCACGTGACATAGTTCAGCACGTCACGCCAAGATGGATGGACAATCTGTATCAGAAACACGACAGATATCGATTGGATGCTGGCGACAATGATGGACTCTCATACAGGGAAAAATTAGTTCAAGATCCCATGGCAACATACCAAGCAAAGAAACATCATAGTCGGCAAAGATATGTTTATCCGGTACACAACCAAGGTGATGCAAGTAATGCTAAATTCTTTCAGCAAAAACCGACTTACGATAGACAGGAGATATGGTATGGAAGTCCGCAAGGCAGTGTTGATGACAATAGCAGTCTGTTTTCAAATCCAATACCAAGAATTATCATGAAATAAATGTCATGTGATATCTCGTTGGAGCAATGAGAAAGGTCAAGGTCACATTGAAGTAGCAACCTCATAAAAAGGTGAATATCGCCACATTGGAGCCGCAACCTAAGAGAGGGGTGAAGGTCACATTGGAGCCACAACTTAAGAGAAGGGTAAAGGACACATTGGAGCAGCAACCTATGAGAGAGGAAACAACCATACTGAATCTACAATCTCGTAGAGACATAAAATAAAACCAAAATGTGGTCTGCAATGATCTTATCCAAAATCCTTCTTTGTTGGATGTGATATTTTATTGAGAAGCCATGAATTGTAATAATAAAATCAAAATGTTCACATTTTGAAAAATTAGAAAATAAACAAAACAGGCAGTGATCAAATTAAATTAATTCTGAGTTAAGAGCTATTGAATCTAAAATATCGGTACCTAAAAATAGATTAAATTGAACCATGATGGCTTAACATTTTTTTCTTCCAACAATAACTTACCTCAACAATTTTTCCATCTTTGTACCATTTGACCTTTGCTTTGGTGTCTGACACAAAGCATTCCAGCAAGCCTTCCTTTTTCCTCTGGATGCCATACTTGTCTGGCAACTTCTGGGTAAATGTGTACTCTGGGGGCTTCTCTGAACACAATAAAAACAAAAATTATTTGTATGGTGTTTTTACATTTTTCAATAGTATTTTAGTTACATAATGATGGTCAGCACACCTAATCAGGCCATCTTTAAAAAAAATGTTTGTTTGCTGTGCTCAGACCCAGTATTTTTCATGTGGATAGCTAGGTAGTTAATTTTTTTTTTACCTGATTTTAATTTTGTGTAGTCATTTTTAATAAAAATGGACAAAAATTGTGGAAAAAAAATTCAACTCTTTGCAAGTCAATAAAACAATTTTGGGTACCTACAATTTTGATGAGAAGGAAGGAGCACGGCACACAAATACTTTTTAAAGACGGCCTCATTGTTCCACACATATTATCTCTGCAAGTCATTAACTACTTCCTCAAATATTCAGTGTTAGGAGACTCATGACCACATTATCATCACAGAGACAGTAGGCAGGCAGGGATTTGAAATCCCAACTGCCGGATTGACAAGTCAGACGCATTACTGACTGAGCTGCCTGCGTTGTGCAAAAAATCATGGCCAACTATCCAATTTTTTAGGAATTCTACATTCAGTAAGGAACTCTGACAACATTTTCTATTGCCAAGCCAAACAAAGGCCAAATTCTGGAAAAAAAAATAAAAAAAATAAAAAGAGTTTAAAATATTGCAGATTTTAAATACTAATATTTAAAAGTATTGTATATGAACCATGTTAATACCTTCAACATAGAGCCAGGCTGATGTCTTTGATGGTCCTTTTCCGCACTCCAGGATGTATTTGCCACCGTCTTCCAATTTGATATTGTGTACTTCTACAGTGTATTCCAGATCATTGTTGATAATGTGGAACTTCTCCCCATGGAAGATCTCAAGCTTGTTCTTGTACCATTTGTAGGGGGCTTCTGGCTTGCAGAATTTGGCCGAAAATACTACTATGTCTGTCCCCTCCATAACTTTGATGTCATCAAAAGTACTTAAAAACTTCTCTGGAGCCTAACAAATTGAAATGGCATAAACGAAATGAGTATGATATAATTGTTGGGAGATTTTTAAAAGGTTGGAGAATATTAATAGAAAAGTGAAGCAAAAGCAAAAAGGAAATTTGTTATAAGTTTGAACATTTTATCAAAAAAGTGTCAAAATCAAAATGTGAACTTTAAAACTTTGAAAATGAACTGAAAAACAGAATTAAACTAAATATACTGGAGTCATTATTATTGGTAGTAGAACACAAAATGTATTAATTATCGTGATAATGAAGCTGCCGCCATGTACAACATTCATCAAAAAAACGTCATTAGATTTCACAGTCTTTATGTCTACTACCAAATAGTTGATGACAAAACTTTAAAACAATATATTACATTTACAAACTTAATGAAAAAAAAAAAGAATATTAACATAATATTTATTTTGTACATTTTTCAGCATGTTTTGTATTGACCAATTAGAAAAATAATAAGGAAAAACCATTGAGTACATTTCTGCTTCATTATACGCAGTATATAACGGCATGTTAAATATTTTTATCTAGCTTAATACCCTGAAATACCCTGCGAAAACCAATGACGTTTTTTTGTTTAATACGGTATGTTTCGGCACATTAAAATTGTACATGCACACATATTCAACAGTCTAGTAAGTACAGTGACATTCCACATCAAGTTTACAATATGAATCAACATGAGCCTGCAATCTCTCTACTGTTGTCAGTAAGTATTTACGTGGCAGTCATTAATATTCCCCCAATATGTTCGGGTGTTTAAACGCCTTCTCCACAGCTATTTGTGAATACAATATGATGTGATTTAATAAAGTAAAGGTATCGATTTTTCAACAGTAATAACACTATTACGTTCAGACATCGAAAATTAAATTAACGGATATACATGGAATATTCATGAGTGAAACGTAAATACTTACACACAATACTTCTATAAACAGATAGCATTTTTATGTTTATATAAAAACAGAATTCTCAAGAAAGTCTTTACACATTAATTTTGTATACTGAAATACACAAAACCGTACCATCTATTTAACTGTTCTTATATATATAAACTTGGCTTGCAAAAAGCAACCAATGACAATGAAAGAATGTAAATTAATATGAAGACAAACACTTGTATACTTTTTAAGATGGTGTCTCAATTAGGTTTCTTTTTAGATAAATGACTTTCTAAAGAACTGTTGGACATATTAACCGTATTGCAATAATGGCACAAAGTGTCTTCATCATTACTCTCAACAACTTCCATACCATAGGCAAAGCACTATCCATTCAGATAGTATCAATCAAAACTGTTTTTTACTTATATCTCAAACCAAACTAAAATTATTGCATAATTATAGAGGTATGTTCAACAAATAAGTAAACCTCATTAAACCATAGAAATCAATTAAATAAATATTTATTTTATTCGATTTATAACAATATATATGAGCTTGATTACAAACTTAATTGTGAAATAAGCTCCGATTTTTATGAAATAATCTTTGTTTTTTCCAGGGTAGAACCAGTATCGGTGTCATTTACTGAGGGCAATCATGTCAAACTTGAATTAAACCTACAACCTCTAGTGTATGCGACCAACACCATTTACACTGTATCACGTTCCTCTATTTGAAAGCTTCCCTGAGTACCTGATATATTGTTAAACAGGCACACGGTAATGGTCATAAGCTCTTATAATAAATCAGCCCCCAAAGAATTTTAATCAAACTCTGGATTATGCAACAATATTACAGAGGATTGAGAATTTGAAGATCAAAAACAAAAATATAAATTCTTTTGCAATATGGCTAACACACAAATATACAACACAAACATATTCAGCACAATACATACTTTAGTAAATATGCAAAGCAAATCAAGGCTAGACTGCAACGATGTGCAATATTCTACTGACAGCAACTTTCTAGACCTAAAACTCATTTAACCCATCATATTACAATATTTAATTCCAATTAATGGTACAAAATATGTCAGTAGAACATTGAATATTTTTTTGAAGCGTTGCTAACCATTTGCTAACATCACCACATTCTAGAGTTGTTGTTTCTATATGAATATATTGTATACCAAAATGCATAAAACATTTCCTCTCATTTAAAAACATAAACTGCCATGTAGTTAGGCAAAAAAAAGTCACAAATTACAGAAACATTGAAACAAAAGAGCTAAAATTCAAATTGATCTTATAGATTTTTTTTAAGAAACATTAATTAAAACTATTTTAATGTAAAGGAAATTAGTAAATTTATCAACTGAAATGCATTTTTGTAAACTTATATTATCATGAATAAACGACTTACTAAATCAACATGCAACAGTTACATGCTCTAAACACATACAATTATTTTTTTTTGCAAATTGTCTTTTATCATTTTGTCACATATTTTCAAGGCCTACATATTGTTTTGTTTGTATGGGGTTTTGTGCCTTTTTTACATTATTTCAGTTATATAACTGTCATCAGTGTAGGTAACCATCATTATTGTCTGCTAGGCAATTGACCAATACTCGATACTCTTCATCTCTGCAAGTTACTGGTTACTTCCCCACATGTTCAAAGGTGGAATATTCATGGCCATCGCATAAAGTTCATGGGTAATCATCAGAAAATGACTAGGTGGAGATTTTTAACTCATGACCCATGCATTGACAGCCAGATGCCTTAACGACTGGACGAGCTAGGCTCTAACCTACATAACTGCAAAATCAATGTTTATCAAAAATGAAAATCATACAATTTTTTAGGTGAATACATTTAACTTTCTGTATGTATGATTTCTGTATCTGAAAACATTATCATAGCTTAAAAATTAACAATTTTCAAGAAGTTAACTTTATACTGTAAGGATTAAAATGCTTATGTCGTATAGGTTTGAGGTTTTACCACCGTCACATCATTTTTTCAAGTCTTACAAAGAAAAAAAAATGTTCAATACATAAAAATGTTGACATTATTTCTTAAATATTGCGAAATGAAGACTGAATTACGTTGTTAGTATATCGCTGCATTATTCAGAAATCACGCAAAAAAAATCTTCAAAAATGTGTAAAAATACAATACCAATCATTTTTCTTTTCGTTTTATTTAAGTCAATCAACTCATACCAGCCCTTGAGGGACTGCGTATATAACTTTGTCGGCTTCAAGAGTTTTTTTATTACTTTCTTCACACAAATTTAAGAAGGTCTTATTTATTTTTTAATTTCAATGGATTTTTTTCATTTGTTTTTTACTTACTGGATTATATTTATACAATCTGCCACAGAAAAGACAAGACAACATCTAGTTAATATTTCACATGCTTCTCTATCCGACATGTTATAATCCGCCATGTAAGTACTGTATACAGACATCCGCCCCAGAGTCCTACATCACCAAATCTCTGGCATAACAGTCCCTCTCCAACCAAATGTTATTTTTTTTTAATATTCTGAACATTAACACACTATTAAGCAATCATCGGACACAACTATAGATTTGATTATTTCATATAAATATTACATCTACAACCACAAGTGTTAACATCAACATGTCTTCACACGTTTATAATTAATCTTTTACACACACAACATTGTACTCATTATTCAAGAGACATGTTATTGATGTATTGTTATACACATTTTTTTCCTAGTAACAGATAGGTTAATTTTCTGTATGTGTGACTGGTTAGTATAATTCATGTTAAATTGACTGCTCCACAATGTATTACAACTATAAGCAAAAATAATAAGGACATAAAAACACTTTTTATACGACGACTCGCAAATCAAATCGCAAGCAAGCCATAAAGAAGCACCTTTTATTCAGCAAAATAAGAAAAAACTACAAAAACTGACTAAAAAATCATTTGTCAAAAAATGAACATAATCCATTTCAATTTTTTCTTGTAAAATTAATTTTCAATGTTGATTTGTTCATTGTAACAGACTGGTTCTTGATTCACATTACTGTCTGAGTACCTCTACTTCTTTTTCCGGATGTTTAAGGGATGGCCAGTCTGGAATGGCTTCAACCAATGAGAGTCGCCTCCCCTGCTGAGAAGCTCTTCGCTGCTGCTGATCCATGGCTTCCAATTTTTCAACAGAAAGTGTTTGCGCTTTAAAGGGGACATCCAGTTTATTGGATTCGTCCACTGATTGCCGCCGACTGCTTGTCTAGTTTAGTTGATTTAATTAAAAAGAAATTAATTGCAATTAGATGTGTTTGTTTAATTCTAGTGACTGTTTTAAGCTTTTGGTATGGTTAGAGTTTTAATTTTGCTTTGGCTGATCATTCTTGCACATTTCTTTGTTTGCATCAAAGCCAAAAAGAAAAATGTATGCACAGCAAGTTCTAGTTCATCCGCAGGTTCAATTCCTAATCTGTCGAGTATTAAAAACATGAAGCAGAACAAAAACTTATTTCTTTCGCATCCAGCTGCTCGAGAATGAACTTTAGTTTGTATATGCAGCAGCACTGAATGGTGAATATATAGCAACAGTTATTAACTTTAATCAGGTGGCGCGGGGGGAGATGTTAGGTAAAATGCAGTTAACCTTTAAAAGTTTTTTTCTGTTTTTTCTAGTAAGAAGCCCCTTGATAAAAGTTCCTTTTTAACTTCAATACTTTTTTTTTTTTTTAATTAAATTTTCTATATTTATTTTTTTATGAAAATGATATAACATTACATCATAAGCTTCTAACATATAAACAAACATGAATTTCCATTCATAAACTTCGAGAATAAGCAAATACACATATACTGTGATAATGTTGGAGCAATCAGGCCAAGCAAAACTTTCTGTTTACAGTTAGAAGACAAATTTAAAAAAATAACATAAGACTCTAAAAAAATGATTTTAATTATTTAGTTTGTTTCCATTTCACAGATTTTAGAAATTTATATGAGGAAAAAGATAAGAGCAGAGAGCACTTTAATTTTTAAATGTCTAGAACAGAGAATAGAGCACAAGACACAGTGATATTTTGATTGGCCTTAGAAACAGACATATTTATTAATTTATCTATGCTACTTTTAACCTTCCTGTTTGTGCAGATATTAAAGACAACACTTTGTGAGAATAAACTTTTTTTTTACGAAAAACTCAAAAAGAAACTTCACTGGAGCAACTTAATGAAAATCAGAAAGTATAAAAATATTACCATTAGGCCATAATAAATTAATTGCTAGATTATCATCACCACCCGCCCCCTAATTTTCATGGCACTCCGACTTTTTTTATTTTCATAAAAAAAATAATAATAAAAAAAATTTTTTTTATTAAATTTTAAAACTAAAACTAAAAAATAAAATACTCCCACCCTCCCCATTTTTAAGAAAAATTTGGATGATAATCTAGCAATTAAATTATAATGGCCTTAGATGTAAAAATGTGTTTAATAGTCATTAGATAAATAAAAAAAAAGAATAAAAATTAAAATGTGTTAAAATTTAACTAAAAATGTGAATGTTTAGAAATGGAAACGTTATTTCAAGGCCGTCCTGAAATAAAGATAATCAATTAAACAATAAGCGTACACGTCAAAATATAACACATACACACACAATCTGCCTGAACAATAACCATTCTATAAACTGACCAAAATCTAATTAATAGAAATAATTGAAATAATATCACATATTAAGTTTCAAGAAATTTTTTTACCCTCTGTTTATGATTCAAAATTTTTGTTAAACTGAGCAAATATATTCAAAAATATATATTTCAACCGCAATACTGCAAATGGCACAGCACTGATATACCAATCTAATCTTACATATCAAAATGCAAATTACTAAATATAGAAAAGAAAGCCACTCCTACAAAGATATACCATTGTCTACCGTAAATACGTCTAATAAACCCAAATCCACGTCACAAAACATCAAGTTCAAGTGTACCAAGATGTAGCCAGTATCAAAAAGGTTCCAACGAAACGACCAACTCATCAATTTTTATTTTATCATCAAATTTTACACATCCTCGCCATAAGCATATTTTGCACTAAAGAAAGGAAATGCCATAATAAATTCAGTTAAAGATTATCGGCTCCATTATTCTATATTTTCTAATTTAAATGTTGAATTGATCAAAATATTAAAAAGCAATAAAAGTCCAAAATTGAAAGGGGAAAAATATACCATTTTGTAAGTTCAAAAAGTAGAAAAATTGTTTTCTAAATTTCTGTTTGGACACAAAATTGATGGTTCACATTTTAAGATGTTTTCCGACACGGCCAAAATAAATCAACATCTTGAAGACTCGATATTGTTTCAGAGATTTCATATAACAACAATCTTTTTAACATTTTATTTAACAATGACACAATTCTTAAAATGAAATTGACATTACATCCTTTTCTTGGAACCTTTTTGGTTTTGCAAGTCTACAATGGTCATACTGACAACAACGTGCCTCCTGATCAATTTCTCTATGTTTCAGCTGAACTTTGAAATGTTCAGATTCACCTGTACCGCTTATTCTACGTTTCTGAGACCCACTCTTACAACGTATTTCGAGATTTTCGAAATCTTCGCTCGTGAATTTTATCTGGGAGCTTCCTCGACGTGACAATGGGTGTGCGATATCAACGGAGGGAGTGCGTGACCGCAACACAATATTTTGGGGGATTGTGGATGGCATACTAGAATCTGAGGTGACTGAATCTCGTCGTGAACTTGGACCGGAATCCGAGAATTGTTCAGATACCTTAGGAACATATATAATACTATAATTAAGAAATAAACAAAAATCGAAAATTGTTTTTTTTCTCATGTGATTTACCATTACAATAGACAAATACAGACTTGATTTTTACATATATTTGAACAAATAGCCCAACCTGTATTAAGTGGCCATCAACATAAAAATAAAAATTCTGCTCTAAAGATAAATCTTTTAATGCTGATGTATTCAACAAAACCTGAAAAGGCAGGAGTTTAAGGCAGGCACGCTATGGTAGTTGTCCCATTATCAGGTTCGACAAAGTACATTTTATATTTGAATTAACGCAAATGATATTCAATCTGGTGAGCATCAAGTACATGCTGCTGACCTCTATCAAGGACTTACATACAGAAGGGAAAAGCAACTGAATGAGATTTTGTGAAAAATCTCGTATTCAGGCAAAATCTCGCAAAATCTCAATTTCAATTATCTCAACCTCCATTCATCTCAGGAATACAAAACATATTTGTTTCTTTGCAAAATTAAATTCTTTACAAAATGAGACCATTCCAAGCAATTGCACTTTTTAAATGGTACTTTTTATTACAAAACTTGTATACTGGAACTACAAACAAAATTTACTTTGAATTTTACTTCATTAAAGCTGCAATGTTTTCAATTCACGATCATTTTTTATGATCAAAACATTATAAAACATCTAAGCTTACATGATACTTTAGCTGCCTGTGATTTCTGATCGACCGATTTGCCAAATAATTAATCCCTCAAGTGCTAATTTATCAATATTTAGTATGGAGATGGAAGTTTCTTATCCTTCTACAATATGAGTCCTTGCCTCTATCAATTTTATTATATTAAAATGAACAATATGAGGAATTGTGTGGTATAACAATGTACTAATTAAAACAATAGAATCATTAATATATAGAGCAGCTTATATCTCTTTCATCATCACCTTGGTGCAAAAACGGTCTAACTGTATATGATTTATTTAAGCAATTAGACCATTTTTACTTGAATAGACTCTGATGCCATGACATGATAATAGACTTTTACAGAAAAGCATGAATGCATAAAATATCCTGAAAAATTGTAATCCTGAAAACAATATGGTCCATTTAAAAGTGTAACAATAAGCAATGGGTTATTTTGAAAAAAGTAACATTTTAAATAAAAAACTTGCAAGACATTTGCATGCAGTATCACGAAGTGAAATGTTAAATATATCGGTAATAAAAAAATATTCAACTGCTGGTACGTACCACAAGGAAGAAAAGGCTAAGTAATATCTATACCTTGTATCTTTCGGTAGTTTGCTCCAAATTTTACGCATTTAGTTTTATCCCTCCTATATCATTACAATATGACTACACATATTTTCCAAACATTTCAATCTTTTCGTACTTTTCTTAATTTTGTAAAGCGAATAATGTTTTGCAAAAAAAAAATGATTTACGAAATTCTGACGCTTCCACTGTATTTTAATTTCTACTTTTGCATTAGGATTTGAAATACAAATTAGTGATTAGGAAAGGTAGGGGTCATGGGACATAATCCCCTTTTTTTTTAATAAAATAAAATGTGTAATTGATATTGGGAAAATATTACAATTATCAAATAATGTCCCACTAAAAAAATAAAAATCTTATTAAAAAAACAAAAAACTGTCCCATTAAACATTATTCCTTCCCAACAACTGAAAATCTGGCTTAAATCTATCCGACTTCTGTTTTATCAACATTTTTTTAGTTTTATTCAAGTACTTAAAAACTTAACAGAATTTTGATTGGTTACTTATTCATTCTTAAATCAATATCAGTAAAATCATGGGCAGTTGTACTGATCACCTGGATGCTTTGTAAAATTTAAGTTTTTAAGTATTAAGTCTAAAATCATGATCACCAGGATGCTTTGTAAGATTTAGGTTTTTAAGTTCTAAGTTTAAAAATCATGATCATCTGGATGCTTTGTAAGATTTAAGTTTTTAAGTATTAAGTCTAAAATCATGTTCACCTGGGTGCTTCGTAAGAATTAAGTTTTTAAGTATCAAGTCTAAAATCATGATCACCTGGATGCTTTGTAAGATTTAAGTTTTTAAGTATTTAAGCATATACTTAAATATTTTGATGAAACAGAAGCCAGATTTGTTGATGAATATTTTAAGAAAAATATTTACCCTTTCCTCTTCGCTGTCGCTCTCCACCTTCTTCAGCGCCATCTTTGTCATCTCAATCTGTGACATGCGGCGAGTTTTCTCCACTGAAACAAGAGCATGTAACTCCTCCATGAACAAATCATCAGTTGACAGCAAGAAATAGTATCGACTGTAGAGTTTTAATCGAAAAGCATTCAAATGCTCTACTATAAATGTTATTAAAATTCTTCTGTTGTTAACAACATACTGGAAATTCAAAAAATACAAGATGTATGCGAAGAGTTATCATAACCAAATATTGAGTTAATATAAAGCAAAATATGCGCAATCTGCGCTGAAAGCCACATTAATAGTTGCTGCGCAGAGTTAAATTTAATCAGTTTTAAAAGAGATTGCCTGCTTAAGATTACAAGAATTAAACCGTCTTATTTACAAATTGTGCAAGGTTTATACGCATGAAAGTAAACACCTACAGCATATCGCATGTACAGCATGCAGACGTCATTTTGCCGTCTCTTAAAAATTATCGGCTCAAATTCAAAATTTATCATTATACCTACCCGGTGGCGGAGCCCACACCCGCTACAAGTAGTATAAAAAAAAAATGCATTCTCAATATACAGGCATACCATCATAATTAACACTGTTCAACTGGAACGACATTGATTAATACGATCTCAAACACAATGTTCAATGCCACTACAAGCCAAGATAAAAATGTAAATATGCATGGCTTTATCATGGTATCAGGGAATTATTCAAAAAATGATTTTTCATATAATACCTCATTTACTACCACAACAACCCCATTCTGGTTGTAAACATTCATTCAAGATGGACGGGACTGTTTCACTCATTCCTACAAATCTTGTATTATCAAACTTGATTCAAATGTGTTTTTTGGGGGAAGAAAGTCCACTGCTGACTTGTGACTAGTACGAAAATTGCAAATAAAGCAGTGTTTGTACCAGAACAATTATTCTGTGGTTTAATTGTAATGAATCTTGCTCGGGCTTATCACATTTTATTCTTGTCTTAAACTTTATATACCCAATTGCATTTTCATGATACAAGCGGCTGAAAAAATCAGGTAATAAAAGATATCTTTTGACATTGCAAAGCAATTTGAGATAACTTATCAGCTTGCACTTAAAAATTGGCAGAGGGGTGGTAGTGGGAACCTATAAAAAATGGGAAAAGAACTATTTGAGATTTTTATCTCTCCCAGTAAGATAGACATTTTCATGTGACGTTACACAAGCCAGTTACTTTTTTTACACAGGTTAACATCACAAACCTGGGTTTTTGTACATTTTTAAATGTTCAATTAAATACTATGCTTCCCTGTTTCCATAAATTGAGCAGTGAGTTAAGAATGCCATATTTATTTACATTTATATATCTGGAATGACTTAAAAATCTAAGTCTAACATTATTTGACAGCTGGTATATTATACCTAGTACACATGAGAACTGTATAAACTGCATTATGCTAGCCTAGCCTAGCAGGACTATGCTACTCTGCGTTTCAATAGGGGGAATATTTAAAAAATCGCTATGGTGCAAATAGAATGCCAAGCAAGACTCGCTAAGAGCTAAGCGCTACGAGTTCGGCGACTCCGCTACAATAAACAGGTTTTCAGGAAAACTTGATTTCAATACTGTAACATCATTAATATTCGTAACATTTTGCAGCATTTCTAGAAATGAAGTTTTCCCTCGGACTGTTCATCAATAGATATCTAAGGAAACTTGGTTACAGTACAACTAATATTCATATATACATGAGTGATTTTGTTTTAAAAATCAAGGCATTTCCTCAAGATGTTTTTTTGAAACTTTTCCATTTTTTAAAATATCTTTATTTTCCATTATTGAGTTGTGGGATTTTTTATGTGTAGATGGGTGCGGGTGGAGAGTTCAACTGAACTGATAAAAAAAAATTCAACATAAGTTTTATCATGATCTGTCCACTGAGATTTCCAAGTAAGTACATGTATACTACTAGTCATTTAAACTGTTGATACCTACCGGTATACATATCTTGAAGTTAAAAATAAAGACGAGACTATTGTTTTGGCTGATCAGAATGTAGATTTCATAAATATTATACACAAAATAAATCAAAAAGTTTCAGAGGTTCTGCCTTGATATAGATTGAATCCCACTTAAATGCCAGGACAGTTCCCAGACGTCATTACAATGTTCTTTAAGCAAGCAGTTAAACAAAATATCACTTTCAAAGACAGCACACTAAAAGTTTATTTAATAAGTGAAAATTTACAATAAAATGGACAATCCAGCAACCTGCCCATTGTAAAGTTTACGTGAGGTCACAAAATTACTACACTGTACTACATAACACTCACAAATCACAGATATTTAAAAGAAAGAAAAAAATAAATTATATAACATATATGACTGAACCCGTCATTCACCAATCTTTCAACAACAAAAAAATTAAATGGCCCAAAACTCATCCAAAAGTATCACCGTTAACCTCCGCATTCAAACCGTAACACTCATGTATTTTTTCATATTGTACAAATCCCAGTCATGAACCAAGCTTGCTTTTTTATCATTAAGCAAAAAGCAAAAGCAAACCTGGTCATGTTTAGACATATACATGTAATTTGGCAAAAGAAAAATGGTTTCCTGTAAAAATCAAAAAAAATCACCAAAAATGAAATTAATCAAAGTTGTGATCCCTATAAAAATTAATTAGTTTCATTCAGGTAAGTTGATATAAAATAACATATTTGTTTTTTTTACTTTAAGCATAAGTAGGAAACCAAATTTTTCTTCTGACCTAAATATTACATAAACCAACCAATACAATATGAACAACCATCCATTGTGACATAAAATTATAACTCCAAGGCAATATTTGGTTTCTCATTGCATATTTTTTTTTTTATATAAGAGACAGATGATGTAGTTTAGTTTACTATATAATATATTTCATTTGTAACTGTTTGGTCAACGTTGGAGCAAGTTTGACAATTACTTGGCAACATAATGTTATGATGGTCAGGCCAATATATACAGAATTCTTGACCAATGAATAACTGTTGAGCAACCATAGAAATTATAAGGTTGTCACAGAATAACTCTTACATTATATTAAGAGGATAAAAAAAAAAACGCCAAGTGAATTACATAGCCACAATACCAAACTATTGTAAGCAATATTTACAGTTCTAGAAATCTGTATGTACGGGTATTTCATTAATAATGATTTTGTTAAATTAATAATGATTGTATTGTTAAATTAAATCATTAATGAAGTTGTTTTACATATATAATCTAACCAATATCCTGGTCAGTATATTTACCACATACACCACTTTATACAACTTCTTGTATATAACTGACTTATAAAAAAACCCAAAGTACTGAAACGAATGTGAGTGTCACAATATAATGGTTGATTCACATTTCAAAGAACTTGTCACATTGTTGTGGAAATAGCAGAATTAACATTTCTTAACAAGTCATTGCTTGTATTAAACTCTCTTCTTTTTTTTTTCAACTACTGTATGTATTACGCCTACTGCAATGGGTAGCTCTATATGACAAGTTCTTTAAAATTTAAACAAAAAACATGTTATATTAAATCAATAAACAACATCATTCTATATTGGTTATATAGCCGAGCCAGATAAAAGACAGGCACTCGCGGACACATACGAGGTGCCGATTGTTTTGCCCCTGGTTCTACTATCTCAACTTCCGGTGGCTCATCTGAAACACATTGTTAAAACAAAATTTGTTTAAAACGTTTAAAGCGCTAAATAAGGAACTCATTAGTAATCTGATTAAGGGCCCCCGCCCATAGCTGGATTCACTGAAAAAGATGGCACAAAATGTTGTTATCAATTAAAAACATAGAACAGAAAGCGGAGGTTGTCTTTTAATAGTCTTTCATATTTCTGTGATGATAAAATAATTTAAATCAAAACTGTTTCCCTAAAAAAGAAAAAAAAAGGCAAATAACATTTGAACCTGTTCCTTTAAGTACTGGCATATTTCAATTGATGTATATATTTCATGTTTAGACAAAGTTTATCATTCAAAGAGGATCCTCTGACATTTGACCTTAAATTGTGCCCTTAACCTTTAAAATTTATACGATACTTGCCATGTACTCAATTTTGTACCTAAAAATGGCTAATGATGACCTTTGACCTATCTTTTTTACCTGAATGAACTGAGATGCAAGAAAGGCTTTGAAAATCATACATGTGACAAGACACTAGACTTTAAAACTGATTTTTTGCAGGTAATAATAAATTATTTCAGTTGAACTTTCCCAAGATACTCAGATAGTCATGGACCTTACAATAGGTCATGTATTACAATTTTTGCAAATCTATGTTTTATTCCCCTATCGCAAATGTTTCATAAAATAAGAAGAGTTGTGTTAAAAATTGTGCGGGAAAAAAAAATACTTGGCAGCTTTTAAGTTTGCAAAAAATTGTTTTTATTAATCAATAAGTATTTTGTTAAATGGCTGCATTTTCATCATGCAGATTATTAATAAAAAAGAGTAAATTCGTTAATATGGGATTTTTCTTTGCATTTTTTTACATTTCGACAACAATGAAATAAGGTAAACTGATATCATTTAAACAAAAAGATTACAAACAAGAACAATTAATTTGAATAATTATTGGTTTTGCAGTGTTCAATTATGACAGAATTAACTGAAAATAAAATGGAATTGAACTTAAATTGACAAACGGATAAATAATTAACTTTAACACATGTATCAAATGGATTTCAACTTAATATGGGGGGAAACAGAAATAAAAATCATCTCACATAAAATTTTACAATGGAGAATAACTGGTTGGTTAAAAAATTTAAATAAAAGAAATAAATATTACAATGAATTACCGTAAACACCCTATGTATTGGAACAGTTTTTGTTGTTAAAAAAAATTAGTATGCAATTTTTAAATAGACTTTAATTTCATTGTCAACACATTACAGGTTATATATGGAATTAAGTTTTACTGCTGGAGAAAGATCTCAGAATGAATCTGAGTAGAACCACTCTTTCTGCAAGTAATTTTCTCAAAGTATTTTATTGGTCTGTACTGGACTTGAGCCAACAACCTTAGTGTTGAAAGACAACTGATCTCGCAACCATTCAGCCGCGGAGGATCCTTGAATAAACATACAGCACATTATGCTCAATTCTATCAATAATATCTAACCAATCATTTTCTGTTGTACAATTTCAAATGTAGATGACAATAGAATATAGTTTTTGTTGTTAAGAGCTGGAAGTAAATAACAATTGAAGTAATGAATGATGGTATGGATTGTGTAATGATGCTGTCATTCAAAAAAAACACACCCAAGTTGACTTCATTTTTAGAAATAGTGTACATAATGTACATTACATTTTATAAATTGTTGCCATGACAAGTAATTTATTTACAGAATATTCCTTAACAGGGAAAAAGGGCTTTTACATTTCAAACAAACCAAGCTCAAAGTCTTCCTGGGTAGAACCAGCTCTACACATATACATTCTTGATTGTCTATGCATTATTGGTTGTCTGTGTATTCTTTGATTGTCTATGCATTCTTTGTTGTCTGTGCATTCTTTGATTGTCTATGCATTCTTGATTGTATATGTATTCTTGATTGTCTATGCATTCTTGATTGTCTATACATTTTTGATTGTCTGCATTCTTGACTGTCTGTGCATTCTTTGTCTATGCATTCTTGATTGTGTATGCATTCTTGGTTGTCTGAGCATTCTTGATTGTGTATGCATTCTTGATTGTCTATACATTTTTGATTGTCTGCATTCTTGTGTCTATGCTGTAATGTTCTATAAAGTTCACTTCACCTTTAATCTTATTTCTGTAACATATCTCTGGACTATGTTCTGTTTATAACTGTGGCAGTTACAGGCACCCAGTATAACTCCACTGCTTCATTCATGATAAGCAAAGATGCTTAGGTCAAGGGTCAAGCCAAGCAGTAATCTTATGTTAGACTACCAAGCAATAAAGACGTAGTATCAAACATTTGTATTATTATTATATTCGTATCCATAACTAGCAATATTGCATATGCATACTATGATTGTCTATGCATTCTTGATGGTCTATGCATATTTTGATTGTCAATCAATTCTTGATTATTTATGCATTCTTAATTGTCTTTGCATTTTTATCATGGATTGTCTATGCATTTTTTGCTGTTTTTGTTATTTTGAATTTGATATTCAAATTTTCAGAAATATGCTTATGTAGAAAAGCTATTCCTTAAACTCCTTAAGAATGTCCAGTTTCAAGTCTTTCATTAATTCCCCCAAGAGATTAAAAGTCAGTGCTGAACGTCAACTTGGGAGTTTTTTTTTAAATTACAACCATGATTAATGGTGCATATAGCAGGGCAGGCAGACGCAGCTTACATACCTTTTCTCTCTGGCATAACTTGCTTAAGATTCACCTGCATAACTATAGTGTTAGCGCTTATAGAGCATTGGTGGTGAGGCATGAAATTTTTTATCACGTATAGCCGCCATTTAGGATGAACGCTTAACCAATTTTGATGTAATTTATACATATAAAACAATTAGAATATGAATATTCATACATAAAGATGACTGGGGCTTAAGAAGATTATTTGTTTTATAAATGAGCTTTAAAAATCAAAATTAAGCATACACATTTGTTTTAATAAATGGTATTAATAAAATAATAACCATGACAGTAAATTGCAACTTTCAACCCAACTATGTTGTCTTATTGACCACATATTATAATCTATAGGCCATAAACAAAATCAGAAATTGTTAACAGTCTTCATAAATATTGCCACCATAAAATATTGATAAAACGCTACAAACTTTTCAATTTTAATAGTGATTTTTACATTGAATGTGAAACACATACGTCTTAAATCTTGTTTGATTTCTTCATGGGCAGAACCAAATGCAGATAAAATATCTTGCCGAAGGACAGAACAAGACCTGGTAAGAATCAACCCAAAACTCAGGGATTCCAGGTCCAAAATCCAACTTAAACCATTTGCTCCGCATATCATATTGAGACATTTTGCAGACATGACAAAAATTTACTAAAGTATTGAAATTTATTACAAAATACTTTTAACTTCAGAGTTGACAAATGTATTAATAGCAAATCTGATCAAATAAAAGAAAGCAAATTATCATTAGAATACATGAGCTTTTACATCAAACAGTTGCACACACACACTGTTGTGATGAATACCAGGGACATTGTGGTAACGAAATGTGGGGATATCCAGAAAAAAACAAACCTGGTTTTAAGGTTCCCCAATCCATATCATCATCGTCATTTTTCTTGCCTTTACCTTCCCTGAAAACATAAAATGCATCATCATCATCATCATCATCATCACTATTTTCTGCATCATAACCACAAATGTTGTTGTTTTTTCCATCACCTTTCAAAATGATATAGGGGATATTTGTTGATTTTGGTGCAAGATCAAAATTCAATTTATTTCGTAAAAACTGAAAATCATATTCCTACTTGTGGCGAAGATAATGACAAAGCCACAAGTGTGAATACGACTTTTGGTATTCACTTGGTTTAGCAAATTTTGATCTAACACTGAAATCAACAATTTCTTTTTATTCTATGCTTTTTTTTTTAATCAAGTGAATAAAGTGTTTCTGCAAAAGACAAACCCTGTCATGTACCTCATGACCTTATTTCGCTAGACAAAAGGCTGAAATAATATGCGATATGATTATATATATAAATGATATTAAATGTTCTAGAACAAGAAAATAAAACAAAAAAATATTCAAAACAGTGAATATTATTTTTGATAATCTATAAAACAGCAAAATATCGAATTGTATTCCTCTGTTATTCATCAAAAAGCATAAAATAAAAAAGACTTGGGTATAAATAACTTGGAAACTGCTCAATTAACTGACATTTTTAAAATTTTAATAATCTGAATTTTCAATTGCTCATATTTTCAAATGGTTTCAATCTTCACATATAATAAATCATCAAAATAACACCCAATACAACAAAATTTTACAATTACATTAAAACATGCAAGTTAAAAATGTTATCTTGTGTGTGTGTCTACTTTTTAAGAATAATATGTTTCGCCATGTCAGCTTTGACCGTTAATACACACATGGGAGAGAAAAAAAGGAAAACTTAACGTTGGAGCTAAATATATATGTTTGACGCTGCCACTGTCGACAGAAAAGCAACACCTTAATCCTGCTTTCGCTCCTTTGTCACGGCGAGACAAAAGAAAAAAAAGCGCACATTTCAAATTAGTTAAAAAAAAAATATGGTTGCTCACATTTTGTTTAACATTTAATCCATAAATATGAATCACATAATTATATAATCTCCAATGAAAAACAATCCATGATCAGCAGTTTCTGGTATTACTGTCAAATGGTTCCTTTCCGCATCATGGAACAATGGTGTCTGGATATTCCACCTTATCACCAGTAAATTATAAAAAAAGTGAGGCCAAAAGAAAGGAAAATGGTTTTAACATGTTTAATCGAAGATCAATTACTACTACCAGTAACTTTAAACAGAAATAGATACGTTTATCGGTTTATATCTGCTGGAAATCATTGTATGGTTTTATTTACTGGTACAGTCAAACCTGTCTTAAGCAGCCAGTCAACGGAATGAGCGTAAGTGGTCTTTTAAGACAGGTTGTTGCTTCATACAGGTTAATTTGCTCTGAGCATAATTATAGAAATGGGAAATAGAAAATGTGGCTGCTTAAGACAAGTGGCTGCTTAATAGAGGTGACTGCTTACACAGATTTGACTGTATTTGCTTTATTTAGGTGTTGTTTTTTTTCCAATGCCAAACACACACACATACACACACACACACAGACACAGACACAGACACAGACACAGACACAGACACACACACAGACACACACACACACACACACACACAATTGTAGGTAATGAGTGTACATTATAGAAATCCCCAGGGAGATTTTATCTTCACAATTGTGATTCATTTTAAAAATAAAGACTCCATTATATCAATATTCAGTATTATCATTTTTGTTTAATTTCTGCTATCTTTATTTCAATTTATTTAATTTATATTAGTTTTTTTGTTTTATTAACAGACACTGCCTTAAATAGCATCCCCATATTTGAAAAACTTATCTGAAATGACCCCCAGACAATTAGTAGAGCAAATATATGACACTGTTAACTTACACATATATTACCTCTAATGCTGCAACTTAAGACAAAGCACATAATAAAAATGTAATGTGCCTGGCCTTAATATCTGTATGGAATCTCAATGTACTATTCTATAGATCATTTTTTACACACGCAGACTCCCAAGATCCATTTAATCTATTTATTTTTCATAAATATCCCCCTACAAGTTCTATCTCTCATTTTCCCATCATACCTATTATTTACTCTAGAGACGCCCATTAGTAACGCCCTTTAGTAATGGTAAATAAGCTACCCATAGGCAACATATGAAACTGTGCATATGCTGTCATTGCTAAACAATATGCATTCATCAATTCATCAAGGTTTTTGAAATAAAACCAATGTTGTGCTGTATAACCCTTTACTTCATATAGACGCCTTTGTACCCCTCCTATATAGATGCCTTTGTACCCCTCTAATATAAATGCCTTTGTACCCCTCCTATATAGATGCCTTTGTACCCCTCTTATATAGATGCCTTTGTACCCCACCTATATAGATGCCTTTGTACCCCTCCTATATAGATGCCTTTGGACACTTAATATAGAAGGCTTTTGAATTATTGGGTAAATTATGTTTATATCATCTGACAGAGTGGAAAACAGTGCAGGAAGTGTTCAGATTGCTCGTAACGAGCAATCTGACCTTATCCTGCACTGTTTTCAAAGGCCTTCTGTGATTGGTATGGGAAAATGCATATCTATGGAGTAAAGGGATAAATGGTAATCAACATCACCAGACTGCACAGTATCATCCAATAGCCAATAAGAGTATACTTGGCCTGCTAAATAAGGGCAGGATGGGTTTCAGCTAAACTTGGATGAACATGCATGTATTATTCTCTCTGCATACACGTTTCAAACCACCCAGCTACATATCTCAAGAGTTTCTTAAATCAGAAAATATAATGTAATGTTTTAATTCAATTTTTGTTTTAATGCCGAAGGCCTTTGATTTCCGTATTTAACTTTGGCCATGGTATTCTACCAGTTTTGTTCTAATCGTGACCCTATCCTGGTGTGTTAACCTGCGACATCAGAAGAGGTGTGTCTACTTTTTACTACTCAGTCAACTAAAAATATAACTTTACCACTTGAGTAAACTGGGAATGAAATTATCCAAATGATTTAGGGAACTAATGCGAAAAAAAAGGATTTATATCATAAAATGTTTATGCTGGGGAAGAAAACATCGGCATATCCCAGGAAGGTATCACTGCTATCTCCACTCATTCCTTTACCAACCTGTACACATGCAGGTATTATAAATACATCATATTGTCTGGAACTGGATTCTCCGTCTTCACAACAATGATAAACATGATGCACAGATCTCACATCAGAGACACAACATGTCAGCAGTCTACCGAGCCTGTAGACAGATCCTACATTCTGGCACTTACTGGCCACCATACACCTTCACCATGCATCCCAGGTAACACTTTGTGCATATGTATTTAGTCTTCAGATCATGAATGTTTTATCAATTTATAAAATTCTAAAGATAAAAGTCTGAACATGAACTGAATGCAATAATATTGTATCTACTTCTATATTTATAAACAGACACAACATCTGTGCATCAAACCTTTAGATTTTCTGATAACATTTCATTTTTTGGTCTTGCGTTTAAATCAAAATTAGTCTGATTTTCCACAATTTTATATCTAAGTAATAAAAAGAAGGGTAAGAAACTGGTAAAAATTCCATGTTAAGTCATTCATATCATACCTATGTTTAAGCAGGGACCGGAAATCCATTGCCTGGTCTTTAGGATCTGAAAAGATGTTATCAATTATTCAAATATTGCTTGTTTGCAAATCAGCTTTTATTATTTACTTACCTGTACTATATATAAATTGTACATTTTTTTTTACTTTGTTGTTTTAAGATTGGAAATAAAATCTTTAATCTTTTAATCAATTATTTTCTTGTGGTATCCAATGCTTGAAACCTGATCATATCCCTATTTACGGCACTGAGTAGTACTTGTACATTTTGTAACTGGAAATGTGTCACGGCACTGATGCCCCCATCGACTGTTTACCAAAAAAAAATTAAGTTGAAAAGAGTGCGTAACTCATGTATTTGACCAACCTTGACAAACCTCAAACTTAACCTGTATTTTATAATTATTAAATATCAGCTACACAGCAAATATCTATTAAATGTATAGAACCTTTCACAAATTATTGAACAGCAGCCATTAATGTACTGAAAATAAAGTAGAAAAGGGGCAATAACTCCTATAAAATTCGCCAGATGTTGACATTAAATATCAAACTTGACTTGTATTTTATAATTTAGTTTAAACTTATTTATTTTACTTTGATTGTGAAACAAGTTCTTACAACTTAGGCAAATCACGCTCGAAGTCTTCCTGGTTAGAACCAGTACTAAGCAGATGTGGAAAAGTGTCTTGCTCAAGGACACCACACATTATTATACAGCTATGCATGAAATATTATCTAAATACATAGATCTTTCAGAAGTTCATGAATATTACATCCAAGTAAAACACCAACATGTGTTAGACACATACCCTTGATGAACACGCTGAAGACAACCTTGTCAACGACAACTCCTTCCTGCTCTATGGCCAGCGCATATTTGGCCTCATCTGTAAATCTCGTCTTCTTTACTTGCAGCATAGCCAGGTTGTCCTTTACACCGAAGTTTGTACGCGAGTCCTCGCGGATCTCTCGTCCAGCTCTGTAGAATTTGATCGATGGTGGAGGAAGGTTAGGCACCATATCAATACCGATCTTGACACGGAGAGGATCACCTGAGAATGAAATTCAATGTTTCACTGTTGATTAATTCAATATTGGGCATCATCTTTATACAACCGAGGGCTAACAGATGATCAGTTAACCCAACTACTGTTTTCTGGGATCATTGAAGGTTAAACGGTACTCGAGCACACCCAATCTTTGCAACTTATTCATAACTTTCCCACTTTAACTAGCAGTGAGAGACAAATGATAATGAGACGCAATGTCATATATCAATCATCAAGGAGACAGGGCAGGGATTCAAACTCACGTCTCCTGGATTGATAGTGAGACGTGCTGCCTACTGAGCTAATCGGGCCTGGTGTTTAAATAATAATACAATAGTCTGTCCAGAAATATCTTTGCGGTTTTGATCTTTTTTAACACCAGTAACTGCTTTCACTCCATAATGTGATTTCAATTTTTAGTTTTCATTATTCAACCCTTACTTCTGTTTGAATGGTTTACAGTTAATTAGTTTTATACTTTAATTAGGTAATTAAACAGAAACTCCAACCAGCAAATTTCAGTTTTTGTCACCCAATACTGTAAACTTCATCTCAAGCGTCCATTCAGGCAAGAAAGTTATAGTGGCAGGTGGTTGCTTGTGCATATGAAGCACAGAAAATGAGATTCCTGCGTAAGACAACAGATCCCTGTCATTAATTGTTCTGTATACTTTTGTCTTCCCAAACATTATGTATTATTGTCCGTAAGGCTTTACCTGTACTCATTTATCTTTGTAATTATCTTCTCTGTGCATGAGTGTGATATGATACTGATTTAATAATGTATTGGTATCGGTTTATCAACAGTAATATCAATATTTACGTTCAGACACCGACAATTAATTTACAAGTGCCACGGTAAAAGCTTACGGACATTACTGTGCTGACTTCTCACAACACATTTTTAAGGCCATTATAAATTAATTGTTAGATTTTCATCCAAATTTTTCTTAAAAAGGGGGAGGGTGGGAGGATTTTTTTTTTTTTTTTAATTTTTGTTGTTTTTGTATATATAAAAATTTTTTATTTTTTTTATGAAAATAAAAAGGGTCGGGGCGATATGAAAATTAGGGGGCGGATGGGGTTGATAATCTAGCAATTATTATAGCCTAACTGTTCTATGTATTATTAATGTGGATTGTAGAATGAGTCCTCACCTTCCATGATGCTCTGGTTAGATGGCTTGTCTTTGATCTTGTGAGTGGGTCCATCTACAGTCTTCTTTTCGGGCTCCTTGTCCTTCTTCTGGATAGATATGCGGCGCCCTTCCTTAGGCCCGTCCTATAACACAAAATCACACCATTATCACAGGTGTATACACACTGTACAGGAATACCAAATACATGCAACTATTTCAATTTGGAATACAAACTTCTTGTATCCTTCATTTGCGCAGTTGGAGCAAATAACCCAGAGTCTACATAAATCAAATGTTCACAAGTACCAATGCGCTGCAGTGGTGGGTTTTGAAAGTAAATTTTACTTTACATTGTGAACATTTTGATTCAATTTTTTTTTAATAATGGGGCCACGTCTTCCATTTAATCCTTCTCTCCTTGCCCAATATCCACAAAACATCTACTTTAGCAATCACCAAAGCTGATGACCAGACACGTTTCCAGCTGCAATAGCTAGTCCGGCCAGGCGTTTAGAATATCTTTAAGGCAAAAAAAGAGTG
This sequence comes from Panopea generosa, assembly GCA_029582155.1. NCBI lineage: Eukaryota > Metazoa > Mollusca > Bivalvia > Adapedonta > Hiatellidae > Panopea > Panopea generosa. The sequence goes on along the minus strand of CM055902.1, from coordinate 21,866,338 downwards.
TCAGACTTTCAAATGAAGCAGTTTTAAAAAATGAGCTCGAGTGTCTGCCCATGATGAGAATGTTTTTGCACTTAAATTACAACACTCATTAAAATAAACAATAAACATTTTAATTACATCTCGTCAAAATTACTTCTTTTTTCTTTCAATGTTTCATATTTTTAATTACCATTTTTTTCCAATTGATACACTAAAAAGATGAAATAAATAAATAGTAAAAAAACAATGATCTTTTCTCTAAAAAGAAATTATTTTTGCGAATTTCCGTTTGGGATTTGATTCGTTAATAGTGAAATATAGAAAAATACTTAAAATTAACACGATTAAACGGACAAATTATTCAAGTTAGCTCACATGTGCTGAATATACACATCAGGTGCCGCAGTGGGGTATTAATATTAGAACACCATGGCCAGGAGAAACAACAGCATTGTCTGGGATGCTGGCAGACATGAGAAAACTTACATATAGTGAGGTGCAATGCCAATTCAAACAGGCTTTTCTTAATTAAAATTGGTTGGTTAATTGTAGTGGGATTCCCAAATACTTAAATATGATTTAAAGGTTGGCCATAAAAACATATACAGACAAACCCGCCTTTATAGCAGCCAATCAAGGGAAAGAGCAAAGGTGGTCTTTTCAGACAAGTTGTTGCTTAATACAGGTTAATTTTTCTGAAAGCATGAAAATGTGAAATAGAAAACATGGTTGTTTAAGACAGGTGGCTGCTTAATAAAGGTGACTGCTTACACAGGTTATATATATAGCGCTCTAAGTTGTTGTCAAATGTGAACCATAAGATTTTGTAGTATCAATAAACTATTATACTTTTAGGTGAAATGATTTTTATAATAATGCAAATATCTACAACTAACTAGACAACAGATAAGACAGAGTTGCATGATGGTCACATGACAGTCACATGACAATCAAACAATGATCACATGACAAGACAACATATAAATATGCATTTCTAAGAAATATGTAATGTTAAACATTTTCATGAAAATTGCATTAAATGGATAAAGACTTCATCTTGAAATTTATCTACAAATATTGCAACTAATCTTTTTTTCTGAAAGGGCAAATACTATACATACAAGCTTTTGTATATGCTATTCATTAAATCTGAAAAAAATATTGGTAAACCTTTTTAAATACAGTGAGAGCTACTGTCATGAGCATTTTGAAGTGAATAGATGAAAGAGCTGCAAATATATAACTCTCAGTCACATGAAGCCACTGAGCTAAGCCATGGTAGAGTTGTCCTGATACAAGAACCATTGTATTGGGTTGTAATGTTTTGTTTTTTTTTAAATTTTGTATAAAGTTATACCATAGATAATTGCTGCAATGGGGAAAATAGTAGCAGTAGAGTCACCGAAATGGAGCTATAACAGTTGTGTAGTAGAGCTGTGTTAACCTATTTATGTCTACAGCTGTGTAGTAGAGCTGTGTTAATATATTTATGTCTACAGCTGTGAAGTAGAGCTGTGTTAACCTATTTATGTCTACAGCTGTGAAGTAGAGCTGTGTTAACCTATTTATGTCTACAGCTGTGTAGTAGAGCTGTGTTTACCTATTTATGTCTACAGCTGTGTAGTAGAGCTGTGTTAAAATATTGATGTCTACAGCTGTGTAGTAGAGCTGTGTTTACCTATTTATGTCTACAGCTGTGTAGTAGAGCTGTGTTAATATATTTATGTCTACACCTGTTAAGTAGAGCTGTGTTTACCTATTTATGTCTACAGCTGTGTAGTAGAGCTGTGTTAATATATTTATGTCTACAGCTTTGAAGTAGAGCTGTTAACCTATTTATGTCTACAGCTATGAAGTAGAATGGTATTAACCTATTTATGTCTACAGCTGTGAAGAAGAGCTGTATTAACCTTTTTATGTCTACAGCTTTATAGTAGAGCTGTGTTTACATATTTATGTCTACAGCTGTGAAGTATAGCTGTGTTAACCTTTTTATGTCTTCAGCTGTGTAGTAGAGCTGTGTTTACCTATTTATGTCTACAGCTGTGTAGTAGAGCTGTGTTTACCTATTTATGTCTACAGCTGTGTAGTAGAGCTGTGTTAACCTTTTTATGTCTACAGCTGTGAAGTAGAGCTGTGTTAATATATTTATGTCTACACCTGTTAAGTAGAGCTGTGTTTACCTATTTATGTCTACAGCTGTGTAGTAGAGCTGTGTTAACATATTTATGTCTACAGTTTTGAAGTAGAGCTGTTAACCTATTTATGTCTACAGCTGTGAAGTAGAGTGGTATTAACCTATTTATGTCTACAGCTGTGAAGAAGAGCTTTATTAACCTATTTATGTCTACAGCTGTATAGTAGAGCTGTGTTTACCTATTTATGTCTACAGCTGTGATGTAGAGCTGTATTAACCTTTTTACGTATTCAGCTGTGTAGTAGAGCTGTGTTTACCTATTTATGTCTACAGCTGTGTAGTAGAGCTGTGTTTACCTATTTATGTCTACAGCTGTGTAGTAGAGCTGTGTTAACCTTTTTATGTCTACAGCTGTGAAGTAGAGCTGTGTTAACCTATTTATGTCTACAGCTGTGTAGAAGAGCTGTGTTTACCTATTTATGTCTACAGCTGTGAAGTAGAACTGTATTAACCTTTTTATGTATTCAGCTGTGTAGTCTTCTTGCTTAATAATGTCAGTATTATTATTATTATTAATATTATAAATATTATTATCATTATTATTATTATAATTATTATTATTATTATTATTATCAATGTGAAGTTGCACTAAGTTATGTATATTTAGAAAGTGTATCTGCGTGGAACTGTGCTAACTATCCATGATTAAAGCTGCATGGAGCTGTGTACTCTATAAGGTGTGAGGAGTTGTTAGATTTGCAGCTCCTGTAGCAATGTTCTGGTATAACTTATAAATCAAGTGAACTTTTTTAATTCTTTAAATATGGAAAATTTCAACACAATATTCTGGAAGCTAGTGAGATATGAACATAGTAATTCCAAATTCCTTGTAACAATTGAATTTATGTAATTTTCAGCAAAAGAAGTGTTTTCATTGAGGACACAACATTTAAAGTTTTAGTGATAAAATATCAGATTTATAAAAAACACATTCCCTCAAAATGAGCATTTCAATGACTCATGTTTCGAATAGGAAGTTTATTTTTCAAGAGAGAACTAACCCATTCCCTGTTTAGTGAGTTAGCAATAAGACATTTTATTTATATAGCAGTCAAATCTGTGTTAGGCAGCCACTAGCCACTTGGGATGAAGCAATAGACCTGACACAGGCTGTAAATCCAACAAGTTGATTATCCAATCAGCAATCAATATTGCTTCTTAGCATTGCCATTTTCCTTAGACAAGCTGACAATCTCTAAGTATACACTACATTGTATTTACTTGGACAAAGAACGCCACATGGCCAGTGGGCAGAGCGATAGTCAATCTCGCATCAGGTCAATTAATAGGGAAGGCAAAATGTCTTTAATACAGGTTTATATGTTCTTAACTATCATAGGATAGATAAAGAAAATGTGACTTCTTTTGACAAGTGGTGCTGGATGGAGATGACCACCAAATCACCTGACCCTGGATTTAAGAAAATACTCTATAGGTCTTTTTTTTACTTCGACTCAATAGTGTGCTAAATTTCATACTAAAATTAAACGCACAATTTGAGTGAAAGTAAATAAAGACTTGAGTATTTTCATGAGACCCGGGGCCTGTTTGACTGTACAACCCATGGTAATAATACTACCTTTAAGAGAAATGATTGCAATATTGTGTTGATTTTTAACCATTATTAATTATGCGGCCTTACGATGGTTCTTATACCCGATAAGAAGGAAATACTTCAACAAATGTGCTGTGAAGAGGAAATACTTGTACAATACATTAAAATTATCTGAAACATCAATGATTAATGTTATACATTCCTGCAATGAAACAAGTCAGCACATAACAAAAGACCATCCATATGTTCCGTTACGTTCAATAAAATTCTACTTTGCTTTGCACACCAATAATATCAGCTCAATTCCGTCTTCGGTTAAATCTTGACTTATACCAGCACAAGACTGTATTCAGAATTTATGTCTAACTGTATATCAGCACATGGTAGTATCCACAGTTTCACGTCTTAGTTTAAATCAGTACAGAAACATCAGGTAGAGGTCTAAATTTGTATAAGCACAAAGTCATCTTTAGGTAAATGTCTAAATTTGTATAAGCACAAGCCTATCTTTAGGTAAATGTCTAAATTTGTATAAGCACAAGCTCAGCTTTAGGCAAAGGTCTAATTAATTTATATAAGCACAAGTTCATTGTTAGGCAAAGGTCTAATTAATTTATATAAGCATAAGTTCATCGTTAGGCAAATGTCTAAATTCATATAAGCACAAGCTCATTTTTAGGTCAAGGTCTAAATTTATATAAGCACAAGCTCATCTTTAGGCAAATGTCTAAATTTGTATAAGCACAAGCTCATCATTAGGCAAAGGTCTAAATTTGTATAAGCACAAAGTCATCTTTAGGCAAAGGTCTAAATTTGTATAAGCACAAAGTCATCTTTAGATAAAGGTTTAAATTTGTACAAGCAGAAGCTCATCTTTAGGTAAATTTTTAAATTTGTATAAGCACAAGTTTGTCTTTCGGTAAAGGTCCAAATTTGTATAAGCACAAGCTCATCTTTATGTAAATGTCTAAATGTGTATAAGCACAAAGTCATCTTAAAGTAAAAATTTGTATAAGCACAAGCTTGTCTTTAGGTAAAGGTCTAAATTTGTATAAGCACAAGCTCATCTTTAGGTAAATGTCTAATTTGTCTAAGCACAAAGTCAACTTTAGGTAAATGTCTAAATTTTATTATATAAAAAAAACACACTGTCCCTCCCACATATTGTGTTCCTACTGTGAGTACAAAACTCTTACTTTTTAAAGTTTTTTAAACTATATAATTTTTTTTTAAATTTACTGGATAATATTGCATGTGACAACAATATCACTTCACAACTTCCCCTTCCCTGACCAAACCCACATAGCAGAGTTTATATAACATGAGGGCCAAGATGGCCCTATATTGCTCACCAGACTGACCTTGAGTCACCCAACTTAAGTAGATTATATAAAACATGTACACTCAAAATTTCCAGAAAAACGAGATGGGCAAGAATTTTGATTTGTTTTGAAAATGAAACAGATGCCTAGAAGAGTTCAAACTTGGTAGAGGTTCACCCATCATAAATGTCAGTGAAATTACATTGAAACCAGGTCAGTAGATTCTGACAAGAAGGCTTTTGAAGCTTTTTACTATAGCTGCCTATATAGTAAACTAGCACCTCAATTTGGCGGTCATGTTTTTTAACAAATCACAATGGCTCAAACAAACTTGGTAAAGGGTTATCCAAGGAACATTTCTGCGAAATTGTTTTAAAATTGATCCAGTGGTTTCTGACAAGAAGATTATTAAGTTTATTCTATAGCTTATTTAGTAAACTAGCCCCACCCCCTGGCCGCCATGTTTTTTGATGAATCAATATGGCTTGAATAAACTTGGTAGAAGGTCACCCAAGACACATTTCTGTGAAATTATTTTAAAATCGAGCCAATTGTTTCTGACAAGAAGATTTTTTAAGTTTTTACTAATTAACTTTCCCCGCCTCCTGGTGGCCATGTTTTTTGAAGAATCAAGATGGCTTGAACAAACTTGGTAGAGGGTCACTTAAGGAACATTTCTGTAAAGTTATATCAAAATTGGCCCAATGGTTTCAGAGAAGTTGTTAGAAGCTAATAGTTAACGATGGATGACCGACAACGAACAACAGACGACAGACACTAGGCAATCACAAAAACTCACCTGTGAGCCTTTGGCTCAGGTGAGCTAAATAATAATAAAATAATTTTTTTTTAGATCAAAATATGTTGTCATTGAATGGGTGTTGAAAACAGGGCAGTTACAAAAACTGAATTTTTATTTTAAAAAAAAAAAAATTGAGCAAATATTCAAAACGATGCAAAATAAAATCTGGTACTGCAGAATAACAAAAGAAAAAAAGAAAAAAATAGAAATGAAAAAAAAAAGTTATATCAAGTAAAAAATCAAATAAACTTTGGAACATATGGATGGCCAGCCATTCAGTTGTTATAATGAGGTCAAAGGCAAAGTGCAGAAGAGAGAGCAGTCAAACCACCACCACCATCGGGACTTATTATTGGTCAATATTTTATACCAATACCTTTTCTACAACTTCCACCACAGTACGTTTAACTAATTCATCGGCCGCCTATAAAATTGGAAAACATAGAACACGTAACACAAAAAATCATAAGTAAAAATAACACAATAATTAAAACCAAAATGTTTTAAAATCGAAAGAAAATTTACATACAAGGCAAGACAAATACATATTGTAGCATGCGGCCCACATTAAAAGTTTTGCATTGCAAAAACAATATATATTTGAGAGAGAGAGAGAGATAGAGAGAGTTGAGAGAGTTGAGAGAGAATCAAAGTCGAGAATATAAAATTTTCATTCTTGTTAAATGCAGCAAGCATAATAAAACTAAGAATGAAAATACATGTATCTATAAATATTAATTTACCAAAAAAAAAAAATCATTTAAATGAAGAAAAAAAATAGTTATTTGTAAATTAAAAAAATAAAGAGAAAACAGCAGGACAATAGAGTGACAATGTTAAAAAGGCAATCAAAATACACTTAAAAGTAAAAGTAAGAAATTTGCTGTTAAGCAGTTTGTGTTAAATGAGCTTAATTTTATATTAAAAAAGAAAATAAAAATGTTAAAATTCCTTACAAAAAAAAAACATTTCATGAAAAAAAACACAAAAAAAACGTAAGTAATTCTTTGAATTTCATGAAAAAGAAAGGTTGCATTCAGTACCAAATTACATCTGGTTTCAATGCTATGCACGTGCAAATTGCGCTGCGCAGCATCTGACGCACGACTTGCTACTCATACAGTACTGCTTACATAATATAACAGACAAATATAAGGCATAAAAATCTATCGCATAAGCCAGTCTGGATTTTAACCAGTAGATCTAAAATTATAGTAAAACCTGACCTATACTGTCAACAGTGACATTAGAACTAAAAGCCAATAAAAAACAAACCAAATTAAGTACAACGAAGGACATACAATAAACGCTATATTACCAACATATATTCACACACATGAGTATGTATTAGGATATATACCGCATAGCAGGCTAACCTATCACAAAAGACAATGCCATTATGTGGTCAAGCGCTGGCAAAGTCTACGGTTGTGTGCACGAATGAAACAATGTTCCGTGGGTTACGGTACAGCAAAATTGCCTAAATATGGTAAAACTATTATTTTAAGTATTTCAGCAGTAAAATGTTTGTAAAATAATGTATAGTGACAAATTTAGAACCTGTACATATATAAACAACTTTCAAAATCATTTACAGAGTAAAGGAGAAATGTTATAAATGTCTCCAAAAAAAAAAGCATCTCATTATCATTAATAAATAAAATTCAAATGGTTTGGTATGTCAAATTCACTAAAATGTGACATAATCAATATCTAAATTGGAGTGCATAACTTGAAACGAAGTCCCTACTCTAAAAATAAACAGCACTTAATTACCTTTATATCATCCTTCGGACACTTTCTAAGATGAAATAAATCATATTACGTGTATAACGGATCATTATGAAATCAAAGTTTAATCGCAGGACTCATTTAATATGTCACAAAATATGTTGCAATTTTAAGCGGGAAATCTATTTTAGTCATACCTAGGCGCGTAGCCCACGATAGAAAAACCCTTCCCAATATAATATTTTGGCATGTTTAAATATTTATCCATTTGCTAATGCGGGATCAGGGAGTACAAAGGTATGCTATATTGAAAATAAATGTTTTTAGCCAATTTAAAAATTTTGAAAAATCATGATAAATTCCCTTAAAGTCCCCTACCGGCTTTCAGGCGGCAACCACAATTTTTGTCCGATTGTATAAATTAAATGACCAGCAATATCTCCTTATTGACCTCCATTTACATAGGAAGTGTCACAAACCAAACTTGGATACTTTTTTAATAATCTTTCCGGACAGACAGCGAACCTATATATATAGTCCCCTCCAGTGAAACGGACAGGGGGACTAATAAACAAAAGCTGCTCAAGATTACTGCTTTTGCATAATTAGAAAACAAAATTTTTCAAGACACTTGTGTGGGTGTAAGTATTGATAGATATTTTATGAATAAAATAATCAATATTTGTACCTGCTCAATTCATTAATGAAAATTCCTTGTTGTTTTTATATACATTATAAACACAATGTTATCAGTACTCCTCACATCGTCACGTCTTTCAACTTAATTTATAACTGAAATTGTTTAACCTCATTTTTTTTTTTGCAGTAAGTATTAAATACTTGATATACATATATCTGAAAAAAGGAGAATTAGAAAATATATTTTCAGCAATATTTCACCCGTGTGGAACATGGTTACATTCTGGGACACTGTTATGAAAACCTAATGATCAAACCTCATCATAATCATCATCATCATATTCATCATAATATATATCCTCCTGCAAAAGTAATCATGGATAAATTGTCTTTTATTGATGCAAAAAAAAAAGAATTTTAACATAATTAGAACAAGTTCTAGTTTTGCAACACAAAATGGAGCAATTTCTATATTATGAGCACTGTAACAGTTATTAAGTATAAACTTCTGAGTACAAAACGCATAATAAAAATTATACTTAAATTTTATATAGTATGCCAGATTTTCCCAGAAAGACAATATTTCTCAGATAGTTTAAATGTATCTATTTTACATTTATTGTGAAACAAGTTCTTGTAACTAAGGCAAATCATATTCCTTGGTAGAACCAGTACTATGCATTTGTGTATAAAGTGTCCTATTCAAGGACACGACACATAGCTGTAATTGGTGACCAAATCCATAACCTTCTGCCCTTGGGTCTGAGGCTAAACCAACCAACATACTCGCATTTCCATATTACGAACAATTTTTATATTAAATTTTAAGTAGATTAATATAAGTTTCAATCAAATAAAACTAATAACACTTCATGTAACTAAAATAAGATAATTATAAATATTTTATCAATTTGACTCGCTTAAAAAGATGTGCAACATCTCCTTAAATTTTCATCGCAGCAGCAGCAGCAGCATTGCAAAGAGTTTTAATCCCTTAACATAAGTGTTAACGCCATCTGCTCCTGCTCGCAAGAAAGTATCTGCTGGCAAACAATGAACTTCGCTAATCTATAAATTAACTTAAATATGGGTGAATGTCTTTTATATTCAAACATACATACCTCTTCCACTTTAACTTGATCTGTAAGTGCCACATGAAAATAAGACAAGGAGAACAATCAATTTCAGATCTATATTCTTACAAAAATAAAACGAGTGAATTTGTATTATACATATTATTAGTATACATACTTATCAAGGCCTTTCAAACAGATACTATATGACAATAGAACTAGAAAATACTTTATGATTACACAATTACAAGCGCTAAAAATTTACACGTTTTTTATGGAAAATTAAAAATTAAATTTAACAATCAGGATTAAACAGCGAGTACATAAAACACAAAACAAGGCAATTAACTTTAATATTCAATTATTGCCTTGCCAATTAAATATTTAATAATTCTAATGGTTAGAAATTACAGTTATATAAACAATAGAAACATGGAATTATACTCAACATCATACTCCTGCAATAAAGATCAATCAAGAAAAAAAAACAATATTATGTTTAAACATTTAAAATAATTTTTTTACAATAACCACACGGGTCTGGGGTGTGGTTTAACACGTTATAAACTTAAAATTTACCACAAAGGAAAAAATGAGGTCAAAGTAGAATCATAACATCATTTCAAGAGGAGAGGTTGGGAATGGAAAATTGCCACATTTTATTATTAAATGGATGATTATTTTCAAAATTAAGGAAACCCACACATTTTCCTAATCACACTGTAATATAATTAGAAAAGAAACCGAAAATAAATATCCTCTCATATACTGTCCGTGTGTATGCATACTAGCATATCTTGGGACAACATAAAACTATGTCCTATATTATATGCTTCTGATCAGAAGGGAAGTAAATATTGTGCGACTATAGAACTGTGTTTAACAGAGTAACTTCCCTTCCACCTCCTTACTGAAACAATAAATTCTGAAAAAAACAAGTCATCTTGAATACATGTGAGTGCTTCTTTGATTTACACATCAAAGTCACTCTAAATAATAAACAGCCTTCATTATTGTATGTATATCATAATAATGCTCATTTTTACTGGAACATTGCCAACATCATGCTGCAATTACAACTAATATACAATGTATCTACACCCATCATCACAAAAGTATTCACAGAACATTATGTGGAGGTCTGCAAATTCTATTGAAATCTCACCACACTGTCTGTTTCTACTAGCTACACTACACAGCTAGCTACAAGTATAATAGTTACTGAAGGTCTCACACTTCTACAACGTCTTCTACAAGTATTGATAGCTAAAACTACAGTACATTGTTATGTGTGGTAACTAGAGAGAAGTGACTGTTTATCAGAAATCTGATACCTTCAGTATGTTATTTGTAATATGAAAAAAAAAAATACTATGTTAATGCAAAGGAAGTCAGAGAACTTAAAAACAGCAACATTTTTTGTTGAATTTAAAAAAAGGAACAAAACATGCAACTATTCCAGATTCCAGGATAGTAACTATATAATGCTGAATAGGTCTGCAAGTGTAAACTACCAACTTTTCTGCTTTCTGACAGTGTATCGAATTCTAGAACAGTGTCAGAGGTTTTGTCTATCACATACGACTGAGTGTCCATAAGGCCATAATAAATTAATTGCACGATTATCAATCCCGCCCGCCCCCTAATTTTCATGCTGCCTTGACCCTTTTTATTTGCATTTAAAAACATTATTAAAAAAATAATAAAAAAAAAACCATCAAAAATTTAAAAAAAAAAAAATCCTCCCACCCGCCCCCTTTTTAGGAAAAATTTGGATAAAAGTCTAGCAATTCATTTATAATTGCCTTATTTCAATTACTGACAATCACCCCGCTGGACTGACCTGCACAAAGCTGCATTGAAAAACTACTGTAGTTGACCACAGCCTACAACCAGTTCAACCATCTTCACGAGACAAATATATAAAAACCAAAACACCTACCTTCCTTTTTCTTTTTAGACTCTGGAGCAGCTGGGGATACTCCACGACTATCCACGCTGTCCTCATCATCATCTTCTATATCCTCTTGAGAAATGAAATTGTCAGTTTAAAAAACACAGAATCAAAGAGTATAATTCTTAGGATTATCTCCCTTTATATTTTTTTTTTTTTTAAAAAAATAAACTTTTTATAACACTTATCTCCCCTTTTATACCCCCCCAAGTAAAACATTGATTTGAAAGATCTAAATGTTCATCAAATTAGATGGCTCTGATATACTCCTTGATTGTTTGCATGTTCATTCAATTATAAGGCACTAACAGTTTGCAAGATAGAGAGATAATGAATTTATCCTGCAAACTGTTGAAATAATTAGCAAAAGATAAAAGAAACATAAAAAAGAGATTTTTTATCAGATTGCGTATGCAATACTGAATGCAGAAAAAGTTGCACTTTTAATACTTTATTTAAAGGTTTCTGAATCCGGAGCGACTCTAGATTTTCATAAGCTCAAATCATGCTAATAAATGATTCAGAAAAAAGGTGCATTTGATATATTGCCTTTGTTTGAATGAACAGCTAACTATAGCTAAAAACCCTAGACCAGTGACCTTCCAATGTTTCTCATTTCAAAATATTTCATTATTTATTAACAAAGAATTTTAATAAATCCACAATCAAACAGCTGTTCTTGTAAGTTTTTAACTAAATGCCTTTACTTAAACATTTAAAAATTATTCATTAATTTACAACTTTTAAATTTAAACACTGGAAACTATTTAATACAAATAATACTAAATATATAACTATTCTTATAGTATAGTAAAACAGAAAACTTTAATCCATTGAAACAAAAAAAAATTTATCTGATTAACAATCTATCTAAAGCATAAACAATGTTTGTACAAAATATGTGTTTGTCATTTACATGGTCTCTAACTGGACAAATGTATGTGTTTGTAAATTAACAGTTAACTATATTCTTACATAATAATTAGGTCCCGGTAACTGATGTAGTAAAATTTGCAGTTTGATGAATGTTAAAAGCCAGTTATCATCACATTGCCAGTGGCATAGCTGACCCTAACAAGATGTGCAAGCCATCTAGCTTTAGGGGTGTTTCACAGGGGTCGGGGGATATAACCAAGAGATATGATGCTTTCACAAGCACATGTGCAAGCCTGGGCATTACTGCATAAAGGCAGTTATGCCACGGATAGCAGATCCTATATAGTTTCCACATTTATTGAAGGCCTTAGATATATGTTTTAATCCAAGTAGAACCAACATCCCTCTGCAAGCAAGCATTTGCAAACCATCTTTTGAAATAGTTGAATCAAGCTCTGCTCCAACCTTTGACCTCTGTGGTCAGAGATAAGCAATATATGAGAGGACAATGCATTAATGAGACCAATGGAGCCCAAAGTAGCCACAGTTTCTGTGATGTGAAAGTAAAACTAAACTGTGACAATGATATGGCACAAGAATGTCACTGATGTATACATGTTTAAAATGGAGTGTAATGCCTTTCGAATATATACATATCTTGTGCTTGGACTAACTCAGAGTAAAAATGAAACATATTTTTCAAATATGTAGGACAAAAGCTATACATGTATAATATATGTGTGTGTGGGCACAGGTGTGCACATGTGACAACAATATGGTTCCTACATGACATTTATGAAGCAATCAACGCAATATTATGAATAGGACCATAGGCAGAAAAACAGTATTGTAAATAAAACCAAAATAATGCTTTTTTGTAAATATGCTCAATGCAGACAGGACAGAGCACCATGCAACAACTGTTCCTACATGATGTTTATATGATGCAATCAACACATTAGTTTGGGAGACATCCAAGGTAGACTAACAATATTGAATTTTAATATTGAAAAATCCAATAAAACTACATTAACCTCAATAAGGCTGTGTTATGTAAAATGAGCATTGATTGATTGATTGATTGAATGATTGATTGAATATTTAGCATCATTTAATGCCACAGAGGGCTGAAAGATGATCCGTTAACCTAACCCCTGTTTCCTGGTATTCTGAAAGGTTAACCAGTACTAGAGCACACCCCATCTCCTAAGTAACTGATAACTTCCCACTTGAATCAGCAGTGAGAGACGAATGATAATTAGATGCAATGTTGTATATCAATCACCAAAGAGACTGTGGATGGGTGAGAATTCAAACTCATATCCCCTGGATTGATAGTCAGACAGCAGATGGACTACCGACTGAGCTAACCAGGCCTGACTCTTTAAGAATTATGAAGTTTATATGTGTCCAATTTTTTTTTTTAGAGATGCGTTTCTGAATGTACAGTAGTTCAAACCCATGGCAAGAGAGAAATGTGTGTTGGCACATACATGAAAAAAAAACCGTAAAAAAAAATGACAAAGGTAATGAAATTGCAGTGAAATTGAACAAAGCACATCGTAAAAAATGACAAAAAAAAATCACATTAACAATATAAAAAAAAATCTCTATAAACAGCGGAGATGGATAAATTACAGCATCTACAACTAGAAGTAATAAAATAACGACGAAAAAATCTGCATCTCATTCATCAGAATTTAATTTCAAGTACCTAAGCGTTTGTATAATACATTAGAAGCACATGTTAAAAGTTATTGTACGTATGACATGGTTACGTTGCCATTATATATAGTAGTGTAGTGAACAGAATCTACGTGTTAAATTGTTTGTTAAATGTATTTTCTAACATTTACATTAAAGAGTATGTATTTAATAATTAGTGTTTAATATATATTAACTATAATAATTATGATAAATATGTTTATAAATATATATATTTGCATATAGTTACAAGAAGCGACTGATTAGTACATTAATTTACATTTATGTCAACAGGTGCTAATTTAAGCGATTGTTAAAAGCCTAAAGTAATTTAAATCTATGTAATTTGAAATGTTTTGTCTAAAAAAAACTTGAGAAGCATTAAAGGACATTCTACAAGGTACAATACTAGCTCAACGTTATTAACTAGGTACACTGTCAATTAATAAACAATTAAAAACAGCTTTTGTTAGGATTCATTACATCATCTGTTGCACATTTACAGAATTTTTTTTTTTTTTTTGGTATATATCTTAAAATTGTAAGTAGAGCAAGTTACTGTGTAAAAACATTCTAAATGAGCTTCAACAACTCAGCTTTTAAAATCAGACAGCTCATTAAACAGTTTTAATCAGACAAGACTGTCACATTATTAAAAAGCATTTACAGAATTATGAATTGCCTAGACACCACAGTTCTAAAGGTCAAGGTCATATCTAAGGAAGGCCACAGGAACATTAAGGGTGGACTGTACATAAAAACCAGTCTAGTTCTCTTGAAAGTGTTGTTGTTTTTTTTTAGTGTATGTTTTTTTGTAACATCTAAAATAAATTAAAGCAAGCACCTCCCCCATCTGCCTCCCCCACCAAAGATTTATATTTGCATTCACAGACATTAAACACACCTCTTTGTTTCGTTATGAAAAGTAAAAAAAAAAAGGTGGAAAAAATCCATCCAAATCTTTGTAAAAATGAAATTTTCACCATTTACAAAACAATAGCAAAATGGTACGTTCCATCATGATAAACCACAAATCCCGTCTTCAGTTGGAACTATTAAACCATTTTATTTCTGGCAGACAATTTACATCTTAAATAATGGTTACACCAGACTGGTTTGTGCATACAGTAAATACAGCAGGATGGCTGCTAACCCATGCAGAAATAACCAAAAGTATCGATACCAATAGTTGTGGTAATCAATTATTCAAAATGTCTCTCTCTATATCGATTTATCTTTCAATTTTGTATAAATAAAGAAAATTTACATTGATGCAATTTTGATAAATGTGGTTATTCTATCTGCAGTTGGTTATTTCTTAAGCGTCAATATTGATAAAAACCTTACCTTCTTCAACAATTATGGATGGCTTTTTAACATAAACCTTTGGTTTGCGACTTTCAGCTTTGTTTTTTCCTGTTAATGTACACACTTACAGACTATGAAAAATGAAAGCACAAAAACACATCTAGGTAAAATTAAATAGTACAAACCATGTTAATAATATACTGGCCCCAGTCTCCTTTCCTAATACAGTTGGACTTTGATATTTCTTAACTTCCAGCGGCTAAAAATAAACTACTGTCAGAAAGATATTTCCCCAGTACTAGAAATCCTTAAAACTGAATCCTGAGAAATAAAGATTACCAGACAACAAGACTGCCCAACTATACAACAAAATGGACAATATTTTGTACTGTTATCTGAGGGAAAGTATTTTTATACCTTTCTTAGGCTCAACAATAGCTGGTGCTGGTGCCTTAGGTTTTGTTTTAGCATCCTTCTTATCTTCCGGTTCCTGAATAACTGGTGCTTTCCCTTTTGGCTTAGGTTCGTCTTTTACTTCTGGCTTCTTTGGTTCTGGTTTCTGTTTTTTCTCAACAGGTTTTGGTTCTTCTTTTGGTTTTTGAGGCTCTGGTTCTTTTTTCTTGGGTTCTGGTTCTTTTTTCTTAGGTTCCGGTTCCTTTTTCTTGGGTTCTGGTTCTTTTTTCTTGGGTTCCGGCTCTTTTTTCTTAGGTTCAGGTTCCGGTTCTTTTTTCTTGGGTTCCGGTTCCTTTTTCTTGGGTTCTGGCTCTTTTTTCTTAGGTTCTGGTTCTGGTTCTTTTTTCTTAGGTTCCGGTTCCTTTTTCTTGGGTTCCGGTTCTTTTTTCTTAGATTCTGGTTCTTTTTTCTTAGGTTCTGGTTCTTTTTTCTTGGGCTCCGGTTCTTTTTTCTTAGGTTCCGGTTCTTTTACTTCCGGTTCTAAGTATGGGTCACAGGAAAAAATAAACTAAATCTAGGTTTCACATCACAACTAATAAAATGAAACCTGAATGCAAGTCTAAATCTGACAGGTGGAGAACTAGTTTTTATTCACTAGCCTGATCTTAGAAATGGATCCATTCAACAAATTCTGATGTTTATTTATTTATTTTTTTTTTTAGGATTTATTAGTCAAGTTGACAAAAACTCTTTTTTTTCAATAAATTAGCTACTAGAATTAATTCAAACTTGTTTTTAGAATGGGAAAAAGATGTTCTAAAAATTGTATTGAATAATTCTAATCCAATTTTTACAAAGCAGTTCTTGGCTTTAAAATAGTTTCATTATTTATAAATCTTAATACAATTATAAAAATTATGTACAAACTAGAACTATTGACATGAATGCCATCGCTATTGATTGAACACAAATTTTTTACTGTTAACTTAAGTAAAAAAAGGCCGATAACCCCTGTAAATTTGACCGACATTAACAAATATCCGAATTGCTCTGAATTCCGTATTTATACAGGTACACACAAAATATGAATTTTATACATAAACCCCATCAAAAGTAATTGATAGGAAACCAATTCTCAGACACATGAACGGACAGACGAATGGAAGGAAAGGGATAACACTTAATATTCCTTCAACATTCTTTAATCGCGTGGGAATAAAAAGTCATTGTACAATTTATTTGAATTATGTCAAAAGGATCCAAATCTATATCACGACAATTATTCAAGTGCAAGAGGAGTCATGCATATTGTTACTAAAGTGCAAAGATGTGTGAATAAAAAATTAAAGGAATTAACTCGGCAAACAGGAAACATAGTGAGATGTGAATAAAGAACTGTGTCAGACTTGCAAATAAATCATTTACAAAATAAATAATAGAAGAAAAGAAAGTTATAAAAGAGAATAAGTTTGTTCTCCATACTGTTCGTTTTCATAGAAATACAGAAAATGCCATCAGTCAGTTTACTATCCTACCCCACCTATCTCCAAGTTTACAGTCATATAAAGTATTAAATGGAGTAAAATGTCATCTTTTACAAATTATCGGCCATAAATTGAAGCCAGGTTTAGTGTGCAGGAAGAGCCTACATACATGTTTATAAACCATATGGAAATCTGAGAAAACCATAAATTGTATACCAGGAATAGATTACCATATTTTTTTACTCTTTTTCCTACACATCATCCATAAACGCCTAATACAATACAGACTTGAGTGTGCTGTTTATAATTTTTCTGTTTTTAACTGTTTATCATGCACCCATAACATCTTTATCCAATTATTTAAAAAAAAAATCTTTAACAACTGTAACTTTATAATCATTAGGCTAAAATCACATTGTGGATTTTTTTGTCACCAGAATTTTTTTTTTACTTTAGTCACAGTGAAATCCACTTTGAATAAAAACAACATAAGCATGAAATGCCATTTTCACATTCTATTTACAACCAAAATGGCTTTTAGTTCACAATTAATGTAATATTTAAAAAAAACTCTGCACAGTGTTTGTTAAATTTCAAGCTGAAGTATATTAAAGCTCTACTTGTATTACAGAAATTAAAAAATACATATCTTACATAGAAATGTACAGCAGTTATAATGAAAGTCTAACTGACCATTTAACTTTTGAAGACAGATGGAGAACATTCCTTGTAAAAAAATGACCAAGTAGAGGGAGATCACCTTTAAAAAAAACATAAAATAAAGTGGGTTTTACAATCATGCAACAGTTGTATACCTTTCTTTGGCTCTGGCTTTGGTTTGGGCTTTTCTTCTGGCTTGGATTTTTCTTCTGGTTTAGCTTTTTCTTCTGGTTTAGCTTTTGCTTCTGGTTTAGCTTTTTGCTTCTCCTATGAACAAATAAGCAAGTAGTCAATTTTGAAAGAGTTTTACTATTTCATGAAAGTTTTCATCATTATTTATGAAAATTATTTTATCATTATTTAAGTAAATCTTAAAGGATTTAAATTAATTAATTAGTTTAATTGTAACTATTATACCAGCATCATATTCCAATTCATTTTTAATCTATCTCACCAAACCTCAGCTGTACCTGAAGAACTACACTAACTCCATGAGCAGTCGCTGTCAAGCAGTTATTCATTTGAACAGAGGCCCCACTCAATACTTATGCTGATTACCGAATTTTGCGAAAATGAATTTGAGTACTGCTATCATTAAAATTATGATTTTACAATGATCTTAACAGGTAAACAAATAAAAATTTCAGACAATTGCGATAATGTACTGTTTTTATTTCCTTTTAAATTTGGATAGAATCCAATTTCAACTAGTTGAGATATCAATCAAATCCTAAGTGTCTAGTAAGCTGTATTGTTTAGTACATTTGCTCACACTACTGGTGTTCTGGGTTGCACTCGCCATTCACTGTAACAATCTAATTGAATTGTCGCAATATCATTATCACCCAGTTTGTTTGGTTTTTGATAACTCTGAATACTAATGTATTGATGTCATCAAGGCCAACTTGTGTAATATGTGCAACTTGTTTTGTAAAGAATGCAAAAACAAATTTTACTAATCAATGTTAATCCTTTACAGTTGCTCTCCTATTAAACACAGCACAAGTGTCTGGATGGAAATCCTGGTTTAAATCAGATTTGTTTGAATATTTAGCGTCATTTATATGCCATCAAGGGTCATCAGACGATCAGTCAACTTAACCACTCTTTCACTGGATCCTGGAAGGTTAACTAGTACTCAAGGACACCCATCTCAAAAAGTAACTGATAACTTTCTCACATGAATCAGAGGTGAGAGAGAAGTAACAAGACACAATATTGTATATCAATCATCACAGAGACTGTAACCTGGCAAGATTCAAAATCACTATCCCTAGATTGATAGCCAGATGTGCTTCCGACTGAGCTAATTGGTTGATGACAAATCTTTAAGAGAGCAACTTACCAGTTTTTCTTCTACTTCCTTAGCTTCTGTAACCTTCACCTTAGGGCTTTCTATCAAAGAGAATAAAACAAATAGTACTATCCCAACTGCAACTGTGTTTATTCTACAAAAAAATGCCGTTATAATTTTACAATAATGATGATTCCGCTAAACCACATGATGTAAATGCATGTACTTTTCTATTATTTTTCCAACTGCAGATGTGACAATGATAAAGACATAATTTAGATGCCTATAAACAAAACAATGTTAACAATGCTAAAAGGAGTGATTTTGCAGATTTTACTGTCATAGCTGCAAATGGATTAATAATACGATAGTGTATCTATTTTTATGTCTAGTCTTTTATTCCGTAAAAATTTCTGGTAAGACATTAACATCACATTAAGGCTGACTTTTCAATAAAAATGTTTACAACAATTCAATTCATTTACATTAAAACCTTCCACAAAACCAAATATTTTGTACATTTCCAGATGTAAGAGATTTTCTAATTTAGGAAACAACATGCTGGGATGGTATTTATTAAACATGATGCATGGAATATCAATTTTCACCATAAAATTTGCCTGTTATAATTATTATATATGTTTAAAACTTTCCAGGTGGCTAAAACCGGATTTTTATTACCGTGCAGCAGTGCAGTACAACAAAACTGATAGAACAAACACTCAAAGAAACAGAGTTTCTGGACATTTTATGTTTTCTATTTTCATAATTTAATCAGAGCATCTGTAGATTATTATGATCTGCAGGTTTATAAACTTATGATAAATTATATCAAAATGCTATGAAATTTTGAAACTGCGCACAATTTTGCAATCATGCATAAATTCCATCAGATAAAACCCGTTATCCATAAATATAACTGACTGAATTTTAAGATCAATGTACTGAAATTTTGAAAAATCTTCTCGAGTGATATAGATAAACAGATAAACTGTCACATCAGCAGCTGATGTGCAACTTCAAGGTAACTTCAAGTGAATGTCATTACATTTCAGTAAACAGAATTAAAATTTACTGGACAATTGATGCTCACATTAAATGAGAACAAATTGCACCATTATATACACCCAATATATAGACAACCACACTTTCCCCCCATACCCTTCATGTTGAATGATGGTAATTATGTACAGAAATAAAAGAAAATAATGATCACACCCACCTTTCACACCAAGACTGGCTGTAGACGATGCAGTTCCGTGTTGATTTTTCGCTTCACATGTGTAGCTTCCAGTGTCCTCTGGATGAGCCTCAGTAATCTTTAACACTGCCTGTCCACGAGTGTAACTCACTTTAAACGTATCCTTGCTCTCGATGGGCTTTCTATCTTTCATCCACTTTATTTGTATGGGCTCTGTGCCGACAAGTTTCCCTGAAAATTCCACTGGTTCCCCATCGGTTACGTTCTAAATATCACAAAACGGCATAATTAATGTCAGTGACCAATTAACATACAAATTCTTCATACTAAACCGTTTTCTTCGACCATTCAGGATGATAAAATTCAGTGAAATATTTAACTTCCAATATACATCATATAACAAAATGACTCAATGGAAAAGTTTAGCATAAACAGATGAATAGTATATTGAAGCAGAAACCAACCTTTGGTGCTAGTTTCATGGTAAATCGTGGAGGATCACCTCTGGCGGCTGACAGTAATTCTGCAAGAGAAAGAAACCCAGTCAGTTGTTATACATATACATAATAATAGAACTTTTCTCTAAATGTTTTTGTTCCTTTATACTGTCATATAAAATGTGTGTTATTTCACAATAAAAAGTTCTCAAATATACAATTTTGAACTAACAAGACACCAGAATACAACAAGCAAGTCCCCTACCAGTTTATAAATTTTGTTGCCATAGTTACCACACAATTTACCACAATTTTTGTCCGACTGAAAAAATAAAATACCCATTATCACCTTATTGCCCTCTATCCACATGCAAAGTTTAACAAACCTGGATTGGATATTTTTTTAGTAATCTTTTGGATAAACCTTTAGTTCACTCCAGTGAAATCGATAGGGGACTAACAAGAATAAAAAAATATTTAAGCTGGGTCATGATGTTGTAAACAGGGTGTTGGCCACTCATGCCGGAGGTCACAGGTTTAATTCCAGACTCAACCTTATGGCCTCTCAAAATTGACACTCAGTACTGATTCTACCCAGCAAGCGGAGTTGCAAATGATTCATATAAGCTCTGCAATCACTGTCATCACGCTAAAATAGGTAAGTAGGGATTTCTTACCCCTAATGTTGATCTTTGTGTCAGCGATGACTTCACCTTGTGGTGTCTTGATGACAGACTTGAAGACACCGGAGTCACGATCGCTGGGCTGTAAAATATCAAAATCAAAAACAGTAAGTTAATTAAAATGGTGTGTGAAACTAAATCTCAGTCTTGGAAACTAACAGGATAACACCATAACACCATAGTCATGCAATAGTTTGAATCTATTTATTTCATTTATTATTACTGTGTAAGTTTGGTGAGAATCAAATAAAAAATGCAGGTGCTAGAGCACACACAAGGTCAAATAGAGCATGTTGTAATGTTTCAAGGGCCATAACATCTGATATGGTCAGTTCAATAACATAACAACTCATATTGAGCTTCGATTAGGTGAGCTAAAACACCTGGTTGCCACTTTGATGAGTGGTCTATTACCCATTGAGACACACAGTCATAAAACAGTCCTAAATTTTCTCTTCTCAAAATGTCAACTTTATATAAATCTGTCTGTATGGTGTTTTTCACCTTCCTTCGATGTCAGTATTTAATTTGCATAATGCCAATAGGCACACTTCATCATGTCTTGGAATCGCTGGGCATTTAACCAGTACTTGATTTTCCCCTTATCTTTGGAGGTCACTGAACTACATCCCCACATATTCAGAGGTGGAAGATTCATAGCTATAGAACAAAATTAACAATAAATCGTGATAGACTGGTCGGGCAGGGACCGCTGTGTTGACCGTCGAATGCATTAACAATGATGTAAGTTGGGCCCAGCAAATTTTATATAAAATGTTAATTATCAAAATATGTAATAAATTAAATTAAATTATAATAAACGAATTAATATCACATTATGGTAATGCTTTTTGTTGAAGAATACTTACCGACTTCATCTCCAATGTAACAAAGTACTCCCCCTTCTCTTGTTTGTTTGGTGTGACCATGAGGAAATATCGGCCACCATTCTTGACTGGCAGTCCACTGATGGACCATATTGCAGTTGGCTTGACAGCTGCCTTCACCACAAACTTAACAACCAGTAGTTGGCCGTTGTTTTCTAGCTTCACAATTGGCTCTTTCACTGTTGGTGCTTCTCCAGCATCTTTAGGTTTCTCAACAACTGGTTCTTCTTTCTTTTCTACAGGCTTCTCTGCTGGTTTTTCTTCAGGCTTTTCTTTTGGTTTTTCTTTTGGTTTTTCTTCTACCTTCTCCTTTGGTTTTTCTTCTACCTTCTCCTTTGGTTTTTCTTCTACTTTCTCTTTAGGTTTTTCTTGAGGCTTTGCACTAAAAAGATATATTAAACCAATGTAAACATTTACAAATGCTACTTAAAGTTTGAAAATGTGAAACAAATTCTTCTGCAACTTTAGATAAATCACACTTTCAGTCGTCCAAGGTAAACTAGTAGAAAGCATATATGTAGATAAAGTGTCTTGCTTGTGAATACAACCCATGACCATGACCCATGTGTCATAAGTAATGAATCACAGATTGCAAGTATAGCACCTAAGATATGGTCTTCTGAGAGTGCTGTATCATACTGTATCATTCAGTTGTGTATTACCATTCCTGCTATCATTAATATTTGCCAGTTACATATTATTCATGCTGCTCCAAACAACAAAGAGTTGTCAGAAGAAAAAAAAAAGCTCGCTGATGGGATAAAACTCACCACCCATGCGAAGATTGAGATTGGAGGCAAACACCAAAACTTAAAATGCAAAAATTTAACCTGGGTGTCTAATTCCAAAAAGGGCCATAACTGTGCCAAAATGCAATCCAGAGTTATGGTTCTTGTCTCTGTGTGTTCCAATGATGATGGTGAACACGCATGCCAAGTTTCATTCATATCCAATGAGTGGTTGCATAGATATCTTACCCGATAAAAAACTTTAACCTGAAAAATTAAGTAAAAAAAGAGCCATATCTGTGCCAAAATGCAACCCAAAGTTATGGTTCTTGTCTCTGTGTGTTCCAGTGATGATGGTGAACACACATGCAAGTTTCATTCATATCCAATGAGTGGTTGCATAGATATCTTAAACTTAAACACAACTCAATGCAAAAGTTTAACCAGGGTGTCTAAGTCCAAAAAGGGCCATAACTGTGCCAAAATGTAACCGAGTGTTATGGTTATTGCCTGTGTGTGTTCCATTGATGATGGTGAACACACATGCGAAGTTTCATTCATATCCAATGAGTAGTTGCATAGTTATCTTAAACTTAAATGCAACTAAACACAAAAGTTTAACCTTGGTGTCTAAGTAAAAAAAGGGCCATAACTGTGCCAAATTGCAATCCAGAGTTATGGTTCTTGCCTGTGTGTTTTCCACTGATGATGGTGAACACACATGCGAAGTTTCATTAACATCCAATGAGTGGTTACATAGATATCTTAAACTTTAACACAAAAGTTTAAACTGGTTGTCTACAGATGATAGCTCTCCTTGGACTTCATCCCAGTGGGCTAAAAACAACAACATCAACAACAGGGCCATATTGGCCCTTAAAAAACTCACCTGGTTTTATGTGTCAAGGGCCTTTAAGAACGTGATTTGGCTGGTTCGAGAACTTTCCTAACATAATATTACTACTTTATAAGTTTAATGAAGATCAATGAAAAATGGGAGTGCCAGAGTGCACAAAATAAAAGTTTACAGATGACAGACAACAAAGAACAGACAATCAGGATACTTGCTAAGTCACCTTGAGCTTTGATGGGTGAGCTATAAATGGAATGCAGTTCATATGCTTATACAACTTTGTCCATCACTATAGGGAGATCTGAAGACTTCTCCATAACTGTATGATCTGTATACCCTATCACAGGTCAGCAGTATAAAAATGACCCATGAGTTATCAACTGGGGCTTACGTTTAGATAAAACGATGTCAAATCTGTGAAGGCATCTAAAGATGATGCTTCTGTTTTTTAAGGCTTTCTTTAAAAATAACTTGTTTGCTGTGCTCCTACCTACTCACTAAAAATTGCAGCTACACAAACTGTTTAATTGACTTTTAAAGCATTTAATTTTTTTTTCATGATTTCTGTCCATTTTTCTTTAAAATGACTACTGGTATGCAAAACCAAAATCTGGCCCCAAAAAAAAATTAGCTACCTACCTACCCTCATGAAAAATATTGGGTTGGAGTAGAGCAATCAAATATTTTTTAAGGATTGGCCTAATGAAGATGCTGTAAAATGTTACACAGACAATTTCTATCTCCTTTTAGGAAAATCACCATATAAATGCAGTGCTCCAGATAGGTTTGTCTTGAAACGAGTACTTTATTCCTTGAATTTCATATGCAATGCTTATTTTCCAAATGTTTAAGGGTAAAAATTAACGTTTTAATCAAATTGCTATTTAAAATTAACCTATCAACACTGAAATCATAAGTATGCTTATTTTAACCCATACTTTAAGTTTCAATGTTTTATTCAGAAATTTCAATGCTTCAATACCCAAAAATAGTGTTTATCTGCAGCACTGTAAATATGTACTTTGGCAGAGTAATATACTGAAAGATAAAAAGAAACTTTAAAGCCTCATTTTCAAACTAATGCAAGAGCTAATTACAGTTTTAGAATATGTATGTAAAGGTATTTCACTTATGATTTTGTCAGCATGGTCATTATTATTGGTAAAATATTCAACACGATTTCATAAGGTGTTTTTTTATCCTTTCTGTGTATATGAGCTTAAAAGGAAGTCGTGTAATCTTACCCTGCTTCAAGATTGATGGTAATGTTTGCTGTTCCCTCACCGCTGTCATTCTTGGCCACTACTTTATATACACCGCCGTCGTCCTTTGTGAAGCTCTGCAACAATCAACAAAGAATTATTTGAAGACAGGGGAATTGCCAAAGGCATTTTCTCATTTACTTTTACTAGCATAAAGTTAACAGTACTTAAAGTTATGCAATACTTTGTAAATTTTGCTGTATAAATTATTACTAAATGTAATTTTATTCCTGTTGTTTCTCAGTGAAGAAAAAAAAAGCAATTACATAACTGATGATGCTATGATTGCTAGCTTGTCTTTATTTTGATGGATGGGATCATGAGTTTTGAAAAAAAAAGAATACATTTTTGTACATAATCTCCCAAGTTTTCAAAAGTGGAATGCTGAAAACATTTTGCAACCGCTGGCATCGTTTTTCACATTCCAAGTATGATGTATCATTAGTATAAAAATAAAATTTCTCATATGGCAGCCATCTTTCATAATTTATATGAGAATAAAATGGCATCAGGGAAAGTGATCGTAATCTCCTTGTTTTTTTTTTATTTTTTAAGTAACACTTGCAGACACAAACACAGCAAAATGAGAGTTTGCCACAATGCATTGTGGGGCAAAGTGTTGTTCAAATGTTCAATAGTTTCAAAGGAGAAGCGGCTTTAAAAAAAGATGGCTTACCAGGTAAAGTTTAACACAATGAGTAGATAAGTTCAATTAAGTTCAATTCAAGATACGTAAGGACAAAAAGGTGGTGAACATGCTCAGTCACCAGTGACAAATGCCCCAAGTGGTCTGTGAAAGTAAAATATGCATTCGCTTTCTTCATTTTTGACCTCTAAATGTGACCTTGACCTTTGAGCTATAGACCTGGCACATCATCATATCATGATGCTTATTTGTGCCAAATTATTACTAAATTCCTCCATGTTTGATGAAGTTATGGACAGAACACTAAATATCAGCAGACATACAGACAGACGATTTATAAATGCCACCCTTCGTAGGCTTCAAAAAACATAACATACCAGAACATCCAGGTTGATGACAAAGTCCTCTCCCGTACCAGAAACACGAGTCTTTACACGGTTGGTTTCTTTAAGTATGGTGTTGTCCTTGTACCAGGTGAAGGTGGGTTTTGGACTTGCAGTACACTTGCATTCGACTACAAGGTTCTTCCCACCAGCTTCTTGCGACACTTTAGGCTTCTCCTTGAATACTGGAGCTTTTCCGCCGGGCTTTCCAGCTTGGGCTCCTGAAGAAAAAACATTGATTTTAGTAACCTTAATTTTACCGTTACTTTGAAGAAACAAAAAAAGCACAAGAAGCCAAATAGAATGATAATGTTTACAACATTTAACTAAACTAACACCGTGAGTAATCTATTGTTAAGATTGTTTTTTAAGTTATTCTGTTTTTGTAAGTAAATGATAAAAGGCAGAGTTATTGTTTCAACAGTTAGTTAAAAAGTAACAAGTGTACACACAAAATTTAAATATGAGTTTCATATTTTTTCTTCCGGAAACATATTTTTGCAGGGTTTTTCTTATCCATTAGACAGTTTATATTTTTCAGATTGTTTAACAATAAAATCATTTCATCAAATTGTTGAAAACATTAAAAAAAATAAACAGGCTAGAGTGGAAAAAACGAATAAACAGAATAATGTTCAGGACCGCAACATCTCGTAAATAATGATATTTTTTTTGTACTCTCTACACGTAAAAAATGATAAATTATTCTACCAAGTTTAATTAATTTATGCACAATGGTAAAAGTGAGATTAAGTATACAAGTTTTATATAAAGATGTTATATTAGTATTTTCTAAGATTCTAATAAGACTATTTTATAACTATAAGTAACATAATTATATATTCAAAAATATGATCATCCCTGCAAAACTGAAGATTAAATCTCATCAACTGGAGAGGCTCCCGTGGTACTTAAATTTGCTACCCTTCTATACATCTTTGTATACCGGTATATAGTATAAATTTATTTTTGCTTGATTGGAAAGTAAGCATTTGTGAATCCTTGAGTCTGTTTCAAAACTTTGCTCTTGAGTCCGTTTCCTAAATAGAACCAGTGCTGGGTGTTGTTTTTGGTAGGCCATTAAGTCCAATTCAGTGATTAAACCTGCAACCTCTAGCATGAATGACCAGCATCTTATCCACTACCCATTAGTGTAAGTGTATATTTTGCTGACGAGAACTGAATCTTTGCAGTTTACTACCATCATCCTCCTACTATGTCATGTACATTTAGTTTTGTCATTAATAACTTAACTTTGATATGCAGTAAATTTTGTATTAATAGGACATTTTTTTTACTTTAAAGTGCATTGTTTCCATGTTATTTACATACATGTAACAAACACCAGTGAAATAAAAAACAAAAGCTAATGAATGCCAATTTATACATGAATCTAGGTGAAATCGTCCCAGAGAATCCAGGGAAAATCTCCCCAGAGAAAGATGAGAAAAAAATTGTTTAACTTATTTCAGTTCATATAAGAAATGAAAGCATGTAACTTCTTTCTAAAAAAAATGTTCCTCTCCATCTTCATTTTTTCTCTTCTCTCCAACCTATTCTGTCAAAATCCTAAACTTTATTTCTGATATTACGTTCATAAACAAATATATATGAAGAATGTAAATTGTATGTATGTAATAATAAACTGTAAAGAATGTACTATAGAAATAAAAAAAATTGAAAAACAAAAAAGCATGTAACTAAGTAGGAACAATTATGGGCACCGAATATTAATTAATGGTATTCATATATTCTAGAGGGATTAAGCATTGTGATCATGCAAGAGATAAAAACACTCAGACAAATAATGTAAAAGTAATAGAAGCATATAAATTATATTCTTTATAGAGTACAGGGAAACTTATCTTTATAACCTTATACCAAATTTGAACTACCGGTACCTATTGCTATGCAACAAAATCCTTGACTGTGAAACAGAGACTGTGTTGTATAATTTTGAGATTGTTAGTTTGTTCATTGGAACAAAAACATAGAATGTAAAAACCTACACTGTGTTGAGTAGACTACTAACTTATATTGCTGACTGTTTGTTATTACCTTTATATTCTTATGTTAACAGAAACTTAGAATACCATGTTAGTGTCTGTGAGGCTTAGAAAAAAAGCAGGACAAGGTTCTGCCGAGTACTTGTTTTTTTTCCATACCAAACCTGATAGTTTATTATATCAGACACTTACATGATATTCTTTATATCATGTCAACACGTCAAGTTCTTTTTTTATTAAAAGGATAAAAGTAGTTCTGTCCAGGTCAAAATGTATAACTATACATAATGTTGTCATTTGCCTGATAAACTTGCATTGACGTGATAAAGTTATGTTTATCAGGCAGGCCATTTATTAACAAAAATTAATGCATTGACATGATAAAAGCATAACCAGTGTTACAGCTAATAGCAATTATATTCCTGATAGATGACAAGGTCGAAAGAAAAGTTTCCACTGTACAATAACTCTACCAAAGGCATTTATCTATACCCAAATGATGGTATCTTAATATTATAAACATAACACTGAAATAAATAATAAATGGAGCAGAAACACTCTGTGTTCTGTGCAGCCTGTTGTTCAATGGAATGTTTCAACTGCAGGCAACAACAGAATTCACATCAATGTGCGGCATAATACGACTTCTGGTTGGGACATGAGTTTTAGAAAAATAAAAATACTGGCTATTGCCAGATTTTTTTTATTTATAACAAGCATATAAGAAAATATAATTTTTGATAAGCAAGCGAAAACAATGAAAATCTAAAAAAGAATGTACGTTTCCATCCACTTTACAATTTATTTCAGTTTGACATAAATATAAAACATTACCGGTATTTACAAATGATACAGAATAAATATTTATATACATATATAATGATGCTATTTATAGGTCCTATATGCATGGTTTATCTTACCTGGTCTAAGTTTAGGTTTGGCTGCAAGCAATCAGGAGTTAAAGATATTGATTATATTTTGATTATCAGTTTCTTCGGCGATATTCATATTCATAAGTATCAGGTGCACAGGGCCACCCTTTAAAAAAATAAAAATGTTTACTTGCCACTTTTGACCCATACCATCTAGAACGGAGTGGGGCATATATATGACATGTCCAGTTTTATTGGAAGAGGAAGACCTCGGAATGTATCCGAGTAGAACCACCATCCTTCCACAAATAACTGGCAAACTTTCTTACATAAAATTTTTGGAGCGAGCAGGACTTGAATCTACGACCTAAGCAGTGAGAGATAAGTAAGACGTCGCCTTAAAACACTCAACCACGGAGGACATCTAGTTAGTTGCGGTCAGTAGGTAGGTATTTATAATAAAAATTTTGGTTGGTGGTGGTGGGGGTCAGAGGGTAAGAGAAAGTTTCTGGCTGGCGGGATTGTTGTGAGTCAGACAGAAGTAACAAACAAACAATATTTTTATTTAGGCCTCAACAGAACTGATTTTGTCTTTTGTCAAAATCTATAAATGGATAAAATTTATGTTAAAATCTGTCTCTCATCAAAATATGTTATCTATGAACAATACTGTTAATCTTAAACTGCCTATTCGGTTTTGGCTTCTCATACTTGAACAAAAATGTTTCTTTTTTTGATGATTTTTTCTTCACTTCTTATTTTTTACTTTCTTTCCTTTATAAACACTTTTGAACTTTAAAGAAAAAAAATTGTTCTAGTAAACATTGCTTAAAAAATGTGTAGGAAGGTATTGATCTTAAAACAATATATAAAGGTATTAATTAATAAATAAACCCATTCTATATCAAAAGTAATCCCCAGGAAGAAAGCACCTCAATTGTGGTAGACAATTTAGTGTTTGCTGTTTAAATATACATTTTATGAAATTGAACAGAAATCTCAGCTTTGATTCAAGGAGCACTAGGCCTAATTTTAACAAATACAACAGAGAACGTTAAGTTACCTGAGAAGTTAAGTGTGATGTTCGCGTTAGATTCTCCATTCTCATTGGAGGCCGTACATTTATACGCTCCCCCATCCTCGGGCTTTGGGTCCTGAAATAGATAAACCGACGCTTAGCATGTATATTGGTATATTCAATAGTTAGTATTTTTATACAAATTTACTGTGAATGTCTGTGTACATAACATATTTGTATCTATAAATATGATTTTTTTTTCAAGCATACAAAGTATGATTGATTGATTGATTATTTAGCGTCATTTTTATGCCATCAAGGGCTAACAGACAATCAGTTAACCTAACCACTATTTCCTGGGATCCTGGAAGGTTAACCAATACTCGAACACACCCCATCTTCGCAAGTATCTGATAACTTTCCCACTTAAATCAGTGGTGAGAGATGAATGATAATGAGACACAATGTTGTATATCACTCATCACGGAGACTGTTGCCGAACAGGGATTTGAACTCACGACTCCTAGATTGATAGTCAGATGCGCTAACGACTGAGCTAATCGGGCTCTGCTACAAAGTATGAAGGAATATCTTCAGTGGTTACCAAGTTATGCTCTGGACAAGAAAAGTTGGGAAATTTACAAAAAAGTAAAAAACAACAGAGCTATGTCCTTGTGCACTGCACACCACTTCATTGTGCTTTACATGTATAGAAAGTTTTAACATATGCTCCGGTGTCTGGACAAGATAGCAGACGGATGTTCTGAAGGAAAAGGTGGCAACTATATTTGAACTCCCCAGAACTTTTTCAAGGAGCATAAAAATATCCATCAGGCTTTTGTTCTATATTGTATTTATCATACAACAACATGGGACAGGTAATGAAATTCAATAATTGCAGTTAACCAGCAGACAGATCAAACCTTAGTCTAATCATTTAGTTAACCTACATCTGACACCTCAAATATAACTGGCAACATTCCGTCAGTGCCTCATCAGTGCCTTGTCCTTCGCAGCAAAACAAATCACTTTATGCTTCTTAGCGGAATATTAGCTTTGATTGAATTTCTGATATATAAACTTAGAAGATAGAAATCTGCTCAGCATTCTTTTTATAGCAACATCATTACATCTCCATCATTATCAATCCAGAACTGACTGAATATATTTATTAAGTTTTTATCACTCCTTCACTGAATTTTCACTGAAAGTATACATTTTTGACCTATATCACAAATTGTTAGTATAATGCAGTCCTAATCACAATTTTCTATACTTTGGTAGCCATGGCAGATCTGCTCCAGTATTTTATCAAAATCCACTATATTTCTATTGAAAAGCATGTGTGCCCGTTCAGAGTTATGTTGTATCCCCACGATCTGCCACTGGGTAGTTATCACTCACTGGTGGGTATCAATCAATGATGCTCCGTTTATCTTGTTTAAACTGGTTTTTTTCACAGCATTTCTTGGTATTAAAATTAAAACGCCATAATAATCCATCATATCTAATAAAAATATCTGCTGTGAAAAAATGTGGTTAACACTAAAATATTGTTTCAGTGTCTCCGGAACAAAATTAAAAAAATATTTCAGCCTGAAAATCAGACTTGACTTAGAAACACAAAATTTTACAAACATTCAGTTGTTAACATAGTATAAAATATTTATGTCAAAAATTTATTTACAAACATTTTCTGCAAAACTTATTGTGTAAAAATTACTTATTTCTACAAGTTAATGTAGCAATTTGCTTGTTTATCTGATGATATTTAAAGTTTTAATATTTTGAGCCCAAAGTCCGACTTTCAGTATCACAATACAGTGAATACTATAAAATTTGGGTTCGGTAGAAG
This sequence comes from Panopea generosa, assembly GCA_029582155.1. Classification (NCBI taxonomy): domain Eukaryota; kingdom Metazoa; phylum Mollusca; class Bivalvia; order Adapedonta; family Hiatellidae; genus Panopea; species Panopea generosa. The sequence goes on along the minus strand of CM055902.1, from coordinate 21,834,536 downwards.
TTAAAACAGTTTAAATAAATGAATAAGACTAATAAAAAAAACATATTTTTATTTGATATTCTTTCAAAATGATATCACCAATATTTCTCACGAAACAATACAGATTATCAGAGAAACAATACAAACAAGAACAAGTTTGGAATTTTCACCAAAAGAAAAAGATTTATACATATCTCTGAAACCAAAGTTAACTCTACCACAATGAAATCTTTAAAAAAATTGGAAAAAAAAATTGAAAGAGAGAATCAAACATTTATCCCCACTAGCTACACTGGTGTTTTGAACACTGCTTCCAAGAAAGCGCTCTTCCATATCTCACCAAAACAAAACCAATTTTTTCGTAGCTTTCCTCAAGAAATTAACAAATCGAAATTAACAACTCAATTGTATAAAAAAATAAATTCAAAGCCATTTAAACCTTTACAAAAAAAAAGAATTATTTCCCTTGATGAAGCACACACAGACACACACAACAACACAGATAGCTACTGATGGCATAAATGAAGCAAGTTTAGATCTGAAACCATCAGATAGGTCTTCATGCTAATTTATGTTTTGCTTAAACAATGGAAGAAAAACCTTCCCCTTTCTCTTTATGAAACAACAAAGATCAACATGTTACACAGAAATTTGCTAAGATGCCAAGATAAAACAATTTAAGACAAATTGTATCATCAGCAAACTTTCATTTTCAGAATAGACTGGCTAAATGCAGCAAAAAACTCCACTACAGGTTAATGAGCAAATTTTACCCAAGATTTGATAGTTAATGCTGTGGTGCTGCCCTTTACACAATCATCCAAATGAAAGATTAAGTAGTGAGGAAGATAGCGCGGTAAATGAAGCATGCTTTACAAGCTTTTAATAGCGAAGATCCTATCTGGCTTCGAGACCTTTAACATCATGTTACCCCCTTAACAAGAATTCTTTTACTTTCTGTTTTTTGGGGTTTTTTTTTTTGGTTTTTCACATCTAAGAACAAATTACCTGAAGCACAGACCTCACATAAATCATATACAATAAGTTAAACAATTAAGGCTCAACTCCAGAGTTGTAACAGATCTATCACACCTGTTGATAACATGCTGGCAGTATTTAATAGCAATCACTTCATCCCTTACTTTAAATTATTTATTTTACATCGACTGTAATTTTTTTTTTTATAACTTAAACAAAACATGCTCAATGTCTTCCTGGGTAGAACCAGTACTGAACATAAGCAGGTAAAGTCTCATGGCCAGGACAGGGGATTGAACCCCCAAACCTCCTATCCCAGGTTAGTTTATATACTAATTCATTTTAGCTTGATTGCGATGAAAGTTCAGAGTTTATATGAACCACTCTTGAGTCCGCTTCCTGTGTAGGACCAGTACTGAGTGTTGTTGAATGAGAGGCATCCAGTCAAGCTGAGGATCGAACCTGCAACCTCTGTCGTGAGGGGCCAACACTCTAGCCATTACACTACCACCCTGCTTGTCCAATGCTCAACCATTAGACCATGCACTCCCATTTTATCCCATAATTCGGTTGTAAGAAATTTCTTTTGGATCCCAAGATTTGGGACAGCGGTTAATATTGGTGACATAATCTGGTTCTATGATATTAAATAAGTTTTTAATCTAACACTAAAACTGCCAAAAGTATTCAAATTGTATTTTGTAATGAAATATCCATTAATAGAAAACAATTTCCTAACAATTTAGTTTTAATTCTCTGACACTGTTCCAATGTTTCTCGATCGAAAAACCACCCTTGTTATCTAGAAAATTAATTTCTAAACTAATAAAATTTAATTCAAATGTCAAGAATCATAAACACTGAACTGAATTTATTATATATACACACTTATCTGTAACTAGTCTACACCAAACCCCCCAAAATGACACCTGCTCTTCAAAGTAACAAACTCACAGAAATCATATCTAAGTAAATAAAGCCAATAGAAACCCTGGAGGTTACTGGCATCGTGTTATATATACAAATTATTTACAAGTTAATAAACTTCAAGAAACTTATTAATGTCTACAGGACACCGACTCCTACAAAATCCACAATACTGTGTATGTATTTTGTAAATTGTGCCAACAAACAATAGTGCCACTGACCTATAAACATTGCTTATTTTTCAGATATACAGATACATTCTATTACCCGAGGAGACTAATCATTAGTTTCAGTTAACGTATTTCATCTAGTGAACACTAATGTGGTATCAGACAGGAATGGGGGCAGAGCCAATCATGAGCTTGCCAATGTCAGCGTTTGTGAGTAAAGTTTAATTAATATTTCACAGAAATCAACAATTTTTATAATTAATGTAATGACTAAAAACAGTGAAATAATGGTAATTTCACGATGGGTAATTTCACTATTTGTAACAGTGAAATAATGGCAATTTCACTATGAGTAATAACTATTTGTCAGTGAAATACTGGTAATTTCACTATGGTAACAGTGAAGTTATGGTAATTTTACTATTTGTAACAATGAAATTATTATAAATTGTTCATCAAGATAACCTTAAAATGCACAAAATAAATGGAGTTCAGCTTCAATTTCAAGTATTACATACTTTTTTAAGGGGCAAAATACACATTTGGAGACAAGCTTATCTGGGACACTGAGCACGTATATATGACTGTTAGGTTAATTTTCAGCCGATTAAACAAAAAACAGTTAGAAGCCGTATATTAGTGAACTCAATATTTACTCTTTATTCAATTTATTCTTTGATATTTTGCCACCAAATTAATAAATATGGTGTTATCTGACTGACAAAAAAACATTGTAGGAGCGTATGAAATTGTTTTTTCCACTTAGCTTGGATGCCAGGTAATTGGACTGATATACACAATGGCATGGATGAAAAGGTTATATTGCGGTGCCAAAGTGATGCCATACCACATTCTTTATAAAATAATTACGCAGAGGAAATTACTCAGATAGTCACATGATATGACAGGTCTCAAACAGATCTGAGTGTATTGACTTAATTTCAAGTAGTAAGACTCGAATATCCATGTAACAAAACCCTATGAAGCTTTCAGGAAATATGTTTTGTAACAAAAGTTTTATCTAGATATTTGCTTCATCAGCTCAAAATATATAAACCCATAAAATATATACCCCATTTCACAATAGTATAAGTACACTATGACAATCTCTGTTAATCATGTTGCAATTGGTAACTAACTATAACCAGTGAATTAATTACATCAGAACAGCTAATAAGTGCTTTTAAATCTAAAACAAGTAACAGACAACTGAAAAAAAGTGTTTATGATATTAAAGTCTTGTATAAAAGTTTTAATGCAAATCTGGCAATTTTTGCTGTTATAAGGAAAATGTTTTTCGGGACAAAATCAAATTTGTAATAACTTAACATTCCCTGTTAAAACTCAACTTACACAGGGTAACCTCCCCTTGACCTTCCCCATGTTCATAATTATGTTAGATCATAATTTGTGTAGCTAGTGTATTGGTATACAGACATGATAAACATAACACCGTTATCTGGATATGATATGAACAACCAGGTAGAACTATGTCCCTGTAAAATTCTGTAGCAAATATCTGCTTGCTAGGCGAAATATGTATTATTCATCACCAGGCGATATTCTTAATAGAACAAGAATTCCATGGGAAGAAAATGCCTTGTGTATTATCGCTAGGTTACAGAGATCTGCTGATAAAGGAGATGAGACACCCACTAACTATAGCAGAATTATGACACGGGAGTTATGAAGAAAATAACCTATTATAAAACTAGAGCTATAACTGAAGGTGATGAATACCCCCAAACGCCGCCATGACAGAAAATGGTTTACCATTGTATGAAGTTTTATTAAATTATATCCAATAGTTTTAAAGTTATGCTCCAGACAAAAAAAATACTTAATAAAAGAGAATGTTATGGATTGAGTTTTTTGTATTGTTAATTTTTTTATGGTTTTGTTAAAATTAAAAACAGTCTTTTTAATTATTGTGCAGTGTACAAGCTTTCATGGCAATCAATAAATGTTATACTTTTTCGAGTTATGTTGAGGGACAACAATTTTATGGATAAGAAACAAACAAGAGCACTAGGAATATAATATCGAACCTGCTTTGCTCGAACTCCATGTATTCATCAACTTGGTTCTTTCATGAACTTTATTAAACTGTTATCACTGATGGTTTTTTATGAAGAAGACAGTTTATAAACATTTGGCAAAGTTTTTGTATACAGTTCATTACAAATGACACTGCTATGATTTTAGAGCAATTGAAAGTTTTGAACATTTATGCATTGTTTGTTAACAAACAGCATATATTCATTAAATTTTTGACACTTGAACTCTATTACTAAGTATGGAACAGTTACTATGGTGCACTTGTGGGTTTAGTGCACTTTATAACATAGTTCTGAGTGGAACTGCCAATGACACTATGAAATGAAATTCCATCCAGTACTTTAAAAGTAATGCTCCGGACAAGGGAAATATATCAAAGGGCAATAACTCTGTAATTAGCAAGAATAGAGTTATGTTTCCTGTACACTGCACTTCCTGTCATTATATTCTACCATTGTATGAAGTTTGATGAAATTCCATCCAGTACTTTAAAAGTAATGCTCCAAACAAGGGAAATATATCAAAGGACAATAACTCTGTAATTAGCAAGAATAGAGTTATGTTTCTTGTACACTGCACTTCCTCTCATTATATTCTACCATTGTATGAAGCTTGATGAAATTCCATCCGGTACTTTTCAAGTTATGCTCCGGACAAGAAAAAATATCAAAGGGCAATAACTCTGTAATTAGCAAGAATAGAGTTATGTTTCTTGTACATTGCACTTCCTCTCATTATATTCTACCATTGTATGATGTTTGATGAAATTCCATCCAGTACTTTTCAAGTGATGCTCCGGACAAGGAAAATTGCAACAGACAGACCGACCGACCGACAGACTGACCACAGGGTGAATCCAATTTTCCCTCTCAAACTTCGTTTGTCGGGGGTATAAAAACTAGTATATTACTGAAACTACTGCTGACGATGACTAAAGTTACACCTACTGGTATTTCTCATCTTCAGCAACATAGTGGATTATATTTCATATTTCACATTTTAACTCAAATTGTATTTCAGAAGGAAAGTCGCTGAACATACACAAAAAAAATTTAAATTATTTTACAATATTCTGATATGAGAGAAAAAAAAAATTATTATCAGTACTGTTGCTTCTTTCTTATAATTTTCCAGTATGACAGAAATTTCATTTAATGCTTTTTTATTCGTATATCCAATATTTGTGTGATGCAACTGGTTTGATATTTTTTTTAAATAAATTTCTTCTTAAAATTTATACAAAGCTTCATATAGTTATGGGAATTGATATAATTTTTATAAATAAATAAGTTATGTGTTCAGATGTACAGAGTGATTTGACATGTGAACATTGAGCAAAAACTGCAATGCTTCTCTTTAAAAGATTTTGAGGATTTTTAAAAATTTTGAAATTGGCTAGAAACCATTTTTTTTAATCTATCATGCCTGTGTATACTCACAAACCCTGAATTATTAGGTTATTTATTTAAACATGCAAAAAAAACATTTTCCTAAGCTGGACTAACATAGATTTCCCATTTAAAATTGCAAATGAATGAATGAATGAATGAATGAATGAATGAATGAATGAATGAATGAATGAATGATAAATGAATGGTGTTTTATTGCAACATATTTTAAGACATATCAAATGAGTCACGTGATATCATTTTGATACTGTAGAATATGTTTTATCTAATAGAAGGAATCTATATGATGATGTGAATGTCATCAAGCATTATTTAAGTACCATCTATTTTAAGAATGGAAATTTCGTTTCAAGTTTACCACTCAAATTAAAATACCGTTTATGCCATGTTTAAGTGGATTTGATTTCTTTATGACAATGAGACACTTTGTATCAATTTTAAAAATTTAAGACATTTATTGTGTTTTTCCTGATATACTCCCTTTAACATAATGGGTCTGCAGTATAACCATATTCATTCATTAAATATTTAATCATTTTCAATCAGCGTAAGTTTATACTTCTTTTCAAACATACAAGCTCTAAAAGATTCCTGGCTCCTGACAAACATTAAACATTTGGAATGCAAAACCACTTTTAACTACAAGCTGAAACGCTCAAACTGTTTTAACTATGCAGAAATAAAAAAAGACATACAACATCTGTGAACTAAGCCCTGTTTACGGTATACATATTAAATGTGAATCTAAACAAGAGGTCAAGATGGCCCTATATTGCTCACCTGACTGACATTGAGTCACCCAACTTAAGATTATATAATACATGTACACTCAAAATTCCAGAAAAATGAGATGGGCAAGTAGTTAGAATTTTGATTTGTTTTGAAGATGTAACAGATGCGTAGAAGAGTTCAAACTTGGTAGAGGTTCACCCATGGTAAATGTCAGTGAAATTACATCGAAATCAGGTCAGTAGATTCTGACAAAGTTTTGAAGTTTTTACTATAGCTGCCTATATAGTAAACTAGCACCTCACTGTGGCCGTAATGTTTTTAACAAATCAATGGCTTGAACAAACTTGGTAAAGGGTCACCCAAGGAACGTTTCTGTGAAATAATTATTAAATTTCTACTAATTAAACTTTCCCCGCCCCTTGGCGGCCATGTTTTTTGATGAATCAAGATGGCTTGAACAAACTTGGTAGGGGGTCACCCAAAAAACATTTCTGTGAAGTTATATCAAAATGACCCAGTGGTTGCAGAGGAAAAGTTGTTAGAAGCTAAAAGTTAACGACAAACAACAGACAACGGACATCTGATTTATTTTTAAACATAATCTGCATTAGACAGTCTACTACAACAACGGTGCTCCCGGTTATCTTTCATTCAAATGTAAACTCGTTTAATAAACATGTTCGATCAATTCATAACTAACAGAAACAGTTTTTACTTTTGTTACTATCAGATAACTCGGAATTTCAGACAGTATGGCAGTCAAACGTTGTCTGGATAAAAGGTAGTAATTAATTCTAGAGAACATGAAGAAATGAATTATTGTTAATGCCATTTCACAAATTAAATCAGAATAAAGAAAAATGGCGTGATAAGGGTGATTTTACAGGTAGATGGAAAATATTTGATTTGATTGATTTTATCAAATAACATTTGGTTTACATCAAACTGTATTCCCAGATGCTAAAAGTTTAACTTAATGAGATTTCAGCCACGAAATAAATTCATTTCTCGATGAATATACAGAAAAGTAAAATATTTTTAATCAACAAAATGGCAATCCATGTTGTCTCTGCATTCAAATGCAATGTATGAAACATCAAAATCAAAGTTTTAAAGCATTATTATACCAGTATTACACTCCACGAACAGAATCAATCAAATGCGGGTTCAGATTTTGGAATGTCCCTAGAACATTTGCACCTTCAGACCCACAGACTTTATCCGTATGTCCTAGGGTAGGCCATTACTCCTTCTGTCAACTCATTCGTCAGATAAAAGTTCATGTCTAAACTTTAATAGCTTCGACTCAAAATATAAAAATAATTTCATTGAAAATAAAACCAATACAACAAGCTGTTTACAATAAAATTATATCCCAGCAGAATCATTGCGAAGATATAATACATAATGTGTAAAAATCATTTTTCTCCCGCATTGTGTTTTAACATTCACAAAATCAGCAAAACCACTAAAATTTTAGAGTTTGATTCAATTGTTGGAATCTTTAGCTTCATTTTATGCCATCAAGGGCTAAAAGACTATCAGTTAACCAAACCACTCTTTCCTGGGATCCTGCAAGGTTAACCAGTACTCGAGCACACCTATTGCAAGTAACACACAACTTTCCCACTGAATCTGCGAATGACAATGTGAAGCAATGTTGTATATCAATTATCACGGATACTCTGGCCATGTAGAGATTAAAACTTAGACCCCTGGATTGAAAGTCAGACACACTACAGACTGAGCTAACCTAGCCCAGCAATTTCATTTGAAGAACGATTTTCGGCTCAAGAGATTGATGCATGTAAATCTAGTACCATCCTGACATTGTGACTCATCCACCGAGCATGTAAAAGAATCATATTAGCAATCTTAACCACACTAGGAGTGTATGCCAAATTCTTATATGATCTACATTTCTTTTACTGCTAATCTATTATACCATCAATTGTTATAAAATCAAGTAGCGCATTATAACTATCTCATTGGAATAAATATTCTTGCTGCATTACAGAACAGTTACAGCAGCAGTAACATGTTACACCATGTGCTGTAGGGAGATAGCACCGAATCCGCATCTCATCTAACAGGGAATGTGAGAAAACTGCAGTTTACATCATATATCTGAATAAAACAGCCAGTATAACAGCAGCAACACCCGACAGCAGCATCAATGGTCTGTTAAACTTTTGTAACACTACTCAAACATTTAATGAAATTCCTGACATTGTTGCCAGGAGGTTTTACTATTTTTGATGTGTATACAGATATATCCGTGATATACTTATTGTGTGGTTGTTTATGGCTCGTAATTTCTATCAGCCCGATTTGTTGTTCATCCTTCCATCCAGCAGCAAAGACAGAGATGCAATTAAGGTAAACTATATTTACACTTTCAGAAATCGAAATTAGAAATTTATTTACACATAAAACAATAAAAATAATTGAGCTATCAAGTATGTCCGTCTTTTTTTAGTTTTTAAAAAGCGAACAAACTATTTCTAAACTCTCGATATTTCGCACTTGAAAACAAATGACTCATCAGAAGATGTGCCATGGATGTGGAATGCATATGTCCTTGGAGTCGTTAAATATCAAATGGAGTTATGTCTCAGTTTATAATTTACCTCCTGGATTAACAGTCTGAGATGCTTTACCGAGTGAGCCACCCAGACTAAGCTTTATTGGCGGGGGGAAGATCTCAGAATGAGGCTGAATAAAACCACCGTCCTCCTTAAGTAACTGGCAAACTTTCCACACACAAAAAAATTATTTTTTGACTGACCTGCACTTGAACTCACCACCTCAGTGGCGAGAGGCAAGTGAGCTTGAGTACATGATACCACTAGTTCATGACCAAACACACATTTTGGATAAGCTTTAATAATTGATTAATGTACAAATCAACAGCTGGAATATGTATAAAGATTTATCCTTAACACAGCATACTCCCAGAACACATCATGTAAACATACTCCCACTTAAGTGTCAGAAAAATTATGTAAACACTTTTGGTTAATGAGCTTTTTACTTTCTATATAACAGGTACACATCAGATTACGGTGCCTTGGCTATTTTGAAAAAGGTTATTTAGTTCTTTAACCATATTCTAAACAAAAACATGGCCACACCTATATATAAAGAATTTGACTGAAAGTTAAATGTTTTAAAGTTTGTCAAAAAAAATTAAACCAGAATTTATTAGCCCCAAAAAGTCCAAAGAATATTCTTAAGAATGGTTGGTGAATGAATATCACCAACCAAAGATGTATACAATAGCTCCCCTTACTCATCAGGAAGTCTAGCTAAAACGAGGAATGAAGAGCTAGTGGATATTCAGATATATAATTATTCATCTGAGATTAACATAACTCCAGAAATTTTAATCTTTAATCTTAACTGTATCATCTAGAGTTAAACAAACAGATGATTTCAAACATCCTACAAAATACGATATTTCAATTACATGAACATGGCAACAAAAAAAAACTCAGATTTTTTTTTAATGCATGAATTATACAAAACCACTGTTCTTCCATTAAATAACTACAATGTTACATTTGCAATAAGCCAGTTCGAATGAGGGGTAAGAGATGAACATAAAACCATATTCCGCGAGGAGCCAGGAGACTACGAAAAGTGCATTTGACACAAAGGTCACCAAGAACCACTAACATAAATATTATGAACTTTTGACAGACTTTTGTTTTTGTTCCCCCACCCTCCACACACACGGACACACAAACAACATCTCCAGAATACAAAGAATAAGTTAACACTTTTTCGATTAATGGTAAAACTGTACAGAAATAGTACAAACTTTTTACCCCAATATTAAATTTATACAAATCTAAAAATAGCTTTGTGTCTGCATTCCATTAAGACAGTAAAAATCAAACTCTTCAATCTTCTGCGGGACTTTTATGTACTATCACACGTCCTTGATATAGCTGGATAATAGAATGAATTTCATATCAATAAAATCAAGACAACTTCGAAAGCACTTCGCCTGACAAATATATCAAAGCAAGGAGTGTTTCTTTCTGTAACTCGGCGGTAAGAGATACTGGCAAAAAACGGCACATTCCAGTGAAAAAGGTAAGGCAAAGACGTTGCCTGAATAGAAATTTGTGCAGCAGTGCCAAGAATTTTTACTATTTCAATATGTTTATGCCATAAATCAGTAAACAATCTTCTTTTCAATCTCCATTGTGATTAATCTTTCAATTTGTCTGACTTTTTCACACAAGATCTGGCAAGCAAATTTGAGAATTTAAAATTTAAAAAAATTAGGGATTTAAAAAAAAAACAACATTGAGGCATTGAAGTTTTAGAATGACCATTATGTCCTTCTTTTTAACTATGAAATTTATTATGTGTGGGCAGATATCAGTAAAGATTTATTGGGCGAAGTAACCTCAAATGTATGCCTATGAACCGATATCTTCAGTACAAGAGAGTCGAACCAAAAATCTTCACCTTGGAAGACGTTGCACAATAATAAATAAGACATGAAGGAACCCATTCTAAGATTGATTTCAATTAAAGATTTTGGTGTCAAAAGTGACTTAATGAATGAATAGGGTTTTTTGACGTACCAACACATTATAAGTTATTCAATGCCAACTGGAAGGAAGATTCCAGGTTCACTCTACATGTACAAAAACAACAAACATACTGATTTAAAAAAATACATCAACTAATGAATATACAGAATCAACCTTGACCTTGATACCTGCAGAGTTTCAGCAAATTCTATGGTATTACCAAAATTGATGCTATCCTATTCTTGCCATCACTCATATGGCTCCCTGGAACCACAACTGGGTTAATAATTTAACCACATTAATTAACATCACAAAAAATGATAAAATGAACATGACACCCATTAAGGATTCCTCCCCATCAATAGAGATCAACAGTGATTCTATTCTTACCCGGAACCACACGGGCTTGATTAAATGAATATCCTGTTTATTCAACTTGTTTTCCTTTTATATATATTATATTTTCTGCAAATTAGTAGATATGAAAAGCATTTCTCTTGTGTGTTTTTTCGTAATCCAAAATAGGAATGCAATTTAGGGCGTACCTTCATCAGAGTAGAGAAACAATACACACTTTTCATCCCTTGCACAATAAAGAGGGATTGTTTAGATAATTGGGCGACTGTATAGAGCAGTAGCATCGTAAAAACGGTGCCATGATGTGTAAGAAGTAACAGCAGGTTCGTACTGCATTCTTGGCACACAGAGGAAATGTAAAATAGGTAAATTAATTATCGAAATTGTTATTAACTTAAATTGTTTATTTCTATTCTCAAGATAACAAGAGTGCAACAATAGATATATAATCATAAAAATTGTTGAAGTAAAACCTAAATTTAGACTATAGACAATTAAAAAAATATGAAAGCCGAGATTTTTAAGAAGCAACTTGATAACGGTCCATTTCATATAAATATGTGAATATTTACTAGTCAATTAAGACAATCATATCTCAGCAACTGAAGCTTATAAATTACGATATACTGACAAAAAAATTTAACAATTTAACAAAAAGAAAATCCAATAAACTTGAAATTTATGACATTTTCATTATCTACAACTGATACCCGAAATGTCTGGTATCAGGTGGAATACTGTTCAGTATCATTTTTTATTTCAACATCATTGTTTTTTTATCAATAATGATATTAAATTATTTTTTTCAAATTTTCATCCATTTTGAAAGTCCTTTACAAAATGGATGTGACCTAGTTTTAAAAATATATTGCTTTTTTCCTGATGAAGGAGTAAGCCGAAAATTTTAAGAAAAAAAATAATTTAATATCGACATTGATATTATATTTTCTTCCCTCCGGAGGACCGACAGTAAAATATATATTAATAGCCAATTCAAAAACATCTTTTACTCGCAAGATTTCTATTTTCTTAACTGTTTTGTTGCTTGCTTTATGTCTCTGTTTTATCAAATATTGCTTAATCAATATCCAAGGCAAGCACACTGTTTTCTTATCTATAGGAAAGCTACTTTGTTTATGCACTCATTCTTCACACAGCTGTTTCCCTGATACATTCTTTTGTTGATAGTACGTTACAGAACCACAGTTTCCTTTAACCCTTTACTTCATATAGACGCCTTTGGACACCTCTAATATAGACGCCTTTGGACACCTCTAATATAGAAGGCTTTTGAATTATTGGGTGAATTATGTTTATATTAACTGACAGAGTGGAAAACAGTGCAGGAAGTGTTCAGATTACTTGTTACAAGCAATCTGAACTCTTCATGTACTGTTTTCAAAGGCCTTCTGTGATTGGTTTGGGAAAACGCGTATCTATGGAGTAAAGGGTTACACAGAACTAATAATCTTACAATGGAGCTGACCGTGTCTAGCAAAAACACCATAATTTGCTTTTATTAATTTGTTATTCATCACTGCCTTTATGGTCATTTCCAATAATCTTGAGTTATTATGTAATAGTTCATTAAGTAAAAATTTAACAATTAAGAAACTCAAAGGGAGCGACCGCAGGGAGAAAATGAACTAGCTTAGTGTTGAACGTCAACGTTATATGGTGTTTAGCGTCGCTTTCAACAATTTTTCAGTCATATCGCGACGGTGTCTACTTGAGACAGTATTCTGAGCGCCGTCACACTGGAGTATCATAACGCAGACATATGATATGATACCCCACCCAGTCACATTATACGGACACCGAGCCAACCAGACCTTGAACTCTCCTCTAAATGCTGAGCGTCAAGCGAGGAAGCTTCTAGTACCATTTTTAAAGTCTTTGGTATGACCAGCTCAGGGATGGAATCCACAACCTTTCGTATGCGAGGCAGACGCTCTACCACTAGACCAAGCTGCAGTCTTTATTTGACTGACTCTGGGCGAAGCTACAATGAAATCTATGATGATTGACATTTGAAAGTTGATGTTTGCTTAGGCTGTTTGCTTAAAGCATAGCTCGAGCAGCTTTGTAGTTTGTGCACGACTCGTTCATAATTGAATCAAGGGCGGAGTCTGTGCAATGTCATTCCCGCATGCGCAGTGATGACAAACTTCTTAATAATTAAGAGCGAACTCAATAATTAAATTATTTTGTAGGCTGTTATAACAATAAGAGCTACACTATTTTGAAAATTGAAGCGATTCCATTGGTTGTCAAATGAGGTTAAACACTAAGTAGACATTTTTTGATCATTTTGTTATTCATTATTTTCAGTACATCATTTTTGTGATAATCATGTTCTTTATTATTAATTTATAACCTTGAACCTTCATAAAATTTCACAAACACACACAAAAAAAAAATGACATGATTCAAAAATGTTTAAAAGTTGTAAAATGCCATTCATATCAATCAGCACACAGACGCTGCACCTCGCATATCTGAAAACGGCTACAATAATGACATCCTGCACCTACTTGCTGCCATAGGTGTTGCACGCAGGAATGTAAACCTAAACCATAGCATGTTCTCCGGTAGTTTACCAAGTGCACATACTTCTAATCAAAACTGATTTGTTTTAAAATTCACCTACAGAGAGGTCTGTCTCAGAAGAAGTCTGAGAAAAGATAAGTGAATTTTAACATATTCAAGTAAATGTGTTTTCAAGTTGATGTTATTAGTTTATGAGCTCCATTTCTATTGGATCTAAAAATACTTCCACCTGCCAACCAAAGCATATCGATATCAATGACTGTTTAACTCCAGATATTTCTCCCAAAACAAATGGGATTTAACGCCATTTTCAACACATTTCAGGTTATATATATGGCAAATCCAGTTTTATTGGTGGAGGAAGACCTCAGAATAAATCTGAGTAGAACCACCATCCTTTCCCAAGCAACTGGCCAACTTTCTCACAATAAGTTTTTGGAGCGAGCTGGACTCGAACCAACGACCATAATAGTGAGAGGCAAAAGATCTTGAGACAGCACCTTAGAATACTTGGCCACGGAGGACCATCACCCAAAACAAACAAGAGTTGTCAGAAGACAATAAAGCTCGCCTCTGGATGTCTAAGTCCAAAAAGGGCCATAACTGTGCCAAAATGCAATCAAGAGTTATGATTCTTGTCTCTGTGTGTTCCATTGATGATGGTGAACACACGTGAAGTTTCTTTCACATCCAATGAGTGGTTGCATAGTTATCTTAAACTTAAACGCAAAAGTTTAACCTGGGTGTCTACAGATGACAATGCCAACAACGACGCCGGTGTCATGGCGATAGCTTTCCTTGGACTTTGTCCCAGCGAGCTAAAAATGATGTTGATCAAACATACAAAATACGGTCAAACTCCAGGAAACAATTGCAAATGGCAAATAGGAAACAAAGGAAATGAGAATTATACCTCTTTTTTATACCTATTTTATCATTGGACAATTTAATTTAACATGGTATAGAGCTACACCAATGGGGAAAATGATAATACTTCCAAAATATGTCCCGTCGCCCTTGAATGAAAAGAGAAACAAACACTTGGTCAGCAAAGATTTACAACAAGCCTACCTTAATTTGTAATGTTGCAATAAATCCTTCCGGCTTTCCGGTTTCGTTTTCCAATTTAATGATGTATCGTCCTCCGTCACTGAGTGACTGCGTCTCGCGGAACCATTTTATTTGAGGTGCAGGTTTTGCTTCAAGTACACACGTCATCAACAGCAGGTTGGCTTGCTGCTTGATAGTGGGCTTTTGTAAGAAGTGTGGCGCTTTACCTGCAGGTACCCTGTAATTACACACAAAAAAAACCATGTAAATTTCTGACTGAATCTATCAATTTTATTTACTAACTATTATCAATATAGTCATGGCTGTCTTAATAAATCTCTTGTGCAAGAATATGAGAAGACAACGAAGCATTAGATTTAGAATTTTGTGAAACATGACAGTTCTGTAGGTATAGGTATCAAGTTCTACATTCATTCTGCATAATCCTTGGTTACCAATATAATCTTAAATTTGAATCTTCCTTCCCATTGTGTCACATGTAACCTTTACGTGTTGGTAAGCCATAGAGCTACCCAAGTCATTCATTCTGTTCCAGTATTGATCAAGCAAGAGTTACCAGTAAATTGAAGTAAAACATTGTCCAGCTAACACTTATTTATAATGCAATGTTTTGAGTCACAAAACCAGTGCCTTTTGCATTATAAAATCTACAAAAATATTTAATTGCTACAATATTTAGCAAATACGCTGGGACAACAACACTTAGATGTGTCATCACTGCCCATCATACCTTCGGCAGGAGGTTTCCCAAAACCTTCCATATCAAGACCACAATAACTCTCATGCCATTGAGAGTGACATGTATAAGGTATGTAATTGTAATTAATGACATCTTAATAAAGTTATATCTATACGTAAATAAAAGAAATACTTACTGTGGCTTTTTACCTGTAAAAAAAAAAAAAAGGAAAGTTAAAAATGTTTAATAAGATTTTAATAAAGATTAAAAAAAAATCTTTATAAATTGACATTTCCTTTGAATATCGCTTAAATCTAAAATAAATTTTGCGCTAATAAATTATCACAAACATGCAAAATTGGATGCCTTCCATCCATAGTTATAACAGAAATACAGTCAAACCTGTGTAAGTGTTCACCTCTATTAAGCAGCAATTTGTCTTAAGCAGTCACATTTGCTATTTCCCATTTCTATGCTTTCATAGCAAATTAACCTGTATTAAGCAACAACCTGTCTTAAAAGGTCACTTTTGCTCCTTTCCTGGACTGGCTACTTCAAAAGGTTTGACTGTACATGTATAATTTAAAGGATTTTTATTTATTTATTGCAGCTGCTTTTGTACCTATAATAATCTCTCATTGTCTTATCATGTCTTTTTCTTGCCACATTTGCAAAATTTGAAAATCAAAATTGTTCTACATAGAGCTTTGAGAGACTGTTAAATTCTTTATTCTTGTTCTATTATTTATAATTTGCATTTATCAAAAGCATACCAAAAGTAACACACTTCCAAGTTCAAATAATACTTGAGAAATCAATGTGGCTCCAAAATATAATCATGAAGGGAAAAAAACAGCACCAGAACAGTTGATTTGCTGCTTGGCTTAGTGTAAAAGCCCAACTACAATATGAACCAAACTTTCAAGCTAGTTTTAAGATTTTCCGATGTTTTGTTGGAGATAAATCAGTTTTAATATTTTGATTTCTGCCAAATTGCCACTTTTAAAAAAATTGCTTGGCAAAATATCCAACAATCGGTATTTTGATGCTGTATTTCATTTATAGCAACAAGATAGGCTGAAATGAACAATAATTCACAAAATAAATATTTTTCTACATCCTAGCCTTATCTCAATGGAGATATGTAGAAAAAAAGTAATGTTAAAATGGTTATAAATGCATCAATTTGCTGCTGTATTTATGATTTATCATTTCTGACCATGGTAGTAAAATGGCTATTTATATGTTACCCATCATGTGGGAACAGTTTAATTGAGTGGAAAAATGTTTTAATATCAGAGGGAGTGATAAGGAACAGTCAGTGCTGACAATGAAACCATCAGGGGAGGTGATTAGAAGAGCTAATTATGTGCATGAAGCAGTTTCAGAAAGAAGTGCTGAAGACAGAATCATTCCCGTGGTCAATGGGTACCAATAATCCGCTGTGCTGGAAATATATCTTCCTAATAAAAAGCCTTAAAGAATATGCAATATAAAACAGGTTCAGGTAAAGGTATAAAAAAGCAGGTCATTCCATATTAATTATAAGATACTTTTTGAATTAACAATTTATTATGAAGTCAAGATTGGAAGTGGTAAAGTTGCAACACTGTCATTAGAATTGACCTGATGCAGCTGTCAATCAAACAAGTCAATGATCCTCTCAGCGATCGATATTGGTTGCTACGGTCCCATTTTCCTTAGACAAGCTCACAATTTGTAAGTTAACACAAAATTGTATTTAATTGGACAAACAATGCCATGTGGCTAGTGGGTGTAGCGGAGTGATAGTCGTTCTCACGTCAGGGCCGCTCTTTTAGTTTGCAGTTGTACAATATTTAAAAAAATGAAAAGATATCTACTTTAATTTTCTCACATATACCATTTAAAAAAAACAAAATAATTTAACAAAGTAAATATAACTATTTCATTAACTATCAATCTTCAACATTAAACTGTTTTCTATTATATCTCACTCGAAAGAAAAATTCTGTAAAACATCCCAGACTATTCTTGTGGCTTACTTAACAAGAAATCTTACATACTTATCAATAATTAACAACTCTATTTACCTTGGTAACCAACGGAAAACATAAAATAAAAACACAAATAAAATCATTCAGTGGCATATACTGCCAAGAACTAATTTATTTAAAAACTGGTTATGCAGGGTGTGCAACTTCTACCTCACGCGAGTAATTAATAAACCGATACTGCTAGATGTAGAAATAGGCAAAACAACATAATGTTCCACTAATACACACATCTTTGAAGCCTCTCATAATTCATTGAGTAATCAATCCCTATAGAAGTTTACAAGAAAATATTTATATACTATTCCAGGCATGAATCCATGCCCGAGAACTTTTTGAGCGAGTTGGGAGTCTGTAAATGAAAGAATCTTTCCCATCAAACGTACTCATGCCTGGAATGGTATGCCACAAGTGAAATTACTGTTATCGGTGTGTTTTGCAGCTGAAGATGGTCACACAAAGTATTGACATTTCTGTAATTCTGTTTACTGTGCACACGATGGAACTGATTTTTTCACATTTGTTTGCTATGAAATGAATTATATTTTTTTGCGATTCATCAATATGATGACAAATAAATGTACAAAATTTCTGTGCAATAAATTTATTGTGCTTTGAACTATCAACATTTACTTTCTTATTCCTTTCACTGTATAGATATCCATCATATACTAGTATTTTGTACAATTAAGCTAGTACCACCAGCAATTACTACAAATCTGAAATCTGAATTAACATTTAATTTTTTCCATTACCCATAAACAATAAATGTATACTGCTAGATATATATATATACCATACCAGTATATATATAAACATATAAACACAATATCAAAACTGCAAATTTGTGTGCGTAAGAAAGAAGCTGTGATCCTGAAAGGTCAAGGCAGCGATACAACACAGATAGTCAGCATACATAATTATAGACAAAAGCTCAAAAAGCTACAGCTGTTCAAATCACAAAAGCTGCTTTCAGTGCTTAACCAGGGAATGGTCACCCAATTTTCTTACCAGATTTAACTGAAATAATTTACAAATTTATCAATGCAAGTATTTTAGTGATGTGTCTAATAAGTTATAAATTATACTTTCAAAAACAATAACACATGCATTTTCAAGGTTTACAGTTGGTATTATATAGTTTATAAAAAAAACATGTATGTGGATATTCAATTGGAGTAAGTTCTGCAAGGGTCTAGGATTCAAATCCCGAAAGTGACAAACAGGTATTTCCAAAACTGTAAGTGATAAAAAAAAAAAATGTCATTCCTCTCCACTGTGGTAAAAGAAAAAAATTAGAAAAGTAAAATGCAAATGAAATATGAACATGCCAAAAGACACCTGGATGAAATGTTACTTCTTGCAAAATATGTTATTATCATATCGACTTTACATCGAATTTCTAGAATTGCATGTATCCAATTTCACCTCATGTGACATTTAACATTCTTTTTAATTTTGGGAGACTTTGGAATCTTTAATAGTGACAAGGAAGGACATAAAGGAGTAAGGCTTGAAGTAATGTTAGTGTATATTATATTAAATAATATTAATGTCAACATCATTAGCGTGTTGAAATCGTTTTAACCTCATTAATAATGTATATTTACAACATATATCATGCAACATGCTTTTTGATAAAAAGAAAAAGAAAATAAGTTTACACTAATTATTTTAACTCGATTGTAAAGAAAGCTCTGAGCTCATATGAACTGCTCTTGAGACCACTTCCTGGGTAGAACCAGTATTGAGTGTTGCTTTGGTTACTACTGGAGATCAAACCCACAACCTCGGGTAGGAGTAGCCAACACTCTATCCACTACACTAGCACCCAGCTTTCCTTGGATCATGGAAGGTTATACAGTACTTGAGCATACCAAAAATAACTGATAACTTTTCCACTTAAATCAGCGATGAGAGATGATTGACAATGAGCTCAATCATCATGGAGACTGTGGCAGGGTGAGGATTCAAACTCATGACTCCCTGATCGAGTCAGACGTGCTACCAACTGAGCAAGCCGGACCTGGCTAGAAGTGGAAAACAAACATATAACACCATATTGTACATAAATAACAACAGCAGCTGCAATATAACGCCAACACAATAAAAACCTTGTAACATTAAAAAAAATAATTGAATCCAATGCAGTTATTCAAACACCGTTTAGTTCACACGAACACCATTGCCCGACAACGGTTAAATTTTTCCGTCGAAAGCCACACTTGAAAGTCATCCATTATTACCTTCCAAATTCAGACCGATAGTGGCTGTAGCTTCTCCAAAATTATTTTTAGCCAAGACTTTGTACTCTCCACCATCTTGTACCCCTACGCCTGTTATTTCTAGAGCAACTGTTTGTACATTGTCTTTATCTTTGGTGCGACTTAGTTTGTGGCGTTCACCATCTTGAACCACATCCGTGCCATGCATCCAAGTGATTGTGGGGTCTGGTTCGCCAGTGAGTTTACACTCGAATACAATTTTACCCTCGGCTTGTTTGATAACGGGCTTCATAACAAAATTGGGTGGAGAGCCTTTGGGTTCTTGTTTTTGTTCCTTGGGGGCTGCGTTAATGATACAGATACATAAGAACAGATCATGCAAAAGATTGACAACTACATGTAGCATAATATGTCAAGAATATACTGTCATCTACTTTTACTATAAGACAAAGGCAATTTGAAACATTCATGCTCATTAAAAAATACTTTGTTGAACTAAAAACCCATTTAATGTGTTAACAAAATAGTTAAAACATCTTGTAAATTACATACAGAGAATGGTATAGAACAGAAAACTACATATACATATTATTTAGATAATGTTACCAGGCCACAAGGTTATAATGAATTTTTCGAGTTCAGCTGAAATCAGCCAATTATAATTAAATTTGCAATGAAATCAAGGCTTCCATTGGTTGAATGGAGAATAAACTCAGATGAGCTCACTTCAAATTCACCGATCTTAATTCAAGATGCAAAGAAATCGAAGCTCCCATTGGTAGATTGGAGAATGAACTCAACTGAGCAAACTCATGGTTTTTTACCTTTAACACAGGTATCCAACGTGCCAGCATGCATATTTGCTATATCTACAGATATTTCACATACAATCAAGAGCTCTAATAATTTGGCTTATAATGTCTTTTACCATATTTCATGAAATAAAAAACTTTTTATTTTTATAATATGAAACTGGGTTCTACAGGATGTTGCTGCAATCATTTAAGAACCATAAAAAGTTACTCAAAACTGCCAAGTGAATACAAGGTATAGAGAAGATTCAGAAGAAGAAGTCATAGTTTGAGATAGGTATTGTTCTATCGTATGGTATGTGGATGTTAATATTATAAGATGAGCCAGTCGTAGGTTTGAACATATATTTGTCTATGTGTATGTATGTGTGTAAATAAAGATGGCTGCAGTAGCTTTAATATGCTCTTTACATCTGACCAAGCAGTGTTCTTACTCACTACCAAAATCTGCTTTTATAGCTTATTAAAAAGTTTTGTTTTTCACCAAACCTTACATACCAACTCAATATTCAAGTGGTTGAGTATTAGTGGTCATTTTATTGTTTGGAGTAAATTATATATAAGCAGTCGCATTTCTAAATATAAAAATTTAACGTCTTTGTTACAGATGATGGGAGAGGTAAAACATCAAATGAATATCGCATGATGTCATAATTATGTACAACATAGCTTGGACAGAAACAAACGAAGCTTGCAGCGTTTAACATAGCTCGATGTACGGGTGGGAAAGGTGGGTAGGTAGTAACTATAAAGGTTTTCTAATAACAATTAAAGCTAATCATTGTAATGAATAATAAAAATATCTAGGTCATACAGTGCTATGTACAAAAAGCTTTATATTAAAATGGTTATATCTCAGGAGAGAATGAAGAAGTCATTTAGTTGGGGGATTTTCCTGCAAATTTCTTAAAATAATTTATTCACAGCCTATCAACCTCAACCCCGCTTTGAGGCTTTAAATCATTTAAAATAAATTTCAAGTCACCAGTTATTACCTTCCAATTTAACAGCCATTGTGGCAGTGGACTCGCCAAGATCATTTTTAGCGAAGACTTTGTACTCCCCGCCATCTTGTACTCCTGTGCCTGTTATTTCTAGGGTGATTGTTTGTACATTATCTTTAGCAACAGTGCGACTTAGTTTGTGACGTTCACCATCCTGAATCACATCTGCACCGTGCATCCAAGTGATAGTGGGCGATGGCTCACCTGTGAGTTTACACTCAAACAGGATTTTACCTTCGGTCTGCTTAATTACAGGATCCGAAACAAAATTGGGTGGAGAGCCCTGGGGTTCTTGTTTTTGTTCCTTGGGGGCTGTGTTAATGATACAGGTAAACAATATATAACATGCAAGAATTACAGAACTACATACATGTAAAAATGCAAGGCAGAAATATTCTAAAAGGTAAAGGAGGCTGGTGTAAGTAATTTTTCAGATTCACTACATTAATTTTTGTGGACATTACAACTTAAATTTCATATCTTTAAATATTACTGTATGGATGTGGGAAATCATTTGAACAAACAGGTAAGACTGATTTACTACAAGACATAAACATCTAAACATGCTTTCATGCATTATAAAAAAAATCAGTTTTAAAATTGTGCTCCTCACGGTCTTCTTGAAGAATCAAATGAATTTGTCAAGTTTAAGTTTTTATTTACCGTTGTGCTTTAAAATGGTCATTTTGACGAGCATCAATTGAATCTTGTCCTTCCAATTGCATATATATGACCATAGATTGGTCATTTTAAAGCTAATATTCCAAAACAGTTTGGTCTATTACAGGCAAAGATCGAGACACAGTTTAATCAATTTATGGTTAAGATCCCATCACAGTTTGGGTCAATTAAAGGCAAGGATCCCTGTACCATTTATTCAATTAAAAGCAAAGTTAATGTCACCCATTATTACCTTCCACATGTACATTCATGGTGGCAGTTGCCTCCCCAAGATCATTTTTAGCCAAGACTTTATATTCTCCGCCATCTTGTACTCCTGTGTCTGTTATTTCTAGGCCAATTGTTTGTACATTATCATTATCAACTGTTTGACTTAGTTTGTGGCGTTCACCGTCTTGAACTACATCTGTACCGTGCATCCAAGTGATAGTAGGTGTAGGTTCGCCCGTGAGTTTACACTCGAACAGGATTTTACCATCAGCTTGTTTTATTACAGGGTCCGCAACAAAATTAGGGACAGAGCCCTGGGGTTCTGGTTCCTCCGGGGCTGTAGCAATGATACATATATACAAATGTACACCATGCTTCACATACAGCACAACATGTAAAGACAGACTAGCTTTAAAACAGCGAATTGAATATGACAATTTCTATATCATTATCCTAATAAAAATAAGTATTCTACTTCAAGATCAGTCTCAATTTCTTTTCCTGTTTTATCCCCCATTAAATGTTGTAAGGTTGTATGTGAATTTTATATGAAGCAAAAGTGCAACTGAATACTCAAGGATGAGCACTTCTGAAATAATTGCAACTTTTGTTAAAAACAAAGGCAACTAAACATTACGAGAATTTTGACGACCGTTTCTTGAATTCTAGCAAGGATGCTTTTCTCTGGATTTACAAGAACAGTTGTTGTATAGTGTTTAGTGTCACTTTCAACAATTTTCCAGTTATTATCGCGACGGTGTCTACTCGAGACAGTTTTCCAAGCGCTGCCACACTGGAGTATCATGCCACAGACACATGGTACGATACCCAACCCAGTTCATTATAACAACACGGGGCCGACCAGATGTAGAACTAACCTCTAAATGACAAGCGCTAAACAAGAAAGCTTCTAGTACCATTTTTTTCAAGTCTTTAGTATGACCCGGCCGGGGATCAAACCATTGACCTTTCGCATCGAGGCTCTACCTCTAGACCACCCCTGCACTCATGCAAGATCAGAAAATTATCCAATTATGCATTGAGGTTTGTACTCAGAATTATTGTGTATGTAATAATACTGGTATTTTTTTGTAAGTAATTGTGATGCGAATATTTTGTCAGTTTAACGGTAAACTTTGACTATTAAAATATGAAAAATAAAATTTAAAGATATGATAACATATCTTCAACAGCCACAATTAAACTGCTGTGCAAGTCAGGAATCATTACCTTCTAAATTAATATTCATTTCTGCAGCAACTTCACCGAAGTCATTTTTAGCCACGACTTTATACACGCCGCTGTCTTCTATTCTTATATCCATTAGGGTGAGACTGACCGTTTGAACATTATCTTTATCTACAGTGTGATCCAGCTTGTGACGATCATCATCCTTTACTACATCTTCATTACGGGTCCAAGTGATGATGGGTGTTGGTTCACCAGTAAGCTTACACTGAAATATGAGTTTACCCTCATCTTCTTGTATTTCTGGCTCCGAAACAAAATTTGGCGGAGAGCCCTGTGGTTCTGGTTTTTGTTCCTGCGGTTCGATGTTAGCAGGTTGTTGTTCTTGACGAGCTATGTCAGGCTGAGGTTCTTGTGGTGTTTGTATTTCTGTTGGGGTTATTTGTGGTTCTTGTTCTTGTTTTTGAACCTCAGAGTCTACTTTAGCAGGAGGTTCTTGTGGTTCCTGCATTTTTTGTACTTCAACAGACGGTTCTTGTGGTTGTTCTTGTTTTGGTTCCGGGGAGGCTGTATTAAGGATACAGGTACAAATGTATGCCATGCAGAACGAACAATACACATACTACATGTGAGGAAATATCAGGCTTCACTTTCACAGCCTGTTTGATTTTTTTCTTCTTTTTATTAGAATGTAGGAGTTTAAAATTGAAATTGGTCATTTTTTATTTCTTATAAAGCAATCAACTGAAAGTCTCTATTACCTCCAAATATTGATATCTTATGCTTAAATCATAGAACAAAATCCTTACTAAAATCACTTAAAGGATGTATGGTCACATCAAATTGATAAGACTCTTGCCCATTTGCTTACAATAGACTTCTTTATTCAATTATTCATACAAAATCTAAGCATCCAAATTTATTACCTGCCATATTAAGAGTGATTGTGGCAGTTGCCTCACCACAATTATTCTTAGCCAAGACTTTATACTCCCCGCCATCTTGCGCTCCCAAGTCTTTTATTTCTAGCAGTATTGTTTGTACATTTTCGTCATCTATGGTGTGACTTAGTTTGTGGCGTTCACTGTCTTGAACCACATCTGTACCATGCATCCAAGTGATAGTGGGTGTAGGTTCGCCGGTGAGTTTACACTCGAACATGATTTTACCCTCGGCTTGTTTGATAACAGGTTTTGTAATAAATTTAGGAGGAGTGCCTTGTGATTCTGGTTTTTGTTCCTGCGGGGCTTGAGAAGCTGTGTTAATTGTAAAGAGATGTAAAGTTATGCAGGAAAACTATAATAGAAGTCATTAAAAGTAAAAAGAGGTGACTTATCTTACTTTTGTGGGATGTAATTGAAGTTTGAAACCGTCCAACTGTATGTTCTTATTTTGTGGCATTTTGTTGCAGTTTGAAATCAGCCAACTACTTATTTTGTGGCATTTAGTTGAAGATTGAAATCGCCCAACTACTTATTTTGTGGCATTTAGTTGAAGTTTGAACATTCAACTACCTGTACTTATTTTGTGGCATAAGGTTGTATAAATATTGAAGTTGCTTTGAAATTATGCATGAACTGTTTTCAACATGAGAAACCTTCATGAAACATACATTTGAACAATTTGACGAAAAGTCTTAAGACATGAACAACCATAACGGATCATTTCATATCCTGATCATTCCAAACATAAACCTAGTAAATAGATCATACTGAACATTGGATAGATTTAATGCACAAGACTACATTTTAAATTAATCCAACACCTTGAATCAGATCTAAAATCAAAATAGTCATAACCTGCCAAATTAAGAGGCAGTCGCCTCGCCACATTCATTTTTAGCCAACACCTTATATTCTCCGCCATCTTGTACTCCTATGCCCGATATTTCAAGAGTTATTGTTTGTACGTTATCACTACCTACATATGAGACCCAGTTTGTGATGTTCGCCATCGTGTACTAAATTTGAGCCATGCATCCACGTGATTGCAGGCCTTGGATCGCCCATAAGTTTACACTCGAATATGATTTTGCCATCAGCCTGTTTGAATACTGGTTTCATAACAAAATTGGGAGGTGAGCCCTGGGGTTCTGGTTTTTGTTCCTGCATGGCTGTGTAAAATGATACATAGATCTACATATACTTATCATGCAGGAAGTGAAACAATACATGAAAGGTTACTATTTCAAGATTACAGGGATCTAGGATAAAACGGGTGAATTGAACTTAAGGATCATGTAAACCCTCTTTGAATAATTGAAACAAATTTTTTTTAATAGAAACACACTGTATTTCTTGAAAATATCAACGCATAAAAAACGTGTTATCTACTCTTTCAACTAGACTAAACTATATCTACATCTGTTCATCATGCACCATGCTCAATGGTAATGTGAAATAAAGTAACATACATGTACGCAGAGCTACTGCATCGACAATACAAACTTAATTAGAAATCATAAATTTTTGGCATTAATGATGCATCCTATTTTAAGTGTTTCTGAGTTCTGGAATGCAGTTAAATTAGTTTTGTTTGAACAACTGTGGTATGAAAGGTTTCTGCAGTGTTTCAAGAGGAGTTATTCATATTTAAGGTCTTGATTTTTTATTTCAATGATTTTGAGATTTTACATAATTCCATCTAAAATATTTATACATCTCTCTTTGTAATTCTCATTTTTCATCCCCAATACCTGTTCTTACATAATTTCAACAAGTGACTGGTTTCTTATTTAAATATTTTGAGAAATTACTGAATTTGAAACTCAGAAACAATGTGATGCTTTACAGCTTATTACATGTGCCAACCGTAAACTGTTTAAAAAATATTCTGACACATTCAACGGTAGTTACACATGTTTTCAGTGACTTTAGCAATGAATATGAGACAGAAAAAAGCATTTGCAAGTACAAAAAACAAAAATGTACTTAAGTTTACTGTTTTCTGATCTAATGCAGCCATCTTCTATTTTCCAGACTTCAGAATTTCAATTACAATTATTTTTGCGGAAAGTATGATAAGGATCTAATTGGTATGTAATTAGAGGAAACAATTTTATGTTTTTTCTGTAGTAAATTATCTAATTCAAATTAAGTGACAGTCAGCCGCCATCTTGTTAACTTCAAAGTGGAATTCCAATGTTCTGTTTTTGTTTTTAAGTTTAGTCTCACCTCAAAGTTTGTTGAAGTGATTTACACCTTTGTATGTGTAAAAAGGAAAGTAAAAGGTTGAGAGTTCAGATTTGTGGTAGAAAAGAGGTAATAATCAGTAGATGTACCAGAGGAATTAGATAAGAAAGGTTATAAAAAAAAGAGTACAGCACTCAGAGAAGTCATCAATGTGTTCTCTTTGACATTGTTGGTTGGTTTTTTTTAGTGGTTTTTTTTTCCATGCACATACTGTGTATTTATTTAGTGTTCTGTTTATAACGATAGCAAGTAAACTTCATAATTAGCAACACCAAGTTGAAGGTAAATTCAAGCAATCACCCTTAAAAATATAAAGTAACTATGTACAAACCTTATTTAATAACAAGATGCTAGAGCTAAAGGAAGAATTAAATTCTATATACCTACATAACACTCATGAGCAAGCCACAAATTTTCTAAATACATGTATTAATATAGAGTGATATTTTCACCCTTGAGTGAATATTTATGCTGGTGAAAATATCATAGCAGTGTGCCGGAATTATCATCAAAATATTAGTACATTATTTTAAAATACAAGTAACAATTATTTCATCAAATAGTCATCAGCTTCTATATGAAAAAGATTTTCCACACAAAATGAATAGTATGTTATCAATGTATTACCTGCCAAATTAAGATTAATCGCTGCGTTTGCCTCGCCACGCTCATTTTTAGCCAGGACTTTATACTCTCCGCCATCTTGCAGCCCTATGCCTGATATTTCTAGAGTGACTATTTGAACGTTATTGCTATCTACAGTGTGACCCAGTTTGTAGCGGCCACCATCTTGAATCACATCAGCGCCGTGTGTCCATGTGATCGCAGGTCTGGGTGCGCCAGTGAGTTTACACTCAAATATAATTTTACCCTCAGCTTGTTTGATTATGGGCTTCGTAACAAAATTAGGAGGAGAGCCCTCAGGTTGATTTTGTCCTTGGGAGGCTGTGTTAATGATACAGACGTACAATATACAAATCATGCAGAAAATAAACTACTGAATTTAATTTCTTTTTTTTCTAAAAATTAATTTCTAATTTAAAGCAAACTGGAGCTATCTACAACTATAGATCTTATCAAGTCCAATAAACAAAATATTTGACCATGCCATCATGCTTCTTAATAAAAAAAAATTGATATGAAAATGTATTCAAAATCCATCATAGACAGGACAGCATCCCTCATTGCCCAGTGAAAAAAAAATAAGAAAAATGTTCTATAACTATATAATGGAGGAAAAGCATTTTTTTTCTTTCTTTTTTTAGTAAAATAAAGGCGTCCCTTACGTCTATTTTTGACTACTGTACTTATTACCCAGATGACTACTGTACTTATTACCCAGATGTACTAGTTATCTCACACAATTTAAAATGACTGCAAAGCCGCTCATTCTTCTAGTTAAGAGGTTGGTTAGGTAAGTTGGCAAATAAGGGAAGTAACAGGACTTTAGCCGTCATGATGACAAAAATGAACTAACTTAAATGCAAGGATGCAGGCATATTTAAGATGCCAACTAGTAATAATCCAAACAACTTGTCATCAGAACATCAAACTGACGTCAAACAAAATGCAATGGAACAGTTGTGTTTAGTCTTTTGCTAGTAAAAAACAGAGGACTTGTAGCCATGAGCTGAGACAGTAATAACAATTGACGATATTACATGTGCTGGAATCATTTATACTAACATTCATGATCAAAGCACAAATTTGTTAATATTAACTTCATCAGAATATAACAAGAGCCAAATTTGTATTAAAGAAGTAGAGTAATCAGTAAACAGTTTTGAACAAGACGCATAAATCACTTAGCACACATTACCTGCCAAATTAAGATTGATTGTGGCGGTAGCCTCGCCACGCTCATTTTTAGCCAACACCTTATATTCTCCGCCATCTTGTACTCCTATGCCCGATATTTCTAGAGTTATCGTTTGTACGTTATCACTACCTACAGTGTGACCCAGTTTGTAGCGGCCACCGTCTTGAACTACATCTGCTCCGTGCATCCACGTGATTGCAGGCCTTGGTTCGCCAGTGAGTTTACACTCAAATATGATTTTACCGTCAGCCTGCCTGATAACAGGTTTTGTGACAAAATTAGGTGGAGCACCCTGCAGTGGTTGTTTTTGTCCCTGCGAGGCTGTGTTAATGATACATGGCAGATATACAGATACATATCATGCAGAAAATAAAATAGTGACTACATGTACACTGATTGATAAATCAGAATGCAAAAAGGGTCTGACCTAAATAAGTTACAACAAAAATGGGTTTTCTAAAGCTTGGGATTACAAAAGCTGCCTTCAACTTAAAAAAATATTTTTTAAACTTATTTATTTTACTTTGATTGTCGAACAAAGTTCTAACAGCATAGACAAATCATGTTTGTAGTCTTCCTACCAGTACTTAGGAATATGTGGAAAAAGTATCTTGTTCGAGGACACCATACATAACCATTGCAGAGGATCAAACCCACGACCCTCCGATTGTGGATTCGATGCAGTACCACTGGACCATGCACTCCACTTAAAAATTCATATATAATATTTCAATACATCTCCCAAAATATTATTTTTATTTTGTTACACGGTACAGGAATAGTTTATTGGAAATCAAGTTTGCACCATTGGTTTAATTATATTCCTGTTGAATCCACTGAAAGTTCTACTGATTTATATAAAAATGTCTCATTGTTTTAATTTGGTTAAAAAAAAACTCTTTAAGCAACTGTGTAACATAATAAAGTGATAGGCAATCCCAAACTTTAGACACTGAGTAATGTCTATAATACTGGTTGGTTCGAATGCAAATAAGGTCGCAAAACTCTCTCTAAATTCTCACTACAAAAATAAAATCAAACCTTGTGTTTCTTGTATATTTCAGAAATACAAATTATTCAAATTAACTGTTTTACACGTTGTTTAATGCATTCACAGATGTTGCACTAGCAAATTAAAGTTTTATTGCATACAAAACTTTCCATTTTTGATGCGAGCATCTATCTTCAACCTTTTTCCTCTATAATCAAGTCTAGAAAACACACACACTGTCATTTTGTCTTAAGCTATTAAATGCTTTTTTAATCTACATACATGTTTTCTATAAACTTCCAGGACCATTTCCGATGTAAACACAACATAAGTTAAGGTCATTTTTTGCCCCCCCCCTCAGAATGAGATTTTATAGGCAGAGTGGACAATTTTAAAGGTCATTTGATTAAAAAGTGTGCCAAAATGGCAAAATTTAAGAATCATGGAAAGCCATGGAATATCGTTAAAAAACATCAAAACTGTCTCAATTACAAGAGCACGGTGTTAAGACAATGGTCCTGGATATGCAATGATTACTTTCACAACACTAAATTTTACTATATCAATATAAGTCTAAAATATTGCAGAGCAGCTAGGCATATAAACCATCTTCTTTCCTTTTAAGCACCCTTATACGGTACCTACAAAAATATTTTGCAGACTTCAAATACAGTCAAACCTGTGTTAGCGGTCACCTCTATTAAGCAACCACTTATATATTAAACAGTCACTTTTTCTATTAACCATTTTTATAATTTTAATTTTGACCAACTTGTATGAAGCAGCCACCTGCTTTAAGGGGTCAGTTTTGCTCTTTCCCTTGAGTGACTGCTTAAGACAGGTTTGACTCTATAATAACAATAAGAAATAACCCCTATTTCTTGAAATTTATTGCCGAAAAATGCTTTAATGCAAAAATCAAGAAAAGGGTCTAATTAAGATTGTGAAAGTTGTGTACAGTGGGTATCAGGGTGATTACAGGTAAGTCTATGGTGCTACAACAATATACAAGGTGACACATCCACACATCACTTACCGTCAAAATTTAATCCTATAGTAGCGTTACTCTCTCCAAGTGCGTTCTTGGCTGTTACCCGATAGCTTCCAGCATCATCGGGTGATACATTGGCAATTTCTAAAGTAATTGTATAATCTTTGGCGCCTTTCTGAGTGGCTTGCATTTTGAGGCGACCTTTAAAATTCAAAAATGTAAATTAATAAAATACCAATACTACATGAATTTAAAATGTGTAATACATTTTAATTTAATTGTTAAATAAAACTTCAAGTACTGTAAAAAAAAACACAAGCAATATGCTCAAGAGAATGATTACATGTAATTTCATCCCATATTTAAAAACATTATGCTCAAATTTAAATCAAACTCGTTATGAAATTATTATTAAGTTCATAACGAATTAAATAAATTTCATCTCATTTTGGAAATATGTATTCATTTTTGAAAAGGATCCTGCAATTTAGGTCAGGTCGATATTACTGAAAAAAATACAGAAATATGAATCTTATTACCGGGTAGCTAAGACATTAGCTTCAAGTAGATTTTAATCACTTGCTTTAATTGGATTATAATGACGATAATAATAAGGAGAACGATGATGATGGTAAATTAGAAATTCATCGAATCACTACCTGAATCAAACAATTTTAACTTGTTTGTTTGTTTGAATACTTAGCCTCATTTTATGCTCTCGAGAGCTTACAGATGATCAATTAACCAAACCACTCTTTCCTGGTATTGTATAAGGTTTACCAGTACTTGAGCACTTTCCCACTTGAATTAAAGGTGAGAGATGAATGGAAATGAGACACAATGTTATATATGAATCATCATGGAGACGGAAGCTGGGTAGGGATTCAAACTCACAACCTCTGGATTGATAGTCAGACATGCTATCGACTGAGCTAACTGAGCCTGACTAAGAACAGTTTTAAATACATTGAAACCAAACATGTTACAACTGCTGAAGGCTGCAATGTTCTTACCGCCATCACTGAGTTGGGTGTCATTCCTGAACCATGTTATGGTAGGGGCAGGTTCCGCCATCAGCTGACACTCGAAGCGTAATCTTTTACCACCATCTTCTTGCTTGATGACGGGCTTTTGTGTAAAATTTGGTGCAATTCCATCTTGTCTGCAATATCAAATACATGAATATCAACCAATGCCAAATAACACTAAAATTCAAACGTAAACTTTTTCTAAGTTTTGCATCTGTTCTTTAACTAGAACAGCTTCATACTTCAATAGAACAAGTCGGACAGTCTGTCTGTCTAATCATCATATTGCACAGAGAGGAAAGTATTAAAGAGATTTGGATTTCGGAGGAAACTGGAAAACCAAAAAAACTTTATTTACTTTTTACACAATAAATGGCTTAGGATCACCATACCTAACAAAACATTTGGCTTAATTTTAATAGATAAATACAACCATTTCATCTTGTTTACCGATCTTTTGAAAGCAGCTCACGTTCTGCATTTACCGATAAGCGTCTGCCAAGCATATGCACAACAGTGTTCACAGGCACACATCTGTACACCATTTCATGTATAAATTACTAAAATCATGAAATTCAGAATGTATCGAGAAATGGGATATTTCTCATCCGGTACCGAGTAAAAAATAATAAATACTTGAAATGTTTTACCCGTTATTCAGGTAAAATTTGTTATCAAAATAACAAAACATAGACAGCTCAAGAAGTCAACCTTCAATTTTTATATAATGCAAACCTGTACAGACTACAAGGCAATTTAGCAGGATTTTTCTAACTTTTGAAATCGGCTATAGACATGTTACAATATTTTTCAACATATATTACACCTATATACTTCCTTTAATTGCATACAATATATTTCAGAGTTGTTCAGTGCATCCTCCAAATAAAGATTACATTTCCCGCAACTAGGATTTACATATAAACCTCATTTTTTATTTACTGAACAAAGGAACGTTGTTTTATAGACCACCAACAAATCAAACTAAGTTATATATGGCTAGAAGTCACCTCTGAGATTGAGAGAATGCCCCCAGCATCTGGGAGATCTTTTCTTTTTCTATTTTAAACAATGTGGTTGCAGTTTTTTATTGCATTGCACCATTTTAAAATCGCTTCCAGTCATGTTTAAGTGAAATAAAAAATAGTCTCCTTGAGACAGCCAGTAAACATGGTAAATCAATAGTTAATAAGACTACACATGTCCTAAAACATTGATTGATTGAATATTAAGCGTCATTTTTATGCCATAGAGGGTTAACAGATGATCAGTTAACCTAACCACTGTTTCCTGGGATCCTGAAAGGTTATCCAGTACTCAAGCACACCTTATCTCCGCAAGTAAATGATAACTTTCCCACTTGAATTAGCAGTGAGAGACAAATGATAAAGAGACACAATCATGAATGTCATATATCAATCATCACAGAGACTGTTGCCTGGCGGGGATTCAAACTCATGACCCCTGGATTGATAGTCGGAAGTGTAACCGACTGAGCTAATCGGGCCCGGCTTGTCCTAAAACAATGCTCTGGAATACTAAAGAGATATATATCCAAAGCTATTTCTACCATTTTGTTACGACCTGGCTAAGCTCTTCCAAAACTTCTTTTAAGATTACTTAACTGGATCATATCTGGAAACATAAGATAAAATACTTACTGATTTTGGCCTGTTGCTGAAATAGACAAAAAAAAATCAAGTTAGATGTCAGTTGTCTCTAAAATTATGCAAATAAAAACGTATTACAATCTCGACAATAGTTCACTATTATCATCCACATATCAGTCAATGAACATTGTTCGGTGGCGTAGCTATTCCACCAATTTCTAGTGGGTCTTGGAGCACAGGGGCTAGTGACAATTCATTCCCTATAGATCTACGTCTTTATTATTCTATATATTGGGAAATACAATATATATTGTCACTAGCCCTCTGGGAGCATGCCCAACCAGAAAAAAGCTTGATTTATAGAATGCATGCAAGCTGGGGGTATTTCTTGGTTATATATATAACGATGCATCCGCAAGAATAAGCGAGAGCCCGGGTGTTGCAACGCAAAGGCTGCTACACCACCTTATATTTTTTTACTGATCAGAGAGAAGAATCAGTGCCGTAGCTGCCTTTATGCCACATTGCCCGGGCTTGCACATTTTCTTGCGAACACATGAAATGCACATTTTCTTGCGAACACATGAAATGCACAATAAAATTTTCTGGGATGAACCGGTTGGGCTTGCACATCATTTTAGGTCCAGTAAGAATAAATATGAAAAGTATATATATCTAGTTCTAAACCCTCGCAATAAAAAGTGAATCGCGAAAATACATGACAACTTCTATAAACCGTTTGCACACAGTGAAAAATAATTTTTTCTCCACAAAGTTATCGTAATATATTATGCATACAACTCAATAACGAAAATCTTTTTCAAAATGGTTTGTTGACAATAATATGATAAAAACAGACACATACTCCGTTTCTCCCGCCAAAAGATATCCTCAGTCTCCGGAACACGCAATTATTCTGTAGAAGTGAAAAGTTCTTTTAACTTTTTCATTTCTTGCTCAATTCTTTCAAACCTGAGTTTTTCCACAGAATGTATAAAACAGTATTTTGTGATTGGAAATATATATACTGCAGTATAGGTACCAGGAAAAGAATGCATTGAAAGGAACATTACTTTAGGGGTCAACGTACAAGGTAGATCGCGTTTTTCTCTCGGTCGAAAATAGGTAGAAATGTGTCCATGCGGGATAGTGGAATCAATGACTTATATATAATTCCTTGGTGGAAGTATAAATTACTGACGGAGCTATACATTGCCAATCACACAGAGTGTCATCAGAGACATATAAATATGTCACTGAACACTTGTAATGCTTAAAGACATGTTTTTTTAATACCAATGCGATCATTCGTGCTTATACATGTAGTCGGGGTTAGAGTTAAAACTCTATAGAACTTTATAGAATTTTCGATCCTTTCTCTGCTAGCTTGTGCGCATGACAGTCAACGTGGGTCAACAGCTTAGTAGCAGTGACTTAATAACATCGATATGTTGAATAGCTTATAGATTAGTAGCTAACCCTGAGGTTTAAAATAGTTTTCTTTGAGACTTATTGTAAAAAGTTCTAAATCAGCAGCAAGCCTGTAGGTTACATATAAGTTTACGGTCATTTCTTCCAACGGGATTGCGCGCACAAATGACCTATTAATGTGTCGACGTGCCGTAAAAAACCATTCATTCTTTCAATCGGGACACAATGTAATTTTAGCAAACTTTCTATATCTATAGGAATTAGATGCAAATGTATATGAAAATGAGATAGACCTAAGAAGTGACTTAATAGCTGTATCTCCAAGAAACGTTTTTGGTTAACATGGACGGTTGGTTTCATGCGTGTTTTGCTGGTTATTCAAAGCATTAGAAAATATAAACCATGAACCTGTTACGCTATTTTTGCATACAAGTACTATTTAGGTGCAGTAATTATTGTCCAAGAGACATAGACACATGTGTCTATGTCTCTGATTGTCCCAAGCCTTAAAATATCAATTCGAGAATACTCAGTTTTTGAGGGATGAATTACTTGGAAGAAGAAGAAGAAGAAGAAGAAGAAGAAGAAGAAGAAAACCAATGTTTTATAGAGTATAGAACATGATATCGAAAGCGATATAAACGTACATTTTTGATGTCACGGATAGGTGTTTTGCTTTTGCCGATACTGGTATACCCTCAACATGAGTATTGTCACCAGCGGAGTGCTAGAAGAAAATTTAGTAGAAATGAAAAAGATGAGTAAGAGCAGACGGATAAGAAACGAAAGAAGGATGTAAAGAGAGAGAACGAATAAAAGAGGACAGAAGAGTGTAATAATTAAATTAGGCGCGAGCGCTGTGTCTTTAAGACCTCGGTCTTGAAGGAATCAGTCGACTCTGTCAGGCATATATAATGGTGTAGGCTAGTCTACTTATTGTTTTGTTTTGTTTGTGACATGTTGATAATCTATTAGTCATGTGGATTTGTTGCAAAAGGAAATGTACTCTACCCCTTACACCGCCTCTCGTCTTAAGTCTCTTATTAAATTTTAAAACTGAACTTTTCAACTGCTCTGACTCGACGCCTATCTGAATAACGACCATTTCTATACATCGTTGGTGCATACATTTTTATTGAATGGACTTTTTGAATTACGACTATTGATAAGATGTATTAACGTATGCTATAAGATTAATTCAGTATTTTCGTCGTCTGGCAGATTAGCCGATCGATATAAAAAAACACAAAATTAAAGGCACAGTAGGCCTGTTAGCGAATTCGATATAACTGTATCAGTAGATTAATTAATACGCGCGTTATCGACTTTTTTAGGGGTTTTTTGTTGTTTTTTTGTGACAAAAACATCCAAATGAATTTTAGTATCTCTTCCTCTCTGTCCCCGAACCTATCACCCACTAACAACACACCTGTCACACATTCTCAACGTAGCCACACAGGTTTACAATATCTAGTATGGCTTTAAAAGATGCAGCGTGGTGGTAATGTAGTAACAATGGTGTTGGTCGCATACACCAGAGGTCATTGGCTCGGCACAATGATCCCTTAAAATCAAAGAGCATGTAAATCTCCACCGAAAAGACGTTTCCCATAATAATCAAAATGGATGATTACTGGAATTTAGTATTGAAAGAAGAAGAAATATACAAATAATACTAATAATACAAGTATTTGTAAACAATCACTAATTGTAAACAATCGGTAATGGTAAACAACAGTCTGTGAGTATGTATATCTAATTATTAGCAGCCAATAAGTAATCATAAACGAACGCAGATAACATATGATAGACACATGCTGCCTTCGTCAAATACTCACGGATAATCCATTCCGGCATTCTCCAATCATCACGGAGGGAGAGTATCGGAATTGACACCCGGGGGTATCCGACGATGCAAGCGGCACGAAGTTTTAGTTTTCTCGTGGATGTTGAGATCTACTGGACTCGAACCCATGCTTTCAGGGTCAAGGGCCATCTGAGCTTTAAATAACGTCTTTGATCACTCAGTCACAAAGGAGCCAAGCTTTTTGTACGTTTCTATTTTTTTGAAAGCGATACAACTGTATAGCAGCATACATGGGTGTTAGAGCGTTTCAATTATTTATTTAATTATTGGGGGGGGAGGGGGGGGGGAGGCAAAGTGTATTCTGGCCCCTCCATCCAACCGGAACATTAGTGGGGGGGGGGGGGGGGGGGGGGGGGGGTGGCTCCTACGACTATCTCATACACGTATTTCAAACTCACTTCCAGTGGACACACCACCAGTCGTCACGTTTAAAACCCGTGGTGTATGTTTTTTGGAGACCGGAACTTACCATGCACGATATTACTAGCCTGCTACAGAGTGTATAATCCATGTTTTATTGTTGTGTGTTTGTTTTATTTGATTTGTTGTTTTTTAATTTTATTTAAAACAAACTTATGACAGGTTTGACTATATATTGGAACACAATATGTTTATATTTTACATTATGGTTATAATGCTGTAAAGATAGAAATGAGAAATAAAATGAGATTAAACACAAAATAAATGTGCATACTTTACATTAATGACTATACATGGTTCCAATGTCGAACTGATATTGGTAACTTTATAGACAACTTGCATTTAGACAATATAATTATTTGTACATGAGAATCATTCATGAAAAATTTTACCCCTAACTTGGCCTCAATGTACTGTGCATGTTACTGATCAGGATTATACACGTTTATTAATACCCCTGGATTGATAAATACCCGACGTTGGTCTCATTACGCCAAGGGTAGTCAAGTCGCTAGCAGGGTACGCGAAGGACTCGTATTACTTAAGTGCACATGATTGTCTTTATCAGAAGATACATTGGAAAATTTAAATATCGTATTTTGTTTTATTTTATTTATGTTTATCGGGCGTATGTTTGCACTGACGGATATTGTTATTAAAAAAAATGTCAATGCTTCATTTATGATTTACAGGCAATTTCTTTGTGTTATTGGATTTCATATTTAACATTTTTTTTATCTCTAATTCGTTTATGATTTTCACGTAATTGTTTGCGTTGATGACTTTAACTAAATCAGATTCTTTTTAAAGCAATGGACACTTTTTAGACAAAAAAGGGGGAAAAAACAATGGCTGCCAATGATTATAATATATTTCCACCGTCATGCTGTATGAAATCTCGCTGAGAGAGATTGTGTATGGAACCTTTAAAATGAGGCAGCGAGAAACAAAATTAAAAAAAAACAAAAACAAAAACAATTTAAACACATATTACAGCGGTTAAACATTAAATGTCGCCATGGTTAAATCGAATGTATTTTATCATCTGCAGATATTTAAATTGTTCATCTGCCATCATAATGATCCTGCATGTAAAATACCACGTGGTCATTTTTTTGGAAGGTTTAGTTTAGGAAGAAAAACATACTGGAAAATTTCCAAACTAATCGCATCTACTGAAAGCAAGCATTTTGTTTTATAAATTTAAATATATTTGTCGACTGCCGATGATTATAATATTTTTCCATCGTCATGCTGTATGAAATCTCGTTAAGCGAGATTGTGTATGGACATTGTTACATGAGGCAGAGGGAAATGACTTGTTTTTTATGTCGTTTAATTGATAGAAGATATTTATATATTTTGTATATTTGTCATCTGCCAATGATTATAATATTTTTCCACCGTCATGCTGTATGAAATCTCAAGCGAGATGGTGTATAGACATTGTTACATGAGGCAGAGTGAAATAACTTGTTTTTATGTCGTTTAATTGTTTTAAGATATTTATATATTTTGTATATTTGTCATCTGCCTATGATTATAATATTTTTCCACCGTCATGCTGTATGAAATCTCGTTAAGCGAGATTGTGTATGGACATTGTTACATGAGGCAGAGGGAAATTACTTGTTTTTTATGTCGTTTATAATTGAAAAAAGATATTTATATATTTTGTATATTTGTTGTCTGCCAATGATTATAATATTTTTCCACCGTCATGCTGTATGAAATCTCAAGCGAGATGTTGTAT
This sequence comes from Panopea generosa, assembly GCA_029582155.1. Taxonomy (NCBI): domain Eukaryota; kingdom Metazoa; phylum Mollusca; class Bivalvia; order Adapedonta; family Hiatellidae; genus Panopea; species Panopea generosa. The sequence goes on along the minus strand of CM055902.1, from coordinate 21,795,822 downwards.
GGACATTGTTACATGAGGCAAAGTGAAATAACTTGTTTTTATGTCGTTTAATTGTTTTAAGATATTTATATATTTTGTATATTTGTCATCTGCCTATGATTATAATATTTTTCCACCGTCATGCTGTATGAAATCTCGCGAGAGAGATTGTGTATGGACATTGTTACATGAGGCAGAGGGAAATTACTTGTTTTTTATGTCGTTTATAATTGAAAAAAGATATTTATATATTTTGTATATTTGTCGTCTGCCAATGATTATAATATTTTTCCACCGTCATGCTGTATGAAATCTCGTTAAGCGAGATTGTGTATGGACATTGTTACATGAGGCAGAGCGAAATAACCGTTGTTCTTTAAAAAAAAATTGTAAACGAACACATCCTTGCTGTTAGACTCTATGCAAAACAAATGCTGCTAGAAAGTGTAGGCCCTATGAATCATTTATATAGAATATAGAGTTAACGAAATCATGTAAAATCTGATTTTGCAGTCGGGCTTGTATAAGTTTAGTACATTTGAAGATAATTATAACCACCAAATTGATTTCCGGAAGTCTTGCCAAGGATGTTTTATCTGGAGTTTTCTTCTTTTTCTCAAAATTGACAGACCAAGATTGGAAAAAGCGATGCCATTTTATCGCCTACAATAACCATTAAGAATACTTTAATAAAGTTATAAATGTAACTCCCCCCCCCCCCCCCACACACACACACACACCCCTACCACCACCACCACCCTCTGCGCCGCCCCATAGTTGTGATTCGCGGTTCTATATGAAAACTCGACCGAGAACATACTTGTAGTTCCGATTAATCGCTCAATCACCAAACTGTTGTTAAAAGCCGCTGGCACGAACATCTACAATGGTTTTTTGCCCGTTGATGAGTTATACTATATTTTGTCCTAGAGTTATTGCTCTTCCTTATAAAACTGAAAGTAGAACTTATAACTACACTGAACGCTCATTGGGCGAAGCTTAAGTCAGACAACTAATCAAGCTCACCCAGAACAACGCACCAACATGACTGACAAAGAAAAAAAGACTCCTGTGACTATATCGGGTTATTATACACGTATATAGAAAACTTATCATAAATTAATCGCGATTTTAATGATTAATCGATCGTTTGAAATGTCCGATTAATCAATTGAAAATTGCATCTGCGATTTCCAACACTAGAGAACAGTAAGATATATTTTACATAAAGTTGATTTTTTGCCGATGAAACATATCGTTTTTTTTTCTTACATATAGGACTGGTTAGATATCACATTAAGACAAGTATGACATGTGGGAATTCATACGCGTGCCAATAATCTTCAACACACGTTCCTATCAAGTTATAATTTATTTCGTTGCTCAAGTACTAGCATGTGTGTGGTGATTAGCGACGAGTTCGTACACATGCAGTGCCGCCGTCGTTAATGACTAGCTATGAATATGTACACATACTGCCACCGTATTCAATGACTAGCTATGAATATGTACACACACTGATACCGTCGTCAATGACGAGGTATGAATATGTGCACACACAATCACCGTCGTCAATGACTAGCTATGAGTATGTACACACACTGCCACCGTCGTCAATGATTAGCTATGAATATGTGCACACACTGCCACCGTCGTCAGTAACTAGCTATGAATATGTACACACACTGCCACCGTCGCCAATGACTAGCTATGATTATGTACAAACACTGCCACCGTCGTCAATGGCAGCCCTGGGACTAAAAGCGTACACAAACTCCTACCGCAGTCAATGGTTGGCGATGAATACGGAAACGTTGTTTGATTCAATTTGAGGACGCCTTTATACATTAGCTTTGGAAATTTGAATAATACATGTATACATATAAAATCTTTCCTATATTAGAATACATTTTTAAATGCAACAATTTTTCCGTAGGTGTGATAAAACCTATTCAAATTGCTTCAATAAATACTCGCCATTACCAAAACAAATACTTATAGAATTACTTTATTAATAATATCTCGAGACTGCACCAGCGCGCAATTCAAAACAGATTACACCAATGTATACTTTAGATATAATCACATTGATATAGCCCACTGTGCTACACTTAATTTCGAATTAATTACCCTTAAACTGACACTGCCTATTTTAAAATAACAGAACTTTATAAACAGAATTTAATTGAAAAGCGCATACGTTATCCCCGTCGGTATCGTGGGATACCTGTACCCTGGTAGCAGTGTTAAAGGTCATGACGGGCGATATAATACATTTGCCCATGCGCTCTGCTTAACACAAAGCCGGTGGATTTATCTACAAACATAATTTCCGATAATCTGCATACATTTTTCTGATAACCGCAAAACACCCTTAGATAGATTAACATCTTATTAGTCTGTTGGATTATTCCGACCCTTATCTCAGTAATAATGGCCAGACATCTGATCCAACCCTTGTGTGCAAGCGGCGGGGTGTGGGGTGGGGTGTGCAGTTGCGAACCGAGACCCTATTAAAGCGTGTTTGTACAACCATAGGGTATAGTTAACCCGCCAATGCACACTCATAAAACCAAACACTAATATAAAACAATTTAGGCCTATATGCACTTACTTACTCGAGTGTATTCTGTATAAATACGTGGTTTTCTAGATAACGACCCCCTCCCACAAATGCGTTTTTCTAGTAGTTATAATACTTTTCCACATATGAAAATAATTTAATGAAAATTGATGTACATGTGTTTATCTTCGGCAATTACACGGCTTTTACAATCCGTTCAGCTCAGACTCAAGCACACGGCCGCTGCAGTTAGCATTAGATCACCAACAGAACGGCACCGCCATAAGATCTCCATGGCCACTTTTTCATCACTGAGCTCGGACCGGAGTCATAGGTAATGGTTTGGATGTTCCAATGAAAACGTGGCAACATGTCGAGGAGATGAAAAAGAAACGGTAATGCTCCGGGTAGTGCTGCAATGACTACTATGTATGCCACAAACACTACAAAACTTACCATTAAAGTTAAGGTTAATGGATGCTGACATTTCTCCAAGATTATTTTTAGCTACAACTTTATAAGATCCACCATCCGCTTGCGTTACTCCTGTAATATCCATTAAAACATTGTAAGTATTTCCTCCGGCAGACTCGACTCGCATTTTAATCCTGTCTGACTCCGTGAGTGGAGTCTGACCTCTAAACCAGTTGATTTCTGGTTTAGGGGAAGCCTCGAGGGCACACTGAAATACGAGTTTATTTCCATTGTCCTCTTGTTTAAGCGAGGGTTTTTGTGTAAACCGAGGGGCGATATCGTCACCCACGCCCATCGTGTCCCGGGACTACCTAAAAATAGAAAATACAGCACGTGTTACTATACATCAAAACATTTCTTCAGAGCAGAACAAATATGTATAAGTACATCATCAGTTAAACAAATATAATTTACACACTAATTAAATCATCGTAACATTCTTTACACATGGTATTTGCACCATTTATTGATTGATTGATCGACTGATCAATTGGTGGATTGATTGATTGATTAATTGATTGATTGATTGATTGATTGATTGGTTGATTGATTGATTGATTGGTGGATTGATTGGTGGATAGAAGGATGGCATATACAAATATCAGCGTTATTTGAAACGACTGTTACATAATTTCATATTTTAAGCCAACAACACCCTTTCTACCCCCTGCCCATCCCCCGCCACCCCTGGAGCAGCATACCACACTGTTAACAACGTAATACTAATTACTTCCACGCGTCGACAAGAATGTGTATTGTATTATCAGATTGATGAATCATAGCGAGACAGCACAAACAGTTTCTGCTGTCAATATAATACAATATCTGCCTTTTAACACGTGCAGCATTCCGTCCAGAGTTATCGTGCAAAAACACCGTAACGTAATCAGTTATACATTATATTTTATTACCATTGAAGTAAACGCTGAGACCGAGTGCTGTAAACAAATATATTTTATATGTTGGGGGCATAAGGTAACAGTTAAAAATGTTTCACATAAATAAAGCTGAAAAGTATTTTAAAACAACAAATACAACAAAAACAACATTTTAAGCTTGCCGTACGTCTACAAAGATACGCCAGTTTTTTAAACTCGTCATTTATGTACACCGATACACGAATGTCATATTCAACGATACACCAGTTACAGACTCCCCATTCATGTACACATAATTTAATACACAAATAGTTAAAACGCAACATGCACGTGCAAAGATACACCAATGTTACATACTCAGCATCCAAGTACAAAGGTGTAGCAATCTTTCAGGCTCCCTATCCTTTAAAAAAAACAATACATCAGGGTCAGTTTCCATGTACAGATATTTAAGAATGTTTTATGTTCTCCATTCATGTACAACACCAATACTTCAGGGTCGACTTTCATGTACATATGTTAGCAATATGTTAGGCTCTCCATTTATGTACAACATTTCAATAATACTAACGGTCTTAGCATGTATTTGCTTAGGGAAAATTAATAAATTGCAATGGCCAGACAATAATAAACAACTAACTACAGATTGAACGCTAATCGATTCAGCGAACATCACTATTAATGAACCAACAAATTCACGCCATTTAAGAGAACATACAGCCTCACCGCTTCTCGCCGGTCAAAATGTTATTTTCACGAGCATACAGGTATCAAATAAACAGAACATATGTTTCGGGCTATTTACCTATCGTATACATGTTAGCTTGCTATTTCTGCTCATGTGTAAAAACACCTTTCTACCGAACCACTTGCCAAATTCTAGCGTGATACACGAAAACCATACAACATATTATATTTGTACGTTAATTAAAGTAGCTGGCCACGGAACTCGTTGGCGTGCCATTCCAGGAATAGAGTGCAAAGGGGTATATGTTTTCGCATCATTTTCACTGAAACAACTTTTAAAATATTCGGGAAATCACGGGGATTGCAGTGGGGACAGCCTTCTCTTGTTTCATCCTCTAAATACAAGAATGCGAAGTGTCGTCGATCCCTTTAAACGTTCGATCATGGTTTGTTCTCTGCATGTTCTAGTAAAGTAGTGAGTGACCTGAGTTATTCATAATTTGTTCTCTCGCGGAAAACCATGGTGAATTATTACCTTTAGACTCTCAACGTCACTGTATGGCAGGTTCATATGCTCAGAGACGTTTCGACATCGTCACTTAAGTGCATGTTAGTAGAGAGTTTGTGATTAGGTATGATGAACAACACATGCTTTACTACCTGTCTCACGCCGACAAAACAATAAAACACTTGGTGATGATGATTCAAATCTGGCAACGAAAGGGTCTGGAATGCAGTTCAAGGCCAAGTTATGCATTGCAAAGTGGCGATTTTTTTATTTCTTCTATATAGCCGTTACTCGTCTTTTGGTATTCGCCTTGACATTAACCCTAACCATTACAATAATTATCCCCAACATTGAAAAATAACATTACTTGAATACCGAAAGACGAAAAGCAAGTAAGAGCTATCTTCTACCAGCTAATATATTGAATGTTCATAAGAAGACGTATATGGGGAGGTCATGTGATTCTGGTCATGTTAAAGAATAATATATACATATCATTTACGCACCATTTTCTTGTCTATACGCATTTGTAAGGAATTTCGAACACGCACTCAGTTGATTTTAACATGAATGTATTCGTTAACAATTCATGCATAAACGTAAAAAATCGTAGATAGAAAATGCCTTTCTTTTAGAACATACGGTATATTCAAACTATTCCAACTTTCGTCGGAAGGCCATTACTTTGATAAATATTACAGCCTTTATCGATAATCGGTGTACCAAACACGAGCATCGGTGTGCTTAAATCCCATTATCGATAACGGATGTATGTGCATTAAAACCTGCTTATCGATAACAGACTTTATTTTGATATGTTATGGCCTTCACAATACGATTATAGTCTTTCGAATAAACTAACAGTAAGTAATGTATGGAAACGAAGATTCAACGTGCCGATATTTGGTAGTCCCACGATTCCGAAGGCATCTCCAGTGAATTATCCTTGTGGTACACGCACATAACATGCCCGTATGATACACTCTGTAAAACGTGCTATGTGCTGAGAAAGAATCCGTCACAGCATGTATACAAATATATAGATGGAAAAAAATCCATTATAATAGTAGATAAAATGCATGCGTCAAATACCGGAGAGGCAGATAAATGTCTCGTAAAAGCAATCGTGTTTATGCGTAAATCGTATTTAATGTAGTTTCTTCATGGTGATGATTTGTAAACAAACGTATGTACTTTTATTTGATTGCCAAGTAATGGTGATATGCCGAGATATTTATAGACACAAAATACCTATAAATACAACCCATATGGTCCATTGCTCCTGCTTCCCGACTTATACGCTTCCAGCAGCAGCAGTAGCAGCAGCGGCATTAAAACAACGTCACCAATAACAACAGCATGAACAACACCAACAACAGCAGCAAGAAATATTAATTAAAAGAAACATACATTAACAATGAAAATATGTAATTTTCGCAGTAAATAATTCTGACAATAATAATAATAATAATAATAATAATAATAATAATGATAATAATAATGATAATAATATATCTAATTATAATAATAATAATAATAATAATAATAATAAAAAAGTATAGATCTCTAATAATAATGATAAAAATTATAGATCTCTAATAATAATAATAATAATAATAATAATAATAGTAATAATAACTTGTAGATCTCTAATAATAATAATAATAATAATAATAATAACTTATAGATCTCTAATAATAATAATAATAATAATAACTTATAGATCTCTTATAATAATAATAATAATAATAATAATAATAATAATAATAATAATAATAATAATAATAATAATAATAATAATAATAATAATAACTTATAAATCTCTAATAATAATAACATCAACATTAATGCTAATATTTAACTACTACTATTACTACTTCTGTTTTACTGCTAATTTTAATAAGCCCAATAACAAACAACCCTGAGTGCTAATATAATTCTCAGACTATTTATACTCTGAAGTGCATGGGGACTTTATGAATTCAGGCGGTAACGTTATCGCCTTGAGACCGATCCTGACTACCGACTAGTTGGATATCTTCGTAAACTTTCAGTATAAACAGGTGAAATATGTGTAAGGTAAAATGTGAATCTAAACCATCATCAACAACAGCGGCAACAATACCGTCAACAGCACCAGCAAAACTATCAACATCAATAATCACATTTACCACAACACAATCAGCATCAACAGCAACAACAATGAAAGTCTGCAATATAAAGAAATTTAAACTATGCGAGTGATGCTTTATCGTTCGTGAAAACTCGTACAATTCCGGCTATCTTCGCGATGCCAAGAGCTGTGAGTTTGCTAAAATATTAATCTGCCAGACAAACAAAAATATAGGCACTAGGTATATACTAACACAAAAACGTTACTTACCTTTCAATGTATAATTTATAATTCCGTTACGTTAGAATAATTACAGACGATTAAATAAAGAACGAATTCCAAAGTTATAAATATCCAGTACCAGTGTTAAAGCTAGAACAGAAGAAGAGGGAAAGAAGAGAACTGTTATTTTCGAAAGTCGTCTGCTGTAATGAACCGACTGCAAATTCAGGTAAATGGATAAGAAATTATAGTTCTTGGCGAACCCTCTCACAATGCGGCATCTCTTATCTTGTACTATACAGGAGGCGCGCCGCGGGGGTGTAAGCGTTACTGCTGTCTGCTAATTATATAATAATAGCCGAGATATGCCGCAGATTGATTTCTGTTGTTCGGAATCTTGGGCAGTCTCTTCCATATGTCTCACGGGATTTCACTGTCAGAGGTGACGATACATGGGTTAGAGATAAGTACCGCCGAAACACTCCCGGGATGCACAGCCACTTAGGGGGTCAACATACCAGCACGTCTAAGGGAGGAGATTACCATATGTACACGATATATGTTATAAATATTACACATTTTACTCTAATCAGATCGATTATCATTACTAATACTCGCCAATTGTTTAGTGCAACGACGGTGCTTAACCAAATTTCTAATAGAATACGTTAGGCTAGTGTGCAAAAAACATGCACGGAGCTGCACCTAATCATTCTGAATGTCGTGTTTTATCTATTTGAATCAAATATGATAGTGGAACCAGAGCTCACTTTTTACTGCTTAAAATAATAAAACACAAACCACTTAATCTCAAAATATAGGACTTAATACATACCAACCAACTATGTTTCACAGATCAATAATAAAACACAAACTGTTGTTTTTTCTTGCTTGTTTTTTGGTCATAATTTTTGCTCTTAACAATTTGCTTAAAACAATTGGATTATTTTCTCTTCAAAACAAGGATATATTTGTGTCTATAGTTTCTCGTTCCGACCCGTCACATTTTGGCAATGTTCTACAGGTATCGTATAGTTGTGTCCGAGATGTTGCGTTTGAAGACATACTGTCATCTCTTATTTGTGATAAACAGTGTTACTAATAAAAACACATTATGTTGCTTTGTTGTCGATTTTACCTCAAGGTTTCAATGGTTACAATATATAGGTAGTATTTAGTCTTCAGCCTAACACCTATCAAGGTGAGTGTCGCACGTGCTTTTTTTGTTCTGACTCACACGCCACAAACACGAGCAAGTGTTTGTGATGAGATGCAGACCTCGTGTGTTTATTTTGAGGGGTATACACTATAAGTAGTTCTTACAAGTGAGTGTCGCACTCATGGAACTGCAATCATAGGTATGTGCAGGTAAGTGAGATAGGATTGGTCAGTCAGTTCATCAAGTGCCGCGATAATAAGAAATAACTTTTACACGTGTATTAAGTTCATTTATTTAAATATTTCAAATATTAAGTTAAGTATGATGCCAGTTGCATCATCAGCTGTTGCTGTTTCTCTAAAATGTATATGATCTGTTAAAAATATCTAGAAACATCTTGAACTATTCTCGACTTTCTCGCATAAAGTTTTTGCACTGAGCCGTACTCGAACCCGTAATCTCAGCGGTGAGATGTTAGTGGTGGTAATTAGACCACTGATGACCTCAACCGTGACATTTTTAAGTGACTTTGATGAAAATAGTATTATTGATAAAAGTAATGTTAGTTATAAAGATAATGATGATAACAATTTAAATAATATCACCAACAACGATAACGATGATGGTGATGATGATGATGATGATGATGATTATGATAAAGATGATGATGATGATACTAGAATTTCAGAAAGGTAACTGAAAAAAGAGACATCTAGAACAGGGCTGATCAGGTTTTGGAAACCAAGATATCATGTCAAGTAACAGCTGAATTAATTGGCAATGCTCGGGTTCGAATCTCAGCAACCATTTTCTCTTAAACAGTTGGTGGGTTCTGCTACATAATAGGTTAGCGTAGTGTGTATACCAGTTTACCCCTGTTTACCTACACGAAACAAAATAACATTCTAATGTAGGCATCGTGCATGCACGTGGTTGTTGTGTTTCTTTTTTCTGAGACAGATGAATAAACATAACAATTAATGGTTTAATGGACTCCGCATACAGACAAAAAAACACAAAAACAACAACAACAAAAAACAATACATACGTACATTCCAATTTGCCATATGTGTTCAATGTATTACCAAAAAACACGTGCATCTGTTACGATGGATTTTTATCAAAAATCTGTTTGTTTCATTTTATATTTATTTTTTATTAATTTCGTTATATATTTTTAACCGTAGGGGCGAATACACTTAATTACAAATAAACGACTGACGTAAGTGCCACTTACGTGAAACCCCGTTCTTTATATCGGGCATGGCTCCTTATTGTTTATTCTATTATGCGGTACTGTTTTACGTTTTATTTATTTCGTGTTTAGTCTGTTCCCATGTGGAAGTTCCATGTCTGCTGAATGGTTGCCAGTCACGCCGCGGAAGGCTAAGGCAACTTTTACTTCTATGGTGATTTATTGAAGAAGAGTATTGTAGACATATGTTTTATATAAATGTTCTATAATATCATATACTTTTTTGAAGTCAGAGTGCTTAGCTCTAATTCTATTTATGCAGTGCAACACCACATTTATGGGTGTTAATTTCAAAGTTGTGTTTTTTATTTTTTATCATGTGAGTGCCCAATTACATCACATTTAAAATACATTTCAAATTTTTGTTCTAGGGCGAAATGTATTTTTTTCATAATTTTAAACTTAAGTAATCTAATATTTCACATTTCTCAACGTTGAGGCCATGAATGATTCTGTTCCAGCTCGGTTCCAAAAGTATGTGTGAGAACAGTTGCCAAGCACACATCTCTATACCGACTTATAACTTCATACATTTCTACACCGACTTATTACTCCTCACATTTCCACGCCGACTTATAACTTCACACGTATTCACACCTATTTATAACTTCACACATCTCCACACCGACTTATAACTTCACACATCTCCACACCGACTTATAACTTAACATATCTCTACACCGACTTATAACTTCACACATCTCCTCTCCGACTTATAACTTCTTATATCTCTATACCGACTTATAACTTCACACATCTCTATACCGACTTATAACCTCCCACATCTCCATACCTACTTATAACTTCACACATCTCTACACCGTCTTATAACTTCACACATCTCCATAACGACTTATATATATAACTTCACGCATCTCTATACCTACTTATAACTTCACACATCTCTATACCGATTTATAACTTCACGCATCTCCATACCGACTTATAACTTCACACATCGCTATACCTACTTATAACTTCACACGTTTCCATACCTATTTATAACTTCACACATCTCTATACCGACTTATAACTTCACACATCTCCATACCGACTTATAACTTCACACATCTCTATATCGACTTACAACTTCACACATCTCCATACCGACTTATAACTTCACACATCTCCACAACGACTTCGCAAATAAAACTGGTTGCCGTACATAACCTATATTTTGTTGAAGATGATGCAAGACTTCGATTTTAAAATAGATCTACTAATAATAAATATGTCTCCAATGTATATTACATTACACATACATAATAAATGGTTGCTTTTGACGATAGTGCTGCAACTGCGTCGAACAGTTCTCTCAAAGCAATTGGAAAACATAGAAAATATAGAATATGAAAACGTTACACTGTTCATACTGATAATCATTCACACTAACATTTGTTGATCATTGTTTTAAACCACGTAATTCACAAGTTTATCCTAATGTGTTTTTTTTCTTCTTTAAATGAATGTTATTTTATTGTTTATGCATTTCTTTGTATATGTTTTGTATGTTTTATTTTGATTGTTTCCTGTTAAAAAGTAGTGTTTTCTTATGCCTAAGCACTCTAATTATAATTTTTTAGGACATATAACTATGTTTCATAAAACTCTGTGTATCAAGGATAAACCGATTAGAATATATATATATATATATATATATATATATATATATATATATAAACGTGTTTAATACAAGTCTGTGTGTCAAGGATAAACCATTTTTCATAAATATGTTCATTCTCTCTAGGTAGATAATGTTAATCTATGGAACTTGACCCAAATAACGTTCGCCCTTATCTTTAGATGTGTGTTATATGCAACCCAGCATGAAACTGTATGTACCTAATTAGCAATTCTGTTTATTTTGCATGCAGATTAGATGGCCACCGAGTGCAGCAATATTTGCTGCAGTAAATAAAGTAAATGGAACAGCTATATTCTCGACATTTATTCCTCCCTCCTCCCCAACCACCTCATTTTAAAAATGGCTTGGTGACACTGCCGCAATGCATATGAGATAAGAGGCAAAAACAACAGTGCATAAAACTGGTTTTAGACATAGAATAGGGCGGTTCTTTGTACATGTATATAGAGAGTGATTTGGGACAGCGCCACTTTAAGCATAGTACCACCTTTAGAAAAGGAAGTGCTTCCGCATAATGGCGGTTATAAATAATCATTGTTTCTTCTTCTTTAAAAATGCATTTTCCTTATTTTAATGCTCATTGTTTTATTTGAATGGTATTGTTGATGTATATGTTTTTTGAACATTTTGAAAGCATTTTCATGTTTGCATTGTGAATTTAGAAAAAAAATAATGCTTTGAAATTAGGGTATGAATACATGATTTCGAAAGTCTACTTTCACTTTGTCAACAGTGTACACACTGAGCAGAAAAAAAAATCTTATATGAAACATGTCCCCTACTTTTCTCTTCATATTTTGGTAGTGCAGAAGATGGCAAACAGTAAAATGTTATTTAACTTCTTTCATTTGGGCCTCTCTATGAATGGCAAGTGTTCATTTTTTTATTATTTACTATAGACTAAAGAATAAAAATCAATGGTGGAATTACACCTTTACAAATTGTAATGGCGGGCTGGGGACAACAAAATACCACTGTCCCGAAAACTGTACCCTACTAAAATGACGTAGGTTTGGACAGTACCTCCATATGTGCAGATGCAAACTGGGAATCAGTTAGGAGTTAGACTGATATTCGTTGGGTTTTTTTTCGTCTTTCGATAAATGTGTAACTCTTTAATATTGGGGGCTAAGAAAGTTGTGATTTGGGTAAATTTCATGTTGAATATTAAAAGACGAAACATGAGTATCAGACAGATTTTAGTATACCGAACTGGAGACGTATAAAGAACATGGATGTGGATTGGTACAACCGAGGGAATCATTTGGTTTTAGTCTTTCCAAGATTCTGATATCTCCCGAATCAGGTATATTAACTCCCTAATAAAATGCAGACCTGTCCCACAATTCATAGCAATTGAACGCTTACTAAACTTTGATGTCACTAAAACTTTCCTTCAAGCAACTGACCAATCAACATGCTCAAATGTGGCTTTCCAAACATTGCTATTTAACGGATCCAACCGGGAGAGTCTGGTCCTTTCTAAATATTGATTTGGGTTTAAATATGTGTCTAGGTAACTAACGTGTCTACAGTGTCACACATACACACATACACGTCTAGATAGACAAATAATGTAATATGGTGACGGGAAAAATGAGGGCGTAAGAAGAGCTGACGCTTTCTACATAGTACAGGTTATACATTAACTCAAGTTTAACTGTAGAGTTACACATAGAACCATCGACAAACTGTCTAAAAATGGACTCGAACTTTTAACCTAAGCGATCAGAGGTTAGTGATGATGAAAAATGCCAAAAAACAATCGGCGACTGAGGACCCTTTAGAAGCAGACAATAAAAAGCACTCTGCTGTCCATGACTAGCCGCTCGCACTCGGGGAAGGAAGGGAGCGCGTATCCAAATATTCATTGTATAAAGCACTGTTATTTTTTTTATAATTGTGTATTCTTATAATAAAAGCTTTAACTAAATACAATTAATTTGATAATAATGGGCGACTAAAACAGCTGACGATGGTATAATTATGTACTTGGATACAGTTCAAAGATCTTAGACTTCCAATGGGCATTTCCTTCGCTAATGTTTCAACACTCAGGAAAAATAATCAATTAAAATATCACCACCACCTTCAACAGGTATGTGAAATATTTAAATTCCCCTAAGCGCATTTCCTCTTTTTGAAAACTATTAGTGCCTGCGCTGTATATGTTTAAATCGTAAAACACGCGCTTTTGTAATTGTTTTAATTTTGCTGCCTGTTCGTCAACATGTTTGTGTTTATTTACTGAGTGAAGTGGGTAGCTGGCAAAGTAATTTAAAGGCACTTGATTGATGAAGGCAATTATATATTCATATATACAAATATCGGTATATGCAGGAACACGACGATCGTGTGTATGCAGGCAACACGTAATTATGTTTTATTGGGCTGGTTCACGGACAGCTTTGTGAAATCCTATAACTGTTTTATTACCGCAATCACAACAAATCCGTGTATTATGTGAAAATAAATACAAATTGAGGAAACTAATATGAGATAATAGGTTTTGATGAGACGATGATATGATGAAATCTGGCGGTACTTATCTATGTAATTTACTGCATTTGGCAGGCTTCTGTGTAATACAGTCGACTATTACGTAAATACAGTTGTTATATCCAAGGGCCATGTACAATGTATCTAAGGAACAGAGAAACTACACGAAGATCACCGCAACTTGTCTTATTTCCCAACAATCATGTAATGCGAGTGTCATTTGACGGGTAACGCATGCTTCATGGTTTACTAATGGTTTGGTTCTTATGGTTTGACGGGTAACACATGCTTCATGGTTGACTAATGGTTTGGTTCTGATGGTTTGACGGGTTACGCATGCTTCATGGTTGATTTATGGTTTGGTTCTGATGGTTTGACGGGTAACGCATGCTTCATGGTTGACTTATGGTTTGACGGGTAACGCATGCTTCATGGTTGATTAATGGTTTGATTCTGATGGTTTAACGAGTAACTTACGTATGGTATGGTTCTGATGGTTTGATGGGTAACACATGCTTCATGGTTGACTAATGGTTTGGTTATTATGATTTGGCGAATAACGCATGCTTCATGATTGACTTATGGTTTGGTTCTTATGGTTTGACGGGTAACGCATGCTTCATAGTTGACTAATGGTTTGGTTCTGATGTTTTGATGGGTAACGCATGTTTCACGATTGACTTATGGTTTGGTTCTGATGGTTTGACGGGTAACGCATGTTTCACGATTGACTAATGGTTTGGTTCTGATGGTTTGACGGTTAACGCATGCTTCACGGCTGACTTATGGTTTGGTTCTGATGGTTTGACGGGTAACGCATGTTTCACGATTGACTAATGGTTTGGTTCTGATGGTTTAACGTATGCTTAATGGTTTGAGTGGAAACAATTTTGTTTCAGATGGTTTGACGTATCATTATGAGCATCGATTCGAAAACAAAACTATATGTACGGACATTTTGAAGGAAACATTATTTCAGTATTGAAGGTTTGATGAAGAGACAATTATGTCTACATATAGTTTAAAAGGAATAATATTTCAGTATTGAAGCTTTGAGAGATAGCAATATCTTGACGAAACATGACGGACTTCTATCGTTTGATTGGGAGACTTTACGAGAACCGATGGTTTGACATAGGTCAGTCTAAAGGTTACGCCGGATAGTTTAAGATTCGTAAATACTTCGATACCGAAATTTTGAGATAGACTAGAATTACGGGTACCGGTACTTCGTGATGAAGACCGCCTGTTCCAATGCTCATACATAATACGCGAGATGGCGAGACTGCATTTTGAGATGGGTCGTCATTACGACTACTGTTAATTTGCTACTGTCGACATTGTGGATACCTCTAGTTTGAGATAAGTAAACATACTGGACACCTATAACTTGAGATGCGTAGACATTACAGTTTGAGATAAGTAAACATACTGGACACCTATCACTTGAGATGCGTAGACATAACAGATTGAGATAAGTAAACATACTGGACACCTATAACTTGAGATGCGTAGACATTACAGTTTGAGATAAGTAAACATACTGGACACCTATCACTTGAGATGCGAAGACATAACAGTTTGAGATAAGTAAACATACTGGACACGTATAACTTGAGATGCGTAGACTTTACAGTTTGAGATAGGTATACATACTGGACGCCTATAACTTGAGATGCGTAGACATTACAGTTTGAGATAAGTAAACAAACTGGACACCTATAACGTGAGATGCGTAGACATTACGGTTTGAGATAGGTAAACATACTGGACACCTATAACTTGAGATGCGTAGACATTACAGTTTGAGATAGGTAAACATATTGGACACCAATAACGTGAGATTAGTAGACATTACAGTTTGAGATAAATATACATAATGAACACCTATAACATGAGATTACAGTTTGAGATATCTTATCATTACTGGTTGAGATACGTAGACATTACGGAATACTTTAGTTTGACCCCCCGCCCCCGTTTAACTTTCATATTTTTTTAAAAGTCAATATATTTCTACTGAAAAAATGTTTGCCCGTTCAGATATTGTGTTGCGCACACAAACCCCTAAATACGCCACCTTTCAATTGAAATCCTGGATCCGGCCCTGGTTAACATTTTGGGTAGCGATAGTTTGAGATACGCAGATGTACCAGGTACTGCTCCAGGTAATGGTGGTTTGAGATAGACAAACACTAAGGGCACCAACAAAATGAGTTGTTATGCCATTAAATACCGTGTTATAAGGTGTAGTGGGTGCCGATAGCGCGATATCGGGAGTAGAACATTTTGGTCGATGACCTTGATATTTACCGAATTTATATTACATCATCTTAGTCAAGCGGATACATGTTTTTACTTCCGGGATAGGTATTAAACTGTAGTCTTGATCATATGCGAGCCTTGTTTTTGTAAGTATTTAAGAAAAGCAAGCGTCGCATATGATCAAGACTAAGTAAACTGCTGACTTGGCATTATGGGAAGCGACATATGGACGGACAACCGCAACCAAGATATGCAACCGCAGTCGTGGTTTTCACCTACTCAGAGGCATTAGTAACGTTACATCATAGCTCCAAGTCTCGTTTGTAACATATAAAAAGCAATCATTGGAACTGCAAATTGATAATTTGCCAAAGATAGTTCCGCTAAGTGATACCAGGGGAATCTTGCAGAAAGGTACACGGATTTTACACGGTTTTAATGTCTATGTACAAATATCTAGCGAACCCATTCAGAGAAAACACACAAATGAAGCGGTGTAAGAAAGCTTAAGATAGCAAAAATTAGATGTTATCTTTGCATACATTTGTTTAATAATGATTGATAGAACATATACCTATTATTTATCATTTCTACAACATAAACATGCCCTGCGGTATGCAGGGTTATACTGCCACAAACATGCCGGGTTATATAAATATTGTACCCATATCGTATAGAATATAAATTATGATCGGTGAATAAATCAAAAGACAAACAATAAATTAGTACACAAAATTAATAGAAATATGAACAGTTGGCAAATTAAATGAAAAGTATGCTTCTGCAATATACAAAAATACCGACTGCGGCAACGTGGAAGACATTCAATGAACACTACTAGAGCATAGAAATACGAACGGCGCCAAATCGGAAGACATTCTCTGCGAAATGTCCCTTACTGTACTAGAATATAGAATTATTAACGGCGGCAAATCGAAAGAAATCCTATGCGAAAAGTCCCCTTCTGTACTAGAATATAGAATTATGAACGGCGGCAAATCGAAAGACATCCTATGCGAAAAGTCCCCTTCTGTACTAGAATAAAGAATTATGAACGACGGCAAATCGAAAGACATCATATGCGAAATGTTCTTACTTTACTAGAATATAGAATTATGAACGGCGGCAAATCGAAAGACATCCTATGCGAAAAGCCCCCTTCTGTACTAGAATATAGAATTATGAACGGCAGCAAATCGAAAGACATCCTATGCGAAAATTCCCCTTCTGTACTAGAATAAAGAAATATGAACGGCGGCAAATCGAAAGACATCCTATGCCAAAAGCCCCCTTCTGCACTAGAATATAGAATTATGAACGGCAGCAAATCGAAAGACATCCTATGCGAAAAGTACTCTTCAGGGGTCGTGAGTTCGAATCCCCGGCCGGCAACAGTCTCCGTGATGATTGATATACGACATTGTGTCTCATTGTCATTCGTCTCTCACCGCTGATTCAAGTGGGAAAGTTATCAGTTACTTGCGGAGATGGGGTGTGCTCGAGAACTGGTTAATCCCAGGAAACAGTGGTTAAGTTAACTGATTGTCTGTTAGCCCTCGATGGCATAAAAAATGACGCTAAATATTCAATCAATCAATCAATCTAACTTAAACCCGGCAATGGTATGAAACGCCAAATACGTCCGAGATGGCACCTTTTCATTCCGAATTGTTAATTATAGATTCCGATATGGTAAGTTATGAAACAGCAGCTAGTTTCTTGATAATTAATTTCCTATTAAAAATTATGAGTTCCATTCCTGGTTCATGCATTTTATATTTAATACTTACTGGTCATATGTTGGACGGCTAGAGATCACAACTAGGATATGAAATGAGATGCAAACTTGCATAATAAGAGATCAACAGGGGAACTTTTTATTGAAAGTCCAGAAAAAAGTAATTTATTCATTTAAAAAAATGCGCACAAACTTTGAGTTGATAAAAACTTCTGTTCCTTTAATGTTTCCTCAAACATCTTAGACATACAAATATTGGCGAAACGTGCCCCGGCACCTTAACAAAACATTTTGCACTCTGAACGAATGGCGACTATATTTAATTACCACAAATATCAGAGCTAAATTAAACATGGACTTTTCGAAACATGTACGCCTCAAAATATTGAGACTGCATTTCACATACCAAAAAAACAACAACAACAATAACAACAACAACAAAAACAACAACAACAACAACAACATAATTCTTTAAAAAAAATATTAATAATTGCAATAAGGTACAGCTCGTTTACTAGTTATATACCCGGATATACCAGTTTAATATTCAATCATTACTTTACTGAAACTACCATTTAAAACAGTAAGCGAGTTTTTACAGAGCCGAGTTCAAATGCACGTGTGCACTATATATTTTGAATGTGTTTAGAAATAATTCTTTAGCATACTTTCATTTGTTCAGGTTAAGCACGCTTACACTGGTATAGGAGTGCGTTGTATGATATGTAAATCGACTGATTATGAATTATTTACAATTAAAACAATTTGTTATTATCTTTAAAATTTATATACATATATTCATACCGTAACGCATGTTTGAAAGCGTCCCTGCACGTTCACTTAATTGGTCATGCACGTGTTCTCGCAATAAATATTAAATATGAAATTGCAGATATATTTGATTATTTATTAATAAAAAGGCACTAACGAGGAAGAAAAAGTGCCACGTCCTGTAATATGATCACACAATCGCAGCATTTAATCGAAATATGTCTTTGATTATTCGATGATAGACTTCTTTAAGGCAATGATTGATACTTATATGTGCACATTATGGCAACTACAAACCCTGTGGCACTGCGCAAGATAGTAAGTGAGAATATTAAAAAATAACCATTGGAATGGTTTAGGCAACAGCAAACAAAAACCTGATACACTCATTTTTGGCTGTAGAAATTAGACTGGATGCCTTTAATCTGTACAAAGTATAAAACCATGTTTCCAAGTTATCAGGGGACCTTTCTAACTTTTCCCTAACCTCTCCAGTAGAAACAGGACGCGACAACTTGAATATTTACAAAGTATTAATAGTATACCATGTTTTTAAATTGTCACGAAACTCTTTTGACATTTTTCATAGTATTCCATGTATAGCGTATTGTTTTTTTGTGCCAAATACAGCTGACATTCTATGCTACTAACCATTAATTTGTTTATCATGGAATACTATTTTTTCACTACTTTTCGTTTAAAAGATGAAAACAAATTTATATTACAGTTAGCGGATAAATTGTAAGTACGACATCACGTGTTTGCTAATCACCTACAGTAAATAAATAGTCCGATAATCGAACAAAATATTACGGCGGATTTAAGTTTATCATGTGTGTTTAATGTTTCTAGCTTAAAATATATGTTTATTACCTTAATGATTCAAGTTCAAAGTTTCCTTGCAAATTCTGCATTAACTCCAAATCTACAAATAGAGGAGCAGAAAAAGTAGTTCCGGCTACTAGCATAATACAATCTGGAAAACAGTATGTTAGTAGCAGTCAGCCGTCGTATTATGTTAGTAAAGTTAAAAGTTGCATGATTGGTGAAAAAGAGATGTATATAAAGAAAGCATAAGTATTTTACTTTCCGACAATTATTAACGAGTGCCTAACCAATGGGTTTTAGCATTTTGATAGTATATAAGCACAAAAAGGTATCTTTGACACGATTAGTTTTGTTTTAATTTCGATTCATCATAAAACACACAGGCAAAAAAGATATCTTAAATAAACAATTCATTCGTAAGGATTCAATTATACAATATAGACTGAAGTGCGCGCACTTCTTATTACGGTAGAATATACCGCCATTAATTAAGATAATAATGGTAGACGGTAGGACAGACATAAGTTTGTCATTCGTACATGTCCTTTCGGCATTCGACAAGAATATAACACTAACAGCCACCACTAATATCGAAAAACGTCAAACGAATATCAAACTAACTTCTAGTTACTATAAAATATATTCAATATTAAACAAATGTCGGACTTTTTAATAATCTGAATATTGAATTCTAGTAGAGAAAGGATTTTCATTAGTTGTAACAACACGTTTATTCATTCGTCTCCATGTATATTATCGCTCAATAATTTGTCAGTTCATAACCCCACCAATAACTGTTTTCTGCAATTATTGTAAACACAATACACCTTATATATAGTAACCAAGTACTAACCCATAACCTTAAGTAGAAATATGTCGTAAAGTATACAGACTATGCAATAAAAATATATCTGTATTATAAATACGACAGCAATTATACGAAACTACTTTCCGGCACGAAGAGGCTGTGTGTAAATAATATCATGGTGCCGAAAACAGTTCTTATGTGGTCGTTATGGCAAGTGTTCAATACAATGCGTTGTGTAAAGCAGAACATTCTGGAACTGACACGCGGAATGCTTTGCTCCAGTTTTGCGAGAAGGCGTTACAAGTACTTATCATTTTCATATGCTTTTGGAACATTTGTGCACTAACGCTACGAAATTACACCGCTAAAGTGATTGGGAAAGATGGTAATAAATGCCAAGTTGAATTTGTTTTTATTGAATTGAACAATCTGG
Source organism: Panopea generosa (assembly GCA_029582155.1). Lineage (NCBI taxonomy): Eukaryota > Metazoa > Mollusca > Bivalvia > Adapedonta > Hiatellidae > Panopea > Panopea generosa. The sequence continues at coordinate 21,774,997 of CM055902.1, read as the reverse complement.
CCGCACGAGCTCGGTCGGAATGTATGGTGCGATTTGTACTGCACCGTTGTCATTGTCAATTGCAATCCAGTAGACATTATTGTACACTTTAGTCCGTAAACATGAGACCGTAGTGTACGCTTTAATTTCCATCAATTTAGTAGATGAGATTGTAAAATTCTAACTATTTGACATGACTGTACATTTCCACCTGAATCAATGTGCCAAGACTGTAAGTTACGTCCGGAACATTGTGCCAAGACTGTACACTTTCATTTAAAACAAAATGACATGACGTATGCGTTCATCTGCATCTAATCGACATTCTTGGACATTCCCATCGAAAACAATGTGACCTCACTGCTCACTTCCAACAAAAACAATATGACAATGCTGTACTCTTCCAACAGGAACAACATGACAGTACTGTTCACTTCCAACAAAAACAACGTGACAATGCTGTTCACTTCCAACAAAAACAACGTGACAATGCTGTTCACTTCCATAAAAAACAATGTGGCCATGCTGTACACTTCCAACAAAAACAACGTGACAATGCTGTTCACTTCCAACAAAAACAACGTGGCAATGCTGTTCACTTCCAACAAAAACAACGTGACAATGTTGTACTCTGACAATGTTGTACACTTCCAACAAAAACAACGTGGCAATTCTGTACACTTCCAACAAAAACAATGTGACAATGCTGTACACTACTAACAAAAACACCATGGCAATGCTGTTCACTTCCACCAAAAACAACGTGACAATGCTGTACACTTCAACAAAAACAACGTTACAGTGCTGTACACTTCAATCTTAAACACGGTGACAATGCTGCACACGTCCAACAAAAACAATATGACAATGCTGTTCTCTTCCAACAGGAACAATATGACAATACTGTTCACTTCCAACAAAAACAACGTGGCAATTCTGTTCACTTCCAACAAAAACAACGTGACAATGCTGTTCACTTCCATTAAAAAACAACGTGGCAATGCTGTACACTTCCATCAAAGACATTGTGACAATGATGTACACTTCCAACAAAAACAACGTGGCAATACTGTACACTTCCATCAAAGACATTGTGACAATGATGCACACTTCCAACAAAAACAACGTGACAAAGCTGTTCACTTCCAACAAAACCAACGTGACTATGCTGTATAATTCAATTGAAAACAACGTGACAATGCTGTACACTTCAAACAGAAACAAGGAAGAGGGAAGAACAAAGAATTGTCACAGATAGTTTATCTCAATTATAAACGCCTCTTGTGAGAAGTAACCACGTCAGCTTATTATAAATAGGAATTAATTTATAAAGCCTACTGTATGGTCTCATTATGGGCATTAAATATAACATTTAAATTAACGCTTGGCAGTTTGTCAGCGGCGGTAACTACTTTACCCATTTTCTAGGGTAAGAGACCACCAAATCATACTCTCTTTCTGCGGTAGTTTCACCATGAAAATAAACCTTCTCTGTTATCCATACATACACGCTGTAAAGTAGTCTCTAACCTTACTATTATATACACTATCCCAATAAACCCCCACTTATTACTCTAAGTGGAAACACGTATATTACCAAATATTATTAACCTATTCCACATTGTCGGCGTGGTGCACTTATCTAATGTTTTGTTGTCAGGACTAATGGCCATTGCAGAATAGTCAGTGTGGATATTGTATGTTCAAGGCCAAGGTTTGATTAGATAATTAATGATTGGTCTCATGTATAAATACACGGGTATAAAGATGTGTAATAACAAAGTATACATTTACTCGTATACACACGTGATATTATGCGATCGATATAAAAAGCATACGTGTATATATTTTTTAGGAAAGCTTGAGAATGTGTTTGTACACGTTCATCGACTATATGTAAGTGTTGCAGCACAACACCATTGATCCAAAGAAACGGTCAGTAAGCTTGCGCAGTAAGGCTTCTGGATGGATGAATTTAATAAAAAAAAAAAGTAATGTTTCTACTCCGAAAATTAAGGCAAGAATAACGTCACCATGAACCTTATTGTGCAACATTTATTTCAACATGAAGGCGACTGGTACATAATGCATCCAAATTAACACACACTGTGTGTATATAACAATCGAGTGATAATCCAAGTAACCAATTCTTACAATCATTAAGATCATTCCAGTAGGATTAAATGTTTTAAATCTTAAATCAAATGGAGCAATAATGAAAAATAGGTAAATATTTGTAGAAAATGTTTCCTCGAAATCGGCTGTTGACATAAGACAAAATGAAAAGAAAGAGTGAAAGAGTAATATGTCCACTACTCAAAATTCGGATGTAATGCTTCTATCATGGATTTTTTTAAAGAAATTAAAACAGTTCATTATGATAACTGGATTTTTTTATAAAGATAACATAACTTTTGAGCATGCGCATTACCATATGTATAGACTGAGCCTCTATATTTAATTCACATCTTAATAAAAAACGGAATGCAGTCTATTATCCATGGGTCGCTTTAACTCGTTGGCCGACTGGTATATTTATTTTTTACCCTATCTGTACATCATATTATTCTAATGGTTGTGGCAATGCTTATTTTGTCATACTGACACACGATGACCACTCGTTTCTATGTTCCAGTGATACAATGCTTATAAATAATCAATTTGGCCTGTGCTGCAATGGTCATTAATATCATGTTTTCAAATGGTGTGTTTCCTATCTACCATGAATTTTTTTCTTGCATAACATTTCCAGCGTGTATTTGTTTCTTGATTATCATTGTTTTATTGTGTGTTGAATATCTTCTTATCACTTCATGTTTTGGTCAATATTTTATTTCTTGTATATCACTTGTTCTTATTTCCCGATCAAATGATTTCATTTGTTTTTAAACAACTACTTTTTTTATATATATAAAACAATGCTGTTTTGAATTGTCAGTTTTTGACAACTAAAGTTACTTCCAACGTGTTTGTTATTTTTGTTTGCTTTATTGAATATCCGGTTTTAACGATTAATTTTTTTATCTAGGTAGTAGTATTATACCGGGAAATGTTGATCTAAAACAATACCTCATATATTTCTTAAAGTAATGTTTTTAATACAAAATTGAGTAATTTTGCTATCTTTAGGTTATTTTAGATATCGCTCCTACAATACATCAACTTTATCTTTTATATTACGACGATTTAACTAATGCACTATTTAAAATTAAATGTTACTTTATTATTTTTCTTCCAGACAAAAATTATATAACCACTTTAACATCCAAGTCAGTTTAAAGTATCTCAGCTCTTTTTTTCTCTAAAAATATAGGGTGCTGATAGCCGTCATGTATGATCAGTTTTTGAACGAAAAAACCTTATCGTTAATTTGTGGATTCAATCCATAAATAGTTTCAAAGTTTGTATCTATTGAACAAGCAAGATTCCTGTCTAGTAAATGTCGGATTACGATTCTGTATTACGTAGTTTGGCAGTTAGTGTGCACATTTCAAGTTGCAGCTGTTCTAACTAGAGTTATACTAGTACGTCATCCCCTTGATGTTTTTGTCCAAAGAAACATTAGATATACGTCGCCTTTTATACGCATTTTATTTTAGAAAAATTAAGACTTGCGCATGAGGGCAAAAGTCGATGTATTTCTAGTTTTCTGTTGACAAATTTCGTTGCGGACAAAAATATCAAGCGGACAAACAGCGCCGTCACACACGGACATACACAAGAACATACACATTCTCAAACATGTGTGTATATTTGCACTAATACGCACACAATATTTAAGAACCTTCGCAAGCGAGTGAGTTCTAATGTTGTAGCTAGTGTGCACAGAACTCTTAAGTCATATAGTGTCCGTGCAGGTCTTCCATAAAACTGATTAAAACCATTCCTATATTTAATACAAAGTGAGAAAGACTTGAATCTTCAATAAAAATCCACATACTTCGTCAAGGCATTCCCGTTATACAAATAAACGTATATAAGTACATCATTAAATCAGCCATGTATACCGAAAAATCAGTAAATCTTGGTGATTTTTTGATAGCATCGTGATTGGAGCGAACACGTGCCCCCACTGTTTAAATACGCATTCAGCAACCTTAGATGTCATGGATACATAAGTTATCAGACGAACAATAAAGCGGGGGAGGGTAGACCCCTGCATGCGTGGTTTATATCTTCCTTTCAAACAGAGAAATTGGATGAAACATAAAGCATACATCTACATCTACATCTCCGAAATAACACTTACTGAAATAGCAACTTGTATTTAGCCCGGAGTTTGGATATATGATGTATAAACATAAAATATAATGTATATTTATTAACAGTTACTGGTAGAACGTATGAAAGTTGTTTTGTAAAAAGTATAGAAAGATATTCTGTGTGATTGCTATACCCCCCCGAAAGGAGGAATACAGAAATCGCACTGTCCGTCATATCGTCTGTCTGTTCGCTCGTTCGCATATACGAATGGTTAATTAAGTGGCTAAGATTTAGAGTTAGTGTTTTTTAGTGATATGTGGCTGTGTCTAGGCACTTTAGCAACTTTTCCCTGTGGCTAATTTCTTTCAACTTGTAGATCCTGGCTAGTTTGAGAATTATTGATAAATCGCTCTTATATTGGCAATAGCGTGTTCTAAAGATTTTCCGACCTACAATAAATGTTGGATTTTTCCCCCTCCATGATTTTACTGATTCTTGTATTATTGACCACCCTAGTGCTTTGAAAATAAAAAATCGTAATTAAAGATGAAAAGTGGCTGTTTTATTGTAAAACTGGACATTTTATACACATAAAAAAGTGTTAAAGAATCAACTGAACACCCCCGGTTTGTTAGTGAACGCCTCAATGAAGGAATGCGTCGATAAATGAAGTATGCATGCACTGTGAGAGATGAAACATTTGTTTATAATGGCATTAACATTCACGCTCAATCGTTCTGCAGGATTGTTTATTTTCACATGTTTCGGTTCAACACCGACACAAATTCTTTAAAACATTTGAGCTTAGTTCTTACGGAAGAAGAATTTAATTTCAAGCCTATTCAAGACATCTGGCCTGCTCTTCAAATGTGATTTATATCTAGTGTTGTTTTCCTTACATCAAAGAAACCTACTTTTTAATCGGATTTTACTGTGATAGCATTATGTAAATTGTCTTAAATATGAGACAACTAAATCTTCAGTCTGCAAATCAAGACAAAACATATTTTTGGAAAAGAAAAATTAAGCTGCTCGTTCGCTTTTGGTATCAAAGTATAAAGAAATATTGCGGATTTTTTTTTATTTTCTACAGAAAATTCTAAATCTACAGCATGTTGCTTCAATACGCAATGGAAAAGGATTATGTTTTTAATTTTTAAACTTCATTAATTTTACATCGATTGTGAAAAAAGTCCCTACAACTTAGATAAGTCACACTCGAAGTCTTTCTGAGTAGAGCCAGTGCTGACCATGAGAGGATAAAGTGTTTTGCTTAAGGACACCACGCATAGCCGTGACGGAGGATGTATGAAAGTGAGTATTAACTTACCATCGCGCATTTAGTGCCCGTGAATATTAACATATATGATATATTTACGCGATTTCCTTTTAGAGGCATTGTAACACTGTGGTTAATATGTATACATGGTCATGTGGCATGAACTTGTGGTTGATATGTAAACACATGTATAACGGAAATCTGATGAGCGTCATTGGTATACCTATTGATTGACGAAACTGCATGTTTGTATAGTTTTATGACGTATTGTTGTATAGGGAAACCTCAAAGAGAATCGCTCCTATTATATATTCAGATATTTTAGTTTTATGTTTTATCATTTAACACGAGTCATTTAATGTGTAAAACATAATTATATATACTTTGGGGAGTAAGCTTCTCTCTCTCTCCTCTCCTCTTCCCCCCCCCCCCCCCCCCCCCCCCACCCACACACACCAGAACATGAGCAGTTAAAATATGTTAAAAACTAACATTTAACAATCTTTAAACTGTGGATATATTAACATATGGGTGTTTTACCATGTGGATGTATTACCATATGACTGTATTACAATGTGGCTGTATTACCATGTGACTGTATTACAATGTGGCTGTATTACCATGTGGATGTATTACCATATGACTGTATTACAATGTGACTGTATTACCATGTGGATGTATTACCATATGACTGTATTACAATGTGGCTGTATTACCATGTGACTGCATAACCACGTGGCTGCATTACCAATTAAATGTATTATCATAAGAATGTATTACCATGTGGATATATTACCATATGGCCCCTGGATCGGAGGGTCGTGGGTTTGACTCCCCCTCCTCCCCCCCCCCCCCCCCACACACACACACACACACGCGCGCGGCTATGTGAGGTGTCCTTGAGCAAAAGACACTTTTCAGCATTAGCTTGGTACTGGTTCTTCCCAGGAAGACTTCGACCGTGATTTGTATAAGTTGTAATAACTTGTTTCTCAATCGATGTTAAAAAAAAGAACCTGTTAGTATTTTACTTCCTTTATAATGAATTGAACACTTTCACAAATCACAAGAAAAACCTACATGCATGATAGTTTGTCATTTTCGCCCATTTTGTGTTTTGCTATTTATTACGTGTTATATTAAGCATGTCACGAGTGGAGGAAATAAAAAAAAAAACAATTGATGATCTAAAGCCGGCATTAAGGAAGTGTTTGTTTTTTCTGTCTCTCGACGCTATATAGTTTTCAAAATTGGGAAGATAGCCAGGCGATATTTTTTTTAAAATAAAAAAATAAATCATCATTGAAAAAAAATACCAATACTACTTAGACATACATGCAATTGGTTAGATGAAATTTATTCCCCCCACCCCACTTCCCAAAAATAAATTTGAAAAAAAACGTCAAAACACTTGACAAGGACACTTTTTATGGAAGACAGCAAACAAACAATATTCTAATTTTAGCCTAATCATGGCATAATAAGTGCCGATGCTTATAAACAAAACGTAATAATAGCTCCGTATGCGCAGTTGCTGTATAATAGTATAGAATATGCGCAGTTGCTGTATAATAGTATAGAATATGCGCAGTTGCTGTATAATAGAATGGAATGTGCGCAGTTGCTGTATAACAGTAAAGAATATGTGCAGTTGCTGTATAATAGAATAGAATGTGCGCAGTTGCTGTATAATAGTATTGAATATGCGCAGTTGCTGTATAACAGTAAAAAATATGCGCAGTTGCTGTATAATAGAATGGAATGTGCGCAGTTGCTGTATAACAGTAAAGAATATGCGCAGTTGCTGTATAATAGAATAGAATATGCGCAGTTGCTGTATAATAGAATATAATAGTTGTTGTGCGCAGTTGCTTTATAATAGTATAGAATATGCGCAGTTGCTATATAATAGAATAGAATAGAATGTGTGCAGTTGCTGTATAATAGCACAGAATGTGCGCAGTTGCTGTATAATAGAATAGAATGAGCGCAGTTGCTGTATAATAGAATAGAATAGAATGTGCGCAGTTGCTGTATAATAGAATGGAATGAGCGCAGTTGCTTTATTACAGTATAGAATATGCACAGTTGCTGTATAACAGTATAGAATATGCACAGTTGCTGTATAATAGAATAGAATAGAATGTGCGCAGTTGCTGTATAATAGAATAGAATGAGCGCAGTTGCTTTATTACAGTATAGAATATGCGCAGTTGCTGTATAACAGTATAGAATATGCACAGTTGCTGTATAATAGAATAGAATATGCGCAGTTGCTGTATAACAGTATAGAATATGCGCAGTTGCTGTATAATAGAATGGAATATGCACAGTTGCTGTATAACAGTATATAATATGCGCAGTTGCTGTATAATAGAATAGAATATGCGCAGTTGCTGTATAATAGAATAGAATTGTTGATGTGCGCAGTTGCTGTGTAATAGAATAGAATGTGTGCAGTTGCTGTATAATAGAATATAATGTGCACAGTTGCTGTATAACAGTATAGAATATGCGCAGTTGCTGTATAATAGAATAGAATGTGCGCAGTTGCTGTATAATAGAATAGAATAGTTGCTGTGCGCAGTTGCTGTATAATAGAATAGAATGTGCGCAGTTGGTGTATAACAGTATAGAATGTGCGCAGTTGCTGTATAGCAATATAGAATGTGCGCAGTTGCTGTATAATAGTATAGTTGCTGAATAACAGTATAGAATTTGCGCAGTTGCTGTATAATAGTATAGAATGTGCGTAGTTGCTGTATAATAGAACAGAATAGTTGCTGTGCGCAGTTGCTGTATAATAGAATACAATAGTTGCTGTGCGCAGTTGCTGTATAATAGAATACAATAGTTGCTGTGCGCAGTTGCTGTATAATAGAATACAATATGCGCAGTTGCTGTATAATAGCATATAATGTGCGCAGTTGGTGTATAATAGAATACAATGTGCGCAGTTGCTGTATAATAGTATAGAATATGCGCAGTCACTGTATAATATTTTTTTAATTTACAAGTCATTGCTTTGTATACGGTCATCTTCTGTCAATCAAATTTTAATTTAAATATGGACTGGGATCTAGTCTGCTGAAAATCATCCAGTCCAAGTGTGTTGACTAGTGACTAGTGGACTATATGCTTCACTTCGACATGCATGACCTTATTATGTCATCGTTTCGGCCCATATCCCATCCATAATATTTGTATCAGAACAGGTCTTGGTACAGGTACAGATCACATTCTAAATCTTGGTACATATCAGATTCTAGGTCTCGGTTCAGATCACAGTCTAGGTTTTCGTGTCGGTGCAGATCACAGTCTAGGTATTCGTGTCGGGTCAGATCACAGTCTTAATCTTGATACATATCACATTCTAGGTCTCGGTTCACATCACAGTCTCGGTATTTGTGTTGGGTAATATCACAGTCTATGTATTCGTGTCGGGTCAGATCACAGTCTAGGTATTCGTGTCGGTTCAGATCACAATCTTAATCTTGGTACATATCACATGCTAGGTCTCGGTTCTGATCACAGTCTAGGTATTCGTGTCGGTTCAGATCACAATCTAAATCTCGGTACATATCACATTCTAGGTCTCGGTTTACATCACAGTCTACGCTCGGTTCAAATCACATCATATGTCTTCATATCGATTCAGACCATACTCTTGGTTCAGCTTATAGTATTTGCCTCGGATCAGATCACATTCTAGGTCTCGTTCAGAAGATCACAGTCTTAAGTTATGTTTAGTTCACATTATAGGTCTCGGTCGAAATCACAGCCTATGTCTCAGTCTATGTCTCGGTTCAGATTCCACTATATGTCTTCGTATCGGTTCAACTCACATTCTAGATATTCGTGTGAGTTCAGATCATATTCTTTGTCTGATTTCAGATAACCTTCTTGGTTTCGGTTCAGATAGTATTCTAGATCTCGGTTCAGAAAAAAGTTAAGATCAAATTCTAGATGCTGGTACATTTAACATTCTAGGTCTCATTTCAGATAACTTTCTTGGTCTCGGTTCAGATAGAATTCTAGATCTTGGTTTAGATCAAAGTTAAGATCAAATTCTAGGTGCCAGTACATATCACATTCTAGGTCTCAGTTCAGTTCACATTTTGGGTCTCGATACAAATCACATTCTAGGTTTTCGTGTAGAGTTATATCACAGCCTAAGTCTTCAGCTAAGTTTATGTACAATATTTGGGTTCCGGCTTAATCTATTTACCGTTATCGGCTTACTTACGTCAAAACGGTAGCAAGCCGTCCAAATGTATATGTATGTATGTATATATATATATATATATATATATATATATATATATATATATATATATATATATATATATATAAGCACATACACGTCAGGTACACGAGTCATATTATATAATTAGCGTTCACCGCGGTAGTTTAATGTTCAGACACGAAAAAAAAACCCACACAGATTAACTGGCATCAGCAGAATTGACATCCTTCACTAGGAATGTCTGAAGAATCAATCAAGAATGTATATATGATAATTATGTTTAGGGGGCGAGCATAAACAGTTATGTGACTGCAGTATAGTTGACAATCTGTGTAATTAGCATGACAAAAAGTGTAACATGTGATATGAACGTGGAACTTTTTTTTAATTTCTATAAACGAAAAGTCAGTTTCAAAAGTCCATATAGTGATTTTTGTACTCAACTACAAATTAAAAACAAAACAATACTTTTAAAGACACCAACATAACAAAAAACAGCACAACCAGATCTTTTTTCAAGTATATAACTATCTAAAGCTGTCCCAAATCTGAAAATATATGGAAGTGCAAATGTGCTTATTTTCAAAATGTATTATTTCATGTTACAAAGAGCAAATGTATGGCTGATAAATTACAAAGCAAACAATAAATGACAATTGTTTGAGCCGCCATTTTGACACGTGACACTATTAAAACTGCTGACAAATGAAATATCCTAAACTGGAGCACAACCAGAATTAAGAGTGAGCTCTGGAGTACGATAGCAGACGACATATTTAAGCCTTCCTTCCAAATTCAATAAATAATTCAAGTACCAAGAAACACTGCACTCCAATTTGTTTACTTATCCAACGGTACTGCCGAAAACCGGAACCGAACACCTGTGCCGGTTGTAATCCTACGATATGCCTAATATACAGCGCGCTTGGTAAATATGACTACCGGAGAAGATAAAAATCCAATTAAAATCAAAATTAAAAATCTCAAGAATTCACTTGTCACATCTATATGAAATGACATGCCTTCTTACCTATGCAAAGGTGTAAACTATTCCCATGCAGTGACGGTCCTAACGAGAATCTAACACATACGACCGACAAGAAACTCAGTTGATCAAGGAAGCCATAGAGCTCATAGAAAACACACAATTACCAAAACCATGTGCTATTATTGGAACAGTAAAGATTCGGCGTACAGGTAAGCTGGTGATAGAAGCAACAGAAACCCTATCTTACTTTACTGCATGCCATATTTGTAACTCAACCTCAGAACGAGGCTCGGACTTTGTGACCTGCGCGCGCGGAGGTCGTTTCCATATACAGATTACAAGGTGGCCAATGAGCTTGGAGAAATACACAGGAGAATGAGAGCGCGCAAGATGTAATACCGTCTGCTGCAGCTACTTTCTCTTAGAATAACGGTACTTGTAGACCACGGCCTTCCTATTTTATTGGCGTTATTGCTTAATATACAAACTAAATGTGTGTAGAACAAACATGTTGGAAGACTCTGTGTGTGTATTGTCAATTATCTCTCGTCAGCCAGATATGTTTTTTCTCTCCAGAAAGTGCTACCTGTCGGAAAATGTTTACACGGATAGCTAAACATATTTAATCATATAGTATCTACAAGGCCATAAACTTAATATAGGCTAATCGCAATAACTAGTTCTACTTTTGCTTTTGCTTAGAAGTACCACAACTCACGAAAAGCGCATTGAATTAACTATTTAGTTAAGTTATTTTGTTTTTAATTATATATATCATTACTAATGTTTAGTTCAATCAGATACACAATATTTTACAATGTTATTATTTGTATCATTGTGCATGTATATTGCTTTTTTCTTATGATAGTTTGATAATCTGTATTTTATACTACACATGTTTTATATATATATCTTTAATCGTTTATATTAGATTGCATTTTTTTATATTCTTTTTAGCAACCTTGAACTTGTGTGCATGAAAAGACTGCGATAAAAATTTGGTATAATGATAATGATAATGATGATGATGATGGTGATGGTGATGGTGATGGTGATGGTGATAATGATGATGATGATGATGATGATGATGCTGGTGGTGGTGATGGTGATGGTGATAATGATGATAATGATAATGATAATGATGATGATGGTGATGGTGATGGTGATGGTGATGGTGATGGTGATAATGATGATGATGATGATGATGATGCTGGTGGTGGTGATGGTGATGGTGATAATGATGATAATGATGATGATGATGATGATGATGATGATGATGATGATGATGATGATGATGATGATGCTGGTGGTGGTGGTGGTGGTGGTGGTGATGATGATGATGATGATGATAAAAATGATAATGATAAAATAATAATAACAATAATAATGATAACTAAAATAAGTATGTGTGGATGTTATATAGTAAACACTGGATAAACTTGAAATTATATTAAAAATAAATAAATATTTCTGTTTATATTATACCATATATCACATAGGCGGATTCAATATTTTTGTCGGGTGGTATCCATTTATTTCAGGAGGCGTGGTCCAAAACAGTAAATTTCAAAATATTGGCTGAAAATACATTAAACGGGGAACAAGGCCAAGAGTACAAAATTTGACACCGAAACAAAATTATTGAAAATGCTGCCGTTTAGCAATACACAAGAATCGCACGCAGGTGCAGACCCCTACCCCCTATGTGCCCGCTATTGTATTATTTGAACAATATCTGTTAAGCCTGAGTACCAAGTTTGATAACAATCGCCAATGATAGTCGGAAGTCAATACGCATGTTTGCTATCATACATATTTTGCAGAGCTGAAGTACCATTCCTAGCAATTTTATTTTCTTATCGTGTAACTTGCGCTCGACAAAATATAAGTTTAATGTGTGAGTCTTTCATTTTTTGAATGCTCCTGTAACGTCAAATTCTAAACTCTACATTTTGTGCAATTATACAATCGTTATGTGTAAATTTACAATTTATAAAGTTTGATCGACTGTTTTTATTTTTTGTCAAATAATCGATATAACACTGTTGAGGTGTAAGACCACCATTGTTTTTTGTTCTTTATACTATAGTAAAATATAAAAGTTTGAAGTGTTCAGGTGTAAGGCCACCATTGGTTTTTGTTCTTTATTCTATAGCAAAATATAAAAGTTTGAAATGTTGAGGTGTAAGACAACCATTGGTTTTTGTTCTTTATTCTATAGTAAAATATAAAAATTTGAAGTGTTGAGATGTAAGTCCACCATTGGTTTTTGTGTTCATGTGTAAGTCCACCATTGGTTTTTGTTCTTTATTCTATAGCAAAATATAAAAGTTTGAAGTGTTGAGGTGTAAGTCCACCATTGGTTTTTGTGTTGAGGTGTAAGTCCACCATTGGTTTTTGTGTTGAGGTGTAAGACCACCATTGGTTTTTGTTCTTTATTCTATAGTAAAATATAAAAGTTTGAAGTGTTGAGGTGTAAGTCCACCATTGGTTTTTGTTCTTTATTCCATAGAAAAATATAAAAGTTTGAAATGTTGAGGTGTAAGACAACCATTGGTTTTTGTTCTTAATTCTATAGTAAAATATAAAAATTTGAAGTGTTGAGATGTAAGTCCACCATTGGTTTTTGTGTTCAGGTGTAAGTCCACCATTGGTTTTTGTTCTTAATTCTATAGTAAAATATAAAAATTTGAAGTGTTGAGATGTAAGTCCACCATTGGTTTTTGTGTTCAGGTGTAAGTCCACCATTGGTTTTTGTTCTTTATTCTATAGCAAAATATAAAAGTTTGAAGTGTTGAGGTGTAAGTCCACCATTGGTTTTTGTGTTGAGGTGTAAGTCCACCATTGGTTTTTGTGTTGAGGTGTTAGTCCACCATTGGTTTTTGTGTTGAGGTGTAAGTCCACCATTGGTTTTTGTGTTGAGGTGTAAGACCACCATTGGATTTTGTTCTTTATTCTATAGTAAAATATAAAAGTTTGAAGTGTTGAGGTGTAAGTTCACCATTGGTTTTTGTTCTTTATTCCATAGCAAAATATAAAAGTTTGAAATGTTGAGGTGTAAGACAACCATTGGTTTTTGTTCTTAATTCTATAGTAAAATATAAAAGTTTGAAGTGTTGAGGTGTAAGTCCACCATTGGTTTTTGTGTTCAGGTGTAAGTCCACCATTGGTTTTGTTCAGGTGTAAGTCCACCATTGGTTTTTGTTCTTTATTCTATAGCAAAATATAAAAGTTTGAAATGTTGAGGTGTAAGACAACCATTGGTTTTTGTTCTTAATTCTATAGTAAAATATAAAAGTTTGAAGTGTTGAGGTGTAAGTCCACCATTGGTTTTTGTGTTGAGGTGTAAGACCACCATTGGTCTTTGTTCTTTATTCTATAGTAAAATATAAAAGTTTGAAGTGTTGAGGTGTAAGTCCACCATTGGTTTTTGTGTTGAGGTGTAAGTCCACCATTGGTTTTTGTGTTGAGGTGTAAGTCCACCATTGGTTTTTGTTCTTTATTCTATAGTAAAATATAAAAGTTTGAAGACTTGTCATTCGAAGAGACACCCAAATGAGAACAAGTGAAACTTACATTCTACTGTTTGTCAACATCTGCACTATAAAATTAAGATGACAAAAATAGGCGTCATATGTCATATAAGAGTTGTTTTCTGCTCAATGTGTACTCTGTGAAAGTAGACTGTCAAAATATGTATTCATACCTCAATTTCCAAGCACCATTGTTTTCTAAACTCACAACTCAAACATGGCAATGCTTTCAAAATGTTCAAAATACATCAATTATGACATTCAAATAAAAAGATGAGCATTGAAATAAGGAAAATGCATTTTAAAAGAAGAGTAAACAAGGATTATTTATAACCGCCATTATGTTACCCCGCGGAAGCACTTCCAATGGTGGTACTGTGCCTAAACTGAGCTGTCCCAAATCTATCTTTACTATGCTTAGATGCATGAATCACACTTCCTGAAACATAGGCCTATTCAAGAAAAATGAAGCACGTTTCCCTGCAAGGTATAATGGTGATTGTTTTACAATTAACGAATTGAACTAAAGGATTCTTGCACCAGAACAAGCATAACTTGTGTGACGCGGTTTGCCATTTCTTTAAATATTGCTTATTACTGTATATTTCATTACAAATGTGACAAGTTTTGGATTATAGGAACGGTCTTATGTCTCTCCGCTAGGGGCCGCTGCATAGCAGTGTCATACGCGCACGCTGATGGTTCAGTTGTTTCAGCGGAAGTGCAATGATGTCGTCCTTTAGTAAACCAATCGGAACATCGCCTTTGTCCGGAATAAAAGGGGGAAATGGCCGAGCGATGTTCCGATATTAGACAACCTCTAACAGGGTGTGCGGAACCTAAATTGAGTCTAAAACTCGGGTTCAAACTCAAAATCTAAAATTTTATAATTTGGAATAAATCAATTTTACAAAAACTACATTCTCCTATAAAAGCAATAAATTCCAGTGATACATTATCAGAAAATATAAAAAATGCGTTTTTATAAGTAAATAGTTAACTATTAAAAAGTATTTAAAGAAAAGATAAATGAAAGTCATGCGCTACGTTTCATCAGCCCTGCCAACCTCGGGACCGCGGCGTGGTCTAGTGGTAGAGCGTCCGCCTCGCATGCGGAAGGTCGTGGGTTCAATTCCCGGCTGGGTCATACCAAAGACTTTAAAAATGGTACTAGAAGGTTCCTCGCTTGACGCTCAGCATTAAGAGGAGAGTTCTAGGTCTGGTCGGCCCGGTGTCAGTATAATGTGACTGGGTGGGGTATCTAGTGTGACTGCGCTTAGAATACTGTCTCAAGTAGACACCGTCGCGATATGACTGAAAAATTGTTGAAAGCGACGCTAAACACCATACAACAATACAACAACTGCCAACCTCGCAACTTTTGCAATATCACATCTACTCGTATAATTGACAAAACCATGACATGGGAGTAATTGGCACGGAAATAAATATAGGTAAACATAGGAATGTTTATAAATCATTTTTTTAACCAAAACCACAGATTTAATTTGAATTGTATATATTAAAATGCCATGTTTTAATTTTGTCTGGTGTTTGAGTGATCACGCATATTAAGTTAAATATTGCAAGAATCTTTCCAGCTCTGTGTCAGAGACACAATGAACGGTGAGAGAATATGCACGTTAAGCGCTATGAATTGTGGGACAGACAGTGGATTCCATGTTTCTGCATTAGGGTATAACAGTCCTGATTCGGGATGTATCAGGATAGACTAGGAACATGCTCCTTAAGTATGCCAGGTTTAGATACCAAGTGTTTTGTATTGTGTGTGTGAAAACATCTACAGCTTAAAGCAGGTATGTCGAAAGAATGCACGGAACGGACAGGCAGATTGAACTATCATCCGATTATCGTGACTTCGAATCCCCACTCGGCCAAACTCTCCGTAATGATTGTATAGTACGACATTGTGTCTCATTATCATTCGTCTCTTACCGCTGATTCAAGTGGGGAAATTATCAGTTACTTGCGTAAATAGGTTGTGCTCGAGTACTGGTTAACCTTCAAGGATCCCGGGAAACAGTGGTTAGGTTAACTGAACGTCAGTAAGCCCTCGATGGCATAAAAATGACGCTAAAAATTCAATCAATCATCAGATTGGTCGGGACTGAAAGGGTATCATTTGCAAGAACTCAGTGTGTATGTCGAGGTATTCTATTTTCTCGAAGTTTTCACAGAAATATAGACTGTTCTTCAGACAAACAAAGACATGTTAAAAATACCCAAGAAGTAAACTTTTTTATCGAACGCCTTTTTCATTAAGCTTGCTGTTATCCGGCGATAAAACCTAAACACACAGACCCCCTGATAATTTCTTAAAACGGTTAAAAAAGGATACATTAGGGTTTCATCTCTGTCTTTTGAAATGGATGTTGTTGAGAGGTTTCCTATTCCATACATGTGTGAAAAGAGTAACATATATTTTAATTCATAAGTTATTTATCGATAAGATGCAGGTATTTATGTCTATTTACTATGTTAGGTCACTGTTCAACGAACATTATGAACATCAGAAAATTGAGTGTTGGCGTTGTCGCGGTATCAAATATGACTCAGTTATTGCTGTGTCGCATAACATCAACGGTTGAAGTGGTACGCTAGATAAAGAAAGCAAAAGAAGTGGGTATTTTCGCTAACATTTTATAACTTCCTTATTTAAAATCATGTGCAGTTTTGTCACTGTCGAAATCCCCGTATTTGCGGTTAACCCAGTTTATTTTGATAAACGCCCGATAAGGACTGGGGCAGACGGAAGATTTTCATATTAACTTCCTGTGGATATACGTGTGCGTATATAAGAATTTTTAGACTTGTATTTTGCACATTTGTGCGACACATTGATGTTTGTGAGTTGTGAAAAATAATCTGTTAAAATGGGACGTACGCAGATAATCAAATGTATAGTTCTCAGTGTGTACGCACTGTGCAGTGTGACATTTGGAGCTAGTGTAGACGAGACTTTGGCTGCGGATCCAAATTTCCCGTTGGGCGATCCCCGGCGATGTTACAATTCTCAAAACAAGGATATGCTTCGATTTGAGGTCCTTCCCGGCGGCGGATGGGACAACCTTTGCAACAAGGATACCGGAATGGTAATGTCACTGAATTACTCAATGTGTCGCACCACCGACGACGGCCGGTATCTTATTCCCGACGGCATGTACACGATTCCAATAAAAAGCAGCAAAGTTGAGACGTACGCAGAGCTGTTCGAACACTGGAATAACTACACGAGCACGTTGTCAAGGTCCGTGAACGTGCATGCAGGTTTGCTCCTTCACAGCGGCAGTATCAGCGGTTCATTCTCCTCCGAGTATGAACATGTCAAGTCCCGGCAATACTTTGATAAATCGGTCACAACACGCATACAGGTAAATCATATTTTTGTATGTGTGTTTCCTTCTATAATTTAAAAAAAAAGCAGAATATGATATTATTGATATTTTTTACATTTGCATTTATTCAGCTTCTAATTCCTTTCTACCGCGGGTTTGAGCCTAGCCTGATTAAATAAGGCGTGAGTGGGCAACTTTTTCATTTTTTGGATATCCGATCTGCTGTCGATATCTTCTCGGGAGACGCAAAATAAAATAAAAAATCTTTGAAAGGATCTTTAGAAACGCAATATATGTCGTACTAGATTTGAGCCCAGCTTAGTCCAAAAACTTTGCGTCAGAAAGTTTGCCAGTTACTTGCGGAAGAACGGGGTTTACTCTGGTTTATGTGTATATATCTAGGCGCGTCTTTCCCCAAACTAAACTTGTTGTCGTATTAAACCTGTTTTGTGTTTAAAATGGCATAATGCCTCATACCTCGTTTAACTTAACTTTAGCAAACTATCACGTCTTGTGCGTTTCGTACATTGTATGCCAATTTATTCTCTCAAGCGCTTATTAAATCTTTATTATAAGTCTGAGCATAGTGTTTGAGGCGTATGTCCAGTGAAAGATGTTTTGGCTGTTTAAGCACAATTTCTGTAGCATGTAAAAACATAAATCTCAGATCAATTGTTTTAAGTGATAGCTCTGGATAAAAATGTTTTACTTTTGGAAACTTTTAAAACATTTAAATTTAAAACTTATCTAGAATTATGTATGTATCAATGAAAAAAAAGACAGTCAATAACTTTAGTTTACTCAAACCAGGGATTTAAGTCATTAATTGTTTGAATCTGGAAATGGGACTCGGATTACAATTCGAAACATTCACTTAAACCCAAAACTTGGTCCTGTTTGATGAGAAACGCCGTCGAGGTTTTTGAATTATGTTCCATGCTCAATTCAAATGTTCATACTCAACCCCACAAACAACTTATTATAACAAAATAAATGTAAATATCTCAGTGTCACATTCTACCTCAAATCGACAGCAGTAATGGTTTCAATATAAATGTGTGTTTTATTTAAATCGTTTTGTGTGCGTGCGTTTCTGATTACGATCTCAAAATATAAGGGCAAATAGGTAGGTCGGTAGACATTTTATGTCATTTTTTAATTTTCATTTTAGAGATAGGTTCCTGATGCGTTGCTTATTCAATGTCGTAAAAACTAGTTTAGGCACCAACATATTAGGGTAGATAAGGTAGCCTGAAACATGACACATTATATATTTAGCCTTATAGATAAACTGACTAATATACCACGTCTTATCAATGAGCATGGGGAAATCGTAGTTATGTTTTCATGTTAATCATGAAGAGAACAAACAGTGAAGAGACCCTACTATAACGTGTCGTTAAACTTATTTACACAATTAAAACCAGAGAGAGAAAAGGAAGTGAAGATAAGTACCGCTATCAAAAAAAAACCCCAACTACTTGACAGTCCAATATATTTCATCTCAGGACATTAACTATGTATATGTATATACAATCGTGCTAGTAAGTTTTTGCTGTGCGAAGTAGTTACGCAAAGGTCAGCTCATTTCGATTTGAAGGTGTTTTACGGCTTTAAAGGGAGATATCAGGATAAAACGCTATTTATGTCTTGAAAAATAAAGTATTTAATCAAAATGGATAAAAAGCATCTCATTATCATTAATGAATAGTTCATTGTGTCAATTCCACCAAAATGTGACAAAATCGATAAATTTAAGTTGGAGTGGTGAACCAGAAACGAAATTATTTTTCTTAAAACAGACAGCACTTAAATACTGTTTGACGACATTCGCATCTTCATTCCGGCTCTCCTAAGATGAAACAATTGTTACTACGTGTAGACCTGTATACCGAATCAAATTAAAATCAAAATGAACTCACGCGACTCATTTAGTACGTCACACAATCGATTGCCATCTTAAACGGGACATCTATTTCAGACTAACCAAAGCGTGTAGCCCAAGTTAGGAAAGCCCTTTTTCAATATATACTTTTATACATGTTTGAATAGATATCTTTTTGGCAATACAGGATCATTGAGTATATATAGACATGGTATATTTGGAAAAACAACAATATATCAACAATTTTGAAAAATCCTGATGTATTCTCTTTAAAGTGGCATAATGTTGTAGTTGTTTTAGTGTGTTTGGTTGTATGGTGTTTAGCGTCGCTTTCAACAATGGTTCAGTTATATTGCGATGGTGTCTACTTGAGACAGTAATCTGAGCACTGCCACATTGGGGTATCATGCCGCAAATATTTTGTTATGTTCAATTTAGAACTTATTGTCTAATTATAATAACCAAATATTTACATTGACTGTTTTTATGTTTAATTTGGAAAAATGCTATTGGCCTGTACACACACTTGCATGAATTCACTTACTCATATACATATGCACTCTGTGAAGCAATCAAACATCTTATTAAATGTATTTATCATGTACTATACATTTAAAAAGGATAGCAACTTAGCAATTGTTCTGGTATTTACATTATTTACAAAAGGTAATAACTCACCTATGGATATATTTTATAATGATTAAATCCATTTACCCGGTAATCCTTATAATGTACATATATTTAAATATATTCCGTATATCAACACTTTAATGTAGGCTGCTTTGCATATGGTGCATGAAAGTCCCACTGAGTTCTAATGCAGCTACAATGGTTCAAAATCCAAACTTAAAACTATATTACCACCATAAAATTATCATGAGATGTATCTCAAAAATGATTACACTTCCTCATGGGGTTGTCACTGTCCACAGAATATTAACAAGCTACAGCTGTATATATTTTTATTATATTCTGTAGATCATTATTTTAAATTTAGGCTGCTTAATGTATGGTGCATGAAAGTCCCATCAAGTTCTAATGCAGCAACAACGGTTAAAAAACCCCAAAAAACTGTAATTATATTATCACACTTGTAAATATTGAAAATTATTACACTTCTTCATGGGGGGCTGTCATCACTGTCCAATGTTTATGAACGAGCTATTACTTGGGATATAACATCATGGATTTCAAACTTGTGCCGTATTTCTGCAACTGTCTTCCCATACACTGATCCGTTATAGTACCATGCAGATTCAATAGCATCATGGGCTTGGAGACGGGATATCAGCTGGGAATTTGCTTTGGTGACATCATCCACCAGTCGGGTTCCTGCGGCTTTAAACGCTGATCGGTGTCCCATTACCTTTGTTTTCTCGTTGTTGTTGATGAGCTTAACCAGAACTGGTTTTGCATGTCCTGATTTGCCTGGGATTCTGTGGATTGCCATTATCTTTAAGGGGTTGAGCGTAACTCCCTTCTGCTTTACTATTTCACATATTTTGTTAGTGAGTTTTACCTCAGTTTCCTCTGGTATCTCTTCTACATTCATGAATTTGATATTGTTTTTTCTGCTGTATTGCTCATTGTAATTTGCCTTGTTTTCAGCATCTTTTGAGCGATAGATACTTGTATATAGATACTTGTTATCTATGTTACAACATGAACAGTTAAAAGATAATACATCACACTTATATCACATAACAAAATATGCAAAGTTGTATGTTGTAAACGATCCGGCTCTCGTTTCTCGGCCGTCTGTTGGTTATGTCGTGGCACGTTTACAAACTGAGACATCAATATAGACATAGTTTATTCAGTAGTATCCAGTTAACATATTAAATTTAACAGAGTAACATTATACAATTAAAAATATTGTACACTTAGTTCTATTTCAGTTTAAATATTGACATATAATCATTTATATGATTTCATTATTTCTTTTATTTCATTTCAATACATTATTTACACCAGAAGTCAATTCTATGATTTCATTTAATTAACAATTGAGAATAGAACATGATACATTGAATGAACACTTGAACACTTTCCTCACTATTCTACATATATATTGTGTGTGACAGTCCATGGTTATAGGACGATCGTGCTATGGATGCTATGAATTGACTGTTGGTATTATATTCCTTCACAGGCACGCTATGTTCGATACACGGCCAGATTGCAACCAGACACCGCCGTCAACGACGCTTTCAGGAATCGTCTGCGAAAAATTGCTGCCCACTTAACTCTGAATAGAACAGATCTCGCCAAATACGAGAGTCAGCTTCTTGTTCGTGACTTCGGCACACACGTGATCACTAGTATAGACGTCGGTGCAGCCCTAGTTGAGGTTTAAACTTATTTATTTTACTTTGATCGTGAAACAAGTTCTTACAATTTAGACAAATCACGCTCGAAGTATCCTGGGTAGGGCCAGTCAGTACTAAGCGTCTTGCTCAAGGACACCACACATAGCCGTGGCGGAGGATCGAACCCACGACCGTCCGATCAGGGTTCCTAATGCTCTACCACTGGACTAAGTGCTCTGTTTAGGTCTGTCATGTATTCAGATAACATTCAATGATTGGATTTTCACGTTATCGCTATAGTAACAGAGATAATAGAGAATAACTTAGACGAAACTTGGGGATATATTTTTGCAAAAAGTTTAAAAATAAATATTTTGTTACATTCTTGAAACGGTTTAGCGGGGTTTGTAGAGCGTTTTTATACCAAATTTGCATATATTTTTTGTTGGACGGGCGCTTTTGAAAAAGACATTTACTTGTTATTTGTCATTTTATTTGTATTAACGATAGACCGGCAATTGTTCATGCAGACCAAGTTATACATTCATTTGTTCGTTTATTCTTTATAAATGAGACGTTTCAAACTCTATATGTAGACTTGTATCACGTGATCTTCCTTTGTCACGTGATACTGCATGAATGACCCAGTACAAAGCTGATACGTTCGAAATATTCTCTAAGTCAAATATTTTGTTATGAGAAATGGAATATAGTTCATCTAAGTTTTCAAACTCTAGTTTATGATATATGTCATATATTATGTAAGAACAGCCTTAAAAAATTTTTTTTACTGTGCTATGACCCAGTATTTTTCATTTGGGTACGTAGGTAGCTCATATATTTTTTGCCCAAATTTTGATTTTGCTTGTCATTTTTAAGAAAAAATGAACAGAAGCCATGGACAAAAATAACGCTTTGCAAGTCAATAAAAAAAACTTGGGTAGCTGCAATTTTGAGTGAGTAGGTAGGAGCACGGCAAACAATTTATTATTTAAAGACGGCTTAAAATACAATTCCTATATGAATATTTACAGTATCTAGAGTGCCATTTATCTCGTTAAAACAGGAAGATCAACTAAAGGCTGAATTTGTGCGCAACAAAGACTTTGAGAAGAATTCCGTTCTTGCCGCAGCCAGTGCAAGCTTCTTTGGTATCTTCAGTTTTGGAGGCAGTTATTCGCAGACGACAACGAAAACAATGATTGATCAGTATTTTAAAAGCCGCACTTCATCACATGTGGAAACCTTTGGTGGACCTATATTTAGGTATTAAAGCTTTCATTAAATATGAATGAAATATTGAAAAGCAAACGTCCCAGATGATCAAGACTAAGAAAATAGGGAAATTCCCAAGAAACGGACTTATCCGAAGTTACCCGATTTTTCCCCGATTCATTTTTATATCGAGTCTAGTTTATTCCAATGTCTTTAACTGATTTATCTGATCAATAAACTCGTGATGAAAGTCATATAAAAAGAAACGCGATTTTGTTAAACTCACCTCTAAATTAAACACATTTAGTGAGTTGATATAAATTTTTGAAATGTCAATTGCAGGCCACAGAACTTCACAGCAAACAGTTGGTCAGATTTAGTAGCAAAGGATATGGTTGCTTTGGACAGATCAGGTGATCCGATCTATTACGCCATAAGTGATGTCACACTACCTGATGTCCCCCTTGACATCGTCTTTACCGTATATGAGAATGTCCGAGCAGCAGTGTACGCGTATTACCAACACAACACGTATAGAGGCTGCACAAAACGGGATTCTCCCAACTTTAATTTCCAAGCCAACATTGATGACGGCACGTGTAAACCACCAAACACGAACTTTACATTTGGTGGCGTTTACCAGAAGTGTACATCTCAAGGTTATAAGAATCTCTGTACAACCAAAGAACAGAAGAACCCCATGACTGGTGCCTTCAGTTGCCCCAGCGGATATGAATCGGTCCTTATTCAAGACGGAACCTTGTCATCCTCAGAGGTCCGCCGCGAGTGTCACAGCTGCTGGCTATTCTTCCATTGTTGCGATAACAACCGCTACACCGCAACTGCTCAGTATTCGGCCTACTGGTGCGCAGCAACGGGCACCGTGCCTGCAAACCACGGCTATCTTTTCGGTGGCGTATACACCAAAACAGTAAAAAATCCTTTGACCGACTCTGCTAGTTGCCCTAATGAATTTTATCCACTTCACATCTTGGACGACGTTGTAGTGTGTGTTAGCGATGACTATGAACTTGGAGCTGAGTACTCGCTGCCATTTGCTGGATTCTTCAGCTGCAAATCAGGCAACCCGCTAGCACTGGGGAAATCCACGTTAAAATCGTCAGGTGAAACAAGTTCACTTCAGAGTTTCATGCGCCAGTCTCCATCCTCGTACCCACATGAATGCCCAAAAGGCTACAGTCAACATTTAGCCGTTATTGATCATTCTTGCGAAATAAACTACTGCGTTAAATTTGGCGCACTTTCCGCCCAAGGTCTTCCGAAAGTTCAAAAACCTCCGTTTATGAATGCACCGAAAGACGGATACTCGGAACTCGAAGCATCCTCCTCCTTCGTGTTCAGTGATGATGGAAGCATGTGGACGAGTATGAAAGATGCTAGCAAAGTCATACCGAACTATCTCCAGCACCATGGCCTTCCAGACCCGTTGACAACAGAATCGTCTTCATCGCGAACAGGTAATAAAAAAAGTACGCCCGACAGTAACGGAAGCGGAGGTAGCCTATCTGGCGGAGGAATAGCTGCGATATCAGTCGTTGCCACTCTTGTGTGCGTTGTTGTAGCAACTGTCATCGTTGTGAGCATACGTAAAAGACGAAATCGGCTGTACAGGGAAACCGATGGGTGGGACCAACGTGGAAACCAGCAGAGACCTGGCTATGGAACTGGGTCAGGTTACAGACAAATGGCAGACGCTCCATCGTCAGTTGTATCTAGAACATAAAGAAATGTTAAAAATCACAACTTTCCACATTTTTCTTAATTTTAAATGACAGCTATTGCACACCAGTCTCCAGAAAGGTCTCAGAATGGATACGGGTACAAAAATCGTCCCCTCGTATAATGCAAGTCGACCATTGATATTCATTCTTATTTCTCAATATAGTGAATGAAACATTTTAAAGGCTTGTCACTTTTTATTGCCACTTGATACCTGCACTGTCAAAATATAATAAGAAATGTAGGGGTCCTGTTTCATCCATGAAAGTTTTGTTCATTGTTTACACAAATTTAAAGTAGACTTCAGAAATAATGTATTAATACCCAAATTTCTAAGCCTCATTTTTTTCTATATTCACAATCAAAACATGACAATACAAATGTTCGTACATCAATAATACCTTTTAAGTCACAAAATTGAGCATTTGAAGAATAAGGAAATCCTTAGATAACAAGAAATAAGAATTGCTTATCCCCACCATTTCCCGACAACCACACGGAGTTATTTCCTGTTTCCAGTGGGCATGAGCGACCGAACCCTTTATAAGGGTTTCTTTATAAATTTGAAAAAGGAGCTGGAAAATGGGCGCTGCCATGTTGAAACGTCACGACCACATGTTTAAACATTTTTATTCGCCATAAGGAAATAGTGCCTTATGGGATTGGGTTGGTAATAAAACCAGGCCAGGTTTCCAACTGATCGGTCATTTTCCGGCTGCAATTTTAAAGGCAAATGCTGTGTGTGTTATAAAGGTTGTGACGTTTTAATACACTAATTTGAAATCATTATATGTTGTCATTTGTATATTAAATCAGAAAATATTGAAAAAATAAAATAAAAAAAATAAAGTTCTTGAAACTTAACTTTTCTGACAATGTTTCACCGTTTTTTTTTTTGGACAAATTCTTGTTGATTTAATGTAAATCATTTTCAAATAACCATGTTTTAATCAATTGTTACAAAGATAATGATATGCTGAACCCATAACAATGAAAATAATAACAAAACCAAGAAGCTACAGTTGCTTATATTGCTCAGTACAAAGGATATATATACATTCTTTAAAAACAATGGTGTGGCTTAACCGGTGCGGCGTTCAGCACGTTTTAAGATTCAGACATATCGTCCAACTTGCACAAATTTTGAAAAATACATTTATTTGAACTGTTGTTGTTTTTTTAAATTAATATATTAACAAATTAATTAAAAAAACATATTTTCACAATAGTAAATTTTAGAAGTCATTACAGTAAAAAAGTTTGAAACTATATAAGGTATGTTTCAAGACATTTTTTCCAGATATTTTCTTATTGAATATGAAAATGCATATTGGTTCAGATTTGTGCATTTAAACACCATAATTACTATTAACCACACGACATTTGCCTTTACCCTGCTGACGGAATTTGTCCGGGTCAGCTGGAACCTGGTCAGGGTTTTGGTATCACCCATTTATTTAGTAGCTGATGCGCGCATGTTTTTATCTTCCTACATTCACTCAAATATTGCATCTTACACCATTAAACAAGCATATTTCATGCAAACTTACACTTTCATTCACCCTAATTGCCACCTCCCTTATAAGACCTTAACATTGGATGCATTTTAAAATCAGCCTTTAAGTTACTTGTTTTGTAATAGGCAGGTAACAGCAATGTAAAGTCAATAACACTGAAGTTCGTGAATAAGATAAAACTGTCTGAAGTCGTCTGGTATAATTTCGCTATTTCATTATTGTCCAAACCCGGTAATTAAGTTAAGATTTGATTCTTTCTTAAAAACACGCAACCTATTTGTACATTTCTTCTTGGTTATTGTGTAAAATGGGTGTATATAATGTTATATATCTAAATATATATACAGCAAAACAATTGTCATCACATGAATATGACACAACAAGGAAGAACCAAAATGGGAATTTTGTTTTTAATTTTGAAAAACAAAACCACACACGATTGTCTAATGTGTTTTGTTCTTGTTTATTCGTCCTGTTTATTACTTTTGGTGACATAAGCGACCTTGGAGTTCACCGCCATTTTCTCCCAGATGTCATTGTGCTAGATTCCATTGATTTTTGTTAATAATGGAATTCTGGGACTTAACTTTACTACTTCAGAGTACATTTTTCTTCTATTATTTTTATGTATTTTTATTAATATTATTTAAACTTTAAAACATCTATTTTTAAACTTCTTCATGTATTTTGATATGTTTTTATAATTCAGTTTAAGCCTATTTATTTTACCTTCGATTGTGAAACAAGTTCTTACAAATCTAGCTCGAAGTCTTCCTGGGTAGGACCAGTACTAAGCATATGGGAAAAAGCGTATTGCTCAAGGACACCACACATAACCGTGACGGAAGATCGAACCCTCTATCATAGGTTCGATGCTCTACCACTGGACCACGCGCTCCACATAAGATTTATTTCATATATCTGTAACATTTTACTACATGTTTACATTTTCATTTAATGTGAAACCTTAGCATCGTCACTCATACATCGACATGCTCATTTTAACACACAAGTTCATGTAATTCCACTCAAATTAAATTTGCATTTTTACTTTAAAATATTTTTAAACATGCTTGATTACTTACATTTTCTACCACGAATATTAATACAATGCATAAACTTAGTTCTTTTAAAAAAATAATTTAAGAGCAAACATGGAAGCATAAATGAATAAAATAATGTAAAACTGCCATGTGATGATTTTGATATTGCAAATATCTTGTAAAAAGTTGAACCATCAACAGAGGTCCATGGTGTATAGCGTCTTCTTTATGCATACATTCTATTTCCTCCCTATAATGACACATATTATTCAATGTTCTAAAATAGTGACAGTAGAATTGTTATATATAATACTATGTTACAATGTCAATAAAAATATGTTTATAAGGCGTAATAGGGTAACACAAATGGTTTCATTTCTCTTTCCTTGTTAGAAATAAAAATATATAACATAATTTGTTGTTACACGTTTTTTGCATTGATCACATAAAAAAATGAATGATTTTTAAAGTTTGTATTATTTTGAATAAAACAAAATAATAAGCTATTTAAAATTCGTAACAATAATAGATAGATATGTAACATTGCCATGTGGTCCTCCATCTCTCCTTATTTTGCTTTATATAATGTGTTTACTGACACAGGTCCCTTAATAATTTGATGGAAATCAAGAAGAATTTGATCTGCTATCTGATATTCATAATGGAACAAAACAATCTTGACCAGATCTCAAAATATCATCCTAAGTTGATATGGGTGTAGCCATTTTAGTCGTCTGCTAATCAGCTGGTAGTGTGATGAGCTCCAAGCCTCGCTCTGATAATGGAATGTCTGGCATGCATATAATTTGAGAGAGGCATATTGAATGCATTGGATTGCATGTTTGAATCAATAAATGCATTGCGTTCTATAGTGTACTAACACAAAAAGATTATAGTGCGTCAATTAAAAACTCACTCTCCTGATGCAAATATACTGACTGAAAAAAAAATACACGTGAACAAATGAATACTAGCCCTGAACGCTGATCCAACATAACTGCAGTTTAAGCCGTGGCCCACTGATATAAGTCGCCATCTTATGACCAATTGCCTCTCATAGTTGAGGTTGTAGGTTTGAGTCTCACTCGTGTCATAAACTCCACGTGAGAAAGCTTGCCAGTTACTTGTGGAAGGACTCGGATTAACGATGTGGTATAAATATTTTAAACAATAACACTGGTTATATAACCTGGAATGTGTTGAAAATTGAATGAATTAAACCCATTAAAACGTATATCCAATATAGCACCCCGGAACCATAGAATGATTGGTGATTTAAACATACTAGTCTAAAGTAAAGACCATATTGGTTCTTGTAGATAATTAAAACACACAGAGAAAACATCAGTGCTCTTCTGGTAAACATAAATGTTCCAACTCCACGACCCCACATTGTGGAACGCCCCATGCTTAGGCTGTAGTCTTAATATCAGAGTGTGTTTATTACCGTTAGTAGTTAATTAGATCATGCTTTCAAATTTCACATATCTAACGTCAGTTCATGCCATTAAGAGCTAACAGACGGTCAGTTGACTTACCGCTATTTCCTGGAAGGTCAAACAGTACTCAAGCACACCCATCTCTGCAAGTAACTGATACCTTTGCCACTTGAATCAGTGGTGAGAGACGAATGATAATGAATCGCATTTATGGTATATCAATCATCAATGAGACTGTGGCCGGGCGAGGATTCGAACACACAACCACTGGATTGACAGAGACGCTACCGACTGAGCTAACTGGGCCTGGTTCTATGTGACCGTTTGTAAAGTTTTAGCACTTTAGTGACACATGCTAATTAATAAAATGTATACAGGTAGAGATGTTATATAAAATGATGAAAACAATCAGGGATCTGTCTAGAAAATCCTGGTAGAGATCTAGGCCTTGCAGAAATTTCCCATAGCATTTCTATGTAAACAAATTGAAAACCCCCTTACTGATACCCCAATGATCTATATCCCAATTATTTGAACAAACTTGAATCCACTACTCATAGGGACACTTTATACCAAATGATAACAAATATGACTGAATGATTCTTGAGAAGATTTTTGAAATTTCACAATTGTACATGTGTATACCTGCTGGTCCCTCAAAGATATCAAATCACCTTTTAAAAGCCCCAGCCTCGACTGTCACGACTAAACAATGCTCCTGAAAGCCGGATGATTAAAATTATTTTTTCCTGTTTTCCAATAGTATTCCTATGTAAAATTCCCTTACTTAACCTTAATGGACCATAGCCCATTCAATTGAACCAACTTGAAAATCCTATAAATAGGGATCATTAATTTTATACCAAATATAAACACTTTTGATTGTTTAGTTCTTGAGGTTTTTAAATTCAGTGTTCCACTAGTAACTGATAACTTCCCCACTCGAATCAGCAGTGAGAGACGAATGAAAATGGGACACAATGTCGTATATCAATTATCACGGAGACTGTTGACGCGTGAGGAATGTTGAATAAAATGTTATGGTATGATAAATAATGATAAATAAGCATGTTGGTGCCCAATAGTCTCAAGTTTATCAGGTGATATAGTATAAAAAATGAAGCACAAGTATTGACAATCTGATAAGTTTCAAATGCCAGCCACTTGAATGGTATTCTCTATTTATCAAGTCATTCTAGATATTGTTTTATTCATTTTTAGTATTACAGTATTTTTCCAGAAATTATAAGTTATACACTTATAGATGGGACGTTCATTCGAATCATGAATGAATGAATGAATAGGGTTTACGGCGTACCAACACATTATAGGTTATTAGACGCCAACAGGAAGGAAGATTCCAATTTCACTCTACATGTACAAAAACAACAAATTAACATACAGATTTAAACAAAAATACACCAACAAATGAATATGCAGAATAAACCTAGAACCTTGATACCTGCAGAACTGCAGAGTTTCAGCAAATTCTATGGTATTACTCAAATTGTCGCTTCTTCCGACATGCATGAGCAACAGTGGTCCTATTCTTGCCATCACTCATATGGCTCCCTGAAACCACACAGGGGTTGATTATCATTCAAATCAAATGGCGACCTCATCATTTTACATGTAAATATTGCAAAATGAGCATTCCTTGCCGATTAAGTGAAAATTTCTCTTATCCCCCGATTTGTTATGTAGAATATTATAAATTACAGCATGTCTACACCATGAAATATGCACTCATCTTTTATTGCTTTCTAGAATCTTTTTCATATTATCTCTATAAGCAACAATTATGTTGTACCTATTATGCAGCATGCTAGAGCAAGTCTGTATCAATACGACACCTTGCATATTAAGTTATTAATGCTTAATATTGATGCACCATCGTACATCAAGTAATGACTGTAAAGCCAACGTAACTGAATGTAACTAAAAGAAGGAGATAAAACGCTTCGCACCCCAATCTTGGTTTAATGTTTAAAGTACTACAGTTAACGGTGTACGTGAAGAGACAATTGATGCAGTACTTCTTATCTAATATTAATTTTATTTATTACCAGCAATCCTGAATTATCCTAACTGTCTGTTATGGGTTTTTTTACCTGAAAAATATATAAGAAGGGATTTATGGATCTAACTACACAGTTGAAATTTGTTGATAAATTTAGGATTTTCATGTTAAAAAAATATTCCACATAATTTATAAAGTTTTTATAGTATTTTTTTCCATAGCAAGAACGTATCCGCATATACATATTCACAATAACTGGAAGGTTGACAAGCTTGTTTTTTTTTTAAAGACAGTTCAGTAACACCATTTTTTTTTTTTTTTTTAAGAAAAAAGTCTTCATCTGCTTAAATCCTATAAAAATCACTTTTTAACACCAGTGATGTCTTATTGCAGAATTTGCTATGCCAGTTTTTGGGCTACTCATCTGCAGCAAGAAACCACAGCCCCCCATGGACCATTGTGAAAATATTTTGAACCAATTTACATAGCACTTTCGTACAAGCGCAAGAATTGTTATCATGGCAAAAAAGGGGCACAACTGTGTAGCGAGACACATAACAATCATGTTTTGTACATATTGATTTTTTTAAAAATCCAAACCTTTTATTTATTTTCAATCTGCATTATTTTAATCAAGTTTATTTTAAGTATTATGATAGTTACAATTTACAAAAGAAAATTTAAGCTTTACTTTGTTGTTCGAAGAGTTAATATTAAACAAATACTAAAGGCTCGCATGCTAATCTAAAGGGAGTATATCAGGAAAAAAACGCTATAAAATGTCTTGAAAAATAAAATAAATATTAAAATAGATCAATGCATCTCATTATCTTTAAGGATTAAAAGACCAATTTTTAGGTTTCTTTGGGTGATGAAAATATTAGGCCAGTTTAATGCTCGTGAAACCTGTTACAACTACTAAACTAACGGCAATGTGACGTCTCATCAGCAAAACAAAATCGTGTAACCAATGAAATGTAAACTGGTCCTTTTAGCTCCGCCTAGCTGCAGATGTTTTTCATTGGTAAATGAAATGCACTTAATCTATACTGTTCATTTAGGCCGAGTGCAGTAAAAATGTAAATATTAATAAATAAAATCCGAATGGTTTGGGATGTCAAGTCTACCAAAACGTTACAAAATCGATATTTAAAATCGCAGTGTTAAACTAGAAACAAAATCCCTATTCTAAAAAGACAGTACTTAAATCTGCTTGAGGACCTTCACGTCGTCGTTCGGACTCTCTCTAAGAATAAACAATTTTTACTTCAAGTAAACCTGTATAACAGATCAAATTGATATCAAAATGAAGTCATGTGACTCATATAATACATCACAAAATATGATGCCATTGTAAGTGGTTAATCTATTTTAGTCATAGGCGCGTAGGTCCCTTTTCATTATTATTTTGACATTTTAGATAGATATCATTTTAACAATACAGGGTCAGTGAGTATATATATTGGCATGATATATTGGTAAAAACTTTTTTAGCCAATTTCAAAAGTTTTAGACTGCATATAAAAGGTCTTATAAATACAAGTGTTCATTTTATTAAATACATTGTACGAAAACATATATAACACAACATTCTGCCAAGCATTATATATTTTTTCAAACGAGTGTAATAAATTAAATGATTAATGACCCAGAATTTTAGATTGTATTTATCCATGGACTCAGAAAAAGACACAGTAACCAATTATTTTTGAGTCCATTTCAAAATATGGCAGAAATAACCAAGCTTTGTTCCCATGGAAATAATGTTATTTACTGATGTGATTTGGGTGTCGAATCAAGTTGAATTGACAGATTGATTGAATAGTTAGTGTCATTTTTTTGTCATGGAGACCTAACAGACCATCAGTTTATCCTGACAGCTGTTTCCTGGGATCCTGAAAAGTTAACCAGTAAACAAGCAAAACATTTTTGCAAAATAAAAGGGATTCAAAAAGTTATTTAAATTTTGTGATTTTAAATTTATTAAGATACTAGTATACGTCTAACACCACTATTACATTTCCCATAGGGCTCCATTGTAACATTTATGTCCAAAACAGAGTGCAAAATTAAATTCTGCAGCATGTGTCTGGGCTCAAATTCTTCACTGGTTCAAGATATGCAATTATAAAGAAAAAAAAGTATACCTTGACCAGGTTTTTTTTTTTTTTAAATTCAATGCTTTTATGAGACCTATCAATTCCCAGACTAATAATATGTTAACTATTCGCCCTAGATGCGGTTCGAACCAACAATTCTGAAATGACACAGAATCAAATTTTCAGTGGTGATTTCTAAAATACTGACCATTTAACTCATGCCAGCAAAAAACAAAACATTGCAGTACAAAGCCCTGAAAAAAGAAGAAAAAGAGAACTTAAATTTTATTTCTACCTCCTTCATCTGTAGGTCCGAAGTACTCAAGGGAGATAATAGTGGTGTGAGTCCTACAAGCTTTATATAAAAGTTTAAATGGAGAGCCATCATCTAATGTAATTCCAATGTAACAATCAAGTGTCTGCTGACTGTAGCAGGAATCATATGTGTTATTTCACAATTGCAGCTAAGTTACTAAGATCTATTATCACAAACAGATATATGTTTTACTTTTACATCATAGTGTCACCACACTTTGTGAATACAATTGTGTACAGCTACACTTACAATTTTTGTTTGCGACTTCCGGCTCGTACCATTTAATGTCTTGATATGGTATTTCATCTCTGTTTGTGTATCTTTAATCTCTTTAATCAACAGCTAGACTTTCCAATAATCTCATTTTGAGAAAAGCAAATTCTTGTATTTTGTTAACAGTAGAATCCACATGTATTCTAATGTGTTACCAGTTGTATATGAAATAATGATGGGAGCTGTAGAACTCACCCCAGCACCAACATTATCAGTGAATTCATTCAGTCATTTGCAGAAGCCCAGTCTTTAGTAATATTAATGAAATCACACGACTTACAACTTAGGAGTGAAATAAAAAATCAATCTACATGATAGTGAAGACATGCCAAGTTTCACTGATGTATGACTAGCTGTTACTCAGTATTAAACTGGGCATAATTCTGCCTAAAATCAAATGGTAGTTATCTCCCTTGTCCCATTAAGTGCCTTTAATGGCAGTGAACACACGTTATGTGATTAGTAGATACTGAGATATAAGCTCTAACCAAAGTTTCTATCAAAGTAGCATCTGTTAGCCCTCGGTGGCATAAAAATGACACTAAACATTCAAACAAACAAATCTATCAAAGTATAAAAGGGGCCACAATTTTTAATAAAATCAAAATGGAGTTATCCCATTTGGCCCCTTGAGTCCCCTTTATGATAAGCATCCCTCAAAACTTTAACAAAAACAAGAACTGTGTCCATAGTACACGGATGCCCCCTGAAAAGTGTTTTAACACTCTATATTTGTGAAGTCAGAAAAAGGGGCATAACTCCTTAAATAGTATTTTGGCTGGAACATCCTGACAACAAGCGATTGTTCAAATGATGATGATGATGTACATAAAGTTTGTTAGAATCACATGAAAACTGCAGGAAAGGTTGATGCAATAAGATACATATATTATATACATAAAATATGTTTAAGTCAAAAAAAGGGGGCATAACTCCTTACATAATAATCTTGGTGAAAAATCCTGACGATATTCGCTTGTTCAGATGATGGTGATGATGTTTAGCAAGTTTGATTAGAATCAGATGAAAACTGTAGGAGGAGTTGAGGTCACAAGGTATATATGTATATTCGGACAGATGGACAGACGAACAGTCTTAAACCCATAGGGGCATAAAAACAATGCCAACACAAACACTTGGGGGAATGCAATAGCTCCCCTTTTCTTTGAATGTCAAGTCAAAAATCAAAAACTGAATATAAACTCACATCAATGATTATTTGTAGACTATGTAGACTAACACCCTTTCTAATTATTAATGGAGGGATCAAAACAAGAAAAGAAAAAGTTATCTCATAATTTACTAAGTAGGAGTTATAACTCGCGCAATACGTTTAAAATTCCCCTAGTGCAACATCACTGTGACTTGTTATTGTCCATTAACTCAACCCTACTGTCTGACTTCACATAATCTATCCCAGTCCCTCATATTACCAGAATTGGGTCTGTACAAACCCAGGCAAAACTCACGGAATTCTATATGCCTGTCTATTAAACGCTTACCAAGCAGTGACATCATTCAACTTTCGCTGAAGCAACAGACCAATCACATGCTCAAATCTAACTGCTATGTTATGGACCCAACTCTGAGAGCTGGGTCTGTTCTAGACTACAGTCTAGACTTAACACAACGTTTGAATGATGTCAACTTATCAATGTAAATGACGCTTTTTAGACATACAATGACCGACAGAAATTAATATATGCACAATGATATTTATAGCATCTTGGATTTCTTCTCGTTTCTTACAGAGATGACCTGATCAACAAATGTTATGACAAAAGGAAACCAACAATCATGCTCATTTATTATTAAGTTAATTTTATTTGTTCTCAAAAAAGTATATAGTCAAACCTACTTAAACAGCCACATTTTCAATTTACCATTTTTTGTAATTTTAGTTTAAATCAACCTGTATTAAGCAGCTACCTGCTGTAAAGGGTCATTTTTGCTCTTTCCCTTAACTGGCTGCTTAAGACAGGTTTGACTGTAATGCTCAGCAGAGCCTCTTTTATTGCTAAACTTGTTTAATAAATTCAACAATGAATGAATACTCATCCAAGATTCTCTTTTTATTGTCTTATGTGTTTCAATTATAAATGACACACAAATCAATTAGAAGAAACATGTTTAATTATATATTTTTGTATCAGCAGACAATAATATGTTGCAATATTATATGAGATTTCAAAAATTAAATCAAATCTCATTCCAGGTTTCAAAAATATTTGGTTTATAACAATTCGTTTTAGTTCGATCAATGTAAGCTTAGAGCCTTTCGAATCATTCTCGACCGAGCCCGTTTCCTGGGTTACCGGTAAACAAGTACTCTTTGCTGTTTATAAGAGGCTAGTGGGTTGCACCTAGGATCACACACCTGACCTCCAGTGTGAGCGGCCAATGCCCTTTCCACTATAGGTATTTAGTTACATTATGGTTTATCTGCACTATTGATGAAAATATAAATTTGAACAAAATATTTCATCTAAACTCAGTCATTGTTTGAGGTTGCTAACTCTTCTTTTTCTTTAGCCAACTTTCGAGCTAGATACCTAGCTCTTGCATCTTTCACTTCAGACTCTGTTGTATGTTTAGCATACTTTGGCTTTTCTTTTT
This sequence comes from Panopea generosa, assembly GCA_029582155.1. Lineage (NCBI taxonomy): Eukaryota > Metazoa > Mollusca > Bivalvia > Adapedonta > Hiatellidae > Panopea > Panopea generosa. The sequence goes on along the minus strand of CM055902.1, from coordinate 21,738,941 downwards.
CGATTTTAGGTGTTTCTTTTTCATCTGTTGATGGATTGGCCTGTTTAGAATACTTTTCAGTATGTTTATTGTTTTCTTTAACTGAAGATTTTGATTTCTTTGATGAAATGTCTCTTTCTTTTGACACAGATCTTTTAGAATATCTTGAGCTTGATTCATTGTACTTATTTTTACTTTTATCAATAGACCTTGATCTTCTATTTCTGTCTTTAGTTTTATATTGTCGTTCTCTGTCACTATCTCTTGATCTTGACCTGTGTCTTTTGTGCACAGGTGACCTTGACCTATGTCTTTTGTGAGTAGGTGACCTTGACTTATCTTTAATGTGAGATGTTCTATATTTGTCTTTTTTCCTATAAACTCTTTCCTGTGAGCTTGATCGTTTTCTAATCCTTTCATCAGAATAACTTCTTTCCTTTCTTTGTCTTTCTGTTGAACCATTTCTATTCTTTTTCCTTTTATTTCTATCTGGGGATATTGAACGGTTCTTTTTTCTATCATTCGACCTGGATCTTGAACGTCGAGATGACCTTTTAGTGTCTTCACTATCAGAAGAGGAGTCACTGGATGATGACTGATTCTTGCTGAAAATTTTGACAAAATCATTATTTTACATTTTTATTTTTAAGCAGAAATCTCAACAAAAGATTTCATGAACATGGTGAATATTTAATAGATATCTAGAAAAGAAAGACAAGAAAGAATATTTTTATGTAAAATTTCTGTATTATTGTTTACAGAATATTAATTCAATATTTGGGTACAATTAAGGCAGACAAATAATATATGTATCATTTGGGTTGATATTAAAGGGATTATATTGGCATATTACCGTCAATTCCCTGTCCTAAATACACACTTCCAGCATGAAGATACACTTATAACTTAGAGACTTAGATAACAAACCACTTTCGGGTTTCTGATCAATCATCGGATAACATCGTGAAGACTCGTTCCCGATCTCGTTCTCGAGGCGTTGTTCGGAACATATACGGAGTTCAATGTAAACATTGCGCAATACTTTATTGCGGGACGTATTAAAGTTTTTGCCAATATTCAATTACTGTTAATTTGACAAATTTCAAGTAAATAAATATTACTTCCATACATAAGCATTATTTTGTGCACACTGCATACAGAAAAAGTCTGGATTAACAGCGTGTTTGTGTTACTTGCCAATATAATCCCTTTAATATGTGTATTTATTTTTGTATCAAATAAATTAAAAAATCTCAATCTTAAAAAAGTTGAACACCGATAAAAAGTACATTGCACTGTCTGAGTTCACATTACTCCTCTATTGTGCTATGTTGGCTACACAGTACCTTAAATAAACAAGAAGCCCAAGAGGGCCTGAGGATGCTTTACTGGCTCATATTGACCATAGCACTTTTTGGGGGTCGTCTTAACAGCTTATGGATAATAACCCCCACCACACCCGAGCTATACTGAACAAAAAGTTAATTGCTGTGAAAAGGAAATACTTAAAATTCCCATACTATTCATTTGTAAAAAAAAATAAAGTCCCTGTACAGAACCCTTATACATCCCAGTCCCTTAATTTGTCAAAACTTCAATCACCTACTCTAAGGGATTTGTAATGAGCAAAAATGCTTTATTTTAAATAAAAAAGTTTGTGTACACAGATGCAAACATTCCCTATATATATCCCAGCCCCTTGATTTGCAGAATCTTCAAGCCCTTGCTGATGTAAGGATAATTTATATCATATAAGAACAAATTTGACAGAAAGGTTATTGAGAGGAAGATTTATAAAAATTTCCAATTTTAACCTTATTGCCCCCCACCCCCTGGCCCCTTACGGAAATTCAATCCTCTTAATTAACGAACATAATCAAATTTACTGTTACTAGACAATACTTTAGATCTCAAATTTAACAACATATTTACACAAATGGACAAAAAATGAGAATTTTCCATTTCCCCATAGTATTCCTACGTAAAACTCAAAGTCCCCTTTCAAGGCCTCTATACATCCCAGTGCCCCTTGAGTGGTACAAACTAAGAACTCTTAATCATAGGGATACTTTATGTCAAATATCAACAAATTTCACTGACCAGTTGTTGAGAATAAGATTTATGAAAATGTTCAATTTTAACCATTTTGTGACCCCATCTGGCTCCTTTCGGAAAATCAATCCTTCTTATTGAACAAAATCTTATTTGTTATGAACAGAAGATGCTTCAGAACTCAAACTGAATAAAAATAAAATCATAAATGGATGAAAAAATTACAATTTTCCATTTTCCCTTAGTATTCCTATATAAAACTCAAAGTCCCCTTACAGGGCCCCTATAAATACAAGACCCCTGATTTGTACAAAATTTAAACCCATACTCACTGGGATAATCTTTATCAAATATGAACAAATTTAACTGACCGGTTGTTAAGAAGAAGATTTTTATTATTTTTATTTTAACCCTATTTTGACCCACCCTGGCCCCTTATGGAAAGTCACGTCTAATCAGTAAATATAACGCCTACCTCCCACTTGGTTTTGGTTCATTTTCTGACTCGGAATCACTGGAGGGTGGTTCTGTCTTAACTTTGGTCGGCTCGCTGCAACAATAAAACAGCAATAACATCATAACAATTTAGTCTAGTTTAACCTTTTACTCCATAGATATGCGTTTTCCCACACCAATCATAGAAGGCCTTTGAAAACAGTGCAGGCATAGTTAAGATTGCTTGTAACAAGTAATCTGAACACTTCCTGCACTGTTTTCCACTCTGTCAGTTAATATAAACATAATTCACCCAATAATTCAAAAGCCTTCTATATTAGAGGTGTCCAAAGGTGTCTATATAAGAGGCGTCTGAAGGCGTCTATATGAAGTAAAGGGTTAAATGAAGAATCCTCCATGTCTGAGTGGTCTATGGTCTAAAGACTTTTAGCTTTGTTTGTCTAAGTTGTACGAACTCGTTTCACAATCAAAGTAAAATAAATAAGTTTAAACCAAGTGCTCTAAGGTGCTGTCTGAAGATCACTTAACTCTCACTGCTAAGGTCGTAGGTTTGAGTACTGCTTGATTCAAAAACTTTATGTAAGAAAGTTTGCCAGTTATTTGCGGAAATACGTTGGTTCTATTCAGATTTATTCTGAGGTTTAACTCCACCAATAAAACTTAACATGCCATATACAACCAGAAATGTGTTAAAAAATGGCGTTAAACCCCATTAAAAAAGATTTAACATATTTATTTTAAATCAATATTTTAACACGAATTCTTACGAATAATATAATCACACTCTATGCATTGCTGGGTAGACCAGTATAAACCACTATAATACCCATTACAATAAAATCTTAATTAAGTTTAGTTGAATTTAAACTATTTATTTTACTTCGATTGTGAAACAAGTTCTTACAATAAATCATGCTCGAAGTCTTCCTGGTTAGAACCAGTGCTAAGTATATGCGGAAAAGTGTCTTGATCAAGATCTTAACACATAGCTGTGGCAGAGAATCGAAGCCAAGACCGTCCGATCATACTGGACCACACGCTCCACACATATTTATCTAAGACAGTAACATATTAAGATCATACAACAATATAAATTTTTTCTATCATGTAAGATGACCTCTCAGGGAGGGGGGGAGGGCGTCCCTCTTCCCTAGATCTCTTAAAGTAATAGTCATTGTTACCCAGATTCATCAAAGTATTTTCCATAGTTCCCAAAAAGTATTTTCCCCAAATTATTAAAATTAGGCCTTTGATCCCTTGATCCCTGAAAGTAATTGCCAATGTCCCCCAGATCCCCAAAAGTATTTGCCAAAGCTCCCAAAAAGTATTTTACCCAAATCATTAAAATTGGGCCTTTGATCCCTTGATCCCTGATAGTAATGGCCAATATCCCCCCTCTCCCCAAGATCCCCTAAAGTATTTCTGCCAACTCTTTAAAAGTGGGCCTTTGATCTCAGGATCCCTGAAAGTAACAGCCAATGTTACCCAAATCCCCAAAAGTATTTGCCAAAGTTCCTAAAAAGTATTTCCTCCAAATCTATAAAATTAGGCCTTTGATCCCTGGATCCCTGAAAGTAATGGCCAATGTTCCCCAGATCCCTTAAATAATTGGCTATGTTCCTCAGATCTCTAAAACCCCTGGGAGGGTTTATATGACCTTCTTAACAACATTAAAATCATACAAACATAGAGGAAATGGCACGCATGGGTGAACAATTGAAAGAGAAAGGAACACACATGTATAAACACCAGTTTAAGATTCTTAAATTTAATCATTAAACAAAATTAAATATATTCTATAATAACTCTTAACTGCATACAAAGAATATAATAAACATATTTAAACAGGGATAGCATTCCAAACATCCATACCTACTTAAGTAAATGAACATTTTAAAACTTAAAACAGAGTTTGGTTAAATGCGTACAATATCTTTATTTCCAGTTGATCGTAAACTGCATATTTTATTTTCTGGTATCACTGTCAAATTACTATTAAATACAAGAAGGTGCTTATCTATCCAGTTTTTTGTAAAAAAGTAACCCAGTAAAATATATGCATCTTTCATTAGATAACCTCTTAGTTCAAGATCATTATTTTGGCGTGCAAATTTCAATACAGAAGTTGGCTTAATGAGTTTTAAAAAAAAAATTCTTTCATTAAATGTATTCTTAAAATTTATTTTATATGTGTGCAACATTTTATAACAATATTCTAAGACAATCATCAGTTATCTAAATTGTTCTGTTTGGTAACAATACATTTGTACTCCTATTGCCCAATAGAAATCAATTATTCGATGTGAAACATTTTTATTTATCACTTAAAAATATAAATCTCATGATACCTGTTTAATTTTAATATATAAAAAAAACTTTGGCTGAAGCATCCACTCTGTACTGAATAGGATCACATGTTCAGCTTTACCCAGTGCAATATGACAGAGAGTTAGCCTGTTATATACACTAGGATGAATGTTAATATGTCATTTAACACATGCCGCTTTTTATGTGAAACAGTCAAACCTGTCTTTAGCAGCCAGTCAAAGGTAGGTACAAAAATGATCTTTTAAGACAGGATGTTGCTTAATACAGGTTAATTTGCTCTGAAAGCACAGAAATGGAAATTGCAAATGTGGCTGCTGAAGACAAGTGACTGCTTAATGGAGATGACCTCTCACACAGGTTTCACTGTCTTATCTAAAAAACATCCAATAAAATCTAAACCCTTAGGCCATTATAAATTAATTGCTAGATTATCATCCAAAGTTTTTTTTGTTTTTTTTAATGTTTGATGGTGTTGTTTTTTTTGAAATTATTTTATGAAAATAAAATGGGACAGGGCAGCATGAAAATTAGGGGGCAGGCGGGGATGACAATCTAGCAATTAATTTATTATGGCCTTATACAATTTTTTTCACAACCATTTCATTATTCCTCGTTTATTAGATTGCTAAATTGTCAACAAATAATAAGGACTTTGTCCGCTTCATACAGAGGTGAAGATAGATCTACCCAATTAGGAAATGTGAATGTGTGGGATACCCCTAATTTATAGCTTATTTATAGACAAAAAGCTTCATATTCATTTAATGCACATCACCTTAACTAAGGGACATAACCTTGTAAAATATCATCAACAAACCTAGACAGAGTTATGGATCTTGTACAAGCTCAAGACGGGTTATTATCAGTTCTATTGGAGTGATTTTCTGCAAGTTCATATAAATGACGTACTTTCTCATTTGAGATGTTCGGACCAAGTTGGACTTGAACTCATGGCCTCAGTGGTAAGAGGGAAGTTTTTTTCTACACACATTGTGCTTGGAAGTTCTTGAGAGATACTGCAGTGTGTAATGTCAATGTTCAAATAGTTTATGAAACATGGGCATAGGTCATAACCTTTTTTAATTATATATGGCCAAATAGTATCTTTATTGTAATATACAGACTATATGACCATATACTTTTATATTTGTAAAAGAGATTGATACCCAGTGCCTGTGTTGACCTATGTTAAAAGGTGGTATAATTGTAAATTGTGTTATAATTCATTCATACCTTTCCTTCTTTACTGCATTTTCATCTTTGGTCGTCTCATGAAGAATGTAGCGGTAGAAACCCGACATGTCTGACTGTTTTGTCACGTCAAGCATTGCTGAAAAATTAATATGAAATTAGGCACTGCCTTTTCATGTACAGATTGACTGATTGAATATTTAGCATCTTTTAATGCCAGATGGTCAGTTGATCTAACCACTGTTTCCTGGGATCCTGATAGATTAACCATTACTCGAGCGTATCCCATCTCCTTAAGTACCTGATAACTTTCCCACTTGAATCTGCGGTCAGATATGAATGATAATGAGACACAATGTTTAATATCAATCATCACAGAGACTGTTGCTGGGTGGGGATTCGAACACAAAACCCCTGGATTGATAGTCAGACACCTTGCTAAATGAGCTTATCAAGCCCGGCTTTTCATGTATAGTGAGGAAAAATTGAAATGGAAAGTGTTCTACATAAACCTAAAATTAACATGCAAATCTCAATTGTATTTATTATATAATATGAAAATACAGCTCATGTTAAATAAAAACACATCTTTTTAAATAATGCTTATTTGAGTATTTAATTGAATAGACCAGTGTTTTCGTCAGACACATATAGTTATTTGGTCTGCCCATAGCTGATTTTTGTTGTGAGTCAGTATTTCTGTATGGCACAATACGTTTCAGTCATTTACTAGATGCTTTATTATGCACTTAATCAATGAGCGTCTAATAAAAATGGCAGCCTCCACAGACGAAGAGGAACTTTTCCACTTGCATAGTATTTTTCATTTTGGTAGACTTTCTCATGTTTTCACTTGTTTTTTGTGCTTAGATGTTACTTCACATACCCCGTAGGTTGCTGATTGAGACTTTACCCATATAAAAATAAAATAAAGCTGTTGTTTAGAGCAGGGTTCATACAGATTAGGACTGATAAAATTCAAGCACTTTTTAAGGTCAAAATTTCATCTAAATTAGATGAACTCGCCATACATATTTACCGACCTTAGGAGTTCCTGCACAGCTATCCGAGGGGCTAGTTACAATATTGTGTAACTAGCCCAGCTGGCTCTCCAAATAAAGACAACGTAAACATATGAACAGCAACATAAGGCCATTATAAATTAATTGCTAGATTATCATCCCTGCCCGCCCCCTAATTTGCATGCCGTCCCAACCATTTTTATTTTCATAAAAAAAAAAGAAATTTTAAAAAAAAAAAAATTTTTTTTTAGAAAATTATTAGAAAAACATCAAATTTAAAAAAATAAAAAATAAAATACTGCCGCTCTCTCCAATTTCAAGAACAAACTTTTTTTTTTTACAATTTAAGTTAGTTTCACACAGCCAAGTACTCCCTCAGCCCTTAATGTTCAGATCAACCTTTGCATCCCATTTTTTACCAATTTCTTTGTACTACACAAGTTTATCTTGAGCTCAATTGCAAATTGTCGGCATGGACATTTCATTTTTCTTGTGTTTCTCACTCTTATTGTGTAACTTCAGGGCTGAATACACACTTTCTCCAGGGCATTGTTATCCGTTTATTTTTGATAAAAACATTGGGTTTTCCCAGATGACGTCACTAGTTCAGAACACAAGAGCTGTTATTGAATTTGATTCTGTTCTCTGTATTTTGGGGTTGTCAAAAGGGTGTTATCGGCAATTTTTCTGTGTGGGTAATAGGAGAATTATAGTTCCCAGCATAATGCACTGGACAGTACTGCTAGGAAACAGATTTGTCAAATTGAGTAGTCTCCCTTCTCTTGCATATAGTAAAACACAGAGAAAAATAAATAGCGAATAGACATTTCATATACTCCATAACTATTTTTTATTCTTCAAACTCTTTTAAATTCAAACACTTTTCAATGATTTTTGTTCATTTTCAAGCACCTTTTAAGCACTTTTCCCACTGACATTAAAAATATGCATTATTCAAGGATGTTTTTAAGAAATAAGCACTTTTCATTTGAGACGTTGAAAATCAAGCACTTTTCAAATTTGTGCAAACCTTGCAGAGCAATGGAAAGTTATCATTAGACACAGTGATGAACTGTGGATTTAAAACCAGCAAAAAAACAAACCCTACTGCCCTGAAAACAATGATTGATTGATTTATTGAATATTTAGCGTCATTTTTATGCCATCGAGGGCTAACAGACGATCTGTTAACCTAAACACTGTTTCCTGGGATCCTGAAAGGTTAATCAGTACTCGAGCACACCCCATCTCCGCAAGTAACTGCTAACTTTCCTGCTTGAATCAGCTCTGAGAGACTAATGATAATGAGACAAAATGTCGTATATCAATCATCATAGAGACTGTTATCTTATAATTTTATAAATACAAAACTACACCATTTTCCGAAAGACTATAAATATCATAAATGGATGAAAACATCAGAAATTTCTATTTAAAACTCAGTCCCCTGCTGCTTGATTTGTACAAATTTTAAGCCATACTCATTGGGATATTCTATAGCAAATAGGAACAAATTTGACTGACCGGTTGTAGAGCAGAAGATTTTTTAAAATTTTCTATTTTAAAAAAAATGAGAAGTTCTGTTTTTCCATAGTATTCATTTGTAAAATTCTAAGCCTCCTTACAGGGCCCCTACAAATATTAGCCCCTTAATTATTATCTTCATTCAAAACCCTACACAAAAGGATAACACTACATATATAAGCAATACATGTAATAAAGGCAAAAAAATAGACAAAATCATTCCTTTTTTAAAAAAAAAAAAAAGTTTATTATAATGACATGTGTCCCCAGTGCAGAGTCATTTTGAACCCCAGGGACATCATTTGAACAAACCTAATAGAACTATAGTTGATTATCATTGCTACATAAATATTTTCAAAATATGTTTTTAAATTTTTTACTATTTTTAGTAATGGCGGCCATCTTGAATTTCAGATCGGGGAAAAAAAAATATTAGAATATGCAATAGGAACATCCATTTGAAGTTTGAGTTTAGTTGGCCTAGTGGTTTCAGAGAAAGGGCTACTAACAGAAGACAGATGACGGACAATGCGCCATCGCATAATCCTTTCTTGCAATTGGCTTGTAGAGCTAAAAATGTTTCCCTACCTACCTCATCCTGTAAACTAGGATAGAAGAAACAAAAACTAGTTTAATGTCAACCTTATGTAATATTCCTACCTTCCATTTGTGCCTCTCTTCTCTCCCTTTCTTCTTCTTCCTGCCGTTCCTCCATCTTCTTCTTATACGAGGATGTAACAAATACCTCCTTGTCTGCAAACTCCTCGCCCTCAGCCTCTCTCTCCTTCTGTATTTTACGTTCCTCTCTGCGTTCATCTTCTTTTTTACGTTTATCACTGGCGATCAACAGCTGGCCAATGTATCTGGACTAAATCACAATACTATATGTAACAATACCACACATACAGATAAACTGATTTTTTGTTTTACAAGTACATGTACATGAATTGTGCTGTTACTTGTTTACAATAACAACATGAATTCGATCACTGCAAAAAATGATGGCAGACACACATTTAAACTTCCTAAACAAATGTCAATATTTATAAAATTTAAATTATAAAAGAATCTCTATTTGTTTTTAAATCAGTGTTTTAATTGATTATTATGTCATTTTTTAAAATAATTTAGAACAAGAAATGTCACTGTTAAGTGACACATGCCCCCAACATGTCATGATGTTATGCTGATCATTTGTAGCAAGTATCATTAAAATTCATCTATGCATAACAAAGTTACAGGCCAGAAACGAAATCTCACATAAACTCAAAATGTTGTCAAACAAACTCAAATTGTGACCTTGACCTTTGAGGTATGGGTGTGGGTCTTACTTGCGACACGTCGTCATGTTTTGTTGATCATTTGTTGCAAGTATCAACAAAATCCTTCTATGCATGACAAAGTTACAGGCCGGAAATGAAATACCGGATGGAAGGACAGACGGACAGACGCTGCGATTACTATATGCCACCCAAAAATTTTTTGGGGAGGCATAAAAAACAAACAACCTCATGCTGTTAAGTGAAATGACATTGTTATTGAATAAATCCTTGAGGAATATTCACGCATGTGAAAGGTATTAAAGTGCAGTTATCTATTTTCATTTATTTGCACTTCTACAGCCTCATGTCATTTTAGTTTGACGTGTCATCTAGTCATGTGATCAAAATCTGGCTACACTGTTTTTTTGGAAGTATATTTGGGTAACCGTGACCTAATGTGAATGGGGAAGGCAGTGGGCATGTATTTGTTGTCTCTTTTGTAGAAAATTATTATTTCATAATTATTTAAACATTATATGCAAACATTTAGTGGCAACATATGGTTTGTATTGAAATATTTAAAGGCGATTCTTAAGTGATCAAAAACAAGTAACACCATCATATATAAATTGAAAAGGTAACATATATTGCATATAGAATTAACATAGTTGGTCAGAAACAAAGGATTCTTGTTATATTTAGATAAAGGTCATCAGGTTTTGTTTTAGTATCTTGCCCATTAACTAAATTAATATATTTATCACATAATTTACGGTGCAGGAGTGTAATAAACCCATGACATTTTTTTTTATAGTGTAATATCACTGCCAATTCATCGCTCGGTGTTTTACGTATAACTCTGCTCTCGTACATTGATTGCAAGAGTACTTTACAACTTGCCTGAATATATAAATGAGGTCATTGATTTGTAATAGTTTGTCATAGGTTTAACAACGTTATTTTGAGACGTTACATTTATAATGACTTACGGAAACAAATATGCCAAATTTTTTCTTGTTCCTTAGTGAAGTGATCTGTTAAATTAATGGTAAATGTATTTTTTTTCCTGAGTTTTTGATGTGATAAAATGAATCTTACATTTGTGCTCATTTATTATTGAATTTATCAACTCTTTAGGAAAAATTATATATATATAATGCTTGGGAGAGCCTTGCATAATATATTTTTTCCAACTCGTTTAATAAATTCAATGATAAATAAGCACTCACGTAAGATCCTCTATCTATTCTCGTTCCTTAAAGAGGTGATCTGTTAAATAAATGGTAAATGTACCATTTTCCTGAGTTATGTGATAAACAGAATCTTACATTCAAGCACATTTATAATTGAATTTATTAAACTCTTTCGCAAAAATGATAAAATGCTCTGCACAGCCTTGCATAAAATATTTTTGCCATCTTGTTTAATAAATTCAATAATTAATGTGCCCTCATGCAAGATCTTTTATATATCAGATGTATAACAGACACAGTGATATTGACAACACCATTCCATGTAGAAAAAAAAAGAAATAATATTACTGGTAAAGCAAATACAAGCTGCATATTTCTATGTTATCATTAATTCATTAATAATTTATTGCAAGAAACGGATAATTACCTTTCTATCAACCACTTTTTTCTGCTTCTTTTTCTCGTCCTTTTTACCCTCCATGTCATCATACACGTTGTCATATTCAAACACATTTGGGTCTTCTGCCAGGGCTTTGTCTATATCCAACTGAGTCTGTACAATAAACAACGATAAATAATGTAACTTACATAGTGCATATAACAATATGCATACCGATTATTTCATATGGCTTGAAATGAATGCAACCCAAACAAAAAATAGAGCAATGGTCTGTTTAACCCTTTACTCTATAGATACCAATCATAGAAAGCCTTTGAAAACAGTGCAGGAAGAGTTCAGATTGCTCATAACGAGCAATCTGAACACTTCCTGCACTGTTTTCCACTCTGTCAGTTAATATAAACATAATTCACCCAATAATTCAAAAGCCTTCTATATTAGAGGTGTCCAAAGGCATCTATATGAAGTAAAGGGTTAATACTTTAACTATGATTTTGGATATCATTGGATAGAGTAAACTGAAACCAAATTTCCAATGCAGATATTAATGTTTAAGGGAATATATCAGGATAAAATACTATAAATATTTTAAAAAATTAAATAATAATCAAAATGGATAAAAAGCATCCCATTATCATTAATAAATATAATCTGAATAGTTTAGTTTGTCAAATCCACCAAAACGTGACAAAATCGATATTTATATTAGACTGTATTGGAGGGGTAATCTTGAAACGAAATCCCAATTCTAAAAATAGACATCACTTAAATACTGATTAATGACTTTCAAATCGTCATAAGGACTCTATCTAAGATGAAACAATCTTTAATAGGTGTAAACCTGTATAACAAATCAAACTGAAATCAAAATGAAATCAAAATGAAATCAAAATGAAATCAAAATGAAATCACGTGACTCATATAATACGTCATAACATACGTTGCAATTTGAAGCGTGAAATCTATTTAAGTCTAACCTAGTCGCATAGTCCCTTTTTAATATATTATTTTGGCATGTTTAAATAGATAACCTTTTGTCACTACGAGATAGGCATGATATATTGGGGAAAATGTTTTTTAGCCAATTTTGAAAAATTCTGATAAATTCTATTTAAAATTAGTAAACTGTAAGAATCTTCAGCAATTACACAATTATGATACCACTGATTCAAATCCAAGCACAAATATGAGGGGGAATCAGAAAGTTCGTAGACTTTTGCCATAACTTTTTTATTTATCATTGTATTCTAATAATTCTCAGAGAGCCTTTGTCGCTTTATATTTGCAGTAATTTTGCAAAAATTTGATAATTTTTTGTCATTAGTTTATATTCTTTAGTAACTATGGAAATGTCAATTTACGTAGTCAGGGCAGATTTTGCTTGTTTTTACCTCTACAATTCAAACAAACATAGCATTGCCAAAACAGGTTTTATTTCCAAATGAAAAGATCAATATGCGCTGTATCGTATGCTGGTTTATGCGCATCTCAAAGAATGTCAATATTATGATGTTATGGTATGCCATTTTGTTTGAAACAAAATGATGCTGGGGCACATGAAAATGGATTAGCACGCATAATAACGCAGTTCCGTAAAATTATGTTCCATGTTAGGTAATACACTTGCTCAAATAGAGAAACAAAAGTATGTACAGTGAATCTAATGATTCAAGGTCTCTAGTGTTTAAATGTCACAAAATTATTTTTTTGAGATGGCCGGGAATCAATCATTTAAAAAGAGCAAATGGTAAGTCGATTTGAAGACATATTGGAATTAAAGCATGTTTTACAGAATTTTGTGTCCAGTATACCATCTTCGGATTTCGTTAACATGTTCGATCAATGGTGTAAATTATGGCAAAAATGTATAAACCACGGTGGAGAGTATTTGAGTCAGTAAATTTGATACAAAAGCACCTGTTGAAGATATTGACATCGTTTTTTGTTGAATACAACGTCATCATTTTTCCTGGACATATCTAACTGCTATGCTTTAGTAGTGAAGTTGACGTATCATGCTAAAACTTTCAAAATATGTCCCATATATATTTATTTCAATACAATAACACTATTGTGCATTGATTGTATAATTGATATAAATAAGTTATGGCAAAAGTCTACAAACTTTCTGATCCCCCCTCGTATGTCCGTAATGTATAATAATTTTCTCTAGACCTTTATAGCAGAAATGTTTGGCGATACTGAAATTCATAAATTGTAATTTGATTCACTTACTTGCCTTTTAACCACCATTTTGCTACCGGATGTTTTCCCATACTTTGAAATAGGACCAGAACTCTTTTCCTAAAAGAAACAAAACAGAATAACAATAATAAACTATCAAAGACAGTGTTTTATTATCACAAAATATTTGGCGAAATTTGGCCCCATTCCCCCCTCAAAACAGTATGTTTTTTCCCCCTAATGTCAGAAAATTCCTCTCAAAAAAACTTTTTAAAGTGGGGTTTAATGCCAGTAAACTGTTAATTTAAAACAATAAGGAACTGGAAAGCTGACCTTGTTAACTGTTTTAAATATACTTATGATTTCTTTTGGGTTTTTTTACCTTATTTTACTACCTATTTAAATTCCCCCAAACCCTCATTTTCCCCCCTTCAAAAGACACCGACCCCTTTCCCCAAAAAGTAAAACAAAACACTGAAAGGAAATGACAAATTGGTGATTTAAAACACAGAACCTCTATAAGATATTAGTTGCTTTCAACGTTTTCAGTTATATTGTGATGGTGTGTACTTCAGACAGTATTTTAAGCACTGTCATACTGGATTATCATGCCGCAGACACAATGTCATGATAAATTATGATAACCCGCCCAGACACTGGGTTGACCAGACCTAGAACTACCCTCTAAACGCTGAGAGCTAAGAGAGGAAGCTTCTAATACCATTATTCTACTTCTATTAGAAGATTAATTTGACAAATCAAAAATACTTAAATCAAAAAAACAAAAAATAAATGAAAGGTATAAAAATGTGTTTACTCAACAAAAAATGGTATGTGATTTTCAATACCAAGTCATAGTTTCTAACAAACAGCTAAAACATAATATCCGCCCAGAAAGTGTCCCACCTTTGTCAAAAATTGAACATTGGAAACTCAATTCAAATGTACGTTTTTCAGATGTATCAATACCTTTAGTTTATAGATTTGCCGTAGTTTATATGAGAGGTAACTGTAAATACATTAAATTCATTTCATGTGGGGTATGGGAAAGTTACGGACACTACAGGGTGCATATAACATGGTAAAACTTAGTGCAAAAATCAAATGTACTTTCTTTTTTTTGCAGAAATAACATGTTTAGGACATATGTAAACAGAAAAAGCAAAGTTTACTCAAATGATACAGATTGTACGAACAATTTTCCTGACAATCTTTGTTTAACGTAAAAACACAGATTTTTTAAAATACATCATTTCTATTTCTCTAAAATACTGACAGTTAGACCAAATTAAAGGCATGTAAAAGCATAACTGGGCAACCTAACATAGACATTACCCACAATTTGTGACAAAAAATTCATTTGTAACAAACAGATCAATTAAAAATTGTTACTACAATGGGTTATGGACACTACCATTAACAGTTAATTCTGAACTTCAGTAAAATCCAATTTTAATCAAGTCCTCCTTGATACATGTTTATACATGACTGACAAAGGCTGATTGTCATCTTGTTTCTGACACTTTCTTCACATTTTCAGGCTTCAGCTTAATGAATGAATAGTTAACCCAATTTTTAGGCTGTCTTGTCTGATGTTTATAACCCTCCTCAAATAGTGTTGTCATGACATGCTTTTTCTTTCTCTCTATTCTAACTACTTCATGTTTTCTTGGTACTTCTCAGCTGCTTGCAGCACTCAAAAAGAACTATTTCACAGGCTACTTTCAACACTCTCTTTAAGTGTCACTTCTTACCAGTCTCTTATTTGCTCTCTCTACAAGACTTGCATGAACCTATCAGATTTTTAATGCAATTTCAGGTGCTTCTTCATAGTGTATTTTCTGTAGTTGTTGATGATTTACCTACATAATTATTATTTTGTAATTGTCACTCTTTTCTTTTCATCTTTCTTTAACTTCAGAGTTACTTTAACACATGTTTCACAACTGCATGAGTCATTACTAGTTTTTATTTGCAGTCTGATGTAACAAGTGAGTTGCATTTTCTGACATAATTTTAGAAGAAGTGGATGGTGAATCAATAAGTATCTCAACAATTTCAGCTTTTTTCCGAGGAGTGCTAAATTGGAAGAACTCTTGTCTGTTCCTTTCCTGAACTGGCCTGATCATATAATTACTGTCTGTGTTACCTGCCCGTGAATTGTTTTTTGCTTTATTAGATCTTATGTACTGTGGTATAATACTTTCATTTTTCAAACAATCTTAACCAAACTTGCACAGCAGTTATATAACCATAAGAGGTCCCCAGACGCAAAGAAAGGAAAGGGACTTTACCTAAGTTCTGCAGAAAGAAAAGTCAAGGTCCTGGCTATCTCACGGCCTGGGACGGGCGGAGGTTACAACTGACTTTCACATTTCTGTTTGTATTAACCTGTAAGGTTTCTAAAGGTTTTCATTTTCTTCTATTTCTATACTTTTCCATTTCCTCAGCTTTCTTCTTCCTCATAGCATTTAATTTTTTGTTGGGTTGGATAATGCCTGGAGTTAAGTGTCCAATATAACCTTTTTCTTATTTTCGCCACCTTTCATCTTCATTTCACTAATGTTTTCATCTAGGTTCAATATCTCTAGATCCACTTTCTGAACTTTAAGTGTAGTTTGCTGTCTTATTGTATTTCACTTTTCAGTGCTCTTGTCTTGCTAGTTGTTTCAAGTGTTTTAGTTGCAGGCCATTCTTTAGAATGTGAAATAAAATGTTGAGCATATATTTATTTATAGATTAGCATTTTTTTTTAACTTCCTTGATAAATTACACCATTTTTGCCTGGTAAAATGATTTAAAATCAATAAATTTTATCATATTTTTTGTCTTTAAAAAAGAATACATTTGTGCAATTATTTTTTTCTCATCAATCAAGGTCATCAAGGGATTGAGAGGTTGCTTGATATTTTAGTAGTGTCCGTAACCTTTTTACCTTCCCATTACTGGTTAATGATGTAATGATAACTCAGTTTCATTTATCTTAATAATTTACTGTCTACAGAAGGAAAATGCATCTGGCCACAAACTAGCATCAGCAAAACATATTATGAACTCTTCAAATTGGCATTTGTTCCTTAACCCTTTACTTCATATAGACGCCTTTGGACACCTCTAATATTGAAAGTATTAATTCACCAAATATTAGCAATGGGTGAATTATGTTCATATTAACTGACAGAGTGGAAAACAGTGCAGGAAGTGTTCAGATTGCTCGTTACGAGCAATCTGAACTCTTCCTGCACTGTTTTCAAAAGCCTTCTGTGATTTGTGCCGGAAAACACGTATCTATGGAGTAAAGGGTTAAATACAAATATAAAAGCGCTAATTTGCAAACATGAAGTTATTACAAGAATTAATTTCAATAATATAGTGGTCTAAACTTATTATGTATTATAATTTAGTCGTTTGATATCATGAGATCTGTGTAGGATTACATATCTTTGAAAGTATTTGTCCTGTGGCATGGGAGACTGAAATGGCTATATTGGGTTACAGACACTACAAAATGTCGGTTCTCCATAAATAATATTACTAACATAACTTTACTGCTGTTGAGCACTGGTTCTTCATCTCCTGTCATTATATAGAGTATCTGTCTTTAATTCACAGCATAAATATATAAGACACAACTATTTTACAACCCTATGTCCCTAAGTCTTGAATGGATTGTTTCTTTACACTGATGGAATACATGTGGTATCATACAATATTTTTAATATAAGTTATTTCAGCCACTTTCTTGGAAATTTCCAGCAGAATAATGATGGTGCAATTACTTTGTGATGTAAAACACCCCAAATAATAAAGAGCTAATAAAAAGAAGGCCCAATTGAAATGAAAATTTTTTTAGAGTTTAATTTTTGTAGTGTCCCATAACTAAACATTTGACTAGAAATCAAAACAAGATTAGTATTTTTCAAAATTGTTCAAGTATTTGTAGCTTGTTTGTGGATGGTCATGTGAACATGAAATATTAAACTTTCCAACTAAATAAAACTCTAAGAAAATTGCCTGTGGTAACGGACACTACAGTATTTCTTAATGAGATTTTTTAAGACAAACTCAACAATGATATTTTTCAGGACTTGCGAATGCTACAAAAATTGGGTATTCTTAAAAGCCGAATAACTTTGGACAAACATGAGATATTGAAAACAAGTTTTCCTAATAGTTTTATGCATATAACATGTGTGTGGTTTTAAGTATTCTAACTTTTGAAAAATGTACTGATCTCAATCTTTTTACCATTATTCTGTCAAATATTCATGATTTCTTTTCAGCTTGGCATCATTTTGTAAGTTAAATATTTTTCTGCAGGAAACAAATAGTTTTAGAAATAAATTGATGTCATAAGATATAAAAAATACTGGTCAAAATATTTTTTTTTTCAAGTGAGACAGCATAATGCTAAAAAAAGAAGGACTTTTTGGAGACATATTTTTATATCTTAGTGAAAAACACATTGATCCCTGTGCTTGAAACTATGGCAGCATTAAGGGTACATATGTTTTAATGTTTTAATTCTGAAAACTCAAACCTGGAAGGTTCCATTTGTCTGAAATTGATATTAACATGAAATAATGGCAAATCTGGCGAATACCCTGTTTTAGCCGAAAAGAAGCCTGATTAACTTTATGATATTTTTTGTCAAAATAATTGTTTTTGACCCAGTTAACTCAATCAATGGCTTGTCTGGCTATCAATCCAGGGGTTGTGGGTTCAAATCCCTGCCCAGCTATTCTTGATGATGACTCATACATGACATTGCATCACAATATCAATAATCTTTCATTGCTGATACCAGCGGGAAAGTTATCAGTTATTTGGATTCAGTTGTGGAGATGGGTGTGATTGAGTTAACCATCCAATATCACAGACAAGAGTTGTAAGGTTAACTGATTGTCTGTAAGACCTAGATGGCATGAAAATAATGCTAAATATTTAAACAAACATGCTGAAGAGCCTGATCTATTACAATGAGTTGTGTCCCCTAAATGAACCCACAGGATGGAGTCATTTTGAACCCCAGGGACATCATTTGTACAAATCTAATAGAGCTATAGTTGGTTATCATTACTACATAAGTCATAAATATTTTCAAAATCTGTTGGGCAGATTATGAGAAGAAGATTTTTTAAGTTCAGGACTATTTTTTAGTAATGGCGGCCATCTTGAATTTCAGATTGAAAAAAAAATCTTCAGTATAGTCTCCTGTGCAATAGAAATATCCATGTTAAGTTTGAGTTTAATTGGCCTAGTGGTTTCAGAAAAAGTGCTGCTAACTTACGACAGACAATGTATGATAGACAACGTACAACAGACGTTGAAGAATCTGATCTATTACAAGTATTTATAGAGATATGGTCCTTGAATTATCAGAAATATGACCTTGTGTATACTGCAACTCCCACATTTAAAATTTTATTTTTATATCCATAATCCTGACCATAATTGACCTGATGCGAGAATGACTCACTCCACCCACATGTGCCATTGGTTGTCCAAAGAAAAAGGCGTTGCTGAATCCAATATTGATCACTGATTGGATTATTGACTTGTTTGATTAACAGCCCGTGTCAGGCCAATTACATAGCAGTTGTATAAGATGTCAGGTAATATAATGATATCTATCTCACCTCCTCCTCATCACTGTCATTACCAAACACATTTGTCACTTTCACCTGACCTGCTGTCTTCGCATGTTTAGGAATGAACAAGCCATACCTGTAACCATAAACATAAATATTAAAACTCATTTTCATCTCAACACCGATGAAATTAAATTAACAAGCTGCCATTTCAATAGATACTAACATACTGACAAACAGTTGTTACACCTGGATTTACTAGTAAATGATTGGAGAACTCAAGTACCGGTGTTGTTACACCTGGATTTACTAGTGAATGATTGGAGAACTCAAGTACCTGTGTTGTTACACCTGGATTTACTAGTGAATGATTGGAGAACTCAAGTACCTGTGTTGTTACACCTGGATTTACTAGTAAATGATTGGAGAACTAAAGTACCGGTGTTGTTACACCTGGATTTACTAGTAAATGATTGGAGAACTAAAGTTCTGGTGTTGTTACACCTGGATTTACTAGTAAATGATTGGAGAACTAAAGTACCGGTGTTGTTACACCTGGATTTACTAGTAAATGATTGGAGAACTAAAGTTCTGGTGTTGTTACACCTGGATTTACTAGTAAATGATTGGAGAACTAAAGTACCGGTGTTGTTACACCTGGATTTACTAGTAAATGATTGGAGAACTAAAGTTCTGGTGTTGTTACACCTGGATTTACTAGTAAATGATTGGAGAACTCAAGTACCGGTGTTGTTACACCTGGATTTACTAGTAAATGAATGGAGATCTCAAGTACCTGTGTTGTCACACCTGGATTTACTAGTAAATGATTGGAGAACTAAAGTTCTGGTGTTGTTACACCTGGATTTACTAGTAAATGATTGGAGAACTCAAGTACCGGTGAACCCTGTTTTGTATGATAATTTAACCCTTTACTTCATATAGACACCTTTGGACACTTAATATAGAAGGATTTTTACTTTTTGGGTGAATTATGTTTATATTAACTGACAGAGTGGAAAACAGTGCAGGAAGTGTTTTCAAAGGCCTTCAGTGATTGGTGCGGGAAAACACATATCTATGGAGTAAAGGGTTAAGGAAAATCCCAACCAGGATTTGTCCACCTATACATGTAGGGAACATTTACATCTGAAAGACAAAAGAAAACTAAAGAAAACCAGTCAATACTATAAAAGCTTACCATATATATTACCTCTTTATGTCTTAGTGAACACCATTTTAGATTACATCTTGAAAAAAGCAAGACTAAAAAGATATTCAACCTAGTTCATTTTGCAATGTGTTGAAATGAACGTAATAAATTTATATTTACTATTTCTTGCAA
This sequence comes from Panopea generosa, assembly GCA_029582155.1. NCBI lineage: Eukaryota > Metazoa > Mollusca > Bivalvia > Adapedonta > Hiatellidae > Panopea > Panopea generosa. Next base: position 21,718,414 of record CM055902.1, on the reverse strand, counting down.
ATTTTTAAGATAATAATGTAACAAATACATATGTGATTGTCTACCAGAAGTGATATCATAAAACAGCATCATAAATCAGTGGCTTAAATATTGCATTATCATTATTATTGCACAACATCATTGCAGGTTGTTTATTGGCCTACATCTAAACTGGTAACAGGCGACCAGTTGCCTTTGATATATTACATCCAGTGGTTCTTACAGGTTTATTATCCATTCTTGGCAACAAACAGATTATTATAACAATATTTCTGTGCCATTTCATTTATATGCTAGAACTAAATTATAAAATTATATTAATTTATTTCACAGCAATTTTGAAACATACTCTTACATATTATCTTCTTGAATTGGGATCTTTCCAGATCATAAATAGATCAGTGAATATATTAATCACTAATGATCATCGATTAATTTACAACATATGGATAGAGTATCATATTGATGGACACAATGAATGGTCATGATGAGGATTGAACTCGCAATACTCCAGTCCTAATTCATAGCTCCACATATATCTAACTATCTTTCGTTAATGCCAAACCCCTATTGGGGACCTTGGCATGTGTTGTCATACCGACAAACACTGATAGTATTTAAAAATAATTTAAAATAAAATTTATTTATTAAAAGAAGTATTGGTTGTCAGGTTTAAAAATAAAAACATGTTATGAATTTATGGTGAAATGTGTTCAACTGTTCAATTCTGCTGATTGTTCTGTGGTGGGTAGTATAGGGATATCAGAAGCTTATAAATTCCAGTGAAAGACTGGAAAAACAAGAATTTGTAATAGTCAGTGGTTGCGTCAATTAATTTGAAGTCAAGAATATGTGAATGTTGTGTCGGGATTGTCTTTTGTTACTGTCATGTAGCCTTCTAGAGGGATAGGTCAGTAATCTTGTAACATAGGGAGAGTCAGCTGTCTATATATGTCTTTGGTCTAAAGTAACACCCCATCCTCGTCGCCACTAAGTGACAGCAGCCACCCATCCAAGTACTTAACTCGCACTACATTGCTTAACTTCCAATACTATTAGTACACTTCAACAAGGAGAGAAACTATATAAGATTTTTTTTCATTTCATTCCTTTTACTAGTTATGTTGTGGAATATGTTGTACATAACTAAAAATAAAATATGCTTAAAAACCAACCACATGGTATTCACTACAGGTCTAGCTGTTTAAGTCTTCTCCAAAGACACGTATACATCAGTTTCAAATGTATCAACAATTGTTCAGTATTTTGTCATTAAAGTTATTCAGAATATAAAAGGTGCATTGAATTTAAAGCCGTGTATATTGCATTGATATTAGCCTGCGGATCTCGTTATAGGTACCCCACCCATCCGAATTACGTAGAAATATCGTTCGACCAACGTATAATGCCGACACCATATAAATGATTAAACTAAAAATGTTTGTGTTATGTGCTAAATTATCTTATGCATGATAAAATCATTTTATGCGCCGAGGGCAAAGGTACGATAATACATTTTTTATAAAACCAAAACTTGATAATTACTTTTTATCGGGCGCAGCCATGTTGTAGAATGATATTAAGAAATAATACGTTCTCATTGGTTTAAAAATAAATGTAAACAAAACACGCCTCCACCCGATTCCTGTCATAATGGGGGCAATAGATATTCTTAAACAACAACAACTGGGTAAGTTGTATGGTGGCATAGTACTGCCAGCTTGCTAGTCCACCTCTGTCTGTCTGTCTGTCTGTCTGTCTGTCTGTCTGTTTGACTGTCTGCGTCCGTGCGTGCGTGCGTCTGGCTGCGTGCGTGCGTGCGTCTGTCTGTCTGTCTGTCTGTCTGTCTGTCTGTCGATACTACCGGTACTTGCGCTCAATGTTAAGCATCACGGCAGGTGGGATGGTGGCAACTTGCGTAGATCAAGCTTACGCAAAAAAAAATTATAGGTCTGTGCAAAGTTGCTATTTGTAAAACTATATACAAAGTCGGAGAGAAATTGGTAGCTGCCAAAACAGAAATAACTGAATCTACCCAGTTTAAGGACACAGTCACACATGAAAGGAAATTACATAATGGGATGATCCTTGGAAAGGAAGAGAATCAGTATAGGCGAGGGATTTCCTGTACTGAGAGGGGCGTGATGAGGTTGAAGATTGGTGTGAATGGATATGGGACAGATAATTGTCCTATTCAATCGAGACAAAACCCTGATGTATGGCCTATTCATAAAAAAGACAAAACTGTTAATATCTCTACGATGTTGGAGGGTTGGCCAAGAAAGGTCTTCCAACATCTCCCCTGCGTGGCTCTTATTTCTCCAACACTAACAGCACCACCCGGCCGCTCTTCTCTGCACCATTTCCAACCATTGACCACGCGAGGTTGTTTGTTTAAACCAACTTCAATGTAATCCACAAAAAAATTGCAATAGAAAGACCCACAACAGTGTATACACATTTCATATTGAACAGTCGCATATTAATATTGGACTAACACATTGACAGTATCGTTTAAAACAGAGCTTTTTCGCTGGAAATTGGGAAGAGGCCCAAGACGTCGAGATTGGAGGAAAAATTCTAACCATTAATTATCAGATAATTATCAGATATTATAATAATAATTCATATTCGATAGCTTTTTATTCCCTGTAAAAGTAAAAAGTAAAGTGTTTGTTTATTCATAGTCCATTCAGAAACGTTTGAACCCAAAAGTATAGTTTAACCTTTGTATGAGCCCAGTTCAAAGCTGTTGTTAGCATTGGTGAGCTTGATCCTTTCTAGAAACGGTCCTTGCTGTTCGGTGGGATTACGTACGCGATTGTGACGCGGCAGTCTCAGTGCCACAAGTATGATTATGTATCTAAACTGGAGCTTGATTAACAATGCATCGACGGACCATCTGCCGTTTATGTAACACCACTCATAGTCCAGTTGTCTCTTCCTATCATGACTTACGTCCACAACAAGGTCCAGTCGGTCATCTCATTTCGAATAGACCGCGGCATGGTCTAGTTGTAGAGCGTCCGCCTCGCATGCGGAAGGTCGTGGGTTCAATCCCCAGCCGGGTCATACCAAAGACTTTAAAAATGGTACTAGAAGCTTCCTCACTTGACGCTCAGCATTTAGAGGAGAGTTCTAGGTCTGGTCGGCCCGGTGTCAGTATAATGTGACTGGGTGGGGTATCAAACCATGTGTCTGCAGCATGATACTCCAGTGTGACAGCGCTTATAATACTGTCTCAAGTAGACACCGTCGCGATATGAAAGATAACCCAACATCACGTGCATCATGCTGTACTATTCAAGTTCAAGGGGTGGACCCTAAGTAAGATATGTAGATCTTGATTTTCAGTTAGGATTAGGGCCTGATTTCAGATAAGGACTATAATATAATTTGCCATGTCTTGATTACCACATGCGGAGAGATATACTCTCCTGTCTTAACGCGTGCGGAGATATAACCCCACCTTTAAAGAGTCCAAGATTCATTATTTTCTTTATCTTCTTTGTAATAATTCCTTCACAGACATAAAAAAAATAAGATATACTTCCTTTGTGCAAGTTGCTTTCAGATAAAAAAAAAATGTTACTATAAAGTTAACACCATAATTAAATTGACTAGTATGTCCTCTATTGTTGCAGGTCTCACAATTGGACTATTCTGTGGATTGCTGATACTGTATGTGGTGATGGCCGTGCTCGTTTATAGACCTAGAAAACATACAACTCACCAGAGGATGACATCGGAGTGTATGTGATGTATCAGATAACTGAAGAGTATGGGACGTATCAGATAACTGAAGAGTACGGGACGTATCAGATAACTGGAGAGTATGTGGCGCATAAGATAATACAGAATCAGTGACGTATAAGATAATGCAGTGTCCGTGACGTTACAGATAATGCAGTGTCTGTGACGTATAGGATAATGCAGAGTCCGTGATGTATCAGAAAACTGTAGAATATGTGACGTATCAGATAACTGGAGAGTATGTGACATATAAGATAATTGGAGAGTATGTGACGTATCAGAAAACTGTAGAATATGTGACGTATCAGATAACTGGAGAGTATGTGACGTATCAGATAACTGGAGAGTATGTGACGTATCAGATAACTGGAGAGTACGTGACAAATCAGATAACTGGAGAGTATGTGACGTATCAGATAACTGGAGAGTATGTGACATATCAGATAACTGGAGAGTACGTGACATATCAGATAACTGGATAGTATGTGGGGTATCAGAAAATGTACAATATGTGACATATCATCTCAGCTGAGGAAACGTACAAATTAAACTAATGAGTCTAGTTATAACATCAATGAAAATGTCATTTTGTAAATATTTTATTATTTTCTATGTAAATATTCCAATAGTGTGTTCAATAGTATGTTCGTCAATGTCTTTCCTAAATAAACGTTTTCAAGTGTTGATGCAATGGATTAGAACTTGGTTATGTTATATCCTGACAGGAGCTATCTTGACTGAGCTGTTTATTAAACGGAGCATTAGTGCAGCTAAAAGTGTTGGCCATACACTGGCGCAAGCAATCAACCCGATGACCTCTCAATAACACAATTACCCAGAAGGTCCTGGGTCGTGGTGCACCAACATTTACATATCTGGGTTGATTAATTGGAGGGTCCTCCGTGACCTAGTGGTTTAAGACGCCGTCTCAAGATCACTTACCTCTCACCGCTAAGGTCGTAGGTTCGAGTCCCGTTCCTTCCTAAAACTTTATGTGAGAAAGTTTCCAGTTACTTGCGGAAGGACAGTGGTTCTACTCAATCTGAGGTCTTCCTCCGCCAGTTAAACTGGATATGCCATATTTAACCTGAAATGTGTTGAAAATGGCATTAAACCCCATTAAAAAAAGGTATCTAAGTATTTATTTAGAACATTTCTTACTTGAAATCTTTAAATATATTTTTAATTTAACATTTTTAATGGTTAATGAAGACCTAAGAAGTAATCTTGAGTAAAGCAACTGTCCTTCTACAAATAACTCGTAAAATGTGCAACAATCACAAACATTACAGACAGATTTATGCACTCTTGAACATTGGGGAAAACAGTGGGACATGGCGTTTAAGTGGATGTGGAGTTTAACCCGTCAAAATGTCAAGTTATACACATCACAAGGTCAAAGAAACACATCGATACCACATATTACTTGCATAACGCTAAACTAGAGTCAACCTCCTCAGCAAAAGTATAAATAGGTGTCACTATTACAAAGGACTAGGACCTAGGTGGCACTATTGCAGAGAACCTATGTGTCACTATTACAGAGGACCTATGTGTCACTATTGCAGAGGATCTAGGTGGTACTATTACAGAGGACCTATGTGTCACTATTGCAGAGGACCTAGGTGTCACTATTGCAGGGAACCTATGTGTCACTATCGCAGAGGACCTAGATTGCACTATTGCAGAGGACCTAGGTGGCACTATTGCAAAGGACCTAGGTGTCATGGCACTATTGAAATGGACCTAGGTGTCACTATTGCAGAGGACCTAGGTGGCACTTTTGCAGAGGACCTAGGTGGCACTATTGCAGAGTACCTAGGTGGTACTTTTGCAGAGGACCTAGGTGTCACTATTGCAGAGGACCTAGGTGGCACTATTGCCGAGGACCTAGGTGTCACTATTGCAGAGGACCTAGGTGGCACTTTTACAGATAGACCTAGATGGCACTATTACAAAGGACCTAGGTGGCACTATTACAGAGGACCTAGGTGTCACTATTGCAGATGACCTAGGTGTCACTATTGCAGAGGACTTAACATGGAACACACGCATCAACAACATCACTGAAAAAGCAAACCAACCATTAGTATTTTTAAGAAGAAATATAAAGGTAAATTCAGAATATTTAAAGTCCATGGCATATAAAACTCTCGTCCGCCCTCAACTGGAGTACTGTTCAAGTGTATGGTCACCTTATATTGAGACGACCATAAATCAGGTTGAGGGCGTCAAGCGCCGGGCAGCACGCTGGGCAAAACACGACTACAGGCGGACCAGTAACGTCACCGAGATGCTTCAGTCAGTCCAGTGGAGAAGACTAGACCAAATACGTATAGACAGTCGACTCTTTCTATGTTACAATATCACAAATGACCTTGTAGCTATCCCCCTTAAACATTACACGACACTGACGAACAGACAATCCCGATATTCACATTAAACTAATTGAAACCACCACTGAATTTTATCTATAGGTGGGTGGGTAGGTGGGTGGGTAGGTAGGTAGGTAGGTAGGTAGGTAGGTAGCCTGGTAGCCTGGTAGGTAGGTAGCCTGGTAGGTAGATAGAGACAGAGACAGAGACAGAGACAGAGACAGAGAGACATACATTTCAACACGGTACCTTCCTTGCATATGGCATTCGGTTTCATATATTTAAAGGAAGAACCAGAATTGATCAGAGCAGAATCACTATTACTTCTTGAAGGAGTGGTCTCATTTAATAATTCATGAGTCAGGCCACCTACATCCGCACCTTACACTACATTGCTTTGGAGAATTAAAAAATCTTTATTTGTCATTGTCTCTTATTACACAGGCTATAGTCTATGTCTGTTTACAATATTGTGAGGTTCATCCGTAGCCAACCTGGCGCTGTCGCCTACTGACCCTTTACCTCTCACCACCGAAGTTGTTGGTTTGAGCCAAGCTCAGGCCAAAATCGTTTGTGTGAGAAAGTGTGTTATATTTTTCTTTCAACCTCGTTGAATATTATCTTACTATGTTTTTTTTATACGTAACTGAGATTTTATTTCCTCGTAATTCCTGTACCGATACTATAGTAGAATTTACACATGCAATTTTGCATTCGGAAAGCTTGAGATGATATGACATTATTCACTACCATTTTAAAAAGTGTTATTCGTACGCGAGATGTGGTTTTACTGATTACAGGAAGTGCAAAATGTAAACACAACTATGGCGGGAAATGTTGTGAAAAATGATTGATCGTCTCAGCTTGATACCTATGTGATAACTTGCGGTATTAAGTATGTGGAGAATACAAAATGGATAAATTGATATATTTACCAGTTGAAGATGTAAGATTCAGTGGTAAGTATCCGACAAGCTCTTGTTTCAGACCAGATGGTGGAATCTGGTGTCGGGAGTAAAATTGTAGAAACTGAGAAAGGGGGTATCTGAATGCTTATTTTAATTTTAGATATATATCTATAACTTCCTTTTATGAATTTAGGCACTGCATATACACAGGGAGAATTCAAGTTTATTTGTCATTATTATACATATAAATAACACTCGACCCCAATTTCTGTAGTGAATGTACGCTGGTCATAACAATCTATCTAACAATCTAGGTGTTGAGCTAGCTATACAGTGACATGGTTGAAGTGCACAGTCATACTGTATTGGAAGTTAAGCAACGCATTACTGGGTTAGTACTTGGATGGGTGACTGTTGTCACTTTAAAAGTGTCAGAAAGTAACCTGCATATGCACAAATCCTTTTGTTCGGAAGGGGCAGGGACTGTGGGAAACCACAGATTAACGGGGGAAGGTGTGTAGTGAGTGAACATTAAACTTATTTGTTTTACTTCAATTGTTAAACAAGTTATTACAACTTATACAAATCATGCTCAAAGCCTCCTGGGTAAAACCAGTACTATTTGTGCATGAGAAAAAAAATTCCTTGCTCAAGGACCCCACACACAGCCGTGTGGGGGGACTGATCCCAAAACCCTCCAATCCAGGGTTTGATGCTCTACCACTTGGCCATGCTCTGCACTCAGATATTTATTTGGAATTATGAAATATACTTTTTCAAGCAAAGAGAGAACCAGAACCTTCAAATCTAAAACCCTTATTAACAAAATTCTTATAATTTTATCTTACAGACCTGTATGATTGGTCACTTGCAGTGGAGAGGTGTAAAGCTACCTCCATTACTCTGTCTCCCCGCAAGAACCATGGTGTCTCTGTGATTAAAGATGATGGTAAAGAATGTGGTTCCCTCACTAGGAGTAATGACAAGGACATAGCCCTGTTTCGGGTCAGAAGAAGAGTGTACGCTATAAAAGAAGAATGCCCTCATGCCGGTATGTAATATGAATTACGACGGAGTTGTCAACCTAGGCCATCCATAAAAAATATATTGTTTGCTGAGTTCCTACCATCTCACTGAAAATTGCAGCTACCCAAACTTTTTTTATTGACTTTTAAAATGTTTATTTTTTTTAAAAATTGATTTCTGTCCATTTTTTCTTTAAAATAACCATGCAAAATTAAAATTTGGCAAAAAAAAAAATTAGGTACTTACCTCCCCACATGAGAAATACTGAGTAGGAGAATAGCAAACAAATTTTTTTAATTAATTAACGGGTTTATCTACATTAGCTTGTACAGAGGGCATTCATGAAGGAGTTTTACCTACAACATAATTATCAATTTTTAAGAAAGTTTTTTTTTTTAATTTCCAGTGTCCCAGGTTTTCATGGAGTGATGGCCCTTAAATTGATTCTGTGACCAAATTCTTGTCTGCGCTATTTCTCTACAACCTAATGTTGGAATTTTATGGAACTTGCTAGGATGCATCATTACCAAGCGGAGATGCGCATGTTGTCTTTTTGTTCCGGTTCGATGATTTCACAAAGTTATGGCCCTTTGATTCTGTGAATCTGTCTGTGACCAAATACTTGTCCGCGCTATTTCTGTACAACCCCATGTTGGAATTTTATGAAACTTGCAAGGATGCATTACTACCAAGTGGAGTTGCCATATTGTCTTTGTGTTCTGGTTCTATGATTTTTGCATGGAGTTATGGCCCTTTAATTGAGTGTGTGACCAAATTCTTGTCCGCCCTATTCCTCAACAGCCTCAGGTTGGAATTTTATGAAACTTGCTAGGATGCATCATAATGACCTATTTCAAAGTATGTTGTACAATGTATTATATCACAAAATAAAAAATAATATATTGATTTCTCTTTAGAACTCTCACAGTTAGTTCCCCCGTTCAATATCATTACCATATGGTACAGAGTCGAACACTCACTTTGGGGAGCATCCGTTGGTTCCACCGATATTTTCTTGTTAGCTCTACTGGCCAAAGGCCAGAAGTGCTTATGCGATGGCACGTTGTCTGTCGTCCGTCGTCTGTCGTCTGACGTCAGTCGTCTGTCATCTGTTAGCAACACTTTCTCTGAAACTACTAGGCCAATTAAACTGAAACTTCACATGGGTGTTTCTATTGCATAGGAGACTATACCGAAGATTTCTTTTTTTCGATCTGAAATTCAAGATGGCCGCCATTACTAAAAATAGTCCAAAACTTAAAAAATCTTCTTCTCATGAATGGCCCAACAGATTTTCAAAATGTTTATGTAGAAATGATGACCAACTATAGTATTGTTAGATTTGTTCAAATGGTGTCCCTAGGGTTAAATATGACCCTGCCCCGAGGGTTCAATTAGGGGACACATGTCATTAAAATATTTTTTTTTTTTTTTTTTAAAATAAAAATGATTTTGCCTATATCTTCACAGAAGCATTGTTTGGTGAAGGAGGTTAAGATTTGTAAAAATGACTGGGTTCCACTGTCTTAAGTGGTCAGGAGGGGCCCTAAAAGGGTACAAATTGGGAATTACTAAATTCGTTTTCTTAAGAACCGGTATGTCAGATTTGTTCATATTTGGCATAAATTATCCCTATGTGTAGGGGTTTGATTGCAGATAAGAATTTAGGGGCTAAAATTTATAAGGGCGCTGTAAGGGGACTTAGAATTTTTACATAGGGATACTATGGCAAAACAGAAAATTCTCTTTTTCTTTCATCTGTTCTGAAACCACTAGGCCAGTTAAAGTGAAACTTCACATGGGTGTTTCTATTGCATGGGAGACTATACCGAAGGTTTTTTTTTTTCGATCTGAAATTCAAGATGGCTGCCATTACTAAAAATAGTCCAAAACTTAAAAAATCTTCTTCTCATGAACGGCCCAACAGATTTTCAAAATGTTTATGTAGTAATAATGACCAACTATAGTTCTGTTATATTTGTTCAAATGGTGTCCCTAGGGTTAAAAATGACCCTACCCCGAGAGTTCAATTAGGGGACACATGTCAATATAATATTTTATTTTTTTTTTTTTTAAATGGAAATGATTTTGCCTATATTTTCACTAAAGCATTGTTAGGTGAAGGAGGTTAAGATTTGTAAAAATGACCGGGTTCCTATGTCTTAAGGTGTCAGGAGGGGCCCCAAAAGGGTACAAATTGTGAATTAGTAAAATTGTTTTCTTCAGAACCGGTATGTCAGATTTGTGCATATTTGATATAAGTTATCCATAAGTATAGGGGTTTGATTGCAGATAAGAATTTAGGGGCTAAAATATATAGGAGCCCTGTAGGGACCTTGAATTTTTGCATAGGGATACTGTGGGAAAACAGAAAATTCTCTCTTTTTTTATTCATTTATTCTGAAACCACTAGGCCAATTAAATTGAAACTTCACATGGATGTTTCTGTTGCTTGCATAGGAGACTATACAAAAGATTTATTTTTTCTATCTAAAATCAAGATGGCCAATGTTTCTATTGCATAGTAGAATTTCAAAAAGTGCTATGGCCACTATGAGTCAGTAGAGCGTCCTCAGGCCCTCTTGGGCCAATTGTTTTTTTTAATTTTTTGTTGTGTAGATTATTCTGTGAGAGAATTTGATAAGATAGTATAGATTAATAATTATTTTGAAAAACAAACCAAGAATATAAAGTTGATTGATTTTGGGATAAGGAGTTTATGATCACAGGGTTGGGTATATCTAGTTCTGTCTTAAAAAAACATAGTTGGGTTATAATACAATAGTTGACTTTAAATTTATATACAGGAGGCCCTCTCCATCTCGGTGATATTGAAGATTTCGGAGATGATGAGCTGTGTGTAAGGTGCCCGTGGCACGGGTGGAAGATTAACCTGGAAACTGGCATGGTTTTACAGCCCAAAGGTCATGAACCTCAGTCAACAGTAGTGTACAAGGTCAAGGTCACAGATGAAGGTCGTTTATACATAGGGTTTGAAGGATTAGATAAAAAGTATTTTAATGCAGATGAAAACAATTTTTAGCTCTACTGGCCAAAGGCCAGAAGTGCTTATGCGATGGCGCGTTGTCTGTTGTCCGTCGTCTGTCGTCTTTCGTCTGTCAGCAGCAATTTCTCTGAAACCACTAGGCCAATTAAACTGAAACTTCACATGCATGTTTTTGTTGCATAGGAGACTATACAGAAGATTTTTTTTTTCGATCTGAAATTCAAGATGGCCGCCGTTACTAAAAATAATCCAAAACTTAAAAAATCTTCTTCTCATGAACGGCCCAACAGATTTTCAAAATGTTTATGTAGTAATGATGACCAACTATAGTATTGTTAGATTTGTTCAAATGGTGTCCCTAGGGTTCAATATGACCCCGCCCCGAGGGTTCAATTAGGGGACACATGTCATTATAATATTTTTTTTTTTTTTTTTTAAAATGGAAATGATTTTGCCTATATCTTCACAGAAGCATTGTTTGGTGAAGGAGGTTCAGATTTGTAAAAATAACTGGGTTCCACTGTCTTAAGGGGTCAGGAGGGGCCCCAAAAGGGTAAAAATTGGGATTTACTAAAATCGTTTTCTTAAGAACCGGTATGTCAGATTTGTTCATATTTGGCATAAATTATCCCTATGTGTAGGGATTTGATTGCATATAAGAATTAAGGGGCTAAAATTTATAGGGGCCCTGTAAGGGGACTTAGAATTTTACTTAGGGATACTATGGGAAAACAGAAAATTCTCTTTTTCTCTCATCCATTCTGAAACCACTAGGCCAATTAAAATGAAACTTCACGTGCATGTTTCTGTGGCTATATATATGTGTATATAGAAGATTTTTTTTTTCGATCTGAAATTCAAGATGGCCGCCATTACTAAAAATAGTCCAAAACTTAAAAAATCTTCTTCTCATGAATGGCCCACAGATTTTCAAAATGTTTATGTAGTAATGATGACCAACTATAGTATTGTTAGATTTGTTCAAATGGTGTCCCTAGGGTTAAATATGACCCTGCCCCGAGGGTTTAATTAGGGGACACATGCCATTATAATATTTATTTATTTTCTTTTTTTAAAATGGATATGATTTTGCCTATATCTTAACAGAAGCATTGTTAGGTGAAGGAGGTTCAGATTTTGTAAAAATGAATTGGTTCCACTGTCTTAAGGGGTCAGGAGGGGCCCCAAAAGGGTACAAATTGGTATTTACTAAAATCGTTTTCTTAAGAACCGGCATGTCAGATTTGCACATATTTGGCATAAATTATCCCTATGTGTAGGGATTTGATTGCAGATAAGAATTGAGGGGCTAAAATTTATAGAAGCCCTGTAAGGGGACTTAGAACTTTACATAGGGATACTATGGGAAAACAGAAAATTCTCTTTTTCTTTCATCTCTTCTGAAACCACTAGGCCGATTAAACTGAAACTTCACATGCATGTTTCTGTTGCATAGGAGACTATACAGAACATTTTTTTTTTCGATCTGAAATTCAAGATGGCCGCAGTAACTAAAAATAGTTCAAAACTTAAAAAATCTTCTTCTCATGAACGGCCCAGCATATTTTCAAAATGTTTATGTAGTAATGATGACCAACTATAGTTTTGTTAGATTTGTTCAAATCTTGTCCCTAGGGTTAAAAATGATCCCGCCCCGATATTTCTATTGCAGAGGAGAATTTCAAAAAGTGCTATGGCCACTATGAGTCAGTAGAGCGTCCTCAGGCCCTCTTGGGCCTCTTGTTAAAAGTTTGAATTGAATTTTATATATAAAAAAAAGTTTCCTGCTTTACTAAGGGAGCTTGTTTTAAGGTTTTGTAACTGTGTTGATTTTATGTATTTTTAGATTAATAGAACTATTTGGTTATTTTAATTTGATTTTAAATATTTAAAATATTTATTACCATATTGATTTTGAATATTGGTTTTTATCACATGTATGGTTATAGGGCATATTAAAACTCTCTTTTTTTGCACTCATCCAGGCAAGTTCATTAAAGCTATTTCCATAAAAGCATTCTTTTTTGTCATCGATCCACGATTTCTTTAAACCACTTTGTCACAATTATCCACAGGTTGTGTCCATTACAATTCATATACATATTTTTAAGAATTGCATGTGCAGGTAGTTTTTTTTATAAGGACTTAAGTTTACATTTTAATTAAATAAGAAAAGTATAAATATGGCACCACAGGGACTGAAGTTTACAATTAGAAAAGTATAAATGTGGCACCACAAGGATTAAATTTACATTTTATTTAAATAAGAAAAGTATAAATGTGGCACCACAAGGACTGAAGTTTTCAAAATGTGGCACCACAAGGACTTAAGTTTACATTTTAATTAAATAAGAAAAGTATAAATATGGCACCACAAGGACTGAAGTTCACAAAATAAAAAAGTATAAATGTGGCACCACAAGGACTTAAGTTTACATTTTACTTAAATAAAAAACGTATAAATGTGGCACCACAAGGATTTAAGTTTACATTTTATTTATAAATGTGGCACCACAAGGACTGAAGTTAACATTTTATTTAAACAAGATACGTATAAATGTGGCATCACAAGGATTAAGTTTACATTTTTTATAAATAAGAAATGTATAAATTTGGCACCACAAAGACTTAAGTTTACATTTTATTTAAACAGGAAACATATATAAATGTGGTACCACAAGGACTTAAGTTTACATGTCCTTGAGTTTACATTTTATATAAACAAGAAAAGTATAAATGTGGCACCACAAAGACTTACGTTTACATTTTATTTAAATAAGAAAAGTATAAATGTGGCACCACAAGGACTTAAGTTTACATTTTATATAAACAAGAAAAGTATAAATGTGGCATCACAAAGACTTATGTTTACATTTTATTTAAATAAGAAAAGTATAAATGTGGCACCACAAGGACTTAAGTTTACATTTTATTTAAATAAGAAAAGTATAAATGTGGCACCACATGGACTTTAGTTAACATTTTATATAAACAAGAAAAGTATAAATGTGGCACCATAGGGACTTAACATTTTATTTAGATATTTTATTTACTATAAACGTGGCATCATTAAATAAGAACATTATGAAATGAGGTACCACACTGATGGGTGTACTATTTATTGTGATTCTTTCACTATCTCTTTGTCAAGAGTTCAATGGTTGTGACATTTAGCAAATTTAAGAGTGCATTATGCAATTATTATTTAAAAAATACATATCACATCCTTGTAAGTTGAAGAAGCACAAATCCCAAAAACGTATAGCGGTACACAAAAAAGGGGAAAAAAAATTATCGCAAAATAATTTCATTCCTCAAGGATACCTAACAATAATAATCAATAAATCAAATTCTCCTTCACTATTTTTTATCATTAATTAAGATCAATAAAAAGGAATATACATGTATACAGCTTTTTAATAAGAACTTCAATTTGTTTATAATATTTAAAATGAATTTGCAGTATGAGGAATGATGTAATGCTACTATGATTTTTATTGCTAACATAACAGTACAACATCCTGGCACTACATGATCCAAGCTACACAAACAATGGAGGGGTATTATACCATGTGTCTGTGTTACCCCATTGTGGCAGTGCTTAGAATGCTTCCTCAAGCAGACAGCATCGCGATATAAATGAAAAATTGTCGAATGAATCTCTTAACACCATACAAATACAAAAATGGCACTGGTATATCATTGTTTTATCATTGTTTTAACTTGTAGCCACAGGACTTGTTCATCTTTACTAATATTTGTTTAGTTTTCTTATTTTTGTTTATTTTCATCAAGCCCGTGTGGTTCCAGCTAAGAATAGAATCACTGTCGATCTCTGCAGAGGGGTAGGAATTCTCTGAATGGGTGTCATGTTCATTTTATCATTTTTTGTCATGTTCACTATTGTGGTTAAATTATCAACCCCTGTGTGGTTCCAGGGAGCCATGAGTGATGGCAAGAATAGGACCACTGTGGCTTATGCACTTTTGTTCTTCTAAAGGTTGTTTTGTGAATTTTGAACTTGTCTGGTGTTGGATATTTGAGTGTACCGGTTTTATTTGTAAATGTACAATGCAACCTAATACAGTATTATGATAATGTTATTGTTATATGTATAAATAAAATATACAGTATAACTTCCATATATCGAAGTTCAGGGGACCGTCATGAAAAGTTCGATATACCGGGACTTCGATATATGTGCATGTCTGGATCACTCGATGGTAATGGTAAAAGTTTGATTGGTAATGAGATCGCAACATGTATAGACTGTAGATCTACCTGTCATACTTTTTCTAGTAAAGGTAAGTTGAATTAAAACATAAATTAAATCGTGTTTATTATTTAATGAATCCCAGCTTGTCATTTAAAAATTAGTATAACTAAAGCACTACAAACATGTACAAACATAAAAACTTACATGGAGCACTTCTGATATACGTCATACAATGCGTACGATTTACACGTACGTTAGAATAACACACATATACACTGCACAAAATCACATAAGCATCACAGAAAGATACAGTCTGTAGGGCTAGTCCGAGTCGCTTATATACAAGTGAGATGACATGTCGAGTACAATCCATTATCGAAGATTTATCAATTAGCCTAATGTTTAATTTTAAATTGAATATTGGCCATAATTTGGGTAGTTAACAGCGCTTGTCGGTAATTAGCCGTTTTCGGTAAATTGGTGATATGTAATCATGACAGACGCTGTCACCATGCGTACACAAAGTTAATGTGTTTTATCAGTAAATTAACACCATTCTGCCTTTAATTAATCAAATGTTTATTAAAGTGTGACTCCTAACAAACATTTATCCGAGCACTCGAAGGGACTTTACGCTATATGATCAGCGGAGCCTTTGTTCCTACGATCATCGCACCGGCGCACCACAGGTGTGAAATACATGTACATCACTCTTGCGAGAAATTTTGAACAGGTAATCGATATTCGATACATAAATGGTTAATGATGTGTAAAAGGACTCCTTGGGGCCGTGAAAAAACTTTGATATACTGAAAAATTTGATATATATAACTTCGATAAATTTGCTGTTTTTCCATATAGATTTAGAAGGAAAAAAGTTGGGACTTGAGAAAAAGTTTGATATACCAAGAAATTCGATATATGGAAGTTATACTGTATGTCATTGTAACATAAGAGATTTGTAACCATTGTTTAAACCAGATTTTTATGTGTTATGTATGTTAGATTAATAAAAGAATCCTTGTGTTTCAGGGTTTAAACTCACCAAACTGATAATTCAAACTCAAAATCCTCAATTTTTAAAAACAATAGCAAAAGTTTAGATATTTATGGATAGTGTTATATTCAAATTGGCTGTTTTTTTATAAGAAAATATTGCTAATTGCTGGTAAAAAATTTTTTTAATGCAATTACAAAATTGCAGAATTTGAGTTTGAGTGTAATATTTAGATTTTTTGGTTCAAACGTTGGATGAATTTAAACACTAAACTTTTTAATCACCTGACTTTAGTGTATTAGAATTAATGTTTTATTTTTTCTCACTCTCCTCTGTGGTTTGTGTATACATGTACCTGAAAAGTAAAATAGTATACATGTACTTCAAATGTTATAAATGATAAAGTTGAAGTTGGGTTTTACCTTATATTTTAAAAGCTGTAAATAGAAACACTTTATTTAACCTCTGTAATGTTATGTAATTCTTTACTAACAGGCCATTAATTAATAAATCAATTATTTTTAATTTTAAAATGATTGCTTACTTTGTTACTATCTATAATGCCCAGATATTTGGCATTTTACGTAAGTTATTGTCTTTGATGACCGTGCCACGAAGGTCAATTAAGCAATCTTTGCTCTACATTTAAAATGCCCCAATTTTTTAAATAATTTATAAATCAGAGACTTATGGCTTTAAATTATGATCTGTATAATATTTGAGACATTTTAAAAAAATCTTTCTTCTGTGTAATCTGCAGTTTTCATGCATGTACATGTAAAACTTGAATCACTTTTTACCAAAATTGCACAAATTATCAGCAAGAGTGAAAAATTTAAATATCCTTGCCAGTTATGGTCAGTAATTGTCAGTAATTGCCAGTAATTACCAGTAATTGTCAGTAACTGCCAGTAATTGCCAGTAATTGTCAAACCAGGAAATACACCTTTGATATTTTCTTTGCATTTGTGGTCATTCTACAAAGATATTTGATTACCCTAATATATTCTGTTTTAAAGCGCATTTACCAGGATTTTTCAAACATATTGAATTGCCTAAAATATATTTTTTCCAATTTATCTGGCATAAATTATACTCACTGACATTATATATATATTTAAACCTGTTGAAATAATATATTAAGTGCTGGCTATTTTTAGAATGGGGATTTTGTTTACCACTTCAATTTGAATATTGATTTTGTCACGTTTTGGTGGATTTGCCATTACAAACTGTACGGATGTGATTTATTAATGATAATGAGAATGCTTTTTATCCATCTTTAAAGAATGTTTTCAGGGTAAAAAATGCTTCAAATGTCGTAAAAAATAGAATTATTTATAAAATGGATAATAAGTAAAATCAGATTGGCTTGGTATATCTAATTCACCAAATGACAAAATCGATATTTCTAAAAATAGATAGCATTTATATAGATAGTGCTTGACGACCTTCACATCATCATTCAGATTTTTTATATGATGAAAATATTGAAAGTGAAATCAACTACCACACAAGACTGCACTGCACTGCTCTGCATTGCTCTGCTCTGCATTGCTCTGCTCTGCATATGTGTTAAAGTGCAAGTAAATGTTTTACATATGTTATACTGATACTGTTATGCGTTGTACTGTTGTATGGCAATCATTTGTTATGTTAAAGTTTTGAAATTTTATAATTCTACTGCTGGCATTTTATACACAGCTGATCAGGAACATTAATATTATCAATACATTGAGTCCGAAAATATTAAAAATATGAAATTGCAATAATGTCAGTTTATTAATAAGCAACTATAAAAACAACAACAATATTTATAATTATTTAGATGATATTTCGTTTAAATCATATTTATACAGCTAATTGTATGTTTCACACAGTTTTGCAAAGATTTTAAGAATTTTGAATCTTAGTTAGATTTTCAGGTTACCAAGTTTGATGCATTTAGGCCCTGACCAAAAGTCGACTTTATCTATTTACACTGCACATTGTCCATTTTCATTGCCGACATTATTTGAGAATAGATCTGAAACTGAAGGATTATAAAACTTGGTTAAAGAGAACTTATCACGATTTTTAAAAAAATTGAAATTTGGTATAAACATTTTTTTCCAATAGATTATGCCTATATATACTCATTAACCCTGCAATACCAAAAGGATATCTATTTAAACATGCTTTAATAACATATCGAAAAGGGGTTTCTTAACTTGGGCTACGCGACTAGGTTAGACTAAAATAGATTTCCAGTTTAAAATTGCAACATATTTTGGGACGTATTAAATAAGACAAGTGATTTCATTTTGATTTCAAATTGATCTGTCATACAGGTTCACGCGTTGTAAAATTTGTTTCATCTTAAAAGAAGTCCGAATGACGATATGATGATATCAAGCATATTTAAATGCTGTCTATTTTTGGAATGGGGATTCCATTTCAAGTTTACCACTCTTATTTCAACATCGATTTTGTCACTTTTAGATGGATTCGATATACTTAACCATTCGGATTTCATTTATTAATGATAATGAGATGCTTTTTATCTATTTTAAAAATAACTTTAATTTTTTAAGACATTTAAAGTGTTTTTTCCTGATATACCCCTTTTATTTTTATAATGTTCATTATTGTGGTTTAATTATTAACTGTGTTGTTCCAGAGTCCCGTGTCATTGATCGATTGAATATTGAACATATTTTTATGCCATTGAGGGCTAACAGACAGTCAGTCAACCAAACCACTCTTTCCTGTAAGGTTAACCAGTACTCTCCCCAAGTCACTGATAACTGAGAAACAAATGATAATGAGATGCAATATTGTATATCAATTGTCACGGAGACAGCAACCAGGTGGGAATTTCGAACTCCAGACCCCTGGATTGATATATATGCTACCAACTGAGCTAATGAGGCCCAGCACTGTATCTGCTGCACATCCCAATAAAAAACAATTCAGTTGCTGTTATAATATAAACTGGGTTTTGAGGGTAATGGAATCTAGGTTAATGTTTATTTTGCACTTTCAGTTATTGATGGGATTATATATTTTTTTGCTCTTAATGTTAATTTGTTTTGTCTTCTACCATCAAATCATGTATTAGTTTAGGGCCTTACTTTTCATAACCAAGACTATTTATATTAATACATCTTAACATGTAGTTATTTTGTGTTAAATATAAAAAATAATTATACCATGGTACTTATGTTTTTATGTCCCTTTTTCCATGGAATTCTATAGAGAAGGAAAGGCAACTGATTGAGACTTTGTGAACGCTCGCGTATTCACGCAAACTCTCACAATATCTCGTTTTCAATTTTCTTAACTTTCATTCATTTCAGGAACACAATTCAGAATTCTTACATTGCAGAATGAGATTGTCATTAAAACAAAACTATTCCCAGAAAATTGTGTTTAAAATTGTCAAAGTACTTCTGATTACAAAAATTGTTTAACGACAAATTACAATTTATTTTCCTTCAAACCTCAGTATCTTTAATTCAAGATCATTTTGCGTGCTCAAAACATGTTAAAACGTTTAAGATTACATACAACTTACAGTTTATGTACAAGAAATCAGTTGCCTGTAAATCATGAATGATTAATTTGCAAATTATGAATCCTTCGTGTCTTATTATATCAACATTTAGTCAGGAGATGCAAGTTTCCTATCCTTCTATACAAGTCCTTGCTTTTTCCAAAAGCAGATTCAAGAGCAATTTGAATACTGTCAAGATTGGTATTATTTGTTGAATATTGTCAGATTAATGGCCACCATTGTTACAAGATTCAAGGACTTGTATAGAAGGATAGGAAACTTGCATCTCCAGACTAAATGTTGATGAAATAGCACACAAGGGTTAATTATTTAGCGAATTATTCATTCATAATTCACAGGAAACTAATTTCTTGTACATAAACTGTAAGTTGTATGTTATCTTAGATGTTTAAACATGATTCGATCACACAAAATGATCTTGAATTAAAGATACTGAGGTTTGAACGAAAATTTATCGTAATTTGTTGCTATTTTAGCTGCAGTATAGAAATATTGTGATAAAAAGTACTTAAACAGTTTTAAACACAATTTTCTGGGAAAAGTATTGTTTTGATGAGAATTTCATTCCGCATTGTATAGATTTTGATTTGTGTTCCTGAGATGAATGGAAGTTAAGATAATTGAAAACAAGATATTGCGTGATTACGCGAGCGTTCACAAAATCTCATTCAGTTGCCTTTCCTCCTCTATATAATTCCTTGCAAGACTTGAAATTATATTTTAAAGAAATACATGGCAATGTTGAAATCGAAGTCTATTTGTGTTTACACATCAAATAAATCTTTACACCGACAAACATAATAAGTTCGAAAATATTAATCTCCAGTACTACATGTAAATTACTACAGACTGCTTCTGTTTCACCGATACGTTACTTAAAAACGTAACTTAATTCTGACTGGTTATTTATTTATTATATGAATATCAATAAATCTATGCAGTTTTACTGAAACCATTCTAAAATCATGATCTCTAGACTGCTATTGACATTTGTATAAAAACAAGTGGAGTTTTCACAAGGTATATACTTTGTAACCTAGGGTACAGGGTACTTTCAATTTTCAACTACATTAAAAAAAAGCAATATAATCAATTTCCTAGTAGACTCAGTCATTGCTTGGTGTAGCCATGTGTAAGCATGTACCCAAATATATATATATTGGCTTTTATGATTTTTTTTACAGTCTGTACCCAATTGTACCCAGTCGTTGCCTGGTGTAACCCTGCGTAACCATGTACCCAAATAAATAGGGGTTGAAATTAATTATAATTGCAATTCTTTGTTGGTTTTTTATGTAGTTGAAAATTGAGTGTACCCTGTACACTAGGTTACAAAGTATATACCTTGTGAAATATTTTGTGTTTTTACAACATAGCTAATATTTATTTGAGAACATGGTTACAGCAGGCAACGACTTGGTACAGGTGGGTACAGACTGTAAAATGATTTATTTCAGTCAATATTTATTTGCTTACATGGTGACACAGGGTTACACCAGGCAACAACTGGTTACAAGTGGGTACAGACTTGCAAAATAATTCATTAAATCCAATAATTATTTGGTTACATAGTTACATAGGGTTGCACCAGGCAATGGCTGGGTACAAGTGGGTACAGACTGTAAAATAATTCATTTGAGCCAATACTAGTTTAGTTACACAGGGTTACACCAGGCAAAGATTGGGTACAAGTTGGTACAGACTTGCAAAATAATTAATTTCAGCCCATATTTGTTTGGTTACAATGTTACACAGGGTTACACCAGGCAACGACTGAGTACAAGTGGGTACAGACTGTAAAATAATGCATTTAAGCCAATATTAGTTTGGTTACATGGTTACACAGGGTTACACCAGGCAACAACTGGGTACAAGTGGGTACAGACTAAAACAATTAATTTCAGCCAATATTTACCGGTGACCTCTATTATGACGGTATACCGATATTTTTGTTTAAACGGTGCACCAATAAAATAAACTGTTGCACTGTTAAAATATATATCTGTGCACCGTTATGAGCTTTATATATCGGTGCACCGCTATATTTTATCGGTCCACCGCTTTTTTTAATGATGCATCACTATATTTTACCACCATTGAAAAAGGAAGTGCTTCCGTGGGGTAATGGCGGTTATAAATAATCATTGTGTCTTTTTCTTTAAAAATGCATTTTTCTTATTTTAATGCACATTTTTTTATTTGAATAGCAATATTAGTGTATTTTGAACATTTTGACAGCTTTGTCATATTTGAATTGTGAATTTAAAAAAAATGATGCTTTGCAATTGAGGTATGAATATTATGATTTCTCTGAAGTCTACTTTCACTATGTCAATAGTGTACACACTGAGCATAAACAAATCTCTTATATATTTTGGTAGTGCAAAGGTTGACAAAAAGTAAAATTTAAGTTTCACTTATTTCATTTGGGTCTCTCTATGAATGACAAGCCTTCAAACTTTTCTTTCTTACTATAAAATAAAGAACAAACTTTCAATGGCGGGCTTACACCTTAACGGTGGACCGATGGTTTATTAGTGGTGCACTGTTACTTATTTATCGGTCCACCGATATTGTTAGTGGTGCACTGTTAAAGCAAATGCATTTTATAAAGTTATAAACTTGAAAGATTCAACAGAATTGGTAAATAATATGAACTAATGCATTATCTCTCTTGGGGTCGAACTTCAGTTTCATAAGTATAGTAAACAAACAAATACTAAATAAAGTTTATAGTACATGTATTATATGTTTAGGATAATGTTGCAGTTGTTTCCGTTATATATTTAATATGTATTATGTTTATCATAAATAAATCACTTATTACATGATTGCAACGTTATTCACAGAACTATATCTCTAAGTCTTTGATTTGCAAAACAAAAGCAAACATTATTAGTATCATAAATGGTAGTGCGCCATATTGCACATCTCTATGAGACTTTTAAAGATTTTTTTTGCGTCTCCCGAGTTATGGACAGCAGAAAGGATAACCAAATAATAAAAAAGCTATCTATTCACGCCTAATTATTTAATCAAGCTACATAAGTGGATGCTGGTCACAAAATGTTTTCAGGACCTCTTGACGTGGGTTTGTTTTCTGTTGGGAGTACTGAATTGAGTTATTCTAAAGAGTAACTGATTTAGTGGAGCGTATTGTCTATTGGTAGAACATCGAACCCATGACCAGAGGGCCGTGGACTCGATCCTCTGCCAAAGCTATGTGTGGTGTCCTTGAGCAAGATGCTTTTGTCACATTTGCCTACAAGTACGGGTATTTGGTTTACCGCCATCTCTGCGTGATCGCCTCCCCTTCTCCCCATTCTGCTCACTTTTTTCCTATAATGGGGGCGTTACACTTGGACCGTGGAACAGCCGCCATAACAGCTCCCCTCCTCAGTAATTACTTAACGTGTTTATTTAAGAGATATGAAGTGTAACAGTATTCCAGTTATATGTACAAAATATTTACATTGTATCAATTATGAATAATTTCAAAATGTATTTATATAATACGGGTACGGTACGGGAAAAGTACCCGTATATAAACCAAATACGTCATTCTATGTTTAGATGGAACCTACCGTATTAGGGGTGACAACACATTCATCTGTTACATGCATTATACAATACAATAGATTCAATATTAATGTGTCATCTGTATTGGCCGAGTCCAATTTTAAATAAAATGACGTATTCGGTGTATACCGGTCAACGTCACCTCCGCTTGATAGATTCATCTCTTACTCTCATGTATTACTAGTACGACAATTTAGTTTATCGCAACAACCGCTTGATCTCCTCCCTTCCTCGTCCCAATATTCATAAAACGGGACATTGATAGATGAGAATTGTGAGCAATTGTGAAATATCGGGTATTTCCGTATCCTCCGTAGAATAGTATAAAAGGCCGAGGTGATGAGATTGAATTGTGAGATGCGTGTTAGATGATAATAGATGAGAATTGTGAAATGCGTGTTAGATGATGGTAGATCAGAATTGTGAAATGCGTGTTAGATGATGATAGTTGTGAGATAAGAGATCACGATATACATGTTAGATGATGGAAGATGAGAATTGTGAAATGCGTGTTAGATGGTAGATCAGAATTGTGAAATGCGTGTTAGATGATGATAGTTGTGAGATAAGAGATCACGATATACATGTTAGATGATGGAAGATCAGAATTGTGAAATGCGTGTTAGATGATGGAAGATCAGAATTGTGAAATGCGTGTTAGGTGATGATAGTTGTAAGATAAGAGATTACGATATACATGTTAGGTGATGGTAGATCGGAATTGTGAAATGCGTGTTAGATAATGATAGATCAGAATTGTGAAATGCGTGTTAGATGATGATAGATCAGAATTGTGAAATGCGTGTTGGGTGATGATAGATCAGAATTGTGAAATGCGTGTTAGTTGATGATAGTTGTAAGATAAGAGATTACGATATACATGTTAGATGATGATAGATCAGAATTGTGAAATGCGTGTTAGATGATGATAGTTGTGAGATAAGAGATCACGATATACATGTAAGATGATGGAAGATGAGAATTGTGAAATGCGTGTTAGATGATGATAGTTGTGAGATAGATTACGATATACATGTTAGATGATGATAGATCAGAATTGTGAAATGCGTGTTAGATGATGGTAGATCAGAGTTGTGAAATGCGTGTTAGATGATGATAGTTGCAAGATAAGAGATTACGATATACATGTTAGATGATGGTAGATCGGAACTGTGAGATGCGTGTTCGGTTATGATATTTATGAAATCAGAATTGTGAGATGTGTGTTAGAAGGTGATACTTGTAAGATGGAAATTGTGAGATGTGCGTTAGGTGATGATAGTTGTGAGATAAGTGATGCGAATTGCGAGATGTGTGTTAGGTGATGATAGTTGTGAGATAAGTGATGCGAATTGCGAGATGTGTGTTAGGTGGTGATAGTTGTGAGATACGTGATGCGAATTGTGAAATGTGTGTTAGAAGATGATAGTTGTAAGATAAGTGATGCGAATTGTGAGATGCATGTTAGGTGATGATAGTTGTGAGATAAGTGATGCGAATTGTGAGATGCATGTTAGGTGATGATAGTTGTTAGATACGTGATGTAAATTGTGAGATGCGTCTTAGGTGATGATACTTATGAGATGAGAGATGATATTTGTGAGATGCGTGTTAGGTGATGATATTTGTGAGATGATAATTGTGAGATGCGTGTTAGGAGATGATACTTAAAATCGTAAATCTGAGAGAAGCAGCAAGGTGATCATGATTTTAGACTGGTTCCAGTAAAACTGCATATGGTTTAATTGATGATAATGCAATAGATAATAAACCACCTAAAACTTAGTTTGAACGAACGAACGAACGAACGAACGAACGAACGAATGAATGTGTATAAGCACAATGCTTTTCCGGCAATTGAAATGTTTAGACAAAACGCACCAGGAACACAGTTGAAAGTTCACAGTTTATAATTCGATTAAGAACTTGCACCTTAGTTGATTTTTTTTAGTTTGCAGTTTCCATTTCGAAAACTTGCAAATAGTCTTACACTACCGGTGTAATTCGGTAGTGGGGGATAAGGTTTGTCCCCGTCCGTCCGTCCGCCCGCATATATGTCTGTACGCAAAATCGAAATCCATCGTTTATGAAAAAAGCACTGAATATATTTTTATGAAACTTATTGAAATGTATATAAATGGCAATGAGAAGATATGCATGGTATTATACCACCAATAGCAGGGGACATCTCCAGCGGGATATCTCCTATTAGGCTAAGCCATATTCTGAAATGTTTCGAAATTCGTTTGCTTATTCAGGTTCCAGTTTGTGGAACTGTATTCCGTCTTATATAAAACAAATTAACAATGGAGTAAAAAAAAATTAGCAACTTTAAAAAATTCGGGTAGCTCTCATCAATATTCGCACGCACGCACGCATGCACGCACGCACACACGCATAATATACTCGTATGTATACAAGGACACATGGAGTATTTTTTGTTAACTGACGAACCCCCCCCCCCCCCCCCCCACCCCCCACATACACACATGCACACATTCTTGTTTCTTTATCTTTGTGTTTATATTAATGTTGTACTTTGTAAATATGTTGAGAGCCTCATGGAATATTGGATTTATATAAATGAGTTATCTCGTTAATAAGTCTTTACTATCTTTATTATCAGTAGTATTATTGTTATTTCTATCATACCACCACCACATACGTCTTCGCTCCTAGTGCATGCGGTATCGGGGTTTAAAACAAGGGTGAACTTTTATTAATAAATCGCCCGTGTGGTTCCGGCTAAGAATAGTATCACTGCCGATCGCTGCAGAGGGGTAGGAATCCTCCAAATGGGTGTCATGTTCATTTTATCATTTTTTGTCATGTTCATTATCGCGGTTAAATTATCAACCCCTGTGTGGTTTCAGGAAGCAATATGAGTGATGGCAAGAATAGGACCACTGTGGCTCATAAATGTCGTAAGAAGCGACAATTTGAGTAATACGGTAGAATTTGCGGAAACTCTGCAGTTCTGCAGGTTTCAAGGTTGTAGGTTCATTCTGCATATTCATTTGTTGGTGTAATTTTTTTTAAATCTGTATGTTAATTTGTTGTGGTTTTTGTACATGTAGAGTGAACCTGGAATCTTCCTTCCAGTTGGCGTCGAATAACCTATAATGTGTTGGTACGCCGTAAAACCCTTTTCATTCATTCATTCATTTTAATAAATCTTTTTTTTTTCTTTAAAAAAAATCGTTTCAAAGTAAAAAAAAATAATGAAATAACCAAAAATCTTATTTTTATCCTAAAAAACTCGCTACACAACAGCATTTGGTGTTTAAGATTTCATATTCCGGGGTAGCCTCCATCCCTCATCCCTACCAACGGGACGAGATAAACCCCACCCCACTCTCCTTCAAGGGGCCCGATTAGCTCAGTCAGTTACGCGATCCACATCGGCAACAGTCTTCGTGATGATTGATATACGACATTGTGTCTCATTATCATTCGTCTCTCACCATTGATTCAGGTGGGAAAGTTATCAGTTACTTGCGGAGATGGGGTGTGCTCGAGGACTGGTTAACCTTTCATGATCCCAGGAAACGGTGGTTAGGTTAACTGATCGGCATTTGGCCCTCGGTGGCATAAAAATGACGCTAAATATTCAATCAATCAATCAAGTACTTTGTTGTTGTTAAGTCAGCTGTTCTCATAAACCCTTCAAGCGATTCAATACAAGGCATCATATTAAGTAATCACGTTGCTTTGTTATATTTTAGCACTTGGTTTATTTTTAAACTTGTCAAAAATCAACTCAACTTAAGCTCCTTGCGTCACGTGATTCTTTTCGCGGGAAACAGTTTGACCAATAGAAAACCTTCGTTCTTTTCCGGCTAGCTTTGCATTGGTCCAAAGTCACATGACAGTACTGCCGACGTTCGACGAGAATAAAACAGCCCACTGCCTTCCCCATTTCGTTTTGTGCAATCGTAGTGGAAGGACATATGTTATTATTGGACATAGAATGGTGGCGTGAGTTAAACTGTGTTGTATTTTCTATTTTAAATCATATTTTATTCTAATTTGTATAATTTTCATTCAGTTTAATGATGTTTTGTATATTTTTCTCACCTTTATGTACATGGACGGAAGTGCACACTGCTGATTCTCATTTCGAACTTGTATGCTACAGCGGCCATTGTTTCAATACTAGCTGCCATTTATATTCGTTAATAGTCTTCTAGTCATTGGTTGTATCATCATTGAACTTCTACCAGCAATTACATTACCGTTGAAGTATTTAGATTAAAAAAACGTTCTTTTAATGATTGAAAACTTGGTTTTTAAGTTAGCAGTTCCGAAAGCCATTGCTCACACATGAAGTAAAATAAATAAGTTTTGAACTACACATGCACGTCTATTTATTTAAACCATTTATTGAATTAATAATAACAGCAATACAGTCAAATAGTACGGATAAAGGTAAATCGAACTTTTGAATAAACTGTACGAATGTTTTATAATAATACTATTCATTTAATTTAGCAGGTCGCCATTTGCACGTGTATCCTTGGTTATGTCGTCTGTGAGGCTGAAGTTGTGTGATTGCCACAGCAGACACTAGAAGTTGCAGCTTAAAATGCACACGTAAGTCAGATATGTTTATATTATCATGTTTGTCGTATATTGGACACATTGGTACATGTACGAATTGGAAAGTATGCCGGCCGTCTACAGTTAAAGTTTGAATAATTATTCTTTTTACCTAAAAGTACAAGGCTACTTTCATAGTGGTTACTTTTGCACCTGTAAATTGACTGTAAGCGTTCAGCGTATATGCCAATGATGATAAAACATTTGTTCAAACGGGTCCCCAGTCTGAAACGGATTTAAAATTGATTGAAAACTACTATATTTGTATAAATATAAAAATTAAAACATTTAATTTTAGGCGTTGATTACAGACAGCTCTGCGCTTGGTTGTGTTGTTTGGTTTTGCAGTAAAACAGATATGGTTACAGTACAGAACTTCGTTTAGATGGTGAGTATTATAATGTCCTGTTGTCTACTCAGTCTTATTTGCATTAGACGTTAAACAGCTAACCCTTGTCATCGATTTTCAAAATATACAAGCCTGATAGGTCATTGACATTGTATGTAAATGGAAAGTAAAAAATAAAATGAATGACATTTCATCATCATCTCCAGTAACCACATCCTCTGGAACAGTCTTCTCGCGATGTGTTTAGCCTAATCGTAATGTGCTACTTTGTTGCCGATCGGTGATCTCTTGTAAAAGCAGAATTCCCTGCACCATAACGAAATGATTATGTTCAGAATACAAGTTGCGTAACTCTACCTTTTTGATATGTCCTTTTTCTTATTGTCTTTATTTTTACATACTCTTAGCACTGTCCATCCAAGTTTGTTATAGAAGATTTAATTATAATTCAATTTCAACAGGTTGGTACCCAGACGCTTGGTATTGTAGGATTGGTTCCCAGTAGTAATGTGACTGATTGATATCCTGCAGATGGTTGTCATATAAGATGTACAGACAAGAAGATGAAAGTTAAGTACAATATGCTCGTGCAATTTGTAATTATGCTTGAATTAGGCTTTACGTTGGTTATCCTGATTTGTTTGTTTAAATATTTATTGTCATTGGAAGGTTAACCAGTACTCGAGCTCACCCATCTCCACAAGTAAGTGAATTTCCCACTTGAATCAGCAGTGAGATACTCATGACAATGATATGTAATACCAATATTATATCAATCATCACGAAGATTGCGGCCAGGCAGGGATTCGAACTTGCAGTGCTTGCTTTGTCACTGTCTATTATGTTCTTAGCTCACCGGAGCCATTGTGAGCTTTGATTTAATTTATTTTGACCACTATGCAAAGCGTATCCTGATTTGTTTGTTTATTTTAATATATATCGTCATCGGAAGGTTAACCAGCACTAGAACTCAACTGTCTCCGCAAGTAACTGATATCAATCATCACAAAGAATGCGACCAGGCAGGGATTCGAACTAACGTCCCCTGGTTTGATAGTCATTATGTGTATCATGTTCTTAGCTCACCGGAGCCAAAGGCCCAATGTGAGCTTTGTTTTTATTTCAAGCTCGCCTGGGAGCATACTGCTCTAGGTGAGCTTTTGTGATCACTATTTGTCTGTCGTCCATCTAATTTTTCAACACATATAAACCAAACTTAGACATTAGTTATAGAAATTGTAGGACATAAATTGGATGTCAAATATTTCTACTCCCAGTACATGTTTCTATTCTACTGTAATGTGTACTGGGGCATAGGTTTGTTAAAATACTTGTGCAGCCCGTTTCAGGGGGTTTTGCTGGTTAGTTTTGAACTCTTCACATAGCAAAATTGTCAATTATAATGTTATTTCTTTAAAGTTATGCCCTTCGGATTATTTAGAATATAAAAAAAAAAATTTAATGTATTTCAAGCTGGAAATCAAACACATACATTTAGAGCAATGTTAATAGTTTGTGAATGATTTTTTCTTGTAATGAAATAGTTTTGAAAATGGTATAAAATTATTCATTAAGTGGATGATGACCCAAATAATTAGGTTAAATAACACAAAAAATAAATCGGGGGCAATCAAAACCTGAAATGATATAGTAAATAAACCAGATATTGTAAATGAAACATGAATAGTAAGGGCCAAACTAACTAGGACACTTAAATCAATAAAATTAGCAGATGAAACATTCAGTATGAGATAAATAAAAATATGCAATAAGGGCAATTAACACATAAATTATGTCAATTAAACTGTTTTCATTGAATAGGATAAAACAACAGATACCATCAGGGAAATTAACACATTAAAATACATACAGCAATTAAATGATTAAATAATTAAAACAGATGCAATTAGGACAGTTAAAACATATACAATTAAGTATGGCAATTACTATTATATATAAATTAATTATTAAATAATTAAAACAGATACAACCAGGACAATTAAAAAAAAATAAGTATGTCAATAAGTATAATATATAAATTAATTATTAAATAATCAAAAATCAAAACAGGGTACCATCAGGGCACATATACACACTAACACATAAAATAATTAGGATAAAAAAAATGTAGTCAATGATTAAACAGTTAAAACAGATACTATCAGAGCAATTAAAACATAAATAATTATGTCATTCAAAATAAATATATTAATTATTAGATAAAAATATGATTAAATAATTAAAACAGATACATCCAGGACAATTAAAACAAAACAAATAAGTATGGCAAGTAATATATATAACCTAATATTAAATAATGACGTAGTTAAAACAGATACAACCAGGACAATTAAAACATAAACAAATAAGTATGGCAAGTAATATTATATATAAATTAATTATTAAATAATTAAAACAGAGTGCAATCAGGGAATATAAACACTAACACATAAAATAATTAAGACAAAGAAAAATGTATTCAATGATTAAACAGTTAAGTTAAAACAGATACTATCAGAGTAATTAAAACATAAATAATTATGGCAATTACAAAATATATATATTAATTATTAAATGATTAAATAATTAAAAAAATATTCAATAAGGGCAATTAATACATAAAACAATAGAACTATCAAAATATATTTAGTGATTAGGATAACTTTAACAGATACACAACATTATATATTAGAATAGAATCAATTAGGGCTAATAACATGCACAGTCACAAACATATATGTTAATAAAACACAAAATAATGGTATTATTATAAATATTTTATTATATTATTATTATAATGTTAGTATTATATGATAGTTTTTTATGTCTGTAAGAGTAACAGTATTTGTATTGAATAGGCATTATATCTAATTAAAATTGTATAACATTAGGTTTATTATTTGATTAATTTAGACTTGACTCGCGGAAAGGCTTCTTGAAATGACCGCTGCTTACGCAAACTAACGTGCATTTAACAATTTAACAGATAACCATTTGGTTGAACTCCAAAACATTTCAGATTTTAAAGAATTAAGCACAAAAATATTCTTCAGTTATGTAAGGATAATGTTTATAAGATATTTTATATCTAATACTTTCATACCGGTCAATAAACATGTTGTGTATTTAATTTGTGTGCATTAAATAGCTAACACATTGCATGATGGGAAAAGTTTTGAGCCATCTGTAGCAATATTTGTTGCTACATTCTGCTCATATGAAACAGTCCTATGCAAATGTTGGCACCACTAATCTGTGATAGGTTACAGTAGAAGAATAAAACAA
This sequence comes from Panopea generosa, assembly GCA_029582155.1. Classification (NCBI taxonomy): domain Eukaryota; kingdom Metazoa; phylum Mollusca; class Bivalvia; order Adapedonta; family Hiatellidae; genus Panopea; species Panopea generosa. The sequence continues at coordinate 21,686,785 of CM055902.1, read as the reverse complement.
TATGCTGTACAGACGTAATTACTGATTACGTTTGTATGTCATTTATTCTCCTTCATTAACCAGACAATTTACCATAATGCATACTGAAATTAAATAAACAACTGTTATATTGTATTGAATACTATTAGATTAAAATCATTATTTAAAACATTATTCTTAAGATAATACAACCCTAACAGAGTGATAATGCAATAAAAGTAGTATTTCATTTTAAATGTAAATCAGAAATGTTTGGAGTACCACTATCACTGTATTTATTTATTAACATGCAATTTTAAGAAGCCTGTTTCGTGTAAAAATAGTAAAATATTGTAAAAGGGGAATTGTCTATTCATGCAAGTATTACTTGTGTAGTTTAGTTACGTATGTAGTTTAGTTACATAAGTAGTTTAGTTACGTAAGTAATTTAAATATATCATATATATTCTATAATTACATGTACACGTATATGATAATATAGTATACACAACACACGTAATGTGTTTTTAACTACTAAACAGGTCATTACTCATATAACACTCATATAATCATATAAAAACAGGTACACATATAATCATATTAAACAAATACTCATATAATCATATAAAATAGATACTAATATAATCATGCAAAACATATACTCGTATAAATGTTATCAACTCATATAAATGCACATATAATAGATCTATAAAATACTGTTGTTTTAATTTCAAACATCATAAAATCTAATTAAAAGATACTGGTATGAATAGATGATAAACTCGTATAAAAACCAATGTACATATAAAAGATGTAGGAATAAACTAAAATACATCAAAATATAGTATAAACAGATACTCGTATAAAGCAAAACACACTTCAAAGTTGTACATAATAATAAAGAAATTATAATATTAAATATAAACCTAAATAAACCAAATAAATGCTAAAAAACACAAGTATATGGAACTGGCATAAAATAAGTTCAAATTAAACATCAAATTACAAAAACATACAAAAATGTATGCATTAAAAATCAACTAATTAATAATAATTAACATAATAAATAACATAAAACAAATATTCATATAAAATACACTCGTATAAATGGTACACATATAAAATATAAGAATATTTAAAATACTCATAAAAAATAAAATCCTATTAAAAAGATACTCATATAAATTGCACATACAGTATAAAATAAAATAATATTGAAATTTATTCTTGTAAACTACATACATCATAACTCCAATTTAAATAACTAGTCATAGAAAAATATGTTATAATATACACTATAAAATCATGGAAATAGTTATTCATATAATTATCATTTATAATAAAATATCATATAAAAATGCATACATAATATAACCCAATAAAACTAAAACAGATATGCATATTGATTGCACAGATAAAATCAAATCAAATAGAATATTCTTATATAAATTGCATACGAAATAAAATTATTTATATATATGTATTCATATAAATTGCACATATAAAGTAAAATCTATCCAAATATTTAAATTGATAAACTACAATCACTAAAATATACTTATGTAAATAACATAATACATTCATATAAATTAGATACTCTTATAAATTACAGATATTTTAAAAATATATAAAAATAACCATATTATAATCATAAAAATAAATACTTATATATATATATGTATGATAAAGTTCTAACATAAAAATTGCACATATAATAATATAAAAAAGAATAGATACTCATATAAATTTCACATATAAATCAAGGCCTATAAAGTATTCTTTTTATAAATAGCATACAAAATAATATCGAATAAATGGCACCTATAAAATAAAAAAAAATAATAATAAATCATAAAAAAAATAGATACTTTCATAAATTACACACCTAATAAAAATATATAAAAACATAATCATATCATTTGTATATATTATAAAAGCATACAAAAATTATACTCATATAAAATTTAATGCATCGGACACATAGTTGTTTCTATAAAACTATAAACACTCATGTTACAGATTCTCATATGATTTGCTCATATAAAAAATATGAATTGATTAGATAAAAAACATACTCAAATTACATTGCACTCCTAATACACACGATTAGATAAAAATAATAATAAATAAATAATATATGAAATTCTTTAAATATAAGCACAAACAACACAACATCACTTTAGATATAAATAAAAAAATATTATGTATCACCTAAAATATAAGAAAATCTTGATTAAAAACTAAAATAAAAGTTATCATGATATGGTCAGAATCATCCACTATTTCATTTCTTTTTTTTCTCTAAAACACTTCTGAAATGCTGAGGTATTAAATGACAGAACAAAATCATTGTTTCAAGAATTAACATTGCTCAACACTTCCAATCAATTACTAGGCTTTGTATGAACCTATTTTTCGGCCTGCATTATAAATACGTTGTACAAGAGGCACTCTTCTCAAAAAGAGCTGCGCCTTGTAATGTACGTGGTCTTTACACATATACATTGTATATGTATTATAAACGTACAGACGTATCCCCTTATAAGTAGATAGTTTCGATATATGTCTCAGTTTGGCAGTTGAAATAAATACATATATTTATTGATATTTTTGGGGCTTTTTAAATCATTTTATTTTTACAAATAAAAAAAAGTTTAATTTTTGAAATCGAAGCTATGTATAAAGTCCCTTTATGTATTACGATCCATTACGCACACATGCACAGCACATACAGGCACAAGTGTATATGAGTATATGTTTGATTTCCAACACTAAATGTATTAAACTTCTTTGGCAATTACTTTATGTAGAGACAAGATATTAAAAATAAATCTAAATAAACCAAAAAGCATTTGAACGAAGATACAAAATGGCAAACAATTTCTAAGGGGCATCATTATTTAATGTTCAATAATTATTTTGCCCACCTGTGCACATTTTTTGTAGGACTGTGTTGTTTTTTCAGAGCATGTAAACGTGGAACCTGTACAAGACCTTCTGCTGTGGAGTTGATGACAAACAGTGCAGTTTTATAACATATACCAGGTAAATTAATCCATTAGACCAGTTATTTCAACACACCACATTTAGGTCATATATGGCATCCAGTTACATGTATATTAGCTTAGGAAGACCTGAACTGTATCCACCTACATTGTAATGCAAGTAACTGACAAGAATCTTCCTTTATAAACTGATAACTCTTCCCACTTGAATTGGCGGTGAGATACTAATGACAGTGATAAGCAATGTCCTGTTTTAATCATCACAGAGACGATGGCCAGGCAGGGATTCGAACTTATGGCCCCTGACATGATATTCGCTATAGATTTTATATTTTTAGCTCACTAGAGCCAAAGGCTCAATGTGATCTTTGTTTTTATTTTAAGCTCACCTGAGAGCATAATGCTCTAGGTGAGCTAATGTGATTACTCTGTGTTTGTCATCCTTCTAATTTTTCAACGCATCTAAACCAAACTTAAGACATTAATTATAGAAATCACATGATCATGGCAATGCAAGTAACTGACAAGAATCTTTCTCTCTAAAGTGATATGAAAGCTCATTTGTGTTATTCTTATAGCAAGCTCTTCCTCATCATTGCTCACAACATGTATTTGTGTTAGTGACATCTCTGAAACCATTTTTCAAGTTTGTCAAAGATAGGACAGAAGTGAGCACCATTAAAAATAAGATGAAAATATGAACTTATTTGCTGACTCGAATTATCCCAAACGTGTTCATGTAATAAATATTCAACTCTCTATATCATGTAAATTGGATGTTTAGAATTTAATGACTAAAAGCCAAACAATGAAGATAAAATTCATTTAATACTGATAGAAATATATTTGTTTAATAAGCAAAAAATTGTCTAAGAAATATTATAAATCCGTTCAATAATAAAAAAAATAAAAAGGGCAGATGCCAATTCAGAAATTAATTTTGAGCATAACTTTCTAATATAACATTGTCATCTCCAAATGAAACTTTTTTTATTAAATAAAACTTTGTTTTAAGTCTGAGTCATGTTAATAAAATCAAATGAAATATTTTGTGATAGTACAACTAGAGTTATTCCCCTTATCATAATGAAAAATAAATTTGGGCAAACATAATTCGTAATTTAGTTTTTGGATAAAGAATAATATAAAAAAATGTTAAGAAAAAATTGATTAAAATTGCTATGTGTTCCTTTCGGGGTTCAACTAGCAGTTTAAATATCTTGTTAGCAATCCAGGGGTCGTGAGTTCAAATCCATGCCCGGCAATAGTCTCCGTGATGATTGATATACGACATTGTGTCTCATTATCATTCGTCTCTCACCGCTGATTCAAGTGGGAAAGTTATCAGTTGTTTGCGGAGATGGGGTGCGTGAGTACTGGTTAATCCAAGGAAACAGTGGTTAAGTTAACTGATCCTCTGTTAGCCCTCAATGGCATAAAAATGACGCTAAATATTCAATCAATCAATCAACCCTTCTGAAGTAGCTTTGTTAAATAATTGAGGTCAACTTTATATCATTCAAGATGGCTGTCATATCAGTGAAAGAATGATAATAATAATAATATAAACAATAATAGTTAATAATAATAGTAATTGTAATGAATAATAATTACCATAATATATGATAATAATCGATAAACACAATAAGGATTTTCTGATGACGCCTTCAACATAAATAATTGTAAAAATAATATCAACAAAAACCTTTATTTATTATGCTCCCCCAAAGACGTATGAATTTTCCATAGGGCACTCAAAAAAATAATTGTAATAATAGTATCAACAGATGTATTAATCTTCCATGAGGTCCTCATCATAAATAATTGTAAAAATGATATCAACAAAGGCCTTTATTAATCTTCCATGAGGCCCTCAATATAAATAATTGTAATAATAATATCAACAGATGAAAAAAGATGAGTCTGCACCCGCTTGCGGTGCTCTTGTTTTTAATCTACCATGAGGCCCTCAACATAAATAATTGTAAAAATAATATCAACAAAGACGTATTGAACTTCCATGAGGCATTCGACATAAATAATTGTAAAAATGATATCAACATAGACCTTTATTTATCTTCCATAAGGCCCTCAACATAAATAATCGCAAAAAAAATATCAATAAATATTTTTATTAATCTTCCATGAGGCCCTCAACATAAATAATTGTAAAAATGCTATCAACAAATATTTTTTAATTAATATTTCATAAGGCCCTCAGCATAAATAATTGCAAAAAAAAAAAAATAATTAAGATTTAAATAATTGTAAAAATAATATCAACAAAGACGTATTAATCTTCCATGAGGCACTCTACATAAATAATTGTAAAAATAGTATCAACAGAGAACTTAATTAATCTTCCATAAGGCCCTCAACATAAATAATCGCCAAAAAAATATCAATAAATATTTTTATTTATCTCCCATGAGGCCCTCAACATAAATATTTGTAAAAATGCTATCAACAAATATTTTTTTAGTTAATCTTCCATAAGGCCCTCAACATAAATAATCGCAAAAAAAATATCAATAAATATTTTTATTAATCTTCCATGAGGCACTCAACATAAATAATTGTAAAAATAATATCAACAAAGATGTATTAATCTTCCATGAGGACCTCAACATAATAATTGTAAAAAATAATATAAATAAAGATTTTTATCAATCTTCCATGAGGCCCTCAATATAAATAATTGTAAAAATAATATCAACACAGACCTTTATTAATCTTCCGTAAGGCATTCAACATTAATAATTGTAAAAATGATGTCAATGAAGATTTTATTAATCTTGCGCAAGGCTTTTTACAAAATTAATTATGAAAATAATATAAAAATAAAACTTTTTCAGAAATTGTAGGAATTGTAAACAAATTAATAAAAAGGACACTTGACAGTGTTGATATTGATTTTAAATATTACTAATTATAACCTAAGAATTATCAAAAGCACTCTTTTATGACAGTAATGTTAAATTTTCAAAATGGAAACTAAATACTAAGGGATCTGCAGTGGTAATGGTGTAACCTTATTTCATATATAAAGCTACAATTTACCTTTATTGCAATGTTTTCCTTCAGTAAAGGTTCAAATACCAATTTTTAAATTAACTCTTGATGGCACTGATAGGGACTGACTTAAAACATGAGAACCCAGCAAAAGTAAATGACGACCATTGCTCTGGCTAATATACCTTTTACCCCTTCTGAGGTAGCTTTTTCAGTGATAATTTATTTTATTAAGGTCAAAGTTCAGTTATCATCTTCATACTACTTCTATTAATAATGATGATGATTATATAATAATATAAAGTTAATACTAATAATTTAATAATGATAGTAATAATAAAAGCAATAATAATAATAAAACAAAATAATAATAAAAATAATGATAATGAAAATAATAATAATGGCCCTCCACATACATGTAGATAAAAAAAAAGTGCAACATCAATGAAACAAATAGTCAAAGATGAGAAACTCCATAGACTGTGATGAATTAAATGATTTACATGTAGTGACAGAAAACTTAACCATGTAAATATTAAACATGTTCTTATATAACCAGCTGAACTTCATTTACATGTAATATGGTATAAAACAAATCAATAAATACATTTATATAATGAGGAAAATATTAGCCTTGCTTTGAAAATACCACCATACCATACTCTCTCTCTCTCTTCCCCGAAGTCCTCAACAATATTTGATACAAATACTACATTATAACGAAAATATCAGTTTAACCATTTCTATTTTTGGAAAGGGGCACAGCTCTTTGTGAATGGTTTAAAGTATTGTATGCTTATGTGTATGCTATACTCGTACATGCTCTGATATGAAAACAAGCACTTAATGTAATGATATCCATTTATTTTAGTGAAATAATAATAATACATATCATAAAGATTAAAATTAAATTAAAATCAAAATTAATAAAACGTAAAATTTTAAAATTAAAATTTAAAAAAAAAATGTTTTAAAGACCTTGAATTAATTGGACATTGTCATTACTACGTCCTAAGGGATTTCAATACTCATTTGAAGATGCAACTACACCCAAGTTTGACATTCATGAATGTGTTCCCAGGTCAGTTGCCCATTTCTGTGCAAATATACATCTGCAGCTTTTCAGATACTATAACACATCCATTTTGAATTAGCAAAGGAGTAAAAATAGTGTTTTCATTTTGCAGGGTTGAATCGATGTATCAGGTGAAAATGGAGACATCCACAACGGCAACATTGTAGATTGTAGATATTTGTATTAAATGTATTCAAATGTATGCTTAGATACAAAATTGTAAAGTGTTTCCACTACTTTAGAATGACAGTTGAAGCTGCACTCATTTTGTTAAAAAAAAAAATCTTTTTATTAATATTATTAAAATATTTGTTTTTTAAAAAATAAGGGTTTTTTCCTTTCTTTTCTGAATTATCTCCCTTTTAAATTTTTTTTTTCTTTTAGAATAATTGCACTTAAATTTTTGATTGGAAACATGATCTTGAGCTTTTAGAGTTAGTGTTCATTGAAGGAACTGTTATTTTGAGATGATTTTTACTAGTTACAATATTTAACCTTTTTTTCTTTAATTCTATACGAAATTACATTAAAAAATAAATCTGTACCATTTTTTGACATTTGACCTAAATTTGATTTTTAAAGGGAGGTAAAAAAAACAAATTGACATTTATTGATAAAAAAATGAAATTCCATTAATTTTTGGTATTAAAAGCATTGAAAAAATGCTAGTTCTGAAAAATTGTTTCCTAATAAATAATTATATTCTAAATTCACAGTACTGTATCAGAGACATGATAAATAATTATGATTAGATCACATGACAAAATAGTACAGATGAAAGATGTACTTATGATTTAAAGGAAATAAATGATAAAAAAAGTTGGTTGAAAAATACATTTTTGTTTTCTTCATTATATGTAAGGAAATTCAATAAATTTTGATTTTTAAACAATTTTTCTAAATTTTACTAGTTTGAAAAAAAAACAAAAAAACACTTCATTGTTGAAAACAGAAACTAAGGAACATTGTTTTAAATTTCGTAATTATTTTGAATATTTTTGATCTTTTTTAATATTTTAAATACATTTCTATGATAAACAACTTTATTTACGATAATTGTTTGAAATTTTAAAAAAAAAGCATTTTCTAAAATCTAAAAGTAAAACAAATACATGTATAATGATAGTTTCTATAGCTACTGAAATGCCAGTAGAAGTATGTGTGTGTATATACATTGTTTAAGTATGTGGAAGCACTTAGTTTATTAGTTATTTGCAGATACCTTTACAATATATGACAACAAGAATGTTTTTATTATGTGCAGATGTCAATAAATTTATGATCATAAAAGTTGTGTAAGCATACCGTGAAAGACCATTTCAATTCTAACGTTTGAAAAAACCTGCCAAAATGTCCAAATATTCAGATCTTTCGATTTTGGAAACCTAGAAAAAGACTTTAATTGGTAGATGTATTAAAAAACAATTGACATTATTTAAAAAGAAATGATCAGATTAGATATTAATAAAAATGCATTTAATACATTGATGAAAAAATATTTAAAATAGGCTCTGCTTTAATAAAAATATTCTGTTTGTATTCTTTTTTCAATCTGTAAATTATATATTACTTTGTTTAAAACACATGATTTCGAGCCAGTCTTTTTAATATATTAAATAAGAATATTATTATTAATCAGTTTGTTATGAGTGTTTGGTTCTTTGTCAGACATGGCATTGTTGTACTACTATTGACGTTATGGCGCCTAAACGTCTGTCGTTGTACAATGATTTTTGTTGATGACTTATGGTATCAAGGTTCTAGGTTCATTCTGCATATTCATTTGTTGATGTATTTTTTTTAATCTGTATGTTAATTTGTAGTTTTTGTACATGTAGAGTGAACCTGGAATCTTCCTTCCTGTTGGCGTCTAATAACCTATAATGTGTTGGTACGCCGTAAAACCCTTTTCATTCATTCATTCATTCATTCAAATAAAATATGATAATTAGTCTAAAATGTTCAGTTATTTATATAAACAATTATTTGTGTGTTCAAGAGTTGTATCAATTGATAATATTTTTGATATGTTGATATATGACCCTTGGATAACAATTATCATACTTAAATTACCACATCAACAATATATATATATTCTACATCATTATCCAGCATTAGGATTTGATTGTCGAATGTTTCATCAGTTACTAAATTTATTTAAAGTAAGTTTGAAAATTTGGCAACAGTTTTTTAAAAAATGGAGGATATTTCTGATTATTATTTATGAAAGATCAGTCAACTTTCCTTACTGCTAATAAAAACACAGCTTACCCTTAACTTGTAACACACATCTAACATGCTAGCTTGCGTTGCTAGGTGTGGACTCGGAATTACATTATATGATTAAGTTATACGACATATATATATATATATATCGACTTAATGACCTATATATACATATCAACTTATATGACCTATATTTAAAGATGACCTATTTGACTTGTGACCTTTGTACTTTTAAGACTGCATGCTCCGAGTTCAAACCTCTACTCACCTAATCAAAATGAAGGAAAGTTGACTGATGATTTTACATTCAAAATACAATACTCACGAAAACAATTCCTTTAATGGACCTCAAAAGCAATTTAAATATTATAAAAAAATAATTATTTTTTTTAAATAAATGGAATTTTTGCTTTATTTTTAAGAAAAAACAATGTGTATTCCAAATGTTTTATAATAAGTAATAAACTAATTTCAAGTTTTGCATAGATTTATATATTTATTATATAAGTGTTGGTATTTTTTGAAAATCATATCAATAATGTAGAATTTGGAATATTATTGAATTTGGGACACGTATATCAAGTGCTTTTTTGTGAATACAATAAAAACAAACTTTGATAATATCAAAAATATGATAAACATTAAATATTTGTTGTTATTTCATGTAACTTTCATATTGTTTTAAAAGAAATGATCATTTAGTGAAATACATTGTGATATAACTTTGTGATTGAAGAAATTGAGGTGAATAATAAAAAGGTCATTAAACAATTCAGTGTACAATATGGGGTCTTATTGTACTTGTTAATACGCGTCTGGCTATCAATCAAGGGGTCGTGAGCTCAAATCCCCACCGAAAACATTGTCCGAGACGATTGATAAGTGCCATTGTGTCTCATTAACAATTGTCTCTCCGCTGTCTCAAGATCACTTACCTCTCACCGCTATGGTCGTAGGTTCGAGTCCCGGTCGCTCCAAAAACTTTATGTGAGAAAGTTTCCAGTTACTTGCGGAAGGACGGTGGTTCTACTCAGTCTGACTCAGTCTGAGGTCTTCCTCCACCAGTAAAACTGGATATGCCATATATAACCTGAAATGTGTTGAAAATGGCGTTAAACCCCATTCCAAAAAAAACAAAAAACAATTGTCTCTCACAACTGATTTAAGTGGGAAAGTTATCAGGTTCTTGCAAAAATGGGGTGTACTTGAGTACTGGTTAACATTTCAGGATCCCATGAAACAGCGGTTAGGTTAACTTGATGCAATAAAAATTATGCTAAATATGTAATCAATCGATCAGTTGGACAGAAGTCTAGAAATATTTTTTTTGTAAAAAAAAAAGCATATAAATGGCCGTCTCAATTTGACAATGAGGCTATATTTGACCTTGACCTTTGTTATTCATTAATCTTCAATATAGAGTTAGTTTTAGTAACTTGTATTTATTTGGAATTTACACATAGTTTTCTAATATATAAATATATATAGGTAATGTTTGCAATAAAGTATTGAATATGGATAAAATATTTTTGCGTTATTTATTCTGTTGGGAATTATTCTATTATTGCTTTGTGATTTATTAATTCTGATTATTATTATTATGTCTTGGATATATTTGAAATAAAATTGAATGTTGTTTGTTTTCCTTTCCATCCTGTAAATATGAATGTTCTGAGAATTATTTCTTTTTATTTAATTTCATATATTTTTGACTTGTCTTTTTACATGATTTGATAATAATAAATTAGATAAATAATTTTTTAACCAAAAATGTAAAATTTTTATGAAATTTTATTCATTTTTGTATTTAAATTAATTATTTTATTCTATTTAATCGAACATATAACATGTTTTACTCATCTAAATTTATAATGACATTTAATTATAATTTTTTTTATTCTATTTTTTATATTTTCAAATAAAATTTTTCCTTTTTTTTTTCTTTTTTTTTTTCTTTTCTTTTTTTCTTCTTCTTTTTTTTTTATATTAAATCAGGTATCAATGTTCTAGGTTCATTCTGCATATTCATTTGTTGATGTATTTTTTTTTATCTGTATGTTAATTTGTTGTTTTTGTTTATGTAGAGTGAACTTGGAATTTTCCTTCCTGTTGGCGTAGAATAACCTGTAATGTGTTGGTACACTGTAAAACCCTATTCATTTATATTAAATTATTTTATTTATAATTAATTATTTCAAACCCTATCCACTCTACCCTGCCCTGTCCTATCGCACACCACCCTACCCCGCCCTACTCTAGTACTTACTCCACCTACCCACACTACTCTACTACTAAATCTACCCATCCACCCTACTCTACTACTTACTCTACCCACACTACCCTACTCTACTAATTAACTGTACCCACCCACCCTACTCTACTACTTACTCTACCCACCCACCCTACTCTACTAATTCTACCTAATTGTCCTACTTACTCTACCCACCCACCTTTCTCTACTACCCACCCTGCCCTACTCTACTACTTAACTGTACCCACCCACCCTACTCTACCCACTCACCCTACTTTACTACTTACTCTACCCAATCACCTTACTCTATTACTTTACCCACCCACTCTACTACTTACTCTACCCACCCACCCTACTCTACTAATTCTACCTAATTGTCCTACTTACTCTACCCACCCACCTTTCTCTACTACCCACACTACCCTACTCTACTACTTAACTGTACCCACCCACCCTACTCTATTACTTACTCTACCCACCCACCCTACTCTACTAATTCTACCTAATTGTCCTACATACTCTACCCACCCACCTTTCTCTACTACCCACACCGCCCTACTCTACTACTTAACTGTACCCACCCACCCTACTCTACTACTTACTCTACCCACCCACCCTACTCTACTATACTCGTCCCACTCGCCCTACTCTACTACTTACTCTACCCACCCACCCTACTCTACTATACTCTACCCACTCACCCTACTTTACTACTTACTCTACCCACCCAACACGTCTCTTCTACTTTACCCATCCAACCTACTCTACTACTTAATCTACCCTACCCCCCACCCTACTCTACTACTTACTCTTCCCACCAAACCCGTCTCTACTACTTTACCCACCCACCCTACTCTTCTACTTACTCTACCCACCCACCTTACTCTACTACATATTCTACCTAATCGTCCTACTTACTCTACCCACCCACCTTACTCTACTACTTATTCTACCTAATCGTCCTACTTACTCTACCCACCCACCTTTCTCTAATACCCACCCTCGTCCTACTTACTCTACCCACCCACCTTTCTCTACTACCCACCCTGCCCTACTCTACTAACTCTACCCACCCACCTTACTCTACTACTTATTCTACCTAATCATCCTACTTACTCCACCCACTCACCTTTCTCTACTACTTACTCTACCAACCCACCATACTCCACTACTTACTCTACCCGCCCACCCTACTCTACTACTTATTCTGTCCACCCAACTCATCTCTTCTACTTTACCCACCCACCCTACTCTACTACTTACTCGACCAAATCGCCCTACTCTACTACTTACTCTTCCCACTCGCCCTACTCTACTACTTACTCTTCCCACCCACCCTACTCTACTACTTACTATACCCACTTCCCACCCACCCTACTCTACTACTTACTCTACCCGCCCACCCTACTTAACTAGTTACTCTGTCCACCCAACCCATCTCTACTACTTTACCCACCCACCCTACTCTACTACTTACTCAACCAAATCGCCCTACTCTACTACTTACTCTACCCACCCACCCTACTCTACTTTACTCTACCCACTCATCCTACTTTACTACTTACTCTACCCACACCCAACCCGTCTCTACTACTTTACCCACCCACTCTACTACTTTCGCTACCCACCCACCCTACTCTACTACTTACTCTACCCATCCGCCCTACTCTACTACTTACTCTACCCATCCGCCCTACTCTACTACTTACTCTACCCATCCGCCCTACTCTACTACTTACTCTCCCCACCCATCCGACACTACTACTTACTCTCCCCACCCACCCTACTCTACTACTTACTCTACCCACCCACCCTACTCTACTACTTTACTTTACCCACTCATCCTACTCTACTTACTCTACCCCCCCCCCCCGCCCTACTTTACCCACTCCACTCCGCTCTACTCTACTACTTACTCTACCCACCCACCCTACTCTACTTCTTTACTCTACCCACCCTACTCACTGTACCCACCCAACCCGTCTTTACTACTCGTTACCCACCCACCCTACTCTTCTACTGACTCTATCCACCCAACCCGTCTCTACTACTTTACCCACCCACTCTACTACTTTCGCTACCCACCCATCCTACTCTACTAATTACTGTACCCATCCGCCCTACTCTACTACTTACTCTACCCATCCGCCCTACTCTACTACTTACTCTACCCACCCACCCTACTCTACTACTTTACTCTACCCACCCTACTCACTGTACCCACCCAACCCGTCTTTACTACTCTCTACCCACCCACCCTACTCTTCTACTTACTCTATCCACCCAACCCGTCTCTACTACTTTACCCACCCACTCTACTACTTTCGCTACCCACCCACCCTACTCTACTACTTACTCTACCCATCCGCCCTACTCTACTACTTACTCTACCCACCCACCCTACTCTACTACTTTACTCTACCCACCCTACTCACTGTACCCACCCAACCCGTCTTTACTACTCCTCACCCACCCTACTCTTTTACTTACTCTATCCACCCAACCCGTCTCTACTACTTTACCCACCCACTCTACTACTTTCGCTACCCACCCACCCTACTCTACTACTTACTGTACCCATCGGCCCTACTATACTACTTACTCTACCCATCCGCCCTACTCTACTACTTACTCTACCCACCCACCCTACTCTACTACTTTACTCTACCCACCCTACTCACTGTACCCACCCAACCCGTCTTTACTACTTTACCCACCCACTCTACTACTTACTCTCCCCACCTATCCGACACTACTACTTACTCTCCCCACCCACCCTACTCTACTACTTACTCTACCCACCCACCCACCCTACTCTACTACTTACTCTACCCATCCGCCCTACTCTACTACTTACTCTACCCATCCACCCTACTCTTCTACTTACTCTATCCACCCAACCCGTCTCTACTACTTTACCCTTCCACTCTACTACTTACTCTCCCCACCTAAATGAGAAAAAAAGAAATACAAAAAATGAGAAAAGTGAAATAGCATAAATGAGAAAAAAAAGAAATACAAAAATGAGAAAAGTGAAATAGCATAAATGAGAAAAGTGAACTAGTATAAATGAGAAAAGTGAAATAGTATAAATGAGAAAAGTGAAATAGCATAAATGAGAAAAGTGAAATACAAAAAATGAGAAAAATGAAATAGTATAAATGAGAAAAGTGAAATAGTATAAATGAGAAAAAAGTGAAATAGCATAAATGAGAAAAAAAGAAATACAAAAATGAGAAAAGTGAAATAGCATAAATGAGAAAAGTGAAATAGTATAAATGAGAAAAGTGAAATAGCATAAATGAGAAACGTGAAATAGTATAAATGAGAAAAGTGAAATAGTATAAATGAGAAAAAAGTGAAATAGCATAAATGAGAAAAGTGAAATAGTATAAATGAGAAAAAAGTGAAATAGCATAAATGAGAAAAAATGAAATACAAAAAATGAGAAAAAAGTGAAATAGTATAAATGAGAAAAGTGAAATAGCATAAATGAGAAAAGTGAAATACAAAAAATGAGAAACGTGAAATAGTATAAATGAGAAACGTGAAATAGTATAAATGAGAAAAGTGAAATAGCATAAATGAGAAAAGTGAAATAGTATAAATGAGAAAAAAAAATGAAATACAAAAAATGAGAAAAAAGTGAAATAGTATAAATGAGAAAAGTGAAATAGCATAAATGAGAAAAGTGAAATACAAAAAATGAGAAACGTGAAATAGTATAAATGAGAAAAGTGAAATAGCATAAATGAGAAAAGTGAAATAGCATAAATGAGAAAAAATGAAATACAAAAAATGAGAAAAAAGTGAAATAGTATAAATGAGAAAAGTGAAATAGCATAAATGAGAAAAGTGAAATACAAAAAATGAGAAACGTGAAATAGTATAAATGAGAAAAGTGAAATACAAAAAATGAGAAACGTGAAATAGTATAAATGAGAAAAGTGAAATAGTATAAATGAGAAAAGTGAAATAGCATAAATGAGAAAAGTGAAATAGCATAAATGAGAAAAGTGAAATACAAAAAATGAGAAACGTGAAATAGTATAAATGAGAAAAGTGAAATAGCATAAATGAGAAAAGTGAAATAGCATAAATGAGAAAAGTGAAATAGTATAAATGAGAAAAAAGTGAAATAGTATAAATGAGAAAAGTGAAATAGCATAAATGAGAAAAGTGAAATACAAAAAATGAGAAACGTGAAATAGTATAAATGAGAAAAAAGTGAAATAGCATAAATGAGAAAAAATGAAATACAAAAAATGAGAAACGTGAAATAGTATAAATGAGAAACGTGAAATAGTATAAATGAGAAACGTGAAATAGTATAAATGAGAAAAGTGAAATACAAAAAATGAGAAACGTGAAATAGTATAAATGAGAAAAGTGAAATAGTATAAATGAGAAAAGTGAAATAGCATAAATGAGAAAAGTGAAATAGTATAAATGAGAAAAAAGTGAAATAGTATAAATGAGAAAAGTGAAATAGCATAAATGAGAAAAGTGAAATACAAAAAATGAGAAACGTGAAATAGTATAAATGAGAAAAGTGAAATAGTATAAATGAGAAAAAAGTGAAATAGTATAAATGAGAAAAAAGTGAAATAGCATAAATGAGAAAAAATGAAATACAAAAAATGAGAAAAAAGTGAAATAGTATAAATGAGAAAAGTGAAATAGCATAAATGAGAAAAGTGAAATACAAAAAATGAGAAACGTGAAATAGTATAAATGAGAAAAGTGAAATACAAAAAATGAGAAACGTGAAATAGTATAAATGAGAAAAGTGAAATACAAAAAATGAGAAACGTGAAATAGTATAAATGAGAAAAGTGAAATAGTATAAATGAGAAAAGTGAAATAGCATAAATGAGAAAAGTGAAATAGCATAAATGAGAAAAGTGAAATAGTATAAATGAGAAAAGTGAAATACAAAAAATGAGAAACGTGAAATAGTATAAATGAGAAAAGTGAAATACAAAAAATGAGAAACGTGAAATAGTATAAATGAGAAAAGTGAAATAGTATAAATGAGAAAAGTGAAATAGCATAAATGAGAAAAGTGAAATAGCATAAATGAGAAAAGTGAAATAGTATAAATGAGAAAAAAAATGAAATACAAAAAATGAGAAAAAAGTGAAATAGTATAAATGAGAAAAGTGAAATACAAAAAATGAGAAACGTGAAATAGTATAAATGAGAAAAGTGAAATACAAAAAATGAGAAACGTGAAATAGTATAAATGAGAAAAGTGAAATAGTATAAATGAGAAAAGTGAAATAGCATAAATGAGAAAAGTGAAATAGCATAAATGAGAAAAGTGAAATAGTATAAATGAGAAAAAAAATGAAATACAAAAAATGAGAAAAAAGTGAAATAGTATAAATGAGAAAAGTGAAATAGCATAAATGAGAAAAGTGAAATACAAAAAATGAGAAACGTGAAATAGTATAAATGAGAAAAGTGAAATAGTATAAATGAGAAAAAAGTGAAATAGCATAAATGAGAAAAAATGAAATACAAAAAATGAGAAACGTGAAATAGTATAAATGAGAAAAAAAATGAAATACAAAAAATGAGAAACGTGAAATAGTATAAATGAGAAAAAAAGTGAAATAGCATAAATTAGAAAAATGAAATAGTTTAAATGAGAAAAATGAAATAGCATAAATGAGAAAAAAAATGAAATACAAAAAATGAGAAAAATGAAATACAAAAAAATGAGAAAAGTGAAATAGTATAAATGAGAAAAAAGTGAAATAGCATAAATGAGAAAAAATGAAATACAAAAAATTAAACCTTTAAAAAGGTGTGAATATATTCCCGAAAAGGTGTGAATAAATCCGAGTGAACAATATTCACCGAAAATAGGTGTCAACACATTCGAGTTAACATTACTCACCGGAAAAGTGTGTGAACACATTCTAGGCAACAGTATTCACCAAAAAAAAAAAGGTGTGAACACATTTAAGTAAACATTACTCGTCATTTAAGGATGAACATATCCGAGCGAGTATTACACATCCAGGTGAATATTATCCACAAAAAGGTGAACACATCCAAGTAAACATTATTCACACAAAACGGTGTGAACACATCTGAGTTAACATAACTCACCAACACTTACCAGTAAAATATGGTGTGAACATAACTCGCCAAAAAAAGTGTGAACACATACGAGTAAATATTATTCACTAAAACAAGTTGATTATAGTGCAAGGTTGTTGATGATAATAGTGGGGATATTGTAGGTTGTTCTGATAGTGGATGTGATATTAGTGATGGTAGTAGGGATGTTGTTACAGATGATGATTCTCGGGTGTTGTTTATTATGATAGCGGGATTGTTGTTGGTCATGATGATGGTGGGGATATATCTAATCTACAGTTATAATTATTCTCCTAATCAAAATTCTGAAATGTTTTGAAATTCTAACGATAGAGTTGGCTACTTTAGGTATAACTTATAGCTCGTCTTCCTCACAAAAAAAACTAATATGAACTATAATACAGACAGCCAAATGAAAGCTAATGTTGAGTTAGTTAAAACCTTACTTAAAATATATTTTGATAGCTTTACTTTCTTTTACCAATATGGATACTGAACATGTACATTGAAGACCAATATTACCATGATATATGTATGATCGCAGAGGTGGTTAAAGGGTAGAGCATCCGACTTGTATGCCAAAGGACGTAGTTCGATCCCCGGCCGGGTCATACCAAAGACTTGAAAAATGGTACAAGAAGCTTCCTGTCTTGGCGCTCGGCATTCGGAGGAGAGTCGTAGATCTAGCTGACCCAGTGATGGTATAATGGGACTGGGTGGGGTATCTGCGGCATGATACGCCACAGTAGCGTTTTGAATACTGTAGCTCCGTCGCGATATGACTGAAAAAATGTTGAAAGCGACGATAAAAAACAGCAACTGTAGTGTTTGCCTGCATGGTGTCGCAAGCTTTTATGATACGGGAAATAATATCCATTACACTGAACAGTATTGTGCCATTCTACAACTACACACCATGGGGGACAACAAGGTCCATCGGTTTTTAATAAGTTGAGGGCCTCATGGAAGATGAATTTATTTAAATGAGTTCAACTTTAAGTCTAAATTCCCAATCTTAATAGAATACTTGGTTAGAATAAGAGACACAACCTCTACTTAACTTACATGTACCATGTAAGAGAGAGTTATCTCCAATACATAGAATGTTTTGTTATTAACGCTGCACCATTGACAGACGTCATTCCATGGGGCAATTTGAAATCATGAAGTGTCGGGGTTGGAGAACGGGTGGAGCTATACTTAAGTGAATAATCCCATTCCTCAAAATTATTTGTCAACAGTTAGCAAATATAGACGGGTGTGTGTCGTACAGCTCCCACCAACAGAGTAAAAAAGGTGTATCCGATGAATAAACATAAATATACTTGTAGAGAAAATAATGATAATTTACATTAATCCGCATTTTTTCATAATCAACACAAAGAACAGTTGTGGTTGAGAGTAACAACACTAAATACTTATTTTAAAAGCATATCATTAATTAAAAATATGTATTATTATGATATACTGCACGCAGAGCCTTTGATGCGGTATTGTGGTATACACAGCTCTCGGTGACCAGGTGTGTATGGTGTTTCACAGTAGACAGCTGTCACCTATTCTGGGTTTTCATTAATAATAATAATTCTGTTTACGACTGAATCATCTATTTAGCATTTTCTTTTTACAATGAAATAAAACATAAAATACCACACAGTAACACCGAACGATAACTATGTGTCATTCTTCGAGAATGGTACAGTTTATTATACGTTTAGTTTTACATTATTGATATATGGTATACTTATGTAGATTTTTTCTGGACACCAAGTGTGTCAAACTTATATACTTACAACTTAGACAGCTCATGCTCGATGTATTCTTTGGTAGAACCAGTACTAAGCATATGCGGATAAAAGTGTCTTGCTCAAGGACATCATACCTAGCCATGACGGAGGATCAAACCCACGACCCTCCTATCCTGAGTTCGGTACTCTACCACTAGTCACCAATTCACACAGTGCGATCGGGTTGACATTTAGTTATTTTTTAATATAAATCGCTGTTGGTACTTTTCCATCATGTTCTGATGACGCTTATAGACCATTTTCGAGACCAGAATTGGCAAGCATGTAGTAACATCTAATACATAGTCAAATAAACACACACAAATATTCTAGATGTCATGAAAAACTAGAAATCTAAGGTTGAGATTTTGATTTTCAAACTTAAGTCTAAGAATATTCTCAAGAACGGATGGTGCAGTCACCCCCAGATTTGTTTGATATATGAATAGTTAGCGTCATTTTAATTCTACTGAGGGCTAACAGACGAGCAGCAATTAGCCTGACCTCTCTTTCCTGGGATTCTGGCCTGTTAACCAGCACTTGAGCACACTCATCTCCGCAAGTTACTGATAACTTACCCATTTGAATCAGCGGTGTCTGACGAATGGCAATGAGACGCAATGTCGTTTATCAATCATCACGGAGACTGTGACTTGGCGGTGATAAGAAACCGCGACCCCTGAATTTATAGTCAGACACGCTACCGACTGAGCTAACCGGACCCGGTGCCAGATCGGAACTGTGGGTATGATTTACTTTTATATTATGTACATTTAAGCATCTCTATTTTGTTCAACTCTGCAAGGTATTAAACATTATCATATCGGATCATCTTTGTTTCTTTATTTTTAAATAGAAGAGGCTAGTCCTCGGACCCCCAACAGCTGTGCCTACACACCGTTTTCTGCTAAGCTACGCCTCATGTAAAGAATAACACGCGAAATGATCGAAATTACAACATTTCAAAAAAATTGAGTTTAGGCAAATTTCAAGTCATGTTGAGTGACACTGGGTTCTGGTACATTTTGTTTATGGTAAACCTCAGCGGTATTGTAGCGGTAGAGCGTCCAACTCGAATGCGGAGGTGGACGTGTCAAAGATTTTAAAAATGACACTGACAGTTTCCTTATTAGACGCATAAGGTATTCAGGGGATAGTTGTGGGTCTTTCTCGACGGTATACCGGGAATGGTTGGAGTATCATGTCACGTGTTTGCTACACGTGATTTTCTTTTCAGAAATCGACATAAAACGTCATAAAATGCAATATTCATGGTACCCATATATAATATAAGTCAGAGAAAACAACTACAGTTAATATTTTATTCAAAGCATTTGTATGTATATTATATTACAACAATGGTTGCCATCTGCACATATAGACACACATAATGATACAGCTGACCATTCACTTCACTCATACACTCCCACTCATTCAGTCACACGCCGGACGGCATACTTACTCGCACAGTAATTTTGATCAGTTTAATCAAATATTTGAACATTTAATGAACACTCCCCCCCCCCCCCCCCCCCCCCCCCCCCCACACACACACACAAACACACCCCAATAATTGAAACGCTCCTATGCCCATGTGACAGAATATCGCGAACTGAATTATATATTCACTCAAGTGATATGAAATTAAGAGGTGACTTGCTTGGAGTGACACCAAATCAGGAGGTACCAACTTATATACGCTCGTAATGTTACGTTTTCATATCTCTTCCTGTGTTGCATTTTCATCTTTTTCATCCCAATTGCATTGTACTTGTACATATTTAGCAATTAATATATGTTTAAATCAATCTATTGAGTGTATGTGTGATATACAAAAATAAGAAAAAAATAACTTTAAACTGGGGTTTAACGCCATTTTCAACACATTTCATGTTGTGTATGGCATAACAAGATTTATTTGTACAGGAAGACCTCAGCATGTATTTGATTACCGTCCTTCTGCAAGCTTAAAGAGCTAGCGGGCTCGAACCCATGACCTCAGTCGGTCAGTAACATGTTAATTAACTGAGTGTCATAGCAGTTAGTCCGTGTTTCATTCTTGTTAATTGTTATTGGTCATAAAAACAACACTGAATTATAAATTTGTTTTTAAGAGTTTTTTCTTATATTTTCAAAGTTAACGCGATACCAATAGTTTCTTTACACCACAGCGGTGGCGTAGTGGCAGAGTGTCCGTCTCGCATGTAGAAGGTGTTAGTTCGATCCCCGATCGGGTCATTTAAAAAAACTTGGTACTAGAAGCTTCCTTACTTGGCGCTTAGCATTTAGGGAATAGTTCTATGTCTGGCCGGCCCGGTGTCAATATACAGTGACTGGGCTTTGTTGAAACCGACGCTAAGCACCATTCAACTAATTTCTCTAAACTTTTGTTCACTGCAATATAGAGCTACATATCAAGTATATACTTAGTAGTAAATTAACATATGAGTTTTGAAATACACTTTTTAATAAGATATTGTATACAGTCAATAACTTTAAAATGTTAGTAGCGGCTTAACCTGACACCGCACACATGGACTCCAGGCATACTACAAAAATACGTACTCACGCATGCGTACAGGCCATGAATGACACAAAAATCACAGATACTGCTTATATGTACACACATTTACAATGTTGTTTTTTATATAAATACATATTTTGACAATTATGTACACAAATGTTATAAATGTTTTCACGTCTTGATAACGGATGTGTTAGTCACAAATGAATCAAATACCAGAGGAATAATTTACATAGTCATGATTTTGCCGCCAATGACGTGTTCGCTATGTATGTACTTATGACAATGTTGTCTGCTTAACGCGCGTGAATCAATGTTGTTTGCTTAATTGACCCCCGCGAATCACATTCGGATGTCTTCGGTTATCGTGGTGCACGAACATTCAATCTGCGCGACAATCTAATAAATTACCACTGCGTCGAGCTAACCGTACACTTTTTAAAAGAAACAAATGACGTCAACTGGTATTTACTCGTACAGCATTGTACATAGTTATACTATTCTAGTGAAAGAACTCGTCTGCACCTAAAGTCTGTACGGAAACCATCTGGCAAACTGACGAATGTCACAACTTTTTGTTCTAATTTGTACTATTTTACTTTGTTATGTATTTTTTCGGTACCAAACGTCTGATACACTATTCCCCCTGACCGTTGACGGGTATCATAATGTTTAGTCTGTTGACGGGTACCATGGTGTTTAGTCTGTCGTTTTCGACTTACAGCTGCAGTTTTAATTGTGGTCACATGATCCAATAATCTTGGAAGTCAAACCAAGCGTTTGTCATCGTCATGGCAACTGCAGACTTCACCATCTATCATTTTGTTACATTGGTAATGTTTTTTCTTCTGCAAAAAAAGGACAGTTAACATTAAATACAACATATTTGACTTGCATATGGTGTACATATTGTGTTCGTTGATTTACTGGACCTGTGTATTACTTTTACAACGTAAATGGCTAATGATGTCACAGAAATGCGTATTACGGTTCGTGTACATTTCAATAATTGACTTGAATTTTCGTTAATTATTTAAAATCCTTTTGCAAAACAACAATCAATTAAGACAATTAGAAGAGATACTACATTTCAGGGTTCACCTTTCCTACATTGCTATATTAATAGAACAAATTAAGATAAGTTATTGTAATCAGGTCTATATTCCCCATACATAGTTACACAGAGCCAGTGCTTAGTTGTGAACAGATGCACATAAATTTAGATAATATAAAACGTTACTGCTTATATATTGATTTTGTGTTACGTGTTTGATTCATTTTCTTTTCCTCCAGTTTAAAAAATGCAAAGAAACTGAATCATGTCATGTCGTCCGCATAGAATACGTTCAAATCGAAATAAGGGCATACTTACTGGGAAAATAATAGGCCTAAAATCGGAGCGACTTGTCAATAATGTACATTTTCATAAATGTTATAAATTTCCCCCAATGTCTATACAAATATGGAAAAAGAGACATAACTCCTTGAAAAAAAAGCCCAACCACGTCCAGGCTCACTGTTCAATGGAATTGCGTCAGATCTTGCGGATGAGTTAGCCAGATAGGGTATGTTGTAATAGAAAAACAGACATGTGACCGCCATTACAAATTTCCTCTGTTCTTCTTGGGAAATTCGGGAGAAATGGGCATTTTAAACGTCTCATAAATGATAGTCATGTACTATTTCTTATTCTCTTCGGATTGTGCAAATCCGTTACTTCGCACTTACTTTTTGTGTCTGTGTCTCGTCTTATCATTTCGTATTCTCTTCAGTGAGTTCTCTTGCTTTTTCCTGTTTCTGTCGTTCTTTTTAGGTCTTGTACATTTGATTCTTGTGCTAGATTCGCCGCTCTGTTCCACCCGACACCGAAGTTTATTCTTTGAATTATTTTTTCTGCATTTGCGCTTCTTGCATCGTCGTTTCTTATTCTTCCTTCTTCGTGAGGACCATTTCTGAAAACAAAATAAAAAAGTTATTTTTTATTAATTTGTTTTAACTCGATTTAGGAAGAAATCTCACAAGGAGCTTACTGCCGTCACGTTCTCACGCCAATGTCCTGGATAGAACCAGTACTACTGAGCCTGCAAATTAATGTAATATAAACAAAACTTCACCAGACTTACAAAGAACGTTTCAGCATATATTGTGCATCATTCCAGTCTTGTGCTGAAACAAAGTTTTCTCCTCTGGATAGAGAATAATACCAGGACCGGAGAGTGGCGAGTTCGATCTCCAACAACGCACATGTTTAGTGTCCTTGAGCAAGACACATGATCCGAATATACTAGGTACTGGCTCCAGAAATTCGTAGAACGAGAGTGGTATAATTTTTAATAGCTAGATTTTGGTCAAAAACAAAAGAATTAAAACTAAACTAAAAACTGAAACTATTTATTGTATTTCTTATCAAATGATGGCTATGAACCGGTAAACGTTCAAACAGAACACTTTACACACGCGAGTCGTCCGCTCAACTACTGGTTCATCCGGGCAGTTTTTATGGACGGTAAAATCACTTTCCTCTCTTTGTAAGGCAATAACTTACTTTCACTTTAGACTCCCACTTCCGGTTCCACCTGGCCACCAGACTGGTCTCACTCAACATTAGCCTGTTAAGCAGCACATCCTCCCGTCCTATGATGAGGTATTCTCTATTCAGCTTCAGTGCTGGACAAACACAGCTGGTGTTTGACCACAAGTCCATGTCCCTGGACTCTTGTAGATGTATCTTGCCTCGCTGTAAAATTTTTGTAACGGTTACACGAACGACGCTGCTGCTCTCATCGACGACAGTAGTATGCTTAACTACCGCTGATATGGCTGGAAAAGAAGAAACCAGTTAGTTTTGATATAGCGGACAGCACTACTGGATTCATATATGGGAAATCATATTAAAATTTAGTGGATTAATTATTTCATACATACCACCCGGTCACGGAAAAGCCATCATGGGACACTTTTGATATACAATGAAGTTTATATTGGTTGTCATCACTACCACTAGTTATTGTTTTGGTTATTTTTTTTGTAATGGGGTTTAACGCAATTCTCAACACATTTTAGGTTATATATTGCATATCCATTTTACTGGTAGAAGAAGACCTTATAATGAATCTGAGTTGTACGGCCGCTCTTCAACAAGTAACTGGCAAACTTTTTCACGTAAAATTTTTATAGCGAGTTGGACTCGACCTTCGTCTTTAGCGGTGAGAGGTAAGTGACCTTGAAACGGAAGCTTAGACCACTCGGCCACGGAGGAATCCGTGCTTATTGGTCATTTAACTTTTCGTTTATGTTTCATCACCTGTGTCATTCTAAAACAAGCAGTCTGCGGCCGAGTGGTCTATGATGCTATTTCAAGACGACGTACATGTCACTGCTAAGGCCACAGGTTTGAGTCTAGATCGGTCAAATAAAATTGATGTGAGAAAGTTTCCCATTTGCTTGAGGAATGTATCTACTCAGATCTAT
The DNA here is from genome assembly GCA_029582155.1 of Panopea generosa. Taxonomy (NCBI): domain Eukaryota; kingdom Metazoa; phylum Mollusca; class Bivalvia; order Adapedonta; family Hiatellidae; genus Panopea; species Panopea generosa. The sequence continues at coordinate 21,661,365 of CM055902.1, read as the reverse complement.
GTTGATTTTCTTTTCTCTATAAAATGAAATAGAATACCATTTAAAACAATTATTTTTACGTTATGAAAATGACGTTAAATCACATTCGTGCCCCGAGTTATACTTAAACAAAAACCAAATACGTTTATCGTCCTTCTGTATTCAAGTTATGCAACTCTTCAACATTGGAGGAAACTAAGGTTATTCAGATTGGAAAACGACGAATAACAAACTAATTTTCAGCTGCCATAACAAAACCTGACGTACTTGTAAGGTACAATTAGTGCATTGTATTTTAACATGACTTCTTTCACATCTCTGCATCAGATCTTCCTAATGTATTTTCATTGTTATACGCGACGTTAAATAAATTTAAATAAATGTGAATTGTATGAGTTTTAATTTCTGCTTTGATGTTCTGTGAAGTCATTTATAAATCATTAGAGAGATAACTAATTAATTTCATGGACAACCGAAATAGAATGGTGTTGTTATGCCTCGGTGTTTCATTATGAAATTCAATGATAATTTCGCTATGAATATGTTTATCGTCCACATAATTGCCATTATAAAACAAACGCTGCCTGTCATTTCTCGACATTCGGATTTCCTTTGATCATAACACTTAATTAAAACTTGAAACGAATTGTATTCGTATGATTGTAATTAAGTATTATTTAAAATTATTTTTTTCCTAGGATATCCTTTATAATGAGCATATGTATTTCAGCAAAGTTTTTTTGGTTTGTAAGTAATGAATATACTGTACTTGTATTTCTGTTTAATATGGCATAGTTTTTTTCATTGCAAAGTACTTTTTTTAAAGTGAAAATGGGGGAAATTGCATTAAAATGTTTTAAGTCTTCAATACTTTGCAGTGTTCATATTCCTTATTACCATCTTCATGAAAGTGTTAGTATGACACAATCGTATTGGAATAAATTATGGATGTAAGACCAAACATAGCAGTAAAATCAGACGTATATATATAAATAATTAAGTTTTGACTGACTACTTATATATTATATAATCAATATCATTGAAACTATATGCAGTTTTACTGGAACCGGTCTAAAGCATGATCACCTGACAGTTTTTCATAGATTTTTAAGCATTTTAATATATGTAGGGGAAACAATAGTCGGGTGATCTAATGTAAAGGAAACGAGAAAATGGTCAGGTGACGGAATAGCTTAACAGGGACGTAGCTGTGTGAAGGCCCAAACTAGGGTGGTTCGGGGACATGTCCTCCTGAATTTATTTTGTGTGTAGAATTGATCTGGTACGTTTTGACGTATATTTGAGATACAACCAAACATACTTTGAACGAAATTTATTTTTTAATTTTTGTTTTTTTTTTGTTAAAAAAATACTCGCCTCTGAAAATTATGTGCAGGCCCGTGCCTTTAGGCCTGTTAGGTAGCTACGCTACTGCTTACGTAATAAAGCACCACAGGTCCATCCGCCTCGACACTAGAGATGTAGGACGGTGTATGTTTCTTTACGCAATATGCCACGACGTGTAAATAAATCTTCGTCCCACCTTTCTGTACACTAATTACGGAGCCAGGGGAATCAAATGAACCTATCATTTACATCTTTGTTATAAAATTGCTTCATCACAATCCAAATGAAAATACCCTTTAATTAACACACACAAAGGGGATATTTGATGGAAAATAAAACTTCGAAGCGTCCGCTTAATTAGTCTGTGTCTGCTACCTTTTGTGCCGTAATCGTTCTATAATTAAAAGGTCTCATTTTTTTAATTTTACAAACGAATTTTTCGCTTTTTCAAACAATCCGTGAAATTGATAACCCGTTAGTTTGAGTATTGAAGTAGCAGCCAGACTGCCTGCAATAAGTGATATCACTGCGCCTTGTCCCTCTTAAAAAAATAGTTCTTCAGATACTTCTTTATCAGAGGACAAAGGTCTCGCAACTAGACGTATCTTAGATGATTCTGCAATTTTTTTTTAATTTGAGTGCGTATTTATTTCTCCAACCTTTAAATTTCGCTCTTAAATCATATCGAGTGACGATAATTTTAAGGTACATTTGGTTTACCTATCTTATTAGTGCTTAAGTAGTGTTTGGGCGTATTCCGAGTGTCATCGTTTAATTTATTACTGTCTTTGCTGTATCATTGTATTTGTAGCTTCATACGATATGTTAACTTGGTAGCTATTACAAACCTTACTACGTTTTGTGTTGTTTGTTGTTGTTTTTTCTGTTAATTTTGTTGATTTTTTGTTGTTGTTTCGTTTTGTTGTGTTTTTTTGTGTGTGTTTGTTTGTTGTTGTTGTTTTTTTTTTGGGGGGGGGGGGGGGGGGGGGGGGGGGAGGTGTGGGGTATATTACTGTTATGCGTCTGTTTTTATTCGAACCCGCAGGCATGTAGCAATAATTATGTAAACGTATCCGTATATGATAATGCAGCAATGTACAAGGGATGTGCTTAAGATGTTTTGCAGTTACAATATATACATAAATCAAATATAAAATAGAAACATTCAGAAATTATTTATATAAGATGTAATTCATTTTCTCCAGTTTTCATTATCTCAAACAAATAAAAGGTTACCGCGCTCCAGCAACCATAACAGTGAACTCAGTCAGCGTATTACCTTTAAAGTGTTATTACTACACATATAGGTTTTCTTCTAATTATTACTCTTTTGTTCTCCGATTTTACTCAACTTCACTTTTGTTAACAACCAGTCTGTTCAGAAACACCTTTATTTTTGCATTTAAATATGTACGAGACAAGTATAAAGTGTGATTTAATTAGCTTCATGAATTATTAATAGTATATTAGATCCATTCTTAATTTATCGTCTTGTTGCCCACCGGTTCGCGTGTACGTGCACATATTGTGTTAATGAGGGCGCCGCCTAGGTCACATAACGCTTGTACTACTAAAAGCGTTTTCATCGCAGACGATAAATGTAACAACAAAACTCAAACCTATTCAAATTTGAAAAATGAAGTGCCCTAAATGTTCGAGTGGTCTAAATCAGCCCCGTTTTATCGATACTCCCCTCTCACCACTGAGGTCGTGAGTTCGAGCTCGACTCAGACCGAAAATCTTTATATAAGATTCTATAGGGTTACCTCCACCGTACGCCAAAATCTTTTCTCCATCCCTGTGTTGACGGTGGTGTCAATATAAAGGTTGTCAATGTCGTCATATCCTCCGTACCCGAGTTATCTAAATCTAAAATGTTTTCTTAAGATCACTGACATACCGTTCACCTTTAAGTCCTGGGTTTGAGTCCAACTCAGTCAAGTAAAAGTAAGAAGTTTATCAGTTACTTACTGAAAGACATTGGTTCTACTCAAACTTAAACTGAGGTACTTCTTCACCATTAAAACTGGGTGTCATACATAACATGTACTGTATTGAAAGGCGTTAAAACTCGTTAAACAATAAATATGGCGGGGATTTATTGCGGGCAGGGGTCTTATTTTATCATATACATTTAATACCGTCACCTGTGTCCAAACTAGCGAATTGGTTAAGATAAGGTATATATAATATCATACAAACCGTAATGAAATTTCCCCTTTTTGTAAGCAGTCTTCGTAGGTTTCAGTTTTTCTTTACATTTACATTCTGAAAGGAAAGAAAGCGAAATAAAAATTACCGAGACAGTCAAATAAATATGTCGTTTTCCTATACATGCGTATTAAAATTATTTATTTGTAAACTACATGTGATCTAGTAGTGAATCGTGTAGTAGTAGTAGTAGTAGTAGTAGTAGTAGTAGTAGTAGTAGTAGTAGTAGTAGTAGTAGAAGTAGTAGTAGTAGTAGTAGTAGTAGTAGTAGTAGTAGTAGTAGTAGTAGTAGTAGTAGTAGTAGTAGTAGTAGTAGTAGTAATAGTAGTAGTAGTAGTAGTAGTGGAAGTAGTGGTGGTAGTAGTAGTAGTAGTAGTAGTAGTAGTAGTAGTAGAAGTAGTAGTTGTAGTAATAGTAGCAGTAGTAGAAGTAGTAGAAGTAGTAGTAGTAGTGGTAGTAGTAAAGCATCGGACATAAACTCGGAGGTTCGTGGGTTCGATCCCCTACAGAACCATGTGTTGTGTCAAGCAGGACACTTTATCTGCAAGCGTTTACTACTGACTCTTATCAGGACGACTTCAAACGTGATTTCTCTGTTTCTGTGAACTTGCAATTTCACAATTTATCTAAATAAATAAATAAATGAATTTAAACAAAAACGATTTTAGCAAACGTAAAACAGGATATCTAAGCGAGTGTGTGTTTCGTATCTTGTTCGAACATCTTTCATTCACGAATTTAATAGATAATACACGTTTTTCTCATTTATTACATTGAATACTTAAGTTACATAATATTCAATAAACAACGCGATGATATATTACGTGGCGTACAATCTGAATGGACGTTTCCTGCTATTTAACCGCAACACATTTTTTGTTTTAATCAAACATACATACCTTTCTTAATTATTTTTGTCTCAATCATGCATACGTGTCTTTCTTTATCACTTTTGTCTCAATCATGCATACGTACCTTTCTTAATTACTTTTGTTTCAAGCAAGCATACGTTACTTTTGTCTCAATCATACAAACGTATCTTACTTTTTGTCTCAGTCAAACATACGTACCTTTCTTAATTACTTTTGTGTCAAGTATGCATACGTACCTTTTTTAATTACTTCTGTCTCAATCATGCATACGTACCTTTCTGAATTACTTTTGTCTCAATCATGCAAACGTTCCTTTCTTAATTACTTTTGTCTCAATCATTCATACGCACCTTTCTTGTCTCAATCATACATACGCACCTTTCCTTTCTTAATCACTTTTGTCTCAATCATGCAAACGTACTTTTCTTAATTGCTTCTGTCTCAATCATGCATACGTACCTTTCTTAATTGCTTTTGTCTCAATCATGCATACACACCTTTCTTAATCACTTTTGTCTCAATCATGCATACGTACCTTTCTTAATTGCTTCTGTCTCAATCATGTATACGTATCATTCTTAATTACTTCTGTCTCAATCATGCATATGTACCTTTCTTAATTGCTTCTGTCTCAATCATGCATATGTACTTTTCTTAATCACTTTTGTCTCAATCAAGCATACGTATCTTTCTTAATCACTTTTGTCTCAATCATGCATACGTATCATTCTTAATACTTTCGTCTCAATCATAAATACGTACCTTTCTTAATCACTTTTGTCTCAATCATGCATACGTATCATTCTTAATTATTTTTGTCGCAATCATGCATACGTACCTTTCTTAATTACTTCTGTCTCAATTATGCATACGTACCTTTCTTAATTACTTCTGTCTCAATCATGCATACGTACCTTTCTTAATTACTTCTGTCTCAATCATGCATACGTAACTTTCTTAATTACTTTCGTCTCAATCATGCATACGTACCTTTCTTAATTACTTCTGTCTCAATCATGCATACGTAACTTTCTTAATTACTTTCGTCTCAGTCATACATACGTACCTTTCTTAATCACTTTTGTCTCAATCATGCATACGTATCTTTCTTAATTACTTCTGTCTCAATCATACATACGTACCTTTCTTAATCACTTTTGTCTCAATCATGCTTACGTACCTTTCTTAATTACTTCTGTCTCAATCATACATACGTACCTTTCTTAATCACTTTTGTCTCAATCATGCATACGTATCTTTCTTAATTACTTCTGTCTCAATCATGCATACGTACCTTTCTTAATCACTTTTGTCTCAATCATGCATACGTACCTTTCTTAATTACTTTCGTCTCAATCATGCATACTACCTTTCTTAATTACTACTGTCTCAATCATACATACGTACCTTTCTTAATTACTTTCGTCTCAATCATGCAAACGTACCTTTCTTAATTACTTCTGTCTCAATCATACATACGTAACTTTCTTAATTACTTCTGTCTCAATCATGCATACGTACCTTTCTTAATTACTTTTGTCTCTATCCGCTCTTCTGTGCTTGGTTTGGATTCTGTAATATAAATCAATATATAAGAAACTATCGATAATGTGTTATTTAGGCTACTGCTGCTGATACTGCTGCTGCTGCCGATGCCGCCGTCGTTGTCTTTGTCGTTGTCGCCCTCATGTGGCGTCGTCCATGCGACGCTGCCGCTGTCTTATGAACCATATTGAAAATATTTTTTGACGTAGGATTTTTAGTGCAATAATCGTGTTACCGTCACTCGAAAGGGAAGCAACTCTGTAGTGAGGCGTAAACTGACGTCAACATTGCCGCCAGGTGTCACTTTAAACAGCTGAAATAGCAATACCTGACAATACCTGACGACTTTATTTGTTATGGTCATCTATATAATCAATATCTAACTTAACCACAATTTTTAGTGAAATACGAAACATACTGGCAAATATGGTTATGACAGTCATATATATATTATGTTTATATATTTTGTAGATTAACTAGAGATAAAAGTGTGCAATAAACTCAAATTAAATCGTCACCTTGGCGGAAGTGAAACTTTATAAAGTACAAAAAAAAAAAACGACATATTTAGTAAATGTACACCTGTACTTTGGCAACAGAATATTTCCCGCACGAATTCAACACAAATGGTCATCTCGGATCCGTTTCACTTAAGTTTGCGAACTTCATAGTGTAAAAATTGAAGTTACGAAAAAAAAAAGTCGGGAAATTCATTTAGTGTTTCGCTTACATCATTTTTCAAGCTTTCGCTAGTCTTGTAAATAGTATTCTTTTTAAAATTGGTAATAATTCTGCGCAGATGAAACGTTCCCGGGGGTCACAATCTCTTCGAACGGATGTTTAAAGACTTAGGAAGGTTAGTGAAACGGGCTTCTGATTCATACAATTTTTACATTACTGATCTGTATTTGCGCATGTCGATGTGTTTATACCCCACCCCAACCAACCCCGCCCACCCCACCCCCTGGTAAGAGTCTATCTCATTTACCAGGCCAACACTGCTATATACTTTTACAATATTTTTTATTGTAAGTAAACGGCGCATCACAATAACATTTTTTCGTTTCTAATCAATCGTATACTTTTGGTGTCCTTGAACATGTTTTGTCTTTCTTTGCGCTGCTGCATGTTTAGTGATGTTTTATATAACTATACAATTCTATATATACAAGCTAATTATTGTAGAAACACATAAAGGCGCTTAGGATTTTATAAACATCTTTTTTTTTTCTGACCGTTATATCTGAGTAAGTATATCTATCAGCATTTACAACAAACAGCCGACGCTTTGATGCAATATTAAAAAGACATTCAAACGAAAAACCGCTTCACCTTTCGAGTTTTGGTTACCTATCATGTATACATAGTATTTGGAGGATGAGACTTTTCAAAGGATACGCGCTCTTTGTGATAATCGCCTGACGATTCTAATCCGGCCTTGTGTTTTAGATGTAAGAGATTGCAAATAATAAATGTCCATACGCACAAAAGTATGGTAAATAAAACTTGTACATCAAACGTATGTGAGTGAATTGGACGTGTGGCCATCCGTTTGTAAGGCAGTTTGTACTTCGCAGTGATACGAAGATTAAAGAATCAGAGTCAAGTATTTTTCAAGTAATTCGTAATTCTCCACACAAAGCAAAAGGTTGTTTTCTTTGAAATGTGAGCCATGACTGACATTAATAACTAGACTTTGGTACGGAATAAATACGATGTACATTTTATATATGATTTATTGTATACAGTCCAGTTATTGTATAAAGGCTTCACCGCAGCGGTGGTCTAGTGGCAGAGCGTCCGCATCGCGTGTAGAAGCTCGTGAGTTCAAAACCCGGCCTGGGCATACTAAAGACTTGGTACTAGAAGCTTCCTCGCTTGGCGCTCAGCATTCGAGAATATTTTTGGGTCTGGTCCGATGTCAGTTTATTGTGACTGGGTGGGGTATCATGTCAAGTGTCTGCTGCATGATACTCCAAGTGAAAGCGCTTAGAATACTGTCTCAAGTAGACGCCGTCGCGATATAACTAAAAAGTGTTGAACGCGACGCTAAACACCACACAACAACAACAAAACAACAACAACAACAACAAAAAACATATGGACTTCCACTGTAAATCAGCATTTCGACCAATAGATTATAATCTGTCCACTGGTTCCTTTACTATAAAAAATAAGCCTTGCAGACACACTTTTCATATAGATATTTATTTACAATATAAATGGATTAGAAAGTTAATAATAAATTACAGCGTATTTTGATATTTTTCAATACAAACGGAATCATTAAATTAGGGTTTAATTATTATTTCGCATTGTGTAACTAGCGTTTTGTCCCCTTTATGTAAAACTGAGTTTTGAGAGATAAAAGTGCTACTGTAAAATTATTTCTTACAAACTGCATGATTTAAAGGAGAACTGTTGCCAGGCAATAAAATACCGCAATAAACGTCTCTGTAAATACACCACAGTTCAAGTATTAAAATGTCCCAAGTTAATAATGCCGGGCCCTATAAGCACAGTCGTTAGCGCGTTTGACTGTCAATCCAGGGGTCATGAGTTCGAATCCCCGCTCGGCCACAATCTCCGTGATGTTTGATATACGACATTGCGTCTCATTATCATTCGTCTTTCAAGTGAGAAAGTTATCAGTTACTTGTGGAGATGGGGTGTGCTCGAGTACTGGTTAACCTTCCAGGATACCAGGAAAGAGTGGTTAGGTCAACTGATCATCGGTTAGTCCTCGATGGCATAAAAATAACGCTGACTATGCAATCAGTCATTTAATCAATCAATCAATCAATCAATCAATCAATCAATCAATCAATTAATAATGTCGGAATGCTGCCTTCATTCCAATTTAATAAGAACGTATTTTGGCAGCAAATCATTATCGGGAGTTTTAATATAGCATTTTGCCAACTCAACTTCAGTTTTAAAAGTATGTTATAACGTTTGTGATTCACGGGAGTCGCTGGGTACCCGTCTGTCTTTGCATGTTCCCTGTGCAGTTTATATATATATATAAGTAAAAGTAAAGTGTTAGTTTATTATTATATCACCCCAACTGACAGGGCCAGCCAGACTGGGCTTATTAGACGGGCCTTATGCTGTACACAGTTACTTCATGAAAGCTTTCATTGCTGTTAGACATATGGTACCCCTCAATTTGACTAGCTGCTGGGTGAGCAACCGCCCGCATCAGAAAAAAAATCCAAATACTTCCACCGGGATTCGAACCTTCGACCTCGCGCTTCCGAGGCGGACGCCTTGACTATTAGATTTGCATGTAAATGGCACAGTTCAGTCTTAAAGTATACGCCCAGATTTTATATCAAGTGAATTAACAATTACATGGGCTAATTGATATTCTACTAAATTCAACATCAAAGGCAGCCTACCTTTAATTCAACGCTATCATATGTTCGTTCATCATCATGGTTTGATATCGATAATTTCAAATACAGGTAGGATAATCACTGTGCGATGATTTCAGAGTATTCCGGTATGCTTGCTTTGATAATATTTTAATACTGTTTTTTTATATTTATCTTCAGCCATCCCTTCATTGTGATGTACAACCACGATAGGTGTATTTATCGAACATAGTACATTTACTATTGCGTATTCATTACTTTATCTAATGGAAACTCAAAGCTGTTGTATCTTTATATATCTGTATCTTTACAGTATGTGAAGATCTGTTGAAAACCGGTCTTTGTAGATTTTAGTACATGTACATCAAAATATCATTAGGCTTTACCTACAAAGATTTAACTATTTTGTTTTATCTTTTTTTATCAATAAAACATACTCAAATGAGGAAACTGGATTGAAGGATATGGACAGTTGTCCATTTATTAAACAAATTGGGTCATATCCGCTGAACATGCTTTAAAATAAACATAAAACAAATGGTCTTAAAGGTACACAAACTACATGTGTTAGGTTCAGTTCTGGTATAATAGCCAATACCGATTTATGATCACAAACAGTTAACAATTCATTGAACTCCATTATTCCCCTGCTACCGGGAGCGTGTTACTTATTCTATTTAACTAAGTTAGATAACTCTTGCATTAATATAATGCAAATTATTGCCCTTGTTTGACTAAGAAATCCTGGTTAAAGTTTTGCTTGCAAGTACCATCTTGTCCATACTTCATCAACCACTCAACGTATTTGATTTGATTTAAACTAACACAAGACTCCCCAGTCATTAAACATACTATAGTGAATAAGTTAGACAACTCTTGCATGGATAAAATGCAAATTATTGCCCTTATTTGACTTATTTAAATTTTTACGCGCAAGTACCATCAATTGGAACACAACCCTTGAATTGACAGTCAGACACATTATTGTCTCAACATATAACCTTAATCAACTCCCAAGGTATGATTCATTTTACAAAGGGGGCCATTTATTTGGGACCGAGAAATCGAAATTTAACCAATTTATAAGTACATAATATTTATGTGAAAAATACCATAAAACACACAGCTGATGCTTTAGATGTTTTAACCAGACTTGAAATCAGTACATGTTAATTTTGATTAAAGACTAGCTTCTAGATTGTTGAAGCGTTTCCCCCCATAAAAAGAGGAGTCGATCTGATTTTTAATTTCACAAATTTTGATATTATACTACATGTATATAGTATTAGAAAACAAATATGTAGTACTGTGTTACAAGAGTGCACTTTATTAATAGAAATTTGGGCTATTTTAAATATGAATTTCTATTAATTTACATAATTTGATTTGGTAAACATTTAAGTCCATTATCTTAATACAACATGATATGCTTCTGTGGTGTAACTGGCAAACACATTTACACTTTTGTAGAAATTCTGGGTTCGAATCCCAGCAGTTGCGAACAACATAAAAAAAAAGATAGCTTAGATATGATGAAAAAAGAAATGTCTGTTTTATTTTTTAATGAAATTATTCACTTTTAAAAATGTATATTTTTTTATAATGTTTGCTGCTGCATGGACAAAATGCTAGTGCAATGTTTTTATTGCATGTATTTACCAGTATTACAGAAATTTTATTTCGGCTGCTCATATTTTAATTCAACTTTATATTTTAAGTTTTTAGGGCATCAGGGTTTTTGCGGCTATGTGTGGTTGAGCAAAACACCTTTTCCACATATGCTTTGTACTGGTTCTACCTAGGAAGACTTCAAGCGTGATTTGTCTTAAGTTCACAATCGAAGTAAAATGAATAAGTTTAAAATAACTTATGCTTACTTTTTCTGACTGCCTTACATTCGAAAAGTATATTTTCCGTGGACTGCAGTTTATAATTATACATGGTCTATATTTTCTGTCTATTTTGTTTGTCTTGTTTAGTATTACAACCAGATTGTAGAAGTGTCTGGACAAGAACCGGAGGGAACCTATGTCTATATATATTTGGATGGCTAAGCTGCTAATTTGGGAACTTAAGTAAATGTACAATGTTATTGTTTTTACTTGGTACATGAGAGATAGAGGTCCAAATAACTGCCATGTCCAGAGACTTCTCTTAGATTTTAAGTCTAGTCCTGTGTCCTTGACGTTTCCAACATTTTTCCGGAGATATACATTTAGTTTAGTCATTTTTTAACATTTTAACTATTTATGCTTGAATACAGTATGAATGTCTGGTGCTTAGAATTATACAAATGGTTCCTTCTGTGGCAGAGTTGTCCATAGTGTTGTTGTCAAGTAACCACTTACTTCTCACTGCCGACGTTGTCGGATCAATCCTTGCTCCGGTAGTCTAAAACATTTTGTGAGAAAGTTAAGGTTACTTACAGGTGGACGGTGGCTGTACTGAGATTCGTTCCTATGTCTTTTAGATCTGTTTTGAAACTGTTTTGAAACCCCAGTAAAAATACATACTGGCTATTTGCACAGTGTAAACTATAGTATAGGCATGTATTATGTAAAAATGTGCAACCATTGCAGACTCGAACTCGGGACCTTTCACTAACAAGACAAGTGCTCTACCGACTGAGCTAACCAGACCGTTGACATATGTTTCTTTCCTAGCGGTTTAGGTACACACTGTGACATTTATATTATGCAAGAAACATTAATAACAAGAATAACCCACGTCAATAGGTTCTGAAAAATTTTGTGACCATCATCCACTTATGTAGCTTGATTAAATAAGGCGTGAATGGACAGCTTCTTTATTTTTTGGATATCCTTTCTGCTGTCCATAACTCGGGAGAGGCAACATAAAAACAAACATTAAAAAGGCTCTTAGAGACGTGAAATATGTCGCACTACCATTTATGATAATAATAACGTTTGCTATAACGTTTGCTTTTGTTTTGCAAACTAAGGAATTAGAGATATTATTCCTTGAATAAAGTTGCAATCATGTAATAAGTGATTTATTTATGATAAACATAATACATATTAAATATATAATGGAAACAACTGCAACGTTATACTAAATATATAATACATGTACTATAAAGTTTATTTAGTGTTTGTTTGTTTACTATACATGTTCTTATAAAAGTTCGACCCCAAGAGAGGCAATACCTTAGTACATATTAATTTACGAGGCGTGTCGTGCCGTTAATACGGAAGTATTGAAAGTAGTAAGAAAGCACTTCATGTCAAATATAGTCAAAGTATTTTCTCAGTATTTCAAAATTTAGTGTTGCAAAAATAAAGACCCATTATGCCCAATAGTAAAGTATCGTTTATACCTAACCGTACACTGTACAAGAGTACACAGTGAAATTAACTAAATAACCTTACGTTAAATGTATGTAAATAACAATATGCCAGTATAAACAATGTAGTTAATCCAATTACCGTAGACAGTATGACAAAATGCAGTGTCGTTAACTAAACTATCGTAGGCAGAATGACAAAATGCAGTGTCGTTAACTTAACTATCGTAGGCAGAATGACAAAATGCAGTGTCGTGAACTTAACTATCGTAAACAGTATGACAAATGCAGTGTCGTTAACTAGACCGCAGACAGTATGACAAAATGCAGCGTCGTTAACTTAACTACCGTATACAGTATGACAAAATGCAGCGTCGTAAACTAAACTACCGTAAACAGTATGACAAAATGCAGCATCGTAAACTAAACTACCGTAGACAGTATGACAAAATGCAGCGTCGTAAACTAAACTACCGTAAACAGTATGACAAAATGCAGCGTCGTTAACTTAACTACCGTAGACAGTATGACAAAATGCAGCGTCGTTAACCTAAACTACCGTAGACAGTATGACAAAATGCAGTGTCGTTAACTAAACTACCGTAAACAGTGTGACAAAATGCAGTGTCGTTATCTAAATTATCGTAGACAGTATGACAAAATGCAGTGTCGTTAACTAAACTATCGTAGACAGTATGACAAAATGCAGCGTCGTTAACTAAACTATCGTAGACAGTATGACAAAATGCAGCGTCGTTAACTAAACTATCGTAGACAGTATGACAAAATGCAGCGTCGTTAACTAAACTATCGTAGACAGTATGACAAATGCAGTGTCGTTAACCTTACTACCGTAAACAGTATGACAAATGCAGTGTCGTTTACTAAACTACCGAAGACAGTATGTCAAAATGCAGTGTCGTTAACTTAACTACTGTAAACAGTACGTCAAAATGCAGTGCCGTTAACCTAACTACCGTATACAGTATGACAAATGCCATGTCGTTAGCTAAACTACCGTAAACCTTACGACAAAATGCAGTTTCGTTAACCTAGCTACCGTAAACAGTATGATAAGTGCAGTGTCGTTAACTAAACTACCGTAGACAGTATGACAAATGCAGTGTCGTTAACTCAACTACCATAGACAGTATGACAAATGCAATGTCTTTAACTAAACTACCGTAAACAATGTGGCAAAATGCAGTGTCGTTAACCAAACTACCGTAAACAGTGTGTCAAAATGCAGTGTCGTTAACTAAACTTCCGTAAACAGTATGACAAAATGCAGTGTGTCGTTAACTAAACTACCGTAAACAGTGTGTCAAAATGCAGTGTCGTTAACTAAACTACCGTAGACAGTATGGAAAAATGCAGTGTAGTTAATTAATTACCTTTCCGACAGCAGCATATACTGCAGTTAACTCCGTGACCATACACTTTACAACAATGTTCAATGAAGTTATCAGAGCAAAATTGTCATATTCTGTACGGCAATAAGCAATGTAAAGACTCCACACTGTTCGACAATATGAAGTTTATAAAACTAAATGATTGCAAGGCAAACTCCTGATAATGGCATACTGTATGGCAACATGGAGCCAAGTTGCCCTTTGACGATACACTGTACGGTAACTTGCAGTGTAATGAAAAACATGACATCGCATTGTACGGAAGCGCAGTGCTGGGGAACAGATAACCAGACAACCATGCACTTTAAAACAATATTCCGTATATAATATATAGTTAATCTAGTGACGCAATCTGTACGCCAACATGGAATGTAGTGACCCAAGTAAGCGTTGTCCGCACGACAACATGCATTGCAGTAAACCACAAAGTGTTGCGAAGTTGTTAAGCAACATGGAGTTTTGCGAACCAAACGACCACAAACTTCAGAGCAACAAGCACTGCAGTCATCAGAATAACCATAACACGGAGAGTTTACAACGCAGTACTGTACGACATTGTTAATTGAAACAAACGACAACAAACTGTACGTCAAAATAAAATGTAGTGAACCGACTCACGCTACCCTGTACAGTGAAATGCGCATCTTGCCTTAGCAATGATATTAACTACAGCATAGCGAAAGAAAATATAACGTAACAAACGAAATGACCGCACACTGTATGACAAAATGCAGTACACTTTTATCATTTAAGTCTATTTCCAATCTACTGTAAACTTACCTTCCGGCATAGACGAGACGATCGCTTCTGGGGAAACACAGACCCCCTTGTCGTATTCGGGTAGTTTGTTGCAATCCAAGTCATCTGGCCAGGAGAAGTTATATTTGTTTATTAACGGTTCACATCCCTGCCGCGACCGCTCGCACACCGACCTACATGGCGGAATAGCGTCCATCTGAAATTGCGGTGTGCAGATCGGCGCGAACATTGCACAAAGAAAAAACAACAAATCTGCACTGCAGTTTTGTTTAATAAGTTCGCCATATGGTTCTATTGCGAGCCGTGCGTTTGCTTGTGAGCTGTGGTGCAAATGATTTGGCATCCGGGTCATGTTATATGGCATGCCGGCACACATCGGTATGTCTATCGGTTCACACATGTCAATTCCGCGGTGACCCCGAATTAATGTCGAACCGCTCACTGCATTGAACACATTTATTAAAGTAGCTACGAAAAGCGCGTGCTTGGCTACATTATGGATACGCGCGCGTGCGCGAACTTTTCTGGTGCACCGTAATAAAACGTAAAACGAACAACATGCTATATAATTATTCATTTCTGTTTTTTTTTGTCAGTATATACCACTAGTGTATAAACGTTTTAACTTAAAGTCCTATCACATAGTATATAACCTAATAACTAAATTAATATATCGATAATAAATTAAGTTCACTTTACTTCACAGCTATTCCGTTACACTCAACCTCAAGTAGCAAATTTTAAATTTAATTTAAATTCGCATTGATTTTTAAAATTGTATGCGTACACTCCGAATTTGAAAGTTGCACTAAACGTTTCTCTTTCCGTCTTCCTTTTAAACATGACTCCGGCGAAACACGTGGTATCCACCTTTTTTCTAAACAAATTAAAATTAACTATTAACTAATTTTCAAACCACAAACTAAAGGTGAAATATGAGTAAGTTTGTATTTTATGTTTTTCTAAGATAACACCATTATCCCTACTAAATCATTAACATTTTTTTCTGAATGAGAATTTCACCGAGTGCGTACCTTATCCTCAGGTATGTTTTCATCGCAAATACTCACCGCACTGCGTGCGAGAAACTTTTAAATTTGTGGGCGGGGCTGCAATCACCGCCGTGTCAATCAAAATTTAAGTTTTTATTTAAAGGTATGAAATCACCTATACAAAATGAGCATTAGATTACGGTATTTTATTTAGTATCCGACGTTTAACGTAACAAATTCCTTTCTTAAAACGTTTATGCTAATACGGTACACCTTTCAGTTAATTAATAATTACCACATTGAAGGTCAAAGTGTATCAGGGTTAATTACCGGTTTATGATCATGTCTTTATAATTCATTTTATTTCTGATTTTTAATCAAAATAACGTATTTAAAGGATACAGTACAATGAAGGTTTAATGGAATGGCAGTAAAGTAAAATAAAAAATGTTGTGGTATATAATTATTCCTGCGTATTTTAGTTTTATTTGATTTATTAGTTTATAAAATAATTACTACGTTATAGAAGCTAGGGAGTCTTTGGCAAGGCATTGAAGTATTTGGTAATGTTTTAATTAGTTGAAGATATGTTTGTGTTAGATGCGTTATGCCGAACACATATCGTATTATTGTTTTATGGATGATTAAAACATTTTTAGTAATACAAAAACATTCCAAAGATAGAAAAAATAAATCAAAGCTTGAATTAAGTCAACCTATAGCAATGTTTAACTAACTATGCTTCTTTTACATGCTCTTTGATTAGTCTCCAATACACGCGTTGTCCGTTCGGCGTCATGTAAAGAAGAAAAAAACGAATAGTCGATTAATCAATAGCCTGTTTTCTGTTATTATTAGTCCGTATGGTTATGTTTGACTATAAAAGAATCCACATTTGTGTATATTGACCACATATAGAAATGACTATGTCGATTTTACATTGTATATGAAAAGAAATATGTTTCTGTCGACTATAACAGGATGTCCATGTGTTTATGCTGACCCACAGAACAACACCAAACGGACACTACGGTCGACTATGAAAGAAAAATCATATGTCTACGTCAACCACAAACAAACAGTCATACACTTGTTTCAATAACAAGCGAAAGCATATATGATTATGTTGACTACAAAACGAAATCCAAATGTTATAGATATGTCCATCATAAGAGAACACCCACACGACAATGTTTACCCCACTAGGACCGGCCATACTATTAAGACGCCTATGTACGTATGTCAATCACATGTCGACTAAAACATATTTTTAATGATTTGTTTGAAATCAAGTTTAATTTAAACGGACTTATTCAATGTCATCACAGGCTAAGTGATGTCGACCAATAATCGATCGAAATCATCCGTTATATTGATACTAGACAATAGATCGATATCGGTGGCGCTAGTTTATGTATAAAAGGGAAATGAAAAACCTATTATAAACTTCTCCTCGACAGTTATGCAAGACGCTTATGTAATTTTATAGCTAAGATTTGATCTTTTTGTTCAATAAATTTACCCCAAACACGCATTCGTGCGATACGTGTGGGTGTGTGGGATTTAGAAACGCTACATCTAGTTTCGGAAGTTCTGAGTTAGCCTGCCACCCGTCGTTCGCCCATGCCGATTTTGATTTCTTAGGACTTATGATTTTACGCCGAGTCGATTGAACATGATTTTTATAAACATTTTTTTCACTTTCTTTCATTCAGATTGGATCGTCGTACGGTGGGATAATCTGTCACGGGGGCAGCTCGATTACTGACTGTACGTATATCGAATTGTAAGACAACAGACTAACAATATTGTGTTTCCGAACATCAAAGGATCGTGGCTGAAAAGCTGAAATCAGAGAAACTCCCGATTTATTGTGTTCTTTGTAAGATATTAAAGAAGGCGCTCAATTAGCTATGCGGGAGTTCCAACGGGTTTTATACGAACACACCGCTGGCCCAAAATGCTAATTCAATAAGTTAATATATTAACTACATTAGATCTCTGAGTTTAATATGGCTCTTTATGATACGTACTTCAAAAGATATAAGTGTGTGAAATTGAGTATTATGGCATTTGCATATATAATTTATTACAAAAATCTGTCAGGAACGGTTATTTTAGTGGCAGAGATAACATTTTAAACAAACTTTCGCTGTTTTATTTAGTTTAAAATTTCATCACAAAATGATATAATATGTTCGAGAGTGATTAATATCAGACGGAGGTCTGACTCAATGAATAAATTTGCTATGAAGAATTTGTTGCATTCTTCAGCAAGTAAGATGTAGCTTGGTGTGTATAAGAGGGAACAACTGGCATTGTTATGGGAAAACCACTACTAAAGGGAGGTAATGACTCACCGTTTATAATTGTTTATTTTTTTTGTATAATATATCAGATCAAAGGTAGTTACTATCGGATATCACTGATGGTGAAATAAATTATACTTCGGTTTGGTCCATTAAAAAGGAAATTGAATACACTAGTGAAACATTTGTATCATTTAACTTGAGTATCAAAGTGACCGGGCATGTTTAGTTAACCTGCTACAAAATGAGTCGTATTTCAAATAACGGACTATCTATTATTATAAGTCAAGATAATGCTTCGAAAAAAAAAAGGTCTCGATGAAACTATACTGAAGATGGTTTATTTCTATGATTCTGCTGATAATATTGGTAGTGACGGTAGCGACCGTGAAAGAAGTAGGGGTCTGTTTGGGTCGAGATGGCAATTATGTTAATTGGTGTGGTAGTATGGTCGAAGTGATATTGCATAAAATATGTTGGTATTGCTGATGATAGTGGTGGTCATGTTGTTGCAGTTGCAATTTGTAAGGGTGGTGATAATGGTGTTGTGGTAATTATCGGGCTGGTGATTTAATTCTTTGCTTATAATGGTGGTGGTAGTGGTGTTGTGGTACTTATCAGTCTGGTGATTAAAGCCTTTACTGATGATTGCTGATTTGTAAAGGTGTTGATAGTGGTGTTGTGGTACTTATAAGGCTGGTGATTAAAGCCTTTACTAATTATTGCTGATAAGTAAAGGTGGTGGTAGCGGTGTTGTGGTACTTATAAGGCTGGTGATTAAAGCCTTTACTAATGGTTATTGATTTTGTAAAGGTGGCGAAAGCGGTGTTGTGGAACTTATCAGACTGGTGATTCAAGCCTTTCCTAACAATTGCAGATTTGTAAAGGTGGTGGCAGCGGTGTTATGGTACTTATCAGAATGGTGATTAAAGCCTTTCCTAATAATTGCAGATTTGTAAAGGTGGTGGCAGCGGTGTTGTGGTACTTATCGGGCTGGTGATTCAAGCCTTTCCTAATGGTTACTGATTTGTAAAGGTGGTGGCAGCGGTGTTGTGGTACTTATCAGAATGGTGATTAAAGCCTTTCCTAATAATTGCAGATTTGTTAAGGTGGTGGCAGCGGTGTTGTGGTACTTATCGAGCTGGTGATTCAAACCTTTCCTAATGATTGCTGATTTGTAAAGGTGGTGGCGGCGGTGTTGTGGTACTTATCGGGCTGGTGATTAAAGCCTTTAATAATAATTGCTGATTTGTAAAGGTGGTAGTAGTGGTGTTGTGGTACTTATAACGCTGGTGATTTAAGCCTTTCCTAATAATTGCTGATTTGTAAAGGTGGTGGTAGCGGTGTTGTGGTACTTATCAGACTGGTGATTAAAGCCTTTACTAATAATTGCTGATTTGTAAAGGTGGTGGCAGCGGTGTTGTGGTACTTATCGGGCTGAAGATTCAAGTCTTTCCAAATGACTGCTGATTTGTAAAGGTGGTGGCAGCCATGTTATGGTACTTATCAGGCTGGTGATTAAAGCCCTTCCTAATAATTGCATATTTGTAAAGGTGGTGGCAGCGGTGTTGTGGTACTTATCGGGCTGGTGATTCAAGCCTTTCCTAATGGTTACTGATTTGTAAAGGTGGTGGCAGCGGTGTTTTGGTACTTATCAGAATGGTGATTAAAGCCTTTCCTAATAATTGCAGATTTGTAAAGGTGGCGGCAGCGGTGTTATGGTACTTATCGGGCTGGTGATTAAAGCCTTTCCTAATAATTGCATATTTGTAAAGGTGGTGGCAGCGGTGTTGTGGTACTTATCGGGCTGGTGATTAAAGCATTTCCTAATAATTGCAGATTTGTTAAGGTGGTGCCAGCGGTGTTGTGGT
Organism: Panopea generosa; assembly: GCA_029582155.1. Classification (NCBI taxonomy): domain Eukaryota; kingdom Metazoa; phylum Mollusca; class Bivalvia; order Adapedonta; family Hiatellidae; genus Panopea; species Panopea generosa. Next base: position 21,641,387 of record CM055902.1, on the reverse strand, counting down.
ACTTATCGGGCTGGTGATTATAGGCTTAACTAATGATTGCAGATTTGTAAAGGTGGTGGCAGCGGTGTTGTGGTACTTATCGGGCTGGTGATTCAAGCCTTTCCTAATGATTGCATATTTGTAAAGGTGGTGGCAGCGGTGTTGTGGTACTTATCGGGCTGGTGATTCAAGCCTTTCCTAATAATTGCAGATTTGTAAAGGTGGTGGCAGCGGTGTTGTGGTACTTATCAGACTGGTGATTAAAGCCTTTCCTTATAATTGCAGATTTGTAAAGGTGGCGGCAGCGGTGTTGTGGTACTTATCAGGCTGGTGGTTAAAGCCTTTCCTAATAATTGCAGATTTGTAAAGGTGGTGGCAGCGGTGTTGTGGTACTTATCGAGCTGGTGATTCAAGCCTTTCCTAACGGTTGCTGATTTGTAAAGGTGGTGGCAGCGGTGTTGTGGTACTTATCGGGCTGGTGATTCAAGCCTTTCCTAACGGTTGCTGATTTGTAAAGGTGGTGGCAGCGGTGTTGTGGTACTTATCGGGCTGGTGATTAAAGCATTTCCTAATAATTGCAGATTTGTAAAGGTGGTGGCAGCGGTGTTGTGGTACTTATCAGGCTGGTGATTCAAGCCTTTCCTAATGATTGCTGATTTGTAAAGGTGGTGGCAGCGGTGTTGTGATACTTATCGGGCTGGTGATTATAGGCTTAACTAATGATTGCAGATTTGTAAAGGTGGTGGCAGCGGTGTTGTGGTACTTATCGGGCTTGTGATTAAAGCCTTTCCTAATGATTGCTGATTTGTAAAGGTGGTGGCAGCGGTGTTGTGGTACTTATCGGGCTGGTGATTAAAGCCTTTCCTAATAATTGCAGATTTGTAAAGGTGGTGGCAGCGGTGTTGTGGTACTTATCAGACTGGTGATTAAAGCCTTTCCTTATAATTGCATATTTGTAAAGGTGGTGGCAGCGGTTTTGTGGTACTTATCAAACTGGTGATTAAAGCCTTTCCTAATAATTGCAGATTTGTAAAGGTGGTGGCAGCGGTGTTATGGTACTTATTGGGGTGGTGATTAAAGCCTTTCGTAATAATAGCTGATTTGTAAAGGTGGTGGCAGCGGAGTTGTTGTACTTATCAGGCTGGTGATTAAAGCCTTTCCTAATAATTGCTGATTTGTAAAGGTGGTGGCAGCGGTGTTGTGGTACTTATCAGGCTAGTGATTAAAGCCTTTCCTAATAATTGCAGATGTATAAAGGTGGTGGCAGCGGTGTTGTGGTACTTATCAGACTGGTGATTAAAGCCTTTCCTAATAATTGCAGATTTGTAAAGGTGGTGGCAGCGGTGTTGTGGTACTTATCAGGCTGGTGATTAAAGCATTTCCTAATAATTGCTGATTTGTAAAGGTGGTGGCAGCGGTGTTGTGGTACTTATCAGGGTGGTGATTAAAGCCTTTCCTTACAATTGCAGATTTGTAAAAGTGGTGGCAGCGGTGTTGTGGTACTTATCAGACTGGTGATTCAAGTCTTTCCTAATGATTGCTGATTTGTAAAGGTGGTGGCAGCGGTGTTGTGGTACTTATCAGACTGGTGATTAAAGCCTTTCCTAAGAATTGCAGATTTGTAAAGGTGGTGGCAGCGGTGTTGTGGTACTTATCAGGCTGGTGGTTAAAGCCTTTATTAATAATTGCAGATTGGTAAAGGTGGTGGCAGCGGTGTTGTGGTACTTATCAGACTGGTGGTTAAAGTCTTTCCTAATAATTGCAGATTTGTAAAGGTGGTGGCAGCGGTGTTGTGGTACTTATCAGGCTGGTGGTTAAAGTCTTTCCAAATAATTGCAGATTTGTAAAGGTGGTGGCAGCGGTGTTATGGTACTTATCAGACTGGTGAGTAAAGCCTTTCCTTATCATTGCAGATTTGTAAAGGTGGTGGCAGCGGTGTTGTGTTACTTATCAGGCTTGTGATTCAAGCCTTAACTAATAATTGCTGATTTGTAAAGGTGGTGGCAGCGATGTGTTGGTATTTATCAGGCTGGTTATTAAAGCCATTCCTAATAATTGCTGATTTGTAAAGGTGGTGGCAGCGGTGCTGTGGTTCTATCAGGCTGGTGATTAAAGCCTTTCGTAATAATTGCTGATTTGTAAAGGTGGTGGCAGCGGTGTTGTGGTACTTATCAGGATGGTGATTCAAGCCTTTCCAAATAATTGCAGATTTGTAAAGGTGGTGGCAGCGGTGTTGTGGTACTTATCAGAATGGTGATTAAAGCCTTTCCTAATAATTGCAGATTTGTAAAGGTGGTGGCAGCGGTGTTGTGGTACTTATCAGAATGGTGATTAAAGCCTTTCCTAATAATTGCAGATTTGTAAAGGTGGTGGCAGCGGTGTTGTGGTACTTATCAGGCTGGTAATTAAAGCCTTTCCTAATAATTGCAGATTTGTAAAGGTGGTGGCAGCGGTGTTGTGGTACTTATCAGGATGGTGATAAAAGCCTTTCCTAAAAATTGCTGATTTGTAAAGGTGGTGGCAGCGGTGTTGTGGTACTTATCAGGCTTGTGGTTAAAGCCTTAACTAATAATTGCTGATTTGTAAACGTGGTGGCAGCGGTGTTGTGGTACTTATCAGGCTTGTGGTTAAAGCCTTAACTAATAATTACTGATTTGTAAAGGTGGGGATAGTGGTGTTGCGGTACTGATCAGGCTGGTGATTAAAGCCTTTACTAATGGTTGCTGATTTATAAAAGTGGTAATAGCGGTGTTGTGGTACTTATTGGGCTGGTGATTAAAGCCTTTCCTAATAATTGCTGATTTGTAAAGGTGGTGGCAGCGGTGTTGTGGTACTTATCGGGCTGGTGATTCAAGTCTTTCCAAATGACTGCTGATTTGTAAAGGTGGTGGCAGCGGTGTTATGGTACTTATCAGGCTGGTGATTAAAGCCCTTCCTAATAATTGCATATTTGTAAAGGTGGTGGCAGCGGTGCTGTGGTACTTATCGGGCTGGTGATTCAAGCCTTTCCTAATGGTTACTGATTTGTAAAGGTGGTGGCAGCGGTGTTGTGGTACTTATCGGGCTGGTGACTAAAGCCTTTCCTAATAATTGCAGATTTGTAAAGGTGGTGGCAGCGGTGTTGCGGTACTTCTCGGGCTGGTGATTCAAGCCTTTCCTAACGGTTGCTGATTTGTAAAGGTGGTGGCAGCGGTGTTGTGGTACTTATCGGGCTGGTGATTAAAGCATTTCCTAATAATTGCAGATTTGTAAAGGTGGTGGCAGCGGTGTTGTGGTACTTATCGAGCTAGTGATTCAAGCCTTTCCTAATGATTGCTGATTTGTAAAGGTGGTGGCAGCGGTGTTGTGGTACTTATCGGGCTAGTGATTATAGGCTTAACTAATGATTGCAGATTTGTAAAGGTGGTGGCAGCGGTGTTGTTGTACTTATCGGTCTTGTGATTCAAGCCTTTCCTAATGATTGCTGATTTGTAAAGGTGGTGGCAGCGGTGTTGTGGTACTTATCGGGCTGGTGATTAAAGCCTTTCCTAATAATTGCAGATTTGTAAAGGTGGTGGCAGCGGTGTTGTGGTACTTATCAGACTGGTGATTAAAGCCTTTCCTTATAATTGCAGATTTGTAAAGGTGGTGGCAGCGGTGTTGTGGTACTTATCAGACTGGTGATTTAAGCCTTTCCTAATAATTGCAGATTTGTAAAGGTGGTGGCAGCGGTGTTATGGTACTTATTGGGGTGGTGATTAAAGCCTTTCGTAATAATAGCTGATTTGTAAAGGTGGTGGCAGCGGTGTTGTTGTACTTATCAGGCTTGTGATTAAAGCCTTTCCTAATAATTGCTGATTTGTAAAGGTGGTGGCAGCGGTGTTGTGGTACTTATCAGGCTGGTGATTAAAGCCTTTCAAAATAATTGCAGATGTATAAAGGTGGTGGCAGCGGTGTTGTGGTACTTATCAGACTGGTGATTAAAGCCTTTCCTAATAATTGCTGATTTGTAAAGGTGGTGGCAGCGGTGTTGTGGTACTTATCGGGCTGGTGATTCAAGCCTTTCCTAATGGTTACTGATTTGTAAAGGTGGTGGCAGCGGTGTTTTGGTACTTATCAGAATGGTGATTAAAGCCTTTCCTAATAATTGCAGATTTGTAAAGGTGGTGGCAGCGGTGTTGTGGTACTTATCAGGATGGTGATTAAAGCATTTCCTAATAATTGCTGATTTGTAAAGGTGGTGGCAGCGGTGTTGTGGTACTTATCAGAGTGGTGATTAAAGCCTTTCCTTACAATTGCAGATTTGTAAAAGTGGTGGCAGCGGTGTTGTGGTACTTATCAGACTGGTGATTAAAGCCTTTCCTAAGAATTGCAGATTTGTAAAGGTGGTGGCAGCGGTGTTGTGGTACTGATCAGGCTGGTGGTTAAAGCCTTTCCTAATAATTGCAGATTGGTAAAGGTGGTGGCAGCGGTGTTGTGGTACTTATCAGACTGGTGGTTAAAGTCTTTCCTAATAATTGCAGATTTGTAAAGGTGGTGGCAGCGGTGTTGTGGTACTTATCAGGCTGGTGGTTAAAGTCTTTCCAATTAATTGCAGATTTGTAAAGGTGGTGGCAGCGGTGTTATGGTACTTATCAGACTGGTGATTAAAGCCTTTCCTTATAATTGCAGATTTGTAAATGTGGTGGCAGCGGTGTTGTGGTACTTATCAGGCTGGTGATTCAAACCTTAACTAGTAATTGCTGATTTGTAAAAGGTGGTGGCAGCCATGTGTTGGTACTTATCAAGCTGGTTATTAAAGCCTTTCCTAATAATTGCTGATTGGTTAAGGTGGTGGCAGCGGTGCTGTGGTTCTATCAGGCTGGTGATTAAAGCCTTTCGTAAGAATTGCTGATTTGTAAAGGTGGTGGCAGCGGTGTTGTGGTACTTATCAGGATGGTGATTCAAGCCTTTCCAAATAATTGCTGATTTGTAAAGGTGGTGGCAGCGGTGTTGTGGTACTTATCAGAATGGTGATCAAAACCTTTCCTAATAATTGCAGATTTGTAAAGGTGGTGGCAGCGGTGTTGTGGTACTTATCAGGCTGGTAATTAAAGCCTTTCCTAATAATTGCAGATTTGTAAAGGTGGTGGCAGCGGTGTTGCGGTACTGATCAGGCTGGTGATTAAAGCCTTTACTAATGGTTGCTGATTTATAAAAGTGGTAATAGCGGTGTTGTGGTACTTATTGGGCTGGTGATTAAAGCCTTTATTAATGATTGCTGATTTGTAAAGGTGGTGATAGCGGTGTTGTGGTACTTATCAGGCTGGTGATTAAAGCCTTTATTAATGATTGCTGATTTGTAAAGGTGGTGATAGTGGTGTTGTGGTACTTATCGGGCTGGTGGTTAAAGCCCTAACTAATAATTGCTGATTTGTAAAGGTGGTGAAAGTGGTGTTGCGGTACTTATCAGGCTGGTGGTTAAAGCCTTAACTAATAATTGCTGATTTGTAAAGGTGGTGATAGTGGTGTTGTGGTACTTATCGGGCTGTTGGTTAAAGCCTTAACTAATAATTGCTGATAAGTAAAGGTGGTGATAGTGGCGTTGCGGTACTTATCAGGCTGGTGATTAAAGCCTTTACTAATGGTTGCTGATTTGTAAAGGTGGTGAAAGTGGTGTTGCGGTACTTATCAGGCTGGTGGTTAAAGCCTTAACTAATAATTGCTGATTTGTAAAGGTGGTGATAGTGGTGTTGTGGTACTTATCGGGCTGTTGGTTAAAGCCTTAACTAATAATTGCTGATAAGTAAAGGTGGTGATAGTGGCGTTGCGGTACTTATCAGGCTGGTGATTAAAGCCTTTACTAATGGTTGCTGATTTATAAAGGTGGTGATAGCGGTGTTGTGGTACTTATCGGGTTGGTGATTAAAGCCTTCACTTATAATTTGCTGATTTGTAAAGATGGTGGTAGTGGTGTTGTGGTACTTATCAGGCTTGTGATTGAAGCCTTTATTAATGATTGCTGATTTGTAAGTGTAGTGATAGTGGTGTTGTGGTACTTATCGGGCTGGTGATTAAAGCCTTTACTAATGATTGCTGATAAGTAAAGGTGGTGGTAGCGGTGTTGTGGTACTTATCAGGCTGGTGATTAAAACCTTTACTAATGGTTGCTGATTTTGTAAAGGTGGTGATAGTAGTGTTGTGGTACTTATCAGGCTGGTGATTAAAGCCTTTACTAATGGTTGCTGATTTTGTAAAGGTGGCGAAAGCGGTGTTGTGGTACTTGTCAGGCTGGTGATTGAAGCCATTACTAATGATTGCTGATAAGTAAAGGTGGTGATAGTGGTGTTGTGGTACTTATCAGGCTGGTGATTAAAACCTTTACTAATGATTGCTGATAAGTAAAGGTGGTGATAGTGGTGTTGTGGTACTTATCGGGTTGATTTATAAAGGTGGTAATAGTGGTGTTGTTGTACTTATCAGGCTGATGATTAAAGCCTCTACTTATGATTGCTGATAAGTAAAGGTGGTGATAGTGGTGTTGTGGTACTTATCAGGCTGGTGATTAAAACCTTTACTAATGATTGCTGATAAGTAAAGGTGGTGATAGTGGTGTTGTGGTACTAATCGGGTTGATTTATAAAGGTGGTAATAGTGGTGTTGTGGTACTTATCAGGCTGGTGATTAAAGCCTTTACTAATGATTGCTGATTTGTAAAGGTGGTGAAAGTGGTGTTGTTGTACTTATCAGGCTGATGATTAAAGCCTCTACTTATGATTGCTGATAAGTAAAGGTGGTGATAGTGGTGTTGTGGTACTTATCAGGCTGGTGATTAAAACTTTTACTAATGATTGCTGATATGTAAGGTGGTGATAGTGGTGTTGTGGTATTTATCGAGTTGATTGATAAATGTGGTAATAGTGGTGTTGTAGTACTTATCAGGCTGGTGATTAAAGCCTTTACTAATGATTGCTGATAAGTAAAGGTGGTGAAAGTGGTGTTTTGGTACTTATCAGGCTGGTGGTTAAAGCCTTTACTAATGATTGCTGATAAGTAAAGGTGGTGATAGCGGTGTTGTGGTACTTATCAGGCTGGTGATTAAAGCCTTTACTAATGATTGCTGATAAGTAAAGGTGGGGATAGCGGTGTTGTGGATCTTATCGGGTTGATTTATAAATGTGGTAATAGTGGTGTTGTAGTACTTATCAGGCTGGTGATTAAAGCCTTTACTAATGATTGCTGATAAGTAAAGGTGGTGATAGTGATGTTGTGGTACTTATCAGGCTGATGATTAAAGCCTCTACTTATGATTGCTGATAAGTAAAGGTGGTGATAGCGGTGTTGTGGTACTTATCAGGCTGGTGATTAAAGCCTTTACTAATGATTGCTGATAAGTAAAGGTGGTGATAGCGGTGTTGTGGTACTTATAAGGCTGATGATTGAAGCCTCTACTTATGATTGCTGATAAGTAAAGGTGGGGATAGTGGTGTTGTGGATCTTATCGGGTTGATTTATAAAGGTGGTAATAGTGATGTTGTGGTACTTATCAGACTGGTGATTAAAGCCATTGCTTATGATTGCTGATAAGTAAAGGTGGTGAAAGTAGTGTTGTTGTACTTATCAGGCTGGTGATTAAAGCCTTTACTAATGGTTGCTGATTTTGTAAAGTTGGTGATAGTGGTGTTGTGTTACTTATCGGGTTGGTGATTAAAGCCTTTAGTAATGATTGCTGATAAGTAAAGTTGGTGATAGTGGTGTTGTGGTACTTATCTGGTTGATTTATAAAAGTGGTAATGGTGGTGTTGTTGTACTTATCAGGCTGGTGATTAAAGCCTTTACTAATGATTGCTGATAAGTAAAGGTGGTGATAGTGGAGTTGTGGTACTTATTGGGTTGGCGATTTAAGCCATTACTAATGATTGCTGATAAGTAAAGGTGGTGAAAGTGGTGTTGTGGTACTTATCGGGTTGATTTATAAAGGTGGTGATAGTGGTGTTGTGGTACTTATCGGGCTTGTTATTAAAGCTTTTACTAATGATTGCTGATAAGTAAAGGTGGTGGTGAAAGTGGTGTTGTGGTACTTATTGGGTTGATTTATAAAGGTGGTAATAGTGGTGTTGTGGTACTTATCGGGTTGGTGATTAAAGCCTTAACTAATAATTGCTGATTTGTAAAAGTGGTGATAGTGGTTTTGCGGTACTTATCGGGTTGGTGATTTTAGCCTTTACTAATGATTGCTGATAAGTAAAGGTGGTGATAGTGGTGTTGTGGTACTTATCAGGCTGGTGATTAAATCCTTTACAAATGATTGCTGATTATTAAAGGTGGTGATAGTGGTGTTGTGATACTTATCGGGCTTGTAATTAAAGCTTTTACTAATGATTACTGATTACAAATGTGGTGATAGTGGTGTTGTGGTACTTATCAGGCTGGTGATTAAATCCTTTACAAATGATTGCTGATTATTAAAGGTGGTGATAGTGGTGTTGTGATACTTATCGGGCTTGTAATTAAAGCTTTTACTAATGATTACTGATTACAATGGTGGTGATAGTGGTGTTGTGGTACTTATCGGGTTGTTGATTAAAGCCTTTACTAATGATTGCTGATTATTAAAATGGGTAGTAATGGTGTTGTGGTACTGATCGTGCTGGTGATTAAAACCTTTACTAATCATTGCTGATTTGTAAAGATGATAATAATGGTGCTGTGGTTCTTATTAGGCTGGTCATTATAACATTTACTTTTGATTGCTGATTTGTAAAGGTGGTGATAGCCTTGTTTTGGTACTTATCGGGCGGCTGGTGATTAGAGCCTTTATTAATGATTGGTGATTTTTGAAGGTGGTGATAGTTTTGTTGTGGTACTTATCAGGCTGGTGATTAAAGCCTTGACTAATAATTGCTGATATGTTAATGTGGTGATAGTGATGTTTTGGTACTGATCGGGATGGTGAGTATAGCAGTTGCTTCTGATGATTATGTAATGCAAATACTGATATTAACGGTTGTGATATGCGATGTTGATGCTGGCAACACTGATGAAAATGACGTTGATAATAATGATGTTGTCGATAAAATGGGAAGAGAACTTGATATTAAGCGGTTGTGGTTGTATCGATAATATTTATGGTTGTGGTTGTGATGTTTGCTGATGTTTATTATGACTGCGGTAAACGTGCCAATGATTCTGTTTATTATCACAATATTCTGTATTTCATCACGTCAGAGATACAAGTGTCTCCTTCACCCACACGTGTTTATAAAGCAATAAAAACGTGCCTAATCTGCATGGTGCGGTATGTGTATTTCATATAATTATAACTCATTTGCGAAATTCACTAACCAGTACGTCTATCATATCCGTTTCTTAAATACCTTAAAATCACCATTCGTAAGTTATAAAATTCTAAATACATTAAATATTTATTAATTGATACTTCAAAGAAACCGTCTCGCCATTAATGATAATGATGTGTACTTAACTCTCGATATAACATTCGGGAGATAGCGCAGTCTTTGCCGACTAGTGATCCGAGCGGGGTTCAGATTACTCCAGCAAGACGGGGTGTCTAGGGTCATCCGGGGTCAATCACACATTAGACGGTCCGTTGGATAATGAGCTATATTACGACAAATATTCGATTTTTTTATTCAACAATCTTTCATAACATGACCTTCTTTGTGATTTACGGCTAGTCTGATAGTGTTGTGGTTCTCACGCACCATTTTGTCTACAGTATATGCCCTGGTATAGGCTTACATGTTATAATGGGACGTAAAACACCGTACATAATGAATACACAGAAAGATCAACCAGGTCAACATGCTATCGTCATGCGTATCTACAGTTTGACCCCTTTAAAGTCAGTACCGACTATAATTGTATTTCATTGTGTCTTCGAATGATTAGTCTAAACCATTATACTTACAGTATGCAGTGTCATAGGTGGCATATGTAATCAAAATGAATCCGTTAGTGTTATATATGTTACAGATCAGCATTAAAATGTTACCAAAATGATGCATTATCCTGAAAGTTGTAGAACTCACTTACTGAAGTCTCGTTAACACCTTTAATGGTAATTTTGTTAACACTTTTAATGCTGATCTGTAACATATGACACTAATAGTTACAATTTTGGTAACAATTTTAATGCTGAACTTTAGCATGACACTTATAGTATAAATTTTGGTAACATTTTTAAAGCTGAGCTGTAACATGACACTACTAGTTGCATATTTGGTGACACTTTTAATGCTGAGCTGTAATATGACACCAGTAGTTACAAATTTGGTAACACTTTTAATGCTGACCTGTAACACATGACACTAATAGTATCATTTTTGTAGTACTGTATTTTGTAAGATGTTACCTGAAACTGAACCAAAATCACTGGTACTCTTTCACTACAACAACAATACAAACAGGAAAAATACAGTAACCACACACCGGATAATAATGTCATCCTTTTGAAATCATAAAATTGTTGGCAAAATCATTTTGTCAGTTTCCCGGTTATGTAGCGAGCACGGACCTTGTGTTAATGTCGTTTTCGAGTCAGTTTCCCGACTGTGAAGCGAGCACGGACCTTGTGTTAATGTCGTTTTCGAGTCAGTTTCACGATTGTTAAGCGAGCACGGACCTTGTGTTAATGTCGTTTTCGAGTCAGTTTCCCGGTTGTGAAACGAGCATGACCTTTTGTTAATGTCGTTTTCGAGTCAGTTTCCCGGTTATGAAGCGAGCACAGACCTTGTGATAATGTCGTTTTCGAGTCAGTTTCCCGACTGTGAAGCGAGCACAGACCTTGTGTTAATGTCGTTTTTGAGTCAGTTTCCCGACTGTGAAGCGAGCACGGACCTTGTGTTAATGTCGTTTTCGAGTCAGTTTCACGATTGTTAAGCGAGCACGGACCTTGTGTTAATGTCGTTTTCGAGTCAGTTTCCCGGTTGTGAAACGAGCATGACCTTTTGTTAATGTCGTTTTCGTGTCATTTTCCCGGTTGTGAAGCGAGCACGAGTACGGACCTTGTGTTTATGTCGTTTTCGAGTCAGTTTCCCGGTTATGAAGCGAGCACGGACCTTGTGTTAATGTCGTTTTCGAGTCAGTTTCCCGATTGTTAACCGAGCACGGACCTTGTGTTGATGTCGTTTTCGAGTCAGTTTCCCGATTGTGAAGCGAGCACGGACCTTGTGTTAATGTCGTTTTCGTGTCATTTTCCCGGTTGTGAAACGAGCATGACCTTTTGTTAATGTCGTTTTCGTGTCATTTTCCCGGTTATGAAGCGAGCACGAGCACGGACCTTGCGTTAATGTCGTTTTCGAGTCAGTTTCACGATTGTTAAGCCAGCACGGACCTTGTGTTAATGTCGTTTTCGTATCATTTTCCCGGTTGTGAAACGAACATGACCTTTTGTTAATGTCGTTTTCGTGTCATTTTCCCGGTTTTGAAACGAGCATGACCTTTTGTTAATGTCGTTTTCGTGTCATTTTCCCGGTTGTGAATCGAGCATGACCTTGTGTTAATGTCGTTTTCGAGTCAGTTTCCCGGTTGTGAAGCGAGCACGGACCTTGTGTTGATGGCGTTTATGAGTCAGTTTCCCGGTTGTGAAGCGGGTATAGACCTTTTGTTAATGTCGTTTTCGTGTCAGTTTCCCGGTTGTGAAGCGAGCACAGACCTTGTGTTGATGGCGTTTTTGAGTCAGTTTCCCGGTTGTGAAGCGAGCACGGACCTTGTGTTGATGGCGTTTTTGAGTCAGTTTCCCGGTTGTGAAGCGGGTATAGACCTTTTGTTAATGTCGTTTTCGTGTCAGTTTCCCGGTTGTGAAGCGGGTATAGACCTTTTGTTGATAGTGTTTTCGAGTCAGTTTCCCGATTGTGAAGTGAGCACAGACCTTGTGTTGATGGCGTTATTGAGTCAGTTTCCCGGTTGTGAAGCGAGCACAAACCTTGTGTTGATGGCGTTATTGAGTCAGTTTCCCGGTTGTGAAGCGAGCACAGACCTTGTGTTGATGGCGTTTTTGAGTCAGTTTCCCGATTGTGAAGCGAGCTCAGACCTTGTGTTGATGGCGTTTTTGAGTCGGATGAACCAGTTATATTTGTGAATGTCATCAGGTCGAGTCAGAGATCGAACCCTTGGCTCTGCAGTGAGCGGCCAACATCACATCCACTCTATTGTCGCCTATTTTTTTACTCGTCTAAACGGTAATGAGTAAGAACATTGCGTTTGTTTTCAAAGATTTGTTTCTTTTCGTTCACTTCTCAATGTATGTTCGTCAATGTTCAGTGGGGTGCGTGTGGTGGGGTGGGGTGCATCAGTTGCTTAATCACTAAGTGCACCGTACAACAATATCAAATTACAGTTAATTTAACGACATGTTTTGCAATATTTTCTTTTCTTTTTATTTAATCATAAACTTCATCTCATCAGAAATTAAGGTTGGTTCGTTCCTGATAGAAAATGAAGTCTCGTTCAAACGTTGATTGACAGCTGGGAGAGATTTTAGAGATAAAAAGTTATCGGCGAACATTAACCCAAAATACCCAATAAACGAAAATCAAACATTAATTCACTAATCTTCAATGACTTTATGGGGAAATAGAATCACTTTTATATCTGATAGTATTTGGTGAAGAATTCACTTTCAGTGGCACCGTTCAAGCGAAAACCGCGCAATTAGATTTTGTTAGGCGATAATGTCGATACAATTCGCATCAATTAAACAGAAAGTTTATATCGCGGTATTGATCATAAATCGTAAAGTGTGTGAATGAAATAAAATGTTGAAGGATGTTATGGTTTATAATGAGGTATATATAGGTTTAAACAGGCGAATTATATTATCTCCATTCAGTTTTTACCTCTCAAATTGACGACGTCACGCGCTAGACTAGGGTCTGAGTTCTGCGATTTTTCATGTTATATAAATACGTTGATACAGGCCAACATTCCCCGTGCAGCGCGCGAGACCTCACACATGGACGGTATTAAGATGCATTCACAGGTAGATATTTCCACCTACGTACAACACAACGACAGCCTGCTTATTTGAACTATGAACTATTTACGTCTGTGTTTCGGTGCACTATATATCTTTGTATATATATTTTTTTCATCACTCCATTTCATATTGAAATATGAAATGTTCGAACATACCACCGACTACGTCGCCCCAATACCATGAAAAGAAAGAATATATAGCAAAGATGCGTCCTATACCATAGAGATGAAATATTAAGTATCCAAGACTTGTGCAAAGATTCATAAAATAATATGCATGTATTAATTTTATTTGATGTGAATTGTTGGGGAAACTGCATTATATTATAATAATAATAATAATAATCATAATAACAACAACAATGATAATAATAATAATAATAATAATAATAATAATAATAATAATAATAATAATAATAATAATAAATAATAATAATAATAAAAAGATGTAAAAGTAGAAGACGAAAAAGAATAAAAAGAAGAAAAAAAGAAAAAAGAAAGAAAGAAAAAAAGAAATAGAACAAACGTATCCATTTATAAACTCTAAAATGAATAATTTAAAGCTTAATGTGCATAAATAAAAGGCTGAATAGTGATCCTACTTGTACCTGTACACATGCAGAAGGAAATACAAAATAAATTTAAGTAAAAAATACTTTTTTCCGCATCATAATTATAACCGCTTGTCTTCTTATCTACCACGAGCGATTACGATCTGTTACAGAAGGTGCATGAGCGTACGTATTTATTTATTTTTTTTGTATTATTCATTTCTTTGTAAAATCCCCTCTATATGTGACTCAATGTTTTTTTATATGTATAAAAAGAGGTGAACGTCTGTACTCCTTTCCTTCCCCAACAGCTTATCTCATCTCAGAACCTTCTGGGCGCTTGTAACTGGGTTCACGTCGTCAAATTGTGTGACCACTATCTCTACATCGGCCACGGAAGGTAGAAATCAAACGATTCATCAAGGCTCTTAATTAAACAACCTTTTTTTTTTTTTTTAAATAAAACATGTTTTCAAGGATCATTGCAGAAAGGAGAAGATATGAAGAGATAGAAGACGCCCCATCCACACACAACAAAACTAACACGAAGAATTATAATTACTGCAAATGTAGGTACAACAAGTGCACAAAAGACTACGTAATTTTAACACGTCCGCAGACATCACGTTCATTCTCGTTCACTGCTTAGACAGCACTGACTCGTTTTGGGCGATGTTTTTTTAATGATATCAAGTTTTTTATTCGCAGATAAATTTAAACTACAAAGGTATGGGCACATCATCTCCTCTGATCACATCCACAAAGGAAAACGCTAGTTCATCACGCAAACAGGAGTACACATAAAAAAATTATATACGTACATGCAAAAAATATCAAAAATATTTTCTGAAAAAACACACGGAGTCATATCACGTGCAGGTACATCACAGCTGCATCTTTATCCCAGTACAGTACACGTGGGTACAATATGTTTGCAGAGGCTGCTTGGACCCACTTACCCTCCCCCGTACCCCCCCCCCCCCCCACCACACAAAGGTTAATTTGGACACAGTCGCCTGTACTTTGACCTTTCTTCTTAAATTTAAGTGACGAGGATCAACCTTTGACCTAATATTGGCTTACATATATGTGCCATTGTGACAATCAATCAATTGTAATAATATCAAAGATTCAAGATTCACATAATTTTATCCAATAATTTAAACATATTATGTTTCTCATTACATACAAATTCAAATAATAAATGCAACACATGACACGTAGATAATAGACAAATAATCAATAATGTTAGATTCAATTAAATTAGATATATAACGTTATCTAAATACATTTATTTTTTTACTATTTTTTTAGGTTGGACAAATACAAATAACCTATTTAACATACTTTGTCAATATATACTTGAGTAGATCAACACAAATAGATTTATGTAAATATTTATGCATTTTGATTATACAAGGATTTACGAACACCAAAAGCTTGAAAGATATATTTACAAAGATTTAATGAAACTGAGTACTTTTTACTTTGCGTAAACGCAATGAATTTTAACATACTTGGCCGTTTGTAATAATATGATTTAATAAAACGTTTACGGATAGTCTGATAACTAGGACATATTAACACAAAATGGTATTCATCTTCTATGTCGTTGAAGTGATATAGATACAAAAACGCAAATAACGTTCAATTCTGTTCTGAGCATAACGACCGGTTTCAATTTTTAACTGATGTGAAGGTAGATCAGCTGAACAAAATTATGTCGTACAGAAAGCTGAACACTGGCTCAGCTTGGACATTTTATAAGAAGCCTTGTTGCCATTGTGATAAATGCTGTTGTGGTGTAAGGTGTTAAGTGTCGCTTTCAACAATGTTCATTTATATCCCGACGGTGTCTACTTGAGACAGTTTTCTGAGCGCTGCCACACTAGAGTTACATTTCCCATAGGGCTCCATTGTAACATTTATGTCCAAAACACAGTGAAACTACCAAATCTGCAGCATGTGTCTGGGCTCAAATTATTCACTGGTTCAAAATATGCAACTATAAAAGGAAAAAAGCATACCTTGACCAGATTGTGTTTTTTTTTATATAAAATTCAATGCTTGTGTGAGACCTATCAAATTCCAGATTAAAAATATGTAAACTATTCAAGCACGATGCGGTTCGAACCAACCATCTGAAATGACACAGAATTGTCCAGAAAGCTGGTATCAGCATCAACTTTCCAATGGTGATTTCTAAAATACTGACCATTTAACTCAGGCTAGGAAGAAATAAATCACTGCAGTACAAAGCCCTGAAAAAAGAAGAAAAAGAGAACTGAAGTTTATTTCTACCTCCTTCATCTGTACTCAAGGGAAATAATAATGGTGTGAGTCCTGAAGCCTTACTATACGTATCCAATCACGACGTCATCCCGCGCGTGCCGCTATTAAAACCCATAAATAACTGTCGCTAAAACTGAGATTGTAAAGCCGTTTTTTATGTGTGGACAAGACAGGGTTTTAAAGATTTGTTCACATACTGATGTTGCTATGAACCATTTATTTTCGTTATTGTGCTGTCATTTTAATAACTACAAAAGAACAATTTTATTCTTTAGTTGCCAATTAAAGATATTTTTCAATCTGTTTTTCGATTTAATTTCTTTTCTACGGTCACTCTGCTCGCTCGCAATTACATTATAACCAAGTTTTAGGAATTTGCACGTTATGTGGACAATTTTATGAAAAAAGCTACATGCACTGCTATATCACTTCTCTTTGAAGGCGGTTTTTTCCTTCGAAAAAAAATCGAGAGATAAAATAATTCCTGTGTTTCGCTAGTATTTCAAAAATTTTGGCGTTCGTCGTAATTTTTGCATTCGTAAATTTATACATCCGTTGAATGCGTACGTGATGATATGTGTTTTGATCCTGTACATAAGGTTAAAACTCATCTGTTTCGAAAAATACGCAATTTTACTGCTACGAATCGTGACGTCAAAAAACATGGCCACGTTTACGACGTTACAGATAATTATATAAAGCAGAAGAAAAAAACCATATTCACAGTGGAAATAGCTTCTAGTTTAAGTATATACCAAATATACCACTGATATAGAAAATAATTTAAAATTTAGATTCATCCAAAATAGCGGTGCAACAGAGCACTCGGTTATTGAGTGCAATTCGTTTTCAAGGGGGCATACTTTGGAACGATTGCGTGACGCACCGTCTTCAAATCTATAACTTTTTTTTAAATGTTACAATTACAATTCTTTGTATAATTAACTTAATTAAATACTTATGAAAAGAGAGTGTTTTTTTTTTCATTCTTCGTATATTTCTCTTTTTTAAATGATATCTACAAACTAATCTATCAAGGTTAACCGGCCAGATGGTTAACACATAATGGCCGAGTTTTAATCATCAGATTATCTCTATGGACGACTTTTCAACATTGCATGACATTGAACATGATAATGGCTTATAGACATTACTGAAAAAAAAACCGGTACATATTTCATTCAGTTGATTTTATGTCTAAAATATATACCAACAAAATGCTGATGAGAATTAAAAATTTCCCCATTACGTTAGCAGACCCTTTAATTAATATCGATTTTAAACCGGTGCGGTAGTTTAATGGATAGAGTGTTGGCCGCTCACAGCAGAGGTTGCGGGTTCGATCCCCAGTTCGACCCGATGCCTCTCATAAAACAACACTCAGTACTGGTTCTACCCAGGAAGTGGACTCGAGAGTGGTTCATATAAGCTCTGATCGCAATCGAGCGAAATTAAATTAGTATAAACTAAACTAATATCGGTTTTAGGAAGGGGCACAACTCTGATAAGCTCTATTTTACACATTTGTCACCGTGTAAAAAAACAAAAGAGCCAAGGCGTATTGTGCTCAGTTGAAACAATCATGGCATGAAGCAAGATTAACAAAAATACGAATTTGCACATTTTGTAAAAAAAATACGATTTTTGCTTGGTCACTTGATAGCACCAGTGGTTCACCTCTATACCGAGACAGTGTTCGTCTTTGTATTGTGACTTTTCATTAAATATTAGGTAAGATTTCTGCAAAAATGTTGCCTGAAGTGGACATTTTTTCTCCGATATTTAGACCACTCCGGCATAGCATTAGATCACGTGGGACCGCCACTGCGTCTATATCAATTTTATCAGATTATCGGGTATGGTAGAAAAACAATTTCACGATACATGTAATATCAATTTGTATTTTTAAGATATATTTTTACTTATAGTTTTACACCGAGCGTGGGACCACTTGTTCTGTAAGCAACATTACCAATAACTAATTAAAATATGTTTATTTTATGAAGAAATATACTTATTTAGGAACTACAGACACTTACAACAATTGTCATCGCCTCCCGTTGACTTATAATGGCCGATACATCCCTTACACGTGAGTAAATCGTATTTTAAATAATTCTTTATATGTCTACCGGTCATTTATTCGAATATGCAAATTATTTGTAACGCTGGTGGAAGTTATAGTAAAAATTCCAATCCAGTCATATATACTGGGTCAATAAAATCTTATTTCGGTATAAGGACGGTCGCTTGATATGTTCAAATATATTAATGCATACATTATATGAACAGTTTTTTTCGTGTCATTTTGTTGGAGCCTAATTTATTTGGATATCAGAAGCCGCTATGGATCACTGTAGGAAAAAAAGCCACGGTTGCCAGGAAAATAAACAAAAAAAAAAGCATAATTCTTGTCATGGGATTCGAACTCGGATCGCCCTAGCGATTATCCATAGATATGACCACTACGTAATTGAGAATATAACACGATTAGCAGTATAAATCTAAGTTTAAACATAACCGACTACCCGGTTTAATCGCTGATATCAGGAAATTTCCGGACGTTTAGGGATATAACCAAGATCAGATATACTAAATAATTTATGTTAATGTTTTTTACGATGGAGGGTATTTTGTACCAAGCCTAATCAAGATTGTCAAAAGTTATGCTAAATATTACAACTATTCCACTTAATTATTGAATTAAAAGGGAGAACTTACTGGTTTTGCTATTTAATAAATGTAAATAATGAAGATTGAATAAATGTGTGAGCATGAGTTGACTGAATTTAAATATTACTGTCTGTTCATTAAACATTCATTTTATATCTGTAGTACCTCGAATGCCAAATCAGTCTGCTCGTTCCTCTAACTGCCCGGAAACGATTAAAGTTAGGTAGGTAATGTTTCGTAGTTTGTCTCTGGTAGATTGGAGAGGTTGTTTAATTACTGTTTCAGGGAATAAATCGTCCAAACGCATGATTGGTGGTAAAATGGGTTGCGAACAGGTCAAAATAATAGAAATGTAAGTGAGGTCTTTGTTGTTGTTTCCTCTAATTATGATAGAGTCTTAATAAAAAAATAAACAGTCCTTTGGAACTATGTACAGCAGTGGCAGTCTTATGTTCCAAAAAGAACTGTAACCACGGAGGTGGTATTGTAATGTTCCAAGAATAACTGTAACCACGGCGGTGGTATTCTTATGTTTCACGAAAAATTGTAACCACGGCGGTGGTATTCTAATGTTCCAAGAAGAACTGTAACCACGACGGTGGTACTCTAATGTTCCACGAAGAACTATTTCCACGGCGGTTGTTTTCTAATATTCCAAGAAGAACTGTTACCACGGCGGTGGTATTGTTATGTTCAAGAAAATTTAATGTAACCACGGGGATGGTACTGTAACGTTCAGAGAAGAACTGTAACCACGGCGGTGGTATTTTAGTGTTAAAAAAAGAACTGTAACCACGGAGGTGGTATTGTAATGTTCCAAGAAGAACTGTAACCACGACGGTGGTATTCTATTGTTCTAAGAAGAATTGTAACCACGACGGTAGTATTATAATGTTCCAAGAAGAACTGTAACCACGGCGGTGATACTATTTTAATGTTTCAAGAAGAACTGCAACCACGGCGGTGGTATTGTTATGTTCAAAGAAGAACTGTCACCACGGCGGTGGTATTCTAATGTTCCAAGAAGAACTGTAACCATGGCGGTGGTATTGTTATGTTCAAAGAAGAACTGTAATCACGGCGGTGGTATTCTAATGTTCCAAAAGAACTGTAACCACGGCGGTGGTATTGTTATGTTCCAAGAAGAACGGTAACCACGGCAGTGGAATTGTTATGTTCCAAGAAGAACTGTAACATCACAATCTAATCACGGTAGTCGTATTGTAATGTTCAAAGAAGAACTGTAACCACGGCGGTGGTATTTTAATATTCCAAAAAGAACTGTAACCACGGCGGTGGTATTCTAATATTCCAAAAAGAACTGTAACCACGGCAGTGGTATTGTAATGTTTCAAGAAAATTTAATGTAACCACGGCGATGGTATTGTAATGTTCAGAGAATAACTGTATCCAGGCGGTGGTATTTTAGTGTTAAAAAAAGAACTGTAACCACGGAGGTGGTATTGTAATGTTTCAAGAAGAGCTGTAACCACGACGGTGGTATTATAATGTTCCAAGAAGAATTGTAACCACGACGGTAGTATTCTAATTTTCCAAGAAGACTGTAACCACGGCTGTGGTACTATTTTAATGTTCCAAGAAGAACTGCAAGCACGACAGTGGTATTCTTATATTCCAAGAAGAACTGTAACCACGACGGTGGTATTCTTATGTTCCAAGAAGAACTGCAACCACGACAGTGGTATTCTTATGTTCCAAGAAGAACTGTAACCACGGCGGTGGTATTGTAATATTCCAAGAAGAACTGTAATCACGACAGTGGTATTCTAATGTTCCAAGAAGAACTGTAACCACGACGGTGGTATTCTAATGTTCCACGAAGAACTGTTTCCAAGGCGGTATGTTCAAAGAAGAACTGTAACATCACAATCTAACCAAGATAGTCGTATTGTAATGTTTCAAGAAGAACTGTAACCACGGCGGTGGTATTTTAATATTCCAAAAAGAACTGTAACCACGGCGGTGGTATTGTAATGTTTCAAGAAAATTTAATGTCAACACGGCGATGGTATTGTAATGTTCAGAGAAGAACTGTAACCACGGCGGTGGTATTTTAGTGTTAAAAAAAGAACTGTAACCACGGAGGTGGTATTGTAATGTTCCAAGAAGAACTGTAACCACGACGGTGGTATTTTAATGTTCCAAGAAGAATTTTAACCACGACGGTAGTATGCTAATGTTCCAAGAAGAACTGTAACCACGGCGGTGGTAGTATTTTAAGTTCCAAAAAGAACTGCAACCACGACGGTGGTATTCTAATGTTCCAAGAAGAACTGTATTCGCGGCGGTGGTATTGTAATGTTCCAAGAAAAACTGTAACCACGGTGGTGGTATTCTAATGTTCCAAAAAGAACTGTAACCACGACAGTGGTATTGTAATGTTCAAAGTAGAACTATAATCACGACGGTGGTATTCTAATGTTCCACTAAGAACTGTAACCACGGTGGTGGTATGCTAATGTTCAAAGAAGAACTGTAACCACGGCGGTGGTAGTATTTTAAAGTTCCAAGAAGAACTGCGACCACGGCGGAGGTATTCTAATGTTCAAAGAAGAACTGTAACCACGGCGGTGGTATTGTAATGTTCCCGAACCACGATGGTGGTATTCTAATGTTCCAAGAAGAAATGTAATCACGACGGTGGTATTGTAATGTTTCAAGAAGAACTGCAACCACGACGGTGGTATACTTATGTTACAAAAAGAACTGTAACAACGGCAGTGGTATTGTAATGTTCTAAGAAGAACTGTAACCACGCGGTGGTATTGTAATTATAGTCGAAGAACTGTAACCATGCCGGTGGTATTGTTATGTTCCAAGAAGAACTGTTACCACGGCGGTGGTATTGCAATGTTCCAAGAAGAACTGTAACCACGGCGGTGGTATTCTAATGATCGACAAAGAACTGTAACCACGGCACAGGTATTCTTATGTTCCAAGAAGAACTGTAACCACGGCGGTGGTATTCTCATGTTCCAAAAAGAATAGTAACCACGGCGGTGGTATTCTCATGTTCCACGAAAAAACTGTAACCACGGCGGTAGTATTGTTATGATCAACGAAGAACTGTTACCACGGCGGTGGTATTGTAATGTTCCAAGAAGAGCTATAACCACGGCGGTGGTATTCTAATGTTCTACGAAGAACTGTAACCAAGGCGCTGGTATTCTAATGATCAAAGAAGAACTGTTACCACGGCGGTGGTATTCTAATGTTCAAAGAAGAACTGTTACCACGGCGGTGGTATTCTAATGTTCCAAGAAGAACTGTAACCACAGCGCTGGTATTCTAATGTTAAATGAAGAACTGTAACCACGGCGGTGGTATTCTAATGTTCCAAAAAGAATAGTAACCACGGCGGTTCTATTCTCATGTTCCAAGAAGAACTGTAACCACGGCGCTGGTATTCTAATGTTCCAAGAAGAACTGTAACCACGGCGCTGGTATTCTAATGTTCCAAGAAGAACTGTAACCACGGCGATGGTATTGTAATGTTCCAAGAAGAACAGTAACATCACAATCTAACTACGGTTGTGGTATTGTAATGTTCCAAGAAGAACAGTAACATCACAATCTAACTACGGTTGTGGTATTGTAATGTTCCAAGAAGAACTGTTATCATCGCGGTTGTATTGTAACGTTCCAAGAAGAAATGTAACCATGGCGGTGGTATTCTAATGTTCCAAGAATAACTGTTACATCACAATCTAACCACGGTGTTGGTATTCTAATGTTCCAAGAAGAACTGTAACCACGGCGGTTGTATTCTAATATTCCAAGAAGACCTGTAACATCACAATCTAACCACGGTGGTGGTATTCTAATGTTCCAAGAAGAACTGTAACCACGATGGTGATTTTCTAATGTTCCAAGAAGAACTGTAACATCACAATCTAACCACAGTGGTGGTATTCTTATGTTCCAAGAAGAACTGTAACCACGGTTATGGTATCCGACGGTTATGGTATTACGACGGTGGTATTTTAATGTTCCAAGAAGAACTGCAACCATGCGGTGGTAGTATTTTAAGTTCCAAAAAGAACTGCAACCACGACGGTGGTATTCTTATGTTCCAAGAAGAACTGCAACCACGACGGTGGTATTTTAATGTTCAAAAAAGAACTGCAACCACTACGGTGGTATTCTAATGTTCCAAGAAAAACTGCAACCACGACGGCGGAAGTATTTTAATGTTCAAAGAAGAACTGCAACCACGACGGTGGTAGTATTTTAATGTTCCAAGAAGAACTGTAACTACGGCGGTGGTATATAATGTTCCAAGAAGAACTGTAACCACGACGGTTGAAGTATTTTAATGTTCAAAGAAGAACTGCAACCGCGACGGTGGTAGTATTTTAATGTTCCAAGAAGAACTGTAACCACGGCGGTGGTATTCTAATGTTCCAAATAATTTAACCAAAGCGATAAGGCTTTTAACTAATACTAGACACACCTACTCTCTGCTAGTCACTGACTGCTTCTTTATTTATTCAGACACTCACTGTCACCGTTCATCAATTACTATTTGTTAACATATGTGGACTCCATGCAAGTCGTATTGGAGACAGATTACGTATATGTCGACTATATACCAGTAATATCGAAGACTGTCATATGTCGACTCCATACAAGTTGTGTCGAAGACAGATTAAGTTTATGTCGACTATATACCAATAATATCGAAGACTGTCATATGTCGACTCTATGCAAGTCGTATCTGAAACAGATTAAGTAATGTCGACTACATACCAGTTATATCGAAAACTGTCATCTGTCGACTCCATGTAATTTGTATCGGAAAAAGATTAAGTTTATGTCGACTACATACAAGTAATATCGAAGACTGTCATCTGTCCACTCCATGTAAATTGTTTCGGAAAAAGATTAAGTATATGTCGACAACATAGCAGTAATATCGAAGACTGTCATCTGTCGACTCCATGTAATTTGTATCGGAAAAAGATTGAGTATATGTCGACAACATAGCAGTAATATCAAAGACCGTCATCTGTCAACTCCACACAAGTCGTATCGGAGACAGATTAAGTTTATGCCGACTACATACCAGTTATATCGAAGACTGTCATCTATCGACAGCATGTAATTTGTATCGGAAAAAGATTAAGTTTATGTCGAGTACATACCAGTAATATCAAAGACTGTGATATGTCGACTCCATTTAAGTCCTGTCGGAAACAGGTTATGTTTATGTCGACTACATACCAGTTATATCGAAGACTGTCATCTGTCGACTCCATGCAAGTCGTATCGGAGGCACATTAAATATATTTCGACTACATACCAGTAATATCGAAGACTGTCAACTGTCGACTCCACACAAGTCGTATCGGAGACAGATTATGTTTATGTCGACTACATACCAGTAATATCGAAGACTGTCATCTGTCGACTCAATACAAGTCGTGTTTGAGACAGATTTAGTATATGTCGACTACATACCAGTAATATCGATGACTGTCATCTGTCGACTCCATACAAGTCGTGTTTGAGACAGATTAAGTATATGTCGATTTTATACCACCAGATTTGGTATGTGTCGACTCTATACCAGTGATATTGGAGAATGTCGGAAAACGTTGATCTATTAACGGTTTATTAAAGAATAAAGGTATCAGAAAGCACTTACAGTTTATTAAAATGCGTAGACAAATTAAATTACAAAACGTCGTAGTTAATAGGTGCTTTTGAGCCAGACACCGGAAAAAAATCTCCGTGATACAATTGTGCCAAAATGTACAATGTTTTAATTGCGAATACAATGAAACAGGTTAGTTTCTGTGAGGTTTAATTATTGAAGTACAATAATATAAAATCAGGGAAAATCTCGAATCACAAGTGATTTCTATAAAATACAGAGAATATCTGTAATATCGACGTACCCCGTCGCCTCTTATTTCGTGATATTTCACAAGTGGCGTATCTTCAGTTTACTTGTAAGTAAGTGGTCTTTTATTCGCCTAGTCAATATAAAATTTTAACTGCCGCATGAGCGTGCCAGTACAATATTACAAACCATGCACTCGAACCGAGTGAATCCTGTACGGTATTAATCATCTGTCGACAGGGAAACGTAATAATAGCCGTGTATTGATAATATTCGTTTGATCTTTTTTACCTGATGACGTTGAAAGCCGAATATTAAAACAATTACCGTGTTCAGACACAAGAAACAGTTTAGATTTTAACATTTTAGCGTTAGATCAAAGAAAACGTGAGAAAAACGCACGCGTCTCAAAGACATTCTTTTAGCATTAAGAAAACACACGTGTAGTTGTATCATGGATAGCTAATGTGATTTGATTATTTGTATTGTTCAAACCCCCGCAGAACAGTAATCTCGCGCCTCTCTGAAGATTGGAAACCCCATAATTTTCTATAAAAATGGCCTCCATACTGCCTGCAATTTTCTAAAAGGGTGCAATCATTTGAAAATAAACAGAACCTTCGATTAATATGCTGATTTTCAAATAGTTTTAAGATGAAAGAACAGTTATCTATCATACATCCACGTAGGATTGGTATACAAGAAAATATATTACTGCAGTCGATAAGATCCATGGCGGTGATTACATTTTAGTCATATTCCAGGCGCTCGAGCTTTTTTGTTCTTAACATTATTTATTTATTTCATCTTCAATAAAAGTTCAATTTACCGTATTTTATTACATTTCTCTAGATAGGTTTACAATTATATCCGGATGATGTATCGTTTCACTGAACTTAGAAGGGAGAGGTGTCTGGAGTAAATCTCTCGAGTTCCGCAATTACGTTTTTAATTTTTTATACAAGATGAAGGCTGACTTAGAAGGATTGAGGTTTTCAACTTTTCAGTCAGGATATGTCCAAAGCGGATCTCGTAAACCTCGGAATTGATCTTCAAATACCAGGGGTGCGTTTCACAAAAATACTTACAAAACAAAATCGTCGTAAACGTAAACCAACATTTATTCATATCAATCTTAATCGAAATGAATCCAAAATTGCTTAAACTATGCAGATTTAAATGATATATTTTAAATTTTAAATGTCGATCAAAATTTAAACAAACAACATGCATTTGTCAAATAGACTTACGGCGATTTTTATCGTAAGCTATTTTGTGAAACGCATCCCAGGTGCCCATTGTCCATGTGTTCGTCAATAATTACAATAAAATAGGTACATAATTTATTTTAATATTAGGAAAATATCAGTGGGGCGGGGTCTAGTACCATTCTCTCTCTCTGTAAATCGGCCGGTGTATCATAATTAAACAGTGCAGAATCATGCTTAATTTGTTGTCGTGCGATATATTGCTTAAATCACCGCAGTAAAACCACCGTGGTGATTATGCGTTCACCTCCCACGCAGGAGGTTAAAGGTTCGATTAATTGATTCGAGTCTGTCAATTTCGAAGAGAATGCACGCAGAATAACGAGCGGTTAAGTGAAAAACGACTGAAAACCTTTACCAAAAGCTTCCTTGTTTGACGGCCAGACTGGGCCGATATACTGAAAAGTGGTGAACTTTTTATTTTCTGAACGTTTTGATATAACATTGACAAATGATCAAATCCATAAAGTAATTTATGTCACTGAAACTTGAAAAAAGACAGTTGAGAAAAAAAACTCAAAAATAAAGCCAAAACGTTTGAAAAGTTTTCAAAGTCCTGTGAAAGTGTATCAGTTATTTGCGGATTTTTTTCTAAAATAGTTTCATAATTACAGACCTAAAAACTTTTATATGGAAAAAAATAAAGTTATTCTAACGTTTCATTGCATTAATTTTTAAGTTATAGTTTGGAGTAAAAATTGTTGCTGACACTTTTTTTTGGCGGAAAATGTTCTCATTTTGGATATTACGTTGGGATTTGAACCTTAAAACAGTTGTATGTTCAGTGTTTCGTTGTGCACATGTTCATATTGTCAGTATGACCTATCCTGATTGGATACCAGCTTAGTGGGCACATTTTACAATCGTGAAACATCGGGTATTTCCGTATCCTCCGTATAATACACTATTGCGTAGCATAAAGGCCGAGGTGATCAGATTGGCACATTTTACTGTTACCCAAAGTGATAAATTTTGAATGGAGACCACCGAAACTCTGAACTATCTAATGAAAACAGTTTTACAACCAATGTAACGTTAGCTGGTACGTCTCTAAATAAACATGTGGTTGAATTAATATGATAAACAGTTATTATCATAACGACACGTTTACCTCAAAAGATCAACACAACCCATCTATGTAAATATTCCCTTCAGTCAGTAACATGGACTAACTCTATAAACCGTCTCAAATCACCCAGTGGTAAACCGACGTTATCCAATTAAAATATTAAGATGTGTAGATTG
Source organism: Panopea generosa (assembly GCA_029582155.1). Classification (NCBI taxonomy): domain Eukaryota; kingdom Metazoa; phylum Mollusca; class Bivalvia; order Adapedonta; family Hiatellidae; genus Panopea; species Panopea generosa. The sequence continues at coordinate 21,614,556 of CM055902.1, read as the reverse complement.
CAATTCCCTCAACATAAATTCTCCAAACATCACTTAACTCCAACGCATAAAAACAGCCGCAAAATGTATTTATCTGTTTGATTACCGTGATTAGGCCGTTAATTAATTAATTGTAATTAATCAAGCACGCCGCCAGACTCGCTCTAATTTACCACGATACGCAGGTACGGCTTGTAACAGACGGATCAAGTGGCGTGTGGCGGGGTTAAGCGGTGCTGCGGTGAGTGAGTTGTTTTTTTTAAACGGAAATGACGAAATATTAAAAACTAAAAGGTTGTATACGTGATTATTATAGGAAAAAAATATTTAAAAAAAAGTGTATTTTACTCAGTCTATCAGCACTTTGATCACGTACGTAACTGTTATTTTAAGTTCGAATTTGCTTTTTTTGTGTTATCTGTTTTCTGTTAATATAGAGAAGGGTTATACGCTCTCTCATGTAAGGTCTCTTAATGTAAACTATGTTTTCTGGTAATATATTTATGCGTAAATATTATCGAAATGATTTTTTTCTAAATTATGCTACTTAAAATAGCTAAATATACATAATTAATCTATCAGTACTATTAAAATCACCAGACTGATATTTCTGTAAAGACTTTCTGTACGTTGATGTCATAAAAAGGTACAATTATCATTTAGTACCCAGACAGCGTGGACTAGTGAAAGAGCATGGGGCGATCGGAAGGTCGTAGGTTCGACCCCACCCCACGGGCACTCATGTTTTTCAGTAGAAATATAATGTAACTTAATAAAATATGGGAATAAGGGTGGGGGGGGGGGGGGGTATACGCCGGAGATTTTAAAGAGTAGATCCGCCATTGGTACATGACCCTTTAAAACAAATGTGTTGTTTGACTTTGTGTGCACTCTGGTCTGACAACTGCAATTGTCATTTGATCTTCGCTAAACTTACACAATAGCTGTATCTTGGACAAGTTAAATAACTCGTAGATAAACAAGAACTGTTGATAAGACAACGCGCTCGACTATTCGAATATTTGTCACAAAAGTACAACTTTGATTGAGAATGATGACAAATCCAAGCAAACAAGAGTTATCTAACGTACTTAATATAACTGCAATACCTTGTGTGATGTTTCAATCGAATACATGCAGTGGCTGCTGAGTTATAGAATGTTTAAGTCAAATAAAGGCCATAATTTGTAAAAGAAAATCTGGCAAGAGTTATCCCACTTGATTAATTTAGTTGATTTTATGACTACGAAGCCATCTACAAAGTTTCATTCAATTACATTGAGTTGTTGTTGTGATGTGAACTTAATGGTACTTGCACGCAGTCAAAGAGAGCTATAATTTTCATTATATCAATGCAAGAGTTATCTCGCTTAGTTATTTTAGTAGGCTTGATGACTGGAAAGTTTTAAACAAATACATTGAGTGGTTGGTGAGATATAGACTTGGTACTACATGCACGCAAAACTTTAACCAGAATTTCTAAGTCAAACAAAAGCAATACTTTTGCATTATAGTCATCCAAGACTTATCTGACTTAATTATTGAAGTAGGTTTGATGATTGGGAAATGTGTGAAGTTTCAATCAAATACACTGGGTGGTTGGTGAAATATGGACTTGATGGTATTTGAACGCAAAACGTTAAGACAAACAAGGGCAATACTTTGCATAATATTCATGCAAGAGTAATCTTACTTAGCTATATAGTAGGTTTGATTACTTGGGAGTCTTGTGTAAAGTTTCAAGTCAATACCTGAAACGATTACTGAGATAGAGACTTGAACTTTAACCAAGGTGTGACGCCAACGCCTAAGTGAGTAGAAAAGTCGAGCTTGAAATGAAAATTGTCTGTTTTCCCATTTTATTCTTATGCAAAAATCAAATCCCTCTATCCATATTGACCATTCATACCAAATACGTCTTGAGATTTTTGAAAATTTTTATCCCTTTTTTTGCAACGAACGGATATTAAATTACCAATACATGACCCAGTCTCGGTTGGTAGCCAAGACTTCAAGATGGCTAAAATTATGCTAAAAATAGATAAGAAAAAGATTCGACATTCATATTATAATTTCTGATGAATAACGAATCTCCAGGTATTTGATATTCGACATTCAAACAATTTTTAGTGAATGTCGAATGCCATTTTTTTTTAGATTCGACATTCATATGATAATTTCTGATGAATAACGAATCTCCAGGTATTTGATATTCGACATTCAAACATTTTTTAGTGAATGTCGAATGCCATTTTTTCTAGATTCGACATTCATATTATGATTTCTGATGAATAACGAATCTCAAGGTATTTGATATTCGATATTCAAACATTTTTAATGAATGTCGAATATCATGACTTTGTTATTCAAGATTCAATTTGAATATCGAATAGCGAAAAAAGAATATCAAACTAACTTCTAGTAGCTCAAAGGTAGTACGTTTATACTTTTATCCAATTATTCACACGGGCGCAAGAGCACACGTTTACATATACACCTGGAAATAAGTTAAGCGTCCCCTGAATTATCCCACAATTTTAGCGGCCACCACAACTGCAATTTCTAAAATCGTTTTAGTAATGGTTAGAACATTACAGTAATGATAAGCTCTGCACCGAGAACGGCAAAATTTACTCTAGGGCCTCACCCGACGTCTTGCAGGTAGCATGGGGAGGAGGGTCGAGTCTGTCATCCGGGTACGAGGAAGCTATTCACGTTATTGAAAGTTGTGCCGCAGTGCGTCATGTTAGAGTGATACTCATCATTTTTAGTAAAATATATCTACTTGGAAACGCCTTTTAACTCTACAGCTCCGTACTTAAAACATGTATATTTTTGGTAAAAAACAACACTTGTGCTTCGGTATTATTAGAATGTACACTAAACTGATAACTGTGCAGGTTTCTGATTTTTGAAGGGTTCTCGCTACACATCAGATTAGTTTTTCTTAGATCAGTTTGTCACTAATCTCATGACATCACTGGTGTTGCCATTCATTGTCAAATTTTCGTGGGTAGCCTTATTTTTTTTCGGGTGTATAGATTGACAGACGCAAAATACAAACAACAAAATATCAGTGGAACCGATGGATGCTCCCCAAGTGAGTATTTGCCTCTGTACGGGCTACTTGGTTGAAGAATAGCAAACTGTATAGCAGGAACAATATGTGGCTCTGCACTTCACAGAACTAATTCGCAAATCATTTAACCGAACAAAATGACAATATGCGCAGATCCTAACTAGTTTTACAGAATTAAAACCAGAGGTAAAATGTAGGGAAATAGCATCATGACGACAATATGCACATCTCCACTTGGTAATGATGCATCCTAGCAAGTTTCATAAAATTCCAACCACAAGTTGTAGAGAAATAGAGCGGAAAAGAATTTGGTCACAGACTGAATCAAAGGGCCATAAGTCCGTGAAAAATCATCGAATTGAAACAGAGCAAGTTTTATAAAATTCCAACATGGGGTTGTAGAGAAATACAATGATTTGGTTACAGACAGAATCAAAGGGCCATAACTCCGTGAAAAATCATCAAACCGGAACACATGGACAATATGTGCATCTGCACTTGGTAATGATGCATCCTAGCAAGTTTCATAAAATTCCGACATGGGATTGAAGAGAAATAGCACGGACAAGAATTTGGTCGCAAATAGAATAAAAGGGCCATAACTCCGTGAAAAATCATCGAACGGAACACAAAGACAGTATGCGCATCTGCACTTGATAATGATGCATCCTAGCAAGTTTCATAAATTCCAACCTGAGGTTGTAGAGAAATAGCCCAAATAAGAATTTGGTCACAAACAGAATCAAAGGGTCATAACTCCGTGAAAAATCATCGAACTGGAATACAAAGACAGTATGCACATCTGCACTTGGTAATGATGCATCCTAGCAAGTTTCATAAAAATCCAACCATAGGTTGTAGAGAAATAGGGCGGACAAGAACTTGGTCACAAACAGAATCAAAGGGCCATAACTCCGTGAAAAATCATCGAACCGGAACACAAAGACAGTATGAACATCTGCACTTGGTAATGATGCATCCTAGTAAGTTTCATAAATTTCCAACCAAAGGTTGTAGAGAAATAGCCCGTACAAGAATTTTGTCACAAACAGAATCAAAGGGCCATAACTCCGTGAAAAATCATCGAACTGGAACACAAAGACAATATGCGCATCTGCACTTGGTAATGATGCACCTAGCAAGTTTCATAAAATTCCAACCAGAGGTTATAGAAAAATAGCCCGGACAAGAATTGGTGACGCACGGACGAAGCGGCGACTATATGCTTACCCCCTTTGGGGGAGCATAAAAACAATGTCTCCATAAGGATGGATAGTAAATAATATATACTTCCCATCCATTCCTAAACAAATTTTAATGAGACCCAACAAGATTACTACGCTTGGGAAATTAACAGCTGTGTAAATTGGAAATTAGAGCTGTGTAAAATGGTTGGTAAATTTGGCCAACTTCGGCGGACACGGGATGCTTTTGCATAAAGAATTTACATCTTGATGATGAAAAGTGATACACTGCAAGAATTGAACAGAATTGTCAAAAAATGAAGGGGGGTCATCAAACCATCAAACTTATGAAAAGGCGATGTTTTACACTGTTTTCCGTGCATTTTTTGGAGCGACAGATGACTATGGAAACAAGACACTTTTAGAACCATTGGTAATGCGTCAGTGATACAAAAGTGCATTTCTCTATATATTATGTAGAAGTGTAAAATTAATTGGTATGCGAGACGTCAAGATTACTATACACTCAAGACACGAAAACACGACACAAGAGTTTAGAAGGGACCTACTTGGAAATGAAACAGAAGTCCATGGGCCTTAATGGTCACTTGATTATCCAAAAAACATTCACTCAAGTCTATTCAGTCTAGAAATAACAGTTCTTGTCATTTTCTAGTCACCCTCAGGTACCAACATTTCATTACGATTGAGCTTACGGTTTTTGAGAAATCGAAAATGTCAATTGTTTACGGACGCACGACTGCCCGTTATTCAGTAACATCTAAAGTAAACAACCAATACCAACAGATATAAATTACTGTAAGATATGGAAACACTCATTCTGAATGTTGCATTTTCATAACTATACCAGCTAGTAGGTATATATATATACCAAGACTATATTGTCGTGCCAGTAACCATAAGGCTTCCACAAAGATGGCAATAAAATAACAGACAACATATACCATATGGTAAATATAAAATAAATAATAAACACAGATTCTAGATTTCAGATTTTATTTTCATCATATCCAAGTTTCATAGAAATAAAGTACTGCATGCTGAATATATGTGTAGGTGGACAGTAGGCAGCAAGATCTGACTTCAATCAAACCACTTCATGTGTTCACAAAACACAAACTGTTAATAATCTACAACTTTCAACAGAAAACAGTAAATGCGTGTACTGCGTGAACACTATTCTTCAAAGCAGCAGAAACTTACTGAAGCTTAATTTTAATAGTGATCATCTGAAAAGGGATTATATTATATTCGGACATTCTTATATGTTCCTGCTCATCTTTGACCCCTACCATTTTTATAACCAAATACACGAATGTGTATTAATTATGGATTTGTATTGTTTCATATAATAGTAACATACCACCAAAAAACAGTATCAAAATATTGTCTAATATTTACAATATTTAAACTATACATGGACAATGTAAACAATGAAGGATTACTCAACACCAAAGTGAATAATGTATTAATTATAAACACTAACAAATTCACAAATAAACCACCTCACATACAGGCGAGTATAAACACAAACACATGACTTTTATAGCTCCAAACCAACATCCAACTTACTCGTCTGACTTTGTTTCAATAAACATTTCGATTCATTCAATTTGATACTGGTCTCTTTCTATTACAGTACAGCATGTTGTTTCTTTCATTCAAATTTCATATTATTGTACACAGCATGACTTGATTTCTGTTGCAGCAAATTTTGTTCAAATACAAAATGAGGCCATGAAACATGTTATTTCATTATGTTGTGATCCAATGTGCAGTCACATTCAGTAAAATAATTTTATTAAATTAACATCTCAAACATGCATGTTACTTAATGGCAATATAGCAAAGTCCAACGATGAAATAAAAATATGGTAAAGCAATAAAACATTTATATGAAAACGAGAGAAAATAAATGATGTAGCAATCACTACTAAGTTTATGATTCACAGTAAAAGGTCTAGTATTGTTTATTTCCAAAACTATACAATATAAATAAATATAAACCATATACGCTTTTGTGAAACTACGTAATTCTAATAATAATTGGACTCGATCAATACAGGTAATACATGAATATTGAATCTATTGTATTGTATAACGTATTAACAGTTCAATGTGCTGTTGTCACCAATATGGTAGGTTCCATCTAGAAATAGAATGACATAGTCTCAAAATAGCGTATTTGGTTTATAGTAGTGGTTACTGTTAACAAATAATGTTAATGACTTAAATGGCATTGCTGTTATTCCAACACATGGTAACAATTATGCTAATAGTATTTAGAACAATTATACTTCTTGGCTACAAATTTTGTAAAATTTCAAAACTTATTTCTGTAAAGCATCTTTTACATAGCAATTTTTTAAAAAAAACAACAAACATTCATGCCAAAGTAACAAATGCAAAATGATAAAGAGTCGGATACTTCAAAAACTTTCAATCTTTACATCAATCTCCCAAACCGAACTAAAGAAAATGTAATTAGCTTATTCAGTTAACAGAAATAAATAATAGGCAGATATTCAATCAACAAAGTTTATCTCTAAAGTAAAACTTAAAAATATTAATAAATACATGATTTCCACCATTTGGACAACATAAAAATACTAAAGACGACGAGTAAACTTACATAATCATGTCAGCAAAAAACAAGATCGAAACATCCAACAAAAATTATGGCCATGATTTCATTTTAAAACAATAAGACTTTCTAAATCATTACCCATCTACATTTCAAATAGCAAAACTGTCAGCACTTTCAGTTGGACACTTGTAGCTACTCAAATAACGTTGAACAAGATTGTTTGTATTGGACTGCAACTTGTTGCCAAGACAGAGCGGTTACAGCCTACTGTTCCCTCTCAAACTTGGAAATGGGTTGCATTTAACCCATTTTGTGTGGCAAGTGTATGTAAACTTGCCAGATTTGATTCAAAAGCCAGATAGTACAGAGTTATTTTCCCTATATGTTAATAATGTCTAAATCCCATAACGCTTCTAAAACACAGAGTTTCCCAGGACCCTTAGAATTCTTGTCTCATCTTAGCGGGGACAAATGACCTCCAATTTCAAAATGAAAGGGAAAACACCAACATTACTTGCAAACATATTACATTTAAATATTCCACACGAAATGTTTGTGTAGATCAGACTAATGTACAAACAATCTCATGTAACTCGAATTACTCAATTACAAAAGACTTTTTGACAAAACGTCCAAATATTGGATCACGAAATTACCCGAAAATTAAAACATCAACATAGCAGTATGCAGGTACTGTACTTAATATTAACACAACTCGCACGACACATTTTCACCAGCTTTACTTGTAACAATCTGCTCTTGTTACTTCAGTTAGTAACAAAAGCAAATATTTACAATTTCCTTCAAAGACAGATTCATCAGCATGCATCTTTATATGTATGTCATGAAAAATAAAGACCAATTTCACATTTATGTTTACATTTTATTTTATTGTTGCGATAGTAACAGTGTTTAACCATATTTCAATAAACAATCAAATATAAGTCCAGTTGGAATTTTTTAGAGGTATTCGACTCCCACCATTACACATCTCCGATTCCATTTGATGCAACAATTTGTTTTTCTTGGAACCCATCATGTAGTATTATTTCTATTAATTAATAATACAAGAACATATGAAACACTGCAAAAAGCAGGGAAATGTAGACTAGTACTGGGTAATCAATGCTGGGGACTTAACATAAAAAGCTTCAATCAGCCATGCCACTACAACAGAATCATACCCCACCCACTTACAAACATCAGTTCTTTTTCTATATGTACTAGAAGTTTTTAAAATTTCATAACAAAATATGTTTGCTTGAAAAAAATTTATAACGGAACAAGGGAGAATAACTTCAAAATAATTATCCGACATCCAATTATTTACATCGACTTCTTAAGAAGACTCCCCGATTATTTATAAAGCTTGTAGCTTGTATTTTTCAAATTATTTCTCTGGCCGACATTTAATATATATTTGGATTTGAAATCCATGAAAGTAGTTCAAATTATGGAAGGTATGACAAATGATCCTCTTGCAGAGTTATCCTTTCGCAACAAATGATTATCAAAAATATGGGGGAAATAACGCTGCCAAATTTCAGCAGAATTAATTTTAAAACCATTGTCTATCTTTAAGGAAAGGTAATCAATATAAATGCGACGTGAACAATACATCTATATACCAGAATTACACGAGGTATTAACTTTTACATATATTTCAACTTTATTTACAATCATTTAAATACAAATGTATTACTAATCAAAATAAAAATGCAAACACCACACATGTGCATTTAGCATCAATTTAAGTGACCGATACATACTTGTCTATTTTCAATTTTGTTGTTCAATAAAACAAAATGGTGTGCATTAATTTTTGCTATGGCATTTCTCTTCAATATATCTTGTCAATGCACCAATTGATTTGCATATAAAAATATTTTCACTTATTTCATTCACATATATTTATTTGTTAAATATCTTAAAATGCATTTAGATATGTATGGCCAGCTGACAGAACCCAAGGAACTTTATAGAACATCTGCTAAAGTAGTTTTGACACAGCAAGGCAGTTTAACACAAGCAAAATAAGTCATCACAGAATGTTGTTCAAGCATTTCATCAACACAGACTTCAGACATCCAAGTGGCCCTGATTACAAGATCAGTCTCTTTAAAAGTGATTGGAAGTAAACATCTAAACAACTGTGATCATTGCTGTTTACACTCAGCAGGTTTCGCACCGTCTTTCTGAAAATATTAATAAATAATATAATTATATGTATTACAGACTGTAAGGAGAAAGTTTGTCAGTTGTAACTGTTAAATAAAAATAGAAGTAATCAATATATAGATTCCTATTTTCTCTCTCAAAACAACTAAAAAATATCTAGGAACATTTAGCACAATAAAAATTACTAATGCCTGTTGAAACAAGCTATCAGTGGAACTGATGGATGCTCCCCAAACAAGTGCTTGAATGAGGATTTGGTAATGGACAGAATCAAAGGGCAATAACTGTGTGAAAAACAGTGTGGACAGCAATTTGTTACGGCTACACAAAGTGTAGACTATAAAATTCTGTTTCTGCAATTTTTTTTTTAAACATAAAACGTGCACTTCAGCTATTAACCCCATCAGAGAATAGCAATCGGTAAGCACCTGAAACGGTTTGCAAAGCTTTTCATATGTATATACAACAAACATTGTTTTCAATATCTAAATCTAGCGAATGACTCCATTATAAGGGCACTATCCATACAAATAGGTGTCATCCATCACCAATACCTTTCCCCATGCAAAATGTCATGATCGTAGATTAATACAGAGCCTTTGTCACAAGTTGTCAAAGATGGAGATGGAGAATCTCCATTACCGGTTATACATTACAGTTGTCAATAGACGGAGATGGAGAATCTCTATTACCGGTTATACATTACAGTTGTCAATAGACGGAGATGGAGAATCTCTATTACCGGTTATACATTACAGTTGTCAATAGATGGAGATGGAGAATCTCTATTACAGGTTATAAATTACAGTTTCATTTTTTGAAGGTCTCATATTGAACCCAACAGGCTTTTTCACAGAAATCTGAAGGCCAAGCTAGGCTTGAACTAACAACCTCTGTGGTGAGAGGCAAGTAAGTTGGAGACAAAACTTTTAGATATCAAAGCAATAGAGGACAGCCTGTCTATGGAAGTAAGCTTGCCACCGAACACCAACAACAGTGATACCTTAGATTAAATAAAGCTACTCTCATCATTCCATGGACAGTGTAGGCAAAATATAAAATTATGTTTCAAACATTGGAACTCTATGATGTAACTTAGAAAACATATATGACGCGAATATAACGTAGAATTTGGCATCTTAAAAGCAATAGTTTCAAATAATATAAAGATGAATCAAATCAAAGTAACTATTCAATGTATTTGGGGTACAGCGGCTTTTTTGGTTTGTATGGAATATCAGACAAACTAAGTCTCTTTCCTGCTAAAACAGTAAACTTATCCCACGAAACAGAATTTTCTGTCTGAACCTTAATCTTATGAACCACTGAGTGCGACTATAACATTACAAAACAGTGGACAAACATTTCATTTTATTATGGCACAGGTAGCCTTTCCACTCCACAGCTATTCATTAAACATACATATTTATACACAATGGTATTAAAATACACTTTTACATGATCCAATACAACACAGACTTGAAACATGCAAAATGCGTAATACTACTGAGGGCTCCAAACAGAAAACATATACCCTGTGAAGATATAAGACGGGAGGAGGTCATGATGGTTACCAATTAAGCTTTATCACCAAGAGGAAGCAGCACAACAGGTTTAATTGCAACAAAAATAATCAAAATATGAACTGGAAAATACCTCAAACTAGTTGCTCACATTATTTATATAAGTTTGCCATGCAGAAAATTAATAAGTCACACTTTTTTTTTTCCATACAAAAATGAAAAACTTTTAATACCAAGAAGTGCCTGTCAGACACTGCTCTATTAACTATAAAACTGTGAACAAAATAATTCTAAGGTCAAACCAGACAGCTGTTGCATGTTAACCATTGGTAAAAATACATTGTGATCAATATATGAATACATGCTAATGAATTTAACAATTATTGCAGGACAAAAAACTGAACAGCCATTTTAGTGCTTCCATGATGTCAGTTGTGTTTATATTACAAAGTACTTGTGAATTGGCTCTACTAGCAGAAGTAGATAATGATGATAATGGAGAGTCAGACATTTCATTTAAGCATGCTTCTAGTGTAATTTAATAGGTACAATAAAAAATACAAGTTCAGGACTCACACCATTATTATCTCCCTTGAGTACACCCGACCTAGTCGGTAGAAATAGAGTAGAAATAAGACTTTAATTCTCTTCTTCTTTTTTTCAGGACTTTGTATTGCAGCGATTTATTTTTCCTACCATGTGTCAGTAGGTTTATTTGGGGAAACACTGACATATTATAACTCTGGAAATTGATGGGTATCACAAAACCATTGAATAAAAAAACAAGAGGCCCATGGGCCTTAACGGTCACCTGATTATCCAAAAAACATTCACATAAGTCTATTCAGTCATAAGAAATAACTTTTTTTTTTCAATTTCACTTGCCCCACCACCAGGGTCAAACCATGAGACCCAGGGACATGCAATTCATAATTTATATAAAAAGACCCATATACATCCATAATCATGCTCACCATTTGTTTCCCAGTGCTTCCTTTACTGAGAAGAAGATTTTAAAAGTTTACCTTGAATTTGACTGTTTTTGCCTTGCCCCAACAAGGCCCCAGGGGATGGGAACCATGCAATTCACAATTTTGATTAAATCTTTTTGAGAAGACAAAAATGTCAATTGTTTACAGACGCACAACGATGGACCAAAGACGATCGCAAAAGATCCCTTGAGACAAAGTCTCAGGCGACCTTAAAAAAAAACTTGGTCAAGGTATGCTTTTTTCCCCCCTTTATAATTTGCATATCATGAACCAGACACATGCTGCAGATCTTGTTTTTTCGCTGTGTTTTGGACATAAATGTTACGATCGAGCCCTATTGGAAATGTAACTGCCCATGAATTTAACTTTTTAATTCTTATGGAAGTCTTGATATAAAAATGAAAATAGCAGTTAGTCCTGCCTTGTATTTTTTTCAGATTTTTTTTTTAAATATAAAACAACAGCAGAGTAAAATCATTTAAATACACTTTAACCAAAAACTGACATAAATGCTTCATGCCTGTATGGGCAAGTCTAAGGGAGTTTCAGGTACAAACGATGAGTTAGGAGTCAAGAAATGAGGATAATACTTGTCTTATAGAACTTGGCAACTGGGTTCTACTTCTCACTTCTAGGTAAGAATATGCTAATTCATCAAGCAGCAGTGATAAGTAATAAAAGAAATTCAACGGGCACAAATTAGAAAACAAACCCCTTTCTACAATTAACATCCCAATTTTAGTATACACTCAAACTGAAATTTTAGAACTATTCTATTAGAAAACTTTTAAATAAATATTATTAATCAGTGCTCCAGGTAAGCTTTTCTGAAAATGAGTATTGTACTTCTTACATTTGTACGCAAAGCTGATTTTCAAAATGTTAACGGTAAAACATAAGCATTATAATCAAATAGCTACTTAAAACAAACCAATCAACATTAAAATGGTCAGTATACAATGCTTGTATTACTTCCGATGCTTTATCTAAAATAAATCAATGTGTAACTAAGCACAAATCATGCTTAACTGAAGCTTTGCTTTTTGCATTTAAAATATTCTGTAGACAAAACTGATGTTTACCGAGGTGATAACTGACCATATTATTGCAATTGTCCAGAAATATTGTTAAATGAGAATGACAATAGAGCGAGTGCATATTCTAGTTGAGATGTTTTGTGAATCCAGGGGCGAGAACTCTGTACGTTTTTCGCCTCAGCCATAACAAGATCACATGCTTACAAGCACACACAGCAAGATATTTCATCTACTAACATAGGTTATGAGTCAACCATTGATACACATCACAAGGGGTAGAGGTTATATGAAGCAGACCCGTAGGCAGTCTATACCTATGTAAACTCCATTGAATTTCTCATTGACACTATGGATTAGTTTCTATTTGGAGCCCTACAGAAAGAAAGTTAACAAGCAATAAACTTTCAAACATGTATGTAAATCCGGCACAATATGCAATACCATCACAATATACAAGTCCTGCACAATATTATATAAATCCTACACAAGCATACCATGATGTCGCTTCAGACAATACTTAACATGTATCTGTATTATACGATTTTTCTCAGTAAGCAATAGTCATAAGTCATGTGATCCAATGTTTATTATTTCTAATTGATTGATTGATTGAATATTTAGAGTCATTTTATGCCATCGAGGGCTAACAGACGATCAGTTACATAACCACTGTTTCCTGGGATTAACCAGTACTTGAGCACACCCCATCTACGCAGGTAACTGATAACTTTCCCACTTGAATCAGTGGTGAGAGACGAATGATAACGAGACACAATGTCGTATATCAATCATCACGGAGACTGTTGCCGGGCAGGGGATTCGAACTCACGACCCCTGGATTGATAGTCAGACGCATAACCGACAGAGCTAATCAGGCCCGGCCTTATTATTTCTAAAGTATAATGGTATGGTCAACTGTGACTTCATGGGCAACAAAAAGTGTAGGTTTAAAGGAGTAAACAATTCAGAAACTCTGTGAAAAAGGGCATTTCAAAGAGACATGGTAAACAAAAATTAACAAGTGCTGTCAGAAGAATAGTCTTAAAATAAAAAAACTGAGTGACTGAGATCTCAGGCGTATTTAACAGAAAAGATAAATATGATTTGAGGTCTAAAAAATATATAGGCCTGCCTACCAGTTCAATTTTTGAAGTTATGGAATGGAAACAATTTTTTACTTTTAGCATAAACAATGACCTTAACCACGACCTGCTTTACCATAAAACCAATCCTAAGATTCCTTTCCTGTTAGGAATCTATCCAAAACATTTAATCTACATTTAAGGAAACTTAGCTATTTTCCAGAAACCATAATGGCATTTCGAGAGGCAAACGCCTGAATACACAAACTGACAGTCACGGGTAATACCACATGTCCCAACTTCATCCTTTGAATGATAGGGACATATATATAAAGAAGCTTCAAATTTTGTGAAAAAGTTATTTAATTTAAGATAAATAGCTGCTGCCAGGTACCTACTTATCTATTTTCCATTTTCCTATGACATGTGTATATATATACATGTACATATATCTAGTGCACATAAATCTCTTTTTTTTTAACTTATAGGATGAAATAATGCTTACAATACAAAATATAAACAAGCATGGTAGTGCACACCATACACTTAGCTGCTTATGAAAGAAGGTCAACACAGTTACCTCCCTTCATGTTGCTACACTACAGCTGCGTGCTTATTGCAGCATTTATCTAACGTAAGTCAAACCTGTCCAAAGCAGCCAGTCAAGGGAAGGAGCAAAAGTGGCCTTTTAAGACAGGTTATTGCTTAATACAGGTTAATTTGCTCTGAAAGCATAGAAATGGGACACAGCAAATGGCAAATATGGCTGCTTAAGACAAATGGCTGCTCAATAGGATGCGACTGCTTACGCAGGTTTGACTGTAAATACACAATTCCAGTTGATTCTTAAAAAGAAGGAATGTACAAAAGCTGTTTTATTGTACTTATCTAACTAGCAACCCACTAAGGTTTATATCTTTTAAACATACAAATCGACCTTCGAAGGCACTTTCAAATTGAACAAAATACCTAATGAAAGTATAAAACTACTTGAGATGTAGCCCCATTTAGTATTAGTCCTCAATATATATATTACTATAACTGTTTTACAGTACCTTCCATGGGTGTACATGTATTGTACATGTATGTTTAACCCTTTACTTCATATAGACACCTTTGGACACCTCTAATATAGATGCCTTTTGACACCTCTAATACAGAAGGCTTTTCAATTATTGGGTTAATTATGTATATATTAACTGACAGAGTGGAAAACAGTGCAGGAAGTGTTCAGATTGCTCGTCACGAGCAATCTGAACTCTTCCTGCACTGTTTTCAAAGGCCTGCTGTGATTGGTATCTATGGAGTAAAGGGTTAAATGAAATAATCCCCAGTGTTACAATGCTAATATTGCATATGTATAACAAGACAAAATTTAAACCTGTGGTGTTTTTCTAATAGTGTAATACAAATGGAATGAGGGTAGTTTTCCTGGTTAATATATTATTTAAATACTGTAGAATAACATTAGACATGATGTCACGATCTTCTAAAACATTCACTTGTCAAAACAGTTGGTGTTAACCCTTTACTTCATATAGACACCTTTGGACACCTCTAATATAAACACCTTTGGACGCCTAATATAGAAGGCTTTGAATTATTGGGTGAAATATGTTTATTTTAACTGACAGAGTGGAAAACAGTGCAGGAAGTGTTCAGATTGCTCGTCACGAGCAATCTGAACTCTTCCTGCACTGTTTTCAAAGGCCTTCTGTGATTGGTGTGGGAATAGGCGTCTTTATGAAGTAAAGGGTTAAGTGATTTATTTACAAAGTGACTTATCTTAATAACATCAAATATAAACTCTGCACAGTTGTGGATGTGATGTCAGTACCAGAGGTCTTGGGGGTGCAAAATAAATACCATATATTGCTTTATTGTAATAAGTGTCGAACATCCCTATTAACCATAATGCAACTTCATTAGATATTGTCTATTATGATCTGTGTTACCCGTCTGTTAATTATCCAATCACACATGAAAGGGAATTTATCAGCAGTTTTTAAACTTTAAAAATTGGCTAAAACATTTTTTTTGCCATATAGCCAATGACCCCCATAATGCTAAAAGAATATCTGTAAAACATGCCAGAATCATATACTGAAAAGGCATTTCTCCAACTTATTATCCTGGTTATCCTGCTTAAAGTTGCAACATAATTTGTGACTTATTATATGATTTGTGACTTTATATATGAGCGACGTGATTTGATTTTTATATCAATTTGATCTGTTATACAGGACTACATGTAGTAAAAACTGTATGAGTCTGAATGACGATGCAAAGGTCGTCAAACATTTAAGTGATGTCTATATTTACAATGAAGATTTCGTTTCAATTTTACACTTATATAAATGTAGATTTTGTTAAGTTTTGGTGTATTTGACATACCAAATTTTATTTATCATTGAAAATGGAGATTTAAATCATTTTTAAAAATTTTAAAGACATTTTATAGCATTTTGCTCCTGATATTCTCCCTTTAAAGTGCATGGATAAGTGATTTTTCCCCAAAACACCATAAACTTAATATTCAAAGTGATGACAATATGGTAATAATTAATTTCAGTTTTTAGTGGAACTTGCACATTTTAAGGTACACAAACACTCTGGTAATAACAAAACACAATTACACAGGAGAGTTGATGCTAATTGTCCTCCGCTGCAGGTTCTCTACCACCCTGTCCCAAACCAGCACTTGGTTTTCGTCTCCGCTTTCCAGACTGCAACAGGGGATTGTCTCTCAAATAAGGACTAGTTTGTAATTTGGGATGAAGGTTAGGTACGTCGAGGAGGCTACTGTAGCCACTCGCTATAGAAGTAGTATCACCCTGATAACCAGTTTCAGCTGGTTTGGATTCCTCAAGACTTGTGGATATTAGGCCATTTTGCATTCCAACACCACTTTTGGTTTTAGGGTTCTGGCCATGATAAGTTCTGGATGCAGTTGTTACATGCTTTGTAGATGCGAGTAGTGGCATTTTGGATTTGGAATTAGGGAAAGAGTTAGTATTTTCAACAGACTGTTTAGAAAAGCCTATAGATTCTGCATTATCGTCTTTTTGAGGATGGTGTGATCTAGACAATTTTTGCGGGGGTGCAGAAACTGGTTTTGATGTGCTATTTATGCCTGGATTTTTACCTCTTACTCCAGCGCTTGAACTGATACCATGCTTCTTTGAAGCAGACCCAGCAATTTTATTGTTACTGGACATACGAGGAGGATCTTTATATTTTTGTTGTTGCTTATGAGTTACTGTTTCCATTGCCAAGAGAGAAGTTCTAGGATTGTCGTCAATACTCTCAGCTGGTTTGTCAGTTTCATTCTGCTCTTTCGAAGCAGGTGGCGGATTAAACTTATATCTTCTTCTTGTTTTACCTACAGACGGGACATGTCCCGCTTTATGTGCAAACTGTGGATGTTTTCCAGTCAGTCGTTGAAGTATTAGGTGTGCGGTATCTTTAACATTTTCTGGTTCTTTATATTTCTCATAAGATTTGCTGCTATGTTTTAACTTTATTTGCTTTGGCCTACCTCTTTTATTTTTACTTCTGTCATTCTCAGCGAATAATTCAGTTTCTTTTGAATCAGATGATTTTGTTTTAGAGGAAACTTTTGCGACAATCTTAGAACTTCTCTGTTCAATTTTCTGATTTTGGGGCAATACTTTCTCCTCGTCTTCTTCGCTTTCAGCAGACTCAGAGAGTGCCTCTGTAAGAACATCTTCAGTCTTAACCACCCTTTCAGCCTTCACTGGCTTCTTTTTTTCAGAAATAATTTTACTCATGTTCTTATTTGTATCAGTTTTGGGTGTATGGAAAAAAGTTTTCTCTCTTACAATTTTAGATGAAGCAGGTAAATCAGCAGTCAAGTCTGCACCTGGTTGTTCTAAAGTTTGAGGGACAAGAGCATTGGGAAGAAGAATTTCTGTGCCTTCTCGCGAAATGCCCAATTCACGAATGCCTTCAGGATCTATACCAACAGGCACTTTTCTACCAAGAGTGACAGTTTTTGGTCTATTTTCAGATTTGGTTGTATCAGAAAATGCACTGGTATTAGTTTTTGGTCTATCTATGCGGGTATCATTTTTCGCAATATTGTGTGGAGACGAGACAGGGGCAGTGGTGGGTCTACTAGATATGTCAGTTTGGATAGTTGCATCCCTCCGTATGGCTGACCCGGAGTTGGGACGGTCACGCATCCGCGTGTCACATGGGGCACTAGAGGGTAGGGAGAATCGACCAAGTGCTAGCTCAGCGCAGCGTTCTTGAAACGAACGACTGACAAATTTCACTTTCTGAAAATATCACATTTTCAACCATCAAAATTTTCTATCATCTACCAATTATACTAAACCATGATATTGACAAATTTTTATTACCTTTGAAGAACAACAGATCCTGTCTGTTTAATATTCTTTCTTATAAAATCATCTTTTGAACAGACATGGTAGAATTTAACACAAACTCACATACTATATATTCCAACTACTAGTGTGTTGGGAGTCATTTACTAATTAGCTGTGATGACAACTTAAAACTTCTACAACAATTTTTTTACCAATTGTCATTAATATCAAATAACATAAAAATATCCAAATATTCTGACCTAGTAAAAATGGTACTTTTTACAACTGATGATCAAACAGAAAGTAAGCTGCATAATTATCAAAAATAGGGAACAAATGTTGGTTTCAGTGATATATCACTTTTATTTCATCCAGTGAACACTTAAGGTTATAGTAATTTCAGAATTCACACATGGAATATTGATATTTCACAATTTTTTATAAACATTTATATTCTCACTTTCTCAACCTCCCTAGAATTCTATAAATAGCATAAAACAAAGAATGATAACTTCCTCCTAAGATTACAGGTCAAGGGAACCAACTTACCGCTGGATTATAATCGCCATCTGCATCTTCATCATACTCTCCTTCTTCACCACCCTCTTCTTCTTCACCATCCTCAAACTACAAGGAGGGCAAATAGTTTATACAATTGTTACCGTGTGTATCATAGACAATAGGTTTTAAAATTGTTTTTATTTTGTATCATTTTTCTGTTTATTTTTAGAGAACAGTCACATTGTATTTAATTTGTCATTTCAATTGCAACAGATACACGTATCAATAATTCAACATTTCATTTTACACAGGTTGCTTTCCAATATCACCCTGTATTGACCAGAATGAATCAACTAAAAGATCATGAAAAGATTTATGTTTTCGTTCTAATTCTATTTTTGTATTGTAATGTACATGTTGAGTGAAAAAAACAAATTTTTTTTTTTATTCAACTCAACTGTCTCAACTTTCATTTGAATTGATTTTATATGACACGCAGTTACTGATGAAAGCAAAAACTTAACGCTGTGTAGACCAAGTGATTCATCTGTACAAGTTTTGGTCAAACTAATAACAACATGGTTTTGAATAAAACTTTCCATTACAAAACTATAGACCAAATTTGGTGACTCTAGGTCAAACAGTATCTGAAGAGCCAAATGCAATAACATGATGTTGCATTGTTGATGTTGCCGCCACCACATGAATAGTAAACCTTTGTCTCTGTTTTCTTCTTCTAAAAGGCAAGACAATAAAAGCACCAACTTGGTATTAAGTAATTATCTTACTTCATCATCATTTTCTAGTGCCTCGCCTGTGAAGTACAGCACTGCCCGTGGAACTATTCTCTCTCGGATAAAATGACCAATCTCAAAATCTGCCGCTAATAAAGCTTCAGTATCCTCATCCTGGCAATAAAAATACATTTATTTTTACAAACTTATTTCAACTTGATAGAAGTCAGCTCAAAGCTTTTATGAATACCGCTATCAAGTCCAATTCATGGGAAGAACTAATGATGGGTGCTGTTTAGCAATCCCTTATGTGAGTAACCTAACCCTATCCTACATACCAATTTTTAAAAAACATTAAAAAAATATATATAACAAACGCAATAACTATACGTTAAAACTGCCTCCTCATAAATTGTTTAAGCGGTATATATAAAACAAAAAGAAATTCTTTTTCTAATGGTTCTGTATCCGAATCGTTGCTACTCATTAATTGTACAACTGATTTGGTCCCAGTTAGCTAAGACGGTAGCATGTCTTGCTATCAATCAAGTGATCTCAAGTTCAAATCCCCCACCTGGCCACAATTTCTGTGATGATTGGATTGATATATGATATTGTGTCTCATTGTCATTCATCTCTCATGACTGATTCAAGTTGTCAATTACTTGCAAAAATGCACTTGAGAGATTCAGTGGTTAGGTTAATTGATCGTCTATTTGCCCTCAATAGCATAAAATGATGTTTAAAATTCAAACAATAAAAAAAAAACAATAATTAGGTTGAAAAACACTTAATATGTAAAGTTCATGAAGATCATGCCTGAAATGTTTGGAGATCATTCTACTAACACCTGCATGTAATAGACAATATTTTAACAAGGTTAGAGAAAAAAAATCTCAATACGAAAAAAGAAAACTCAATACTAAATAAAATACATAGCATGTTAAATTGCTTACCATTTCTTCATCATCTGGAGCTGTAAAAAAATAAATCACCAAAATTATTTTAGAATACCTGGATTAACATGAAAAGTCGCAGAAAAATAGTTTTCCATATCAGCAGTGTTACTTAAATGCTACTTATTACATTGTGGTCAGTCATTACCTTACAATCCCTTGCTATTAGTACATGGAAACAAATAAAGTAGAACGTTTTCACACAGGAACAATGATAACAATAATCTTTTCTTCTATAAACACAATGCAATCCACGTAAAAATCCCTGAGACTGGCATTAATGAGTACTTTCTAGTCGGTACTCAAAAAGTCTAAATCAATGCAATAAGCTATGAATCATTTTTTATTTTATGACATATTACTGAATCATTGAACATTTTGAGTCTATCACTTAGAAACACCTATGAGATCATTAGTCAAAGTTAAAATGGAATCTATAATGGTCATACTACACCTACATGTACATGGCTCTAAGCAATTTTCTACCAAATAATAAAATCATCCATCCACAATTATTTAAGACAAAGTTTAAAAGAAACTATAGAAAATGTCTTCAATGCTGTTCTAGTGAAATATTAAGCCTCCCTTCCTACAGTTAACTTCTTCCATTATCATTTAGATTGTTTTTAAATATCTATAAGCTTAAGAGACAACGCCATAATTGTATACAAGGGGTTGTTCACAATAACAAATAATCTTATAAATGACAAGACACATTTACTTACGTGTTGGTGGACTGAAAAAATTAAAGAATGAATCACTTTGCACTGTTTTTGAGATTGTTCGGGTTGTTCCACTGGCCTTGTGCTTCTGCTTCTTCTTCACTGTCTTTACCGTCACATTTTTACCTTTCTTCCAATCTATTTTGCATCTGTAAACATTGTTTCATGTTAATTGTGTGTACATTATTAAACTGCAATATAACACTGTAAAATAACATAATAAAGTATACTGCTTGACACTGACAATATTGAAGCAGCTTAGAAATGAAGAGGCTTTCTTCAATTACTTGAAATATCATACTACAGTAATCTTCACACTTGTTCCAGCAGTGCGGGAGTTTTATGATTCCCGCAGTGAACCAGAATTTAGGAATTTAAACTTGAAACAAATAGAAGTCACTGTGAGCAAGGTCAGGACTGGAGGGAGGATGGTGTAGAGTTTCCAACATGAAGGTATTCAACAAGTCCTTTGTTTTGGTGGGGGTATTGGCTGGGGCATTATAGTGCTGAAGAACAACTTTCTTCATTCTGAGTCAAGGCCTCAGTTTACACAAATTTGCTTTAAATTTTGGTAAAACTACATCAGAATAATAATTTGCAGTAACTGTGCGACCTTTTGGAACATAATGTGTCAATACAACGCCTTTATAATCCCAGAAAATGATGGCCATAACTTTTCCAGCAGGTGACTGTTTGAATTTCTTTGGGGGTGAGAAACCAGCTTGTAGCCATTGTTTGGACTGCTGCACCTTGGATTCAGGCTCAGTGATGAATTCATGTTTCGTCCCATCACATATATGGTGCAGAAATCCATCTTCCTGTACGATGAGCCAGAAGGTCTTCAGAAGTGGTCTTGCGAACCAATTTTTGGTCTGCTGACAACTATTTTGGCACCCATCTAGCACTTGCCTTGCTCAAGCCAGGGTTGTCCCATACAACCCTAAATTCCGATCCCTTTGAGATGCTTAATCTATTAGCAACTTCTTGCAAAGTGACTCGTCTATCTTTCATGATATAAGATTCAACATTTTTAACCATCTGTGGAGTCACTATGCAAGCTGGACGCCCCCTGCCACGTCTATTGTTAACATCGTTTCTACCATCATGAAAACGAGCTACCCAGGAATAAAACGTGCTACGGGACAAACATGAATCCCTAAACCTATTTTGAAGTTGATTCAAAATAGACAAGAGGCCCAAGAGGGCCTGAGGACACTCTACTGAACCCTCGAGGCGGGGTCATATTTAACCCTAGGGACACCATTTGAACAAATCTAACAATACTATAGTTGGTCATCATTACTTCATAAACATTTTGAAAATCTGTTGGGCCGTTCATAAGAAGAAGATTTTTTAAGTTTTGGACTATTTTTAGTAATGGCGGCCATCTTGAATACCAGATCAAAAAGAAAAAAAAAATCTTCTGTATTGTCTCCTATGCATCAGAAACATGCATGTGAAGTTTCAGTTTAATTGGCCTAGTGGTTTCAGAATAGATGAAAGAAAAAGAGAATTTTCTGTTTTCCCATAGTATCCCTATGTAAAATTTTAAGTCCCCTTACTGGGCCCCTATAAAGTTTAGCCCCTTAATTCTTATCTACAATCAAACCCCTACACATAGGGATAATTTATGCCAAATATGAACAAATCTGACATACCAGTTCTCAAGAAAACGATTTAAGTAATTCCCAATTTTTACCCTTTTGAGGCCCCTCCTGACCCCTTAAGACAGTGGAACCCAGGCATTTTTACAAATCTGAACCTCCTTCATCATACAATGCTTCTGTGAAGATATAGGCAAAATCATTTCCAATTTAAAAAAAAAATAAATAAAAAAAATATAATGACATGTGTTCCCTAATTGAACCCTCGAGGCGGGGTCATATTTAACCCTATGGACACCATTTGAACAAATCTAACAAAACTATAGTTGGTCATCATTACAACATAAACATGTTGAAAATCTGTTGATCCGTTCATGAGAAAAAGATTTTTTAAGTTTTGGACTATTTTTAGTAACGGCGGCCATCTTGAATACCAGATAAAAAAAAAAAATCTTCTGTATTGTCTCCTATGCATCAGAAACATGCATGTGAAGTTTCAGTTTAATTGGCCTAGTGGTTTCAGAAAAGATGAAAGAAAAAGAGAATTTTCTGTTTTCCCATAGTATCCCTATGCCCTTACAGGACCCCTATAAATTTTAACCCCTTAATTCTTATCTGCAATCATACCCCTACACATGGGGATAATTTATGCCAAATATGAACAAATCTGACATACCGGTTCTCAAGAAATCGATTTTAGTAATTCTCAATTTTTACCCTTTTGGGGCCCCTCCTGACCCCTTAAGACAGTGGAACCCATTCATTTTTACAAATCTGAACCTCCTTCACCAAACAATGCTTCTGTGAAAATATAGGCAAAATCATTTCCATTTTAAAAAAAAAATGAAAAAAAATATTATAATGACATGTGTCCCATAATTGAACCCTCGGGCGGGGTCATATTTAACCCTAGGGACACCATTTGAACAAATCTAACAATACTATAGTTGGTCATCATTACTACATAAACATTTTGAAAATCTGTTGGGCCGTTCATGAGAAGAAGATTTTTTAAGTTTTGGACTATTTTTAGTAACGCCGGCCATATTGAATTTCAAATCGAAAAAAAAAATCTTCTGTATAGTCTCCTATGCAACAGAAACATGCATGTGAAGTTTCAGTTTAATTGACCTAGTGGTTTCAGAGAAAGTGCTGCTAACAGACGACGGACAACGCGCCATCGCATAAGCACTTCTGGCCTTTGGCCAGTAGAGCTAAAAATGATTCATGCCCTTCTTCAGGAAGAAATTTTATTACGGCACACTGTTCTTCATATGTTGAGTCCATATTACCATGTGTACATGCAATGTATAAGTGACCGATTCTGGTACAACGCATTGTCAGATTTTAAAAGTTATTGTTGCACATCATCTGCTAAGGTCTAATCTACCCGTGCACATCGAGTTTTTCGATATGACATATATTATGCAATATTTTAACAAATGTCCACCTACATAATGACCAGCCCTCGTATTTATTTAGAGAAGAAGTTATATGAATTGATCAAATTGAGGTGACCATTAACAGCTCTATCCTTTATATCTGAATTCAGTTGTGTTTGCAGATCTTCACCTCACATTGTTAATGTGGGAACAGCTCATAGATGCTTACATGTGGGTGTCGAGATGTGAGAAAGTTTGACAAAATGATTCTGTTGGTGCAAGTCCATGATTATTTTGATGTAAAGTTGTAAGGAATGATACAATGAGGTGAAAATTGAAAATCAGCTCTTATCCTTCATTTCTTGGTTATTGTCACACCTTTGCAAATGTTCACCTCAGATTGAAATTGTGGGAATAGCTCATAGATGCTTTATGTAGTGGGGAAATTTAGATAGAAATGTTTCGATTCAAAATGTCCGTAGTGTTAAGAGAAATTATGTAAGAAATGATACAATGAGGTGACCATTTAAATCAGCTCTATCCTTCACTTCTTGTTATTGTTGCAACTTTGCAAATGTTCACCTCAGATTAAAACTGTGGGAACAGCTCATAGATGCTTTATGTGGTGGGAAAATTTGATTGTAAGACTTTATTATCAATAGTTTTTTTTTATAATAACAAAAGAATTATGTAAGAAATGATACAATGAGGTGACCATTTAAATCAGCTCTATCCTTCACTTCTTGTTATTGTTGCAACTTTGCAAATGTTCACCTCAGATTAAAACTGTGGGAACAGCTCATAGATGCTTTATGTGGTAGGAAAATTTGATTGTAAGACTTTATTATCAATAGTTTTTTTTTATAAAAACAAAAGAATTATGTAAGAAATGATACAATGAGGTGACCATTTAAATCAGCTCTATCCTTCACTTCTTATTATTGTTGCAACTTTGCAAATGTTCACCTCAGATTAAAACTGTGGGAACAGCTCATAGATGCTTTATGTGGTGGGAAAATTTGATTGTAAGACTTTATTATCAATAGTTTTTTTTTATAAAAACAAAAGAATTATGTAAGAAATGATACAATGAGGTGACCATTTAAATCAGCTCTATCCTTCACTTCTTGTTATTGTTGCAACTTTGCAAATGTTCACCTCAGATTAAAACTGTGGGAACAGCTCATAGATGCTTATGAGAAGGGGGAATTTTGATATAAATGTTCTCGTTTAGTAGAGCTAAAATGTAACAGGAGATACAATCATGTGCTAATGTATTGATGCGAACATGAAAATTTAAGAAAATGTTATAATGCTCACTTTTAGTTCAGGGTAATATACACTGTCAACTATTAAATATTTTGGGCAACTATAAATGTGTGTAGACACTAATTCAGGTTATTGAGCGGCCACGCAACAAAAATGACGTTGAGAAGGGGCCACAACTCCTGTAAAATATGACAGATGTTGACAAATATTAAACTTTACCTGTATTTCATAATATTACTACAGGTACACAAAAAATATGAATCAAAATACATGATCGTAATGATCAGATGCCATTTTTTTACCGAATGCACTCATGGACGAACGGACAGGGGTTACACTAAATATCCCTTTACCATTCGTTGAGGCATAAAATCTCTACAATTTAAATCCCTCAAGGGCTATATAGTTCAGACATAAATCTCTGCTAAATAATGTCACAATCACCATTATGTAAACAAATGTATTCACTTACCCGTTACATTTAACTATTTCTGGTCCTTCAAATGAAAACGGGTCTGTTTCATCCGGTTCTGATCGCATTATATATTCTTTTGTTAACTTTTTGTTCTCAAAATAGTCATTTGTATCGAAATAAAATTCTAATGTAAAGCCCTGAAAATGCAAATAATAGTCTTGTCAAAATTAAACAATACATGTATTAGATCTAGGCTGTACCTTTTTAAGCATATTTACTGCAAATTGCAAAGGCCCTTGAAAACTGACTTTGTAAAAATGGGCATTCAAAGTTTTTATACTGCAACATGATTATTTTAAAATGTGCTGTTTTTCAAAGAGTTTATTTTTTTGTTAATGATTTCTGTCCATTTTACTTTAAAATAACTGCAAAATCTAAATTTGGTTGAAGAAAATTAGCTACCAACCCACAAAAAAAATACTGGGTTGGATCACAGCAAACATATTTTTTCAGGTGGGTAAGAAGGCAGCTATTTTTTTGTGCCAAATATTGATTTTGCAGTCAGAAATCATAAAAAAATAAATAAACACTTTGAAAGTCAATAAAAAAGTTTGAGTAGAAGCAATTTTGATTGAGTAGGTAAGAGCACGACAAACAATATATTTTTTGAGGACAGCCCTATCAGAAAGTTTACAGTTTTGAAGTAACATTTTCACTAAGAGTTTATTAAAATAATGTAAACACATTGAAGTAAAATAGTTCAATAATTTTAAAATTAAAGCATATCAAAATAACAAATACAATATTAACTAAATAAAACTGCTAGTTGTATGTCTAGGCTATAAAGACTGTCTTTTTTAAAGGATGGCCCCAATAAACCAACACTGAAGGGCACATGCGCCCCACCATTAAAACCTTGAATAAAGGTGGACAAACCAACTCACCATTGGGTCTTTTTCTTTAAATTCTACTTTAACATCATGTAGGAGATTAAGTATAGCTTCATCATGCGGCTGAATCATCTCTGACAGCATATCTACGTTCTTGAATATTGTTAACCAGAACCCAGGAATGCCTTTTGAATCTTCCTCTTTCTCTGTATATACAAATATTTCCTTTTCATAAGATCAACTTTTAGAAATATTTTACTAAGACCTGGGAGAAATAAATAGCTGTTTAATTTTCAGGGTCCTCCTTGACTGAGTGGTCTAAGGCGCCTTCTCAAGTACACTTCTCAGCGCTAAGGTCATAGCTCTGGACAAGTAAATTTAATGAAAGAAGATAATTCAAAAAGTAAGCAAGGTAGAGTTAGAGTTCTTGTACACTTCACTTCCCCTCAAAGTCCTGTGTCATTGTGTGAAGATTCAACAATATTACTTGAATAGTTTTACAGTTATGCTTCGGACAAAAGTGTTACGGACGGACGCACAGAGACCATTACCATATCCAACTTCGCCTTTGGCAGGGGGATAACAAACTTTTTAAATCAATAGTTCTTTAATTTCACATTGAAACATAGAATTGAAAATCAATCAATTTATTTTATACTGAAATTAATATTGCCTAACCAGAACAAAAATATGTCCTGAATCTTTCCATACAACAATAATGTATCATTTCTACATCCAGATGTGTGTGTTACTTACCATCTGTCTTTTCTGATTCCTCTTCTTTCTTTTCTTCTAAAGCTACTTTGTTCTTCACCTCGTCCTGTCCAGTGATGGAAAAAAAGAAAGAAAAAAAAGTTTAACAAATATACATAAAATATATGTATTTCAAAATATTTTTTCTAAACATCATTATGTAAAACATGTATACCAAATTGTTTCTAACTGCATCTTGTAGATCAGGTAAGTGTTTTCCAAAAACCTCTTTTTTTCGATCTTGTATATACTTTATTTAAACTATGGCCAAATCAGAACTGTAATAATGTCTCTGCATAAGTATCCTTTTATTTCAATGGAACAATTTTCTGATCACTCTTGCTACATTCAACATCCGGAACTGTCATTCTTCTCCCTAGCTCCTACTCCAGACTTTAAAATGTAGGACAACTCATTAATACCATGCTCTTAGGTTCCTAACCCTCACTCATACTTTGTTGATACAGGAACAGGTAATCATTAAAAAGACTAAGAAGTCACCACCTTATCATCACCCATGTGACACCAGAATATGCCAGATAATTTAGCCAATTCTGATTTGCTAGAAAAACAACATTAATCCCCAAACCAAATAGTTCAACTACCTAATTGTTACATGTAAACGCTTGGCTAGTTTATTTAAATTTAGCCAGTGAAGTCCCACCACATTTCCAATGGATATGCTAGATTATCCTGGGCCAGTGAAGCCCCAGCACATTCAAGGGTATGCTAGATTATCCTGGGCCAGTGAAGCTCCAGAACATTCAAGGATATGCTAAATTATCCTGGGCCAGTGAAGCCCCAGCACATTCAAGGGTATGCTAGATTATCCTGGGCCAGTGAAGTCCCAGCACATTCAATGGTATGCTAGATTATCCTGGGACAGTGAAGCCCCAGCACATTCAATGGTATGCTAGATTATCCTGGGCCAGTGAAGTCCTAGCACATTCAAGGGTATGCTAGATTATCCTGGGACAGTGAAGTCCCAGCACATTCAAGGGTATGCTAGATTATCCTGGGCCAGTGAAGTCCCAGCACATTCAATGGTATGCTAGATTATCCTGGGACAGTGAAGCCCCAGCACATTCCAAGGGTATGCTAGATTATCCTGGGCCAGTGAAGTCCCAGCACATTCAAGGGTATGCTAGATTATCCTGGGACAGTGAAGCCCCAGCACATTCAAGGGTATGCTAGATTATCCCGGGCCAGTGAAGCCCCAGCACATTCAAGGGTATGCTAGATTATCCCGGGCCAGTGAAGCCCCAGCACATTCAAGGGTATGCTAGATTATCCTAGGCCAGTGAAGCCCCAGCACATTCAAGGGTATGCTAGATTATCCTGGGCCAGTGAAAACTCAGCATATTCAAGGGTATGCTAGATTATCCTGGGCCAGTGAAAACCCAGCACATTCAAGGGTATGCTAGATTATCCTGGGCCAGTGAAAACCCAGCACATTCAAGGGTATGCTAGATTATCCTGGGCCAGTGAAAACCCAGCACATTCAAGGGTATGCTAGATTATCCTGGGCCAGTGAAGCCCCAGCACATTCAAGGGTATGCTAGATTATCCCGGGCCAGTGAAGCCCCAGCACATTCAAGGGTATGCTAGATTATCCTGGGCCAGTGAAAACTCAGCACATTCAAGGGTATGCTAGATTATCCTGGACCAGTGAAGTCCCACCACATTCAAGGGTATGCTAGATTATCCTGGGCCAGTGAAAACCCAGCACATTCAAGGGCATGCTAGATTATCCTGGGCCAGTGAAGTCCCAGCACATTCAAGGGTATGCTAGATTATCCTGGGCCAGTGAAAACCCAGCACATTCAAGGGTATGGTAGATTATCCTGGGCCAGTGAAGTCCCAGCACATTCAAGGGTATGCTAGGTTATCCTGGGTCAGTGAAAACCCAGCACATTCAAGGGTATGCTAGATTATCCTGGGCCAGTGAAAACCCAGCACATTCAAAGGTATGCTGGATTATCCTGGGCCAGTGAAAACCCAGCACATTAAAGGGTATGCTAGATTATCCTGGGCCAGTGAAGCCCAAGCACATTCAAGGGTATGCTTGATTATCCTGGGCCAGTGAAGTCCCAGAACATTAAAGGGTATGGTAGATTATCCTGGGCCAGTGAAAACCCAGCACATTCAAGGGTATGCTAGATTATCCTGGGCCAGTGAAAACCCAGCACATTCAAGGGTATGCTAGATTATCCTTGGCCAGTGAAGTCCCAGCACATTCAAGCATATGCTAGATTATCCTGGGCCAGTGAAAACCCAACACATTCAAGGGTATGGTAGATTATCCTGGGCCAGTAAAGTCCCAGAACATTCAAGGGTATGGTAGATTATCCTGGACCAGTGAAAACCCAGCACATTAAAGGGTATGCTAGATAATCCTGGGCCAGTGAAGCTCCAGAACATTCAAGGGTATGCTAGATTATCATAGATCAGTGAAGTTCCAACACATTCAAGGGTATGCTAGATTATCCTGGGCAAGTTAAGTCCCACCACATTCAAGGGTATGCTAGATTATCCCGGGCCAGTGAAGTCCCAGCACATTCATAGGTATGCTAGATTTTCCTGGGCCAGTGAAGCCCTAGTACATGCAAGGGTATGCTAGATTATCCTGGGCAAGTGAAGTCCCAGCACATTCAAGGGTATGCTAGATTATCCTAGGCCAGTGAAGTCCCAGCACATTCAAGGGTATGCAAGATTATCCTTGACCAGTGAAATCCCAGCACATAAAAGGGTATGCTAGATTATCCTGGGCCAGTGAAGTCCCAGCACATTCAAGGGTATGCTAGATTATCCTGGGCCAGTGAAGTCCCAGCACATTCAATGGTATGCTAGATTATCCTAGGCCAGTGAAGTCCCAGCACATTCAAGGGTATGCAAGATTATCCTTGACCAGTGAAATCCCAGCACATTAAAGGGTATGCTAGATTATCCTGGGCCAGTGAAGTCCCAGCACATTCAAGGGTATGCAAGATTATCCTGGGCCAGCAAAGTCCCAGCACATTCAAGGGTATGCTAGATTATCCTGGGCCAGTGAAGCCCCAGCACATTCAATGGTATGCTAGATTATCCTGGGCCAGTGAAGTCCCAGCACATTCAAGGGTATGTTAGACAGTGAAGTCCCAGAACATTCAAGGATATGCTAGATTATCCTGGGCCAGCGAAGTCCCAGCACATTCAAGGGTATGCTAGATTATCCTGGGCCAGTGAAGTCCCAGCACATTCAAGGGTATGCTAGATTATCCTGGGCCAGTGAAGTCCCAGAACATTCAAGGGCATGCTAGATTATCCTGGGCCAGTGAAGTCCCAGCATGCAAGAGTATGCTAGATTATCCTTGGCCAGTGAAGTCCAAGCATGCATGGGTATGCTAGATTATCCTTGACCAATAGAGCCCCAGAACATTCAAGGGTATGCTAGATTATCTACACTTACAGCACTTACAGCAAGCTCATCATCCTTCTCATCATCACTTGGCCAGTCTGCCTCATCATCATTTGGTTCGTACACCCCAGTCACCATAGTTGCTCTCTGAAAAAAAAAAAAGTTTTGTTACTTTTATATCAAATATCTTGACACCCACTGCACATTATAAATGCCAGCATTTTAAAATTGTGACGATGAGCAAGACCAAAAACCTACTGATCATTTGTGTTTCTATAATATATGAGGCCATACTTGAATGGTTGTTTGTTGTGCTTTGACCCAGTAGCTATTTTTGTTTTTTGCCAGATTTTGTTTAGCCATTTTAAAGAACAAGAGGCCCATGGGCATTTACAGTCACCAGATTATCAAAAAAACTTTCACATAGTCTATTCAGTCATAAGAAATTATGTTTTTGTCAATTTCTCTTATATAGATTTAGTAAAGAAGGCCCCACCCCCAGGGCCAAACCGTGAAACAATGGGACATGCAATTCACAAAATTTTTTTAAGGGCTCATATGCATCCATAATCATAATCATGCTCACCATTTTTTTCCCAGTGCTTTCTTAATAAATAAGAAGCTTTTTAAAGTTACCTTGAACTTGACAGTTTTTACCCCACTCCCCATGAGTGTGGGGTACCAAAGCTGCATACAACATTTCATTCTGATAGAACTTAAGACTTCTGAGAACAAGTTGAAAATGTCAACTATTTACGGAAGCACAACAACTAAAGGCAATGGCCAAAATTTTTTGGGGGGGCATTAAAATTTTTTATTATAATGACATGTGTCCCCTAATTGATCCCTCAGGGCGGGGTCATTTTTAACCCTAGGGACACCATTTGAACACATCTAACAAAACTACAGTTGGTCATCTCTACTATATAAACATATTGAAAATGTGTTGGACCGTTCATAAGAAGATGACTTTTTTAAGTTTTGGACTATTTTAAGTAATGGCGGCCATCTTGAATTTCAGATCGAAAAAAAAACACACAATCTTCTGTATAGTCTCCTATGCAATAAAACATCCATGTGAAGTTTCAGTTTAATTGGCATAGAGGTTTCAGAGAAAGTGCTGCTAACAGACGATGGACGTGCCATTGCATAAGCACTTCTGGCCTTTGGCCAGTAAAGCTAAAAATGGAGAGAAATCATGAAATAAATTTAATGCTTTGAAAGTCAATAAATTTTTTTTTGGTAGCTGCAATTTTGAGCGCGTAGGTAGAAGCACGACAAACTATATTATTTAAGGATGGCCTTAGGTTATAAAATTATCTGTAACTCCGATAGTACTACCCTGTTAACACAGCTATGAACCAAATTTGACGACACGAAAAAGCCAATTAGTTTTTGAGAACACAAAAATTTACAACTTGTACGTCAATTAAATTATCCATAAAGGTCAAGGTCTTCAAAATAGAAAAAAATTCTGCACTGTTTCAATTAGATATTTTTAGAATGGTCTTACTCCATATATAAGAGAAGTTATGTGATGCAACCTGCAGCACACCACAGAGATAATCGGCTCACCTTATCCATCAACGGCACATACTTTACAGCATATTCACACTCCAGTCTGTGTACTTCACGGTAGAACTCCGCCTCAATCTTAGTCGCTTCAAACTGCAGTTTCTTCAATGCCTTAATTCGCCTCTTCACTGCTTTTGGCAAACTAAATGAAAAAGAAGAAAACATTGAAGACAACTTATCTATACTGTCAGAGACTTTTTTCTGGAGATTGGGAAGAGGCTTCAGTCTTCCAGATTGGAAAAAAAACAACAGCATGATTGAGGGGAAATTTGTTGATTTTTTTTAAAAGGTTTAGCAAATTGGAAAAAAAAAGATAAACACTGTTAACATTCAAACCATTAATAATCAGATATTACATTAATACTTCATATCCAGTTGGGATTTTTATCTCCTAATGCAAGAAAAATAAAATTTCCCCCCATTTTGGGATTTTTTCCTCAGTTGGTAAAAAAACATATTTAAATTGGGAAGCCACCGAATGTCAGCCTCTGTTGAACAAGGTAAAAAAAAGCCCGGTATATAGAATCCAGTTACTGGGAAGACTCAGAATGAATTGGTTAAGAACCACTGGTCTTCCACGAAAATACAATTTACTGTTAAAGGGATTATATTTGCAAGTAACACAAACACGCTGTTCATCCAGACTTTTCCTTTATGGAGTATGCACAAAATAATGATTATGTATTGAGGTATAATCTTTAATTACTTGAAAGTTATCAAATTAACAGTAATTGAATATTGGCCAAAACTTTAATATGTCCCGCAATAAAGTTTTGCGTAATGTTTACATTGAACACCATAAACTTCACGAACAAAGCCTCAGAAACAAGATTGGAAACGAGTCTTCACGATGATTGATCAGAAACTTGAAAGTGGTTTGTTGAAAATGGCAAATGTAAACAAAAACAAAAAACATGGCTTCAGAAACCCGATGTTTGTAATAAAGAGGTTATGCAATTAGACACTTTAGACACGTATATCTCTAAGTTAACTATTATAAGTGTATTTTCATGCTGGCCATGTGTATTTAGGACAGGTAACTGACGGTAATATGCCAATATAATCCCTTTAACAAAAATATCTGAAGAACTCTAAATACAAGTCTGTATACTACTAGATGTTTCTATATAAAAATTCTGACCTCTGAATATACCCAGAGCTGCCTCCCACAATGCTGCCCAACCTGTCCTGTAGGGCTGCTAGAACTTGAGGGTTCTGCATCAGCTGACTGGCAAGTTCTGCAGGCTGTTGGCCATCTCCTTGGCCTGAAAGGAGTACAACCAATTCAGATTAACACTCAAAACCGTTGACGGTTCCAATCACATAACAGTTTATACTTCTATGATTTACACGTTTTTATGAGCGTGGGGATAGCATTGTTTTCAAAAAGCAGGGTTAGCAAAATCTGTCAAAAACTTATTTGGACTAGTGAATTTCAGGTTTTGCCTGCCCATGGATGCAATCTACTTGTCCATATAAGACATTTTCACTTAACACAGAATAAATGACAAAGAACTCTTCACTTTTAGCTTAAAGAAGCCACTCAAGGCCATGAACTAAAATGATTGAAATAATGTAAATACTTGTTTATAAATGAGCCATTTTTGCATGCCTTAAACTGTAACAGAAATTTTGATTTGTGCACACACAAGTAAATTTAAAAATTGCACCTGTCTTCATTTGAAATTCTACAACACGGACATCTCGAATATGGACACCCCTGAATAAGCACTGCTAAACATGTTGAAACAGGTGAATGGATGATGGGACAAACAGGGACAGTGCCTATCAATTTTTAATTTCTCTTTTTATATGCCACCATCAGTATAAAGACATGGCTGAATTAACTGCCAGATCAGAATCTCGATACAATTTGAACTAGATCTCGCTTTTGATCACTTTTGTCATTACTATTTGTATTTGAACAATTCCTTTGTGCCGTTTTCTTGTACAACTTACCCATTACATAAGCAAACTTCACAGTTTTGTAGAAATATCAAATTGCAATCAATAGTCCAGTGTTTTTTTTACCTTTAGGGGAAGGAGGTTTGTGCCTTTGAAGGGGAAAAAATGAGCATTTTGAGGGAATTTTAATAAATTATTAAGTAGAACAAGAGGGCCAAAGATGGCCCTATATTGCTCACCTGAGTGACCTTGAGACACCAAACTTAAGTAGATTATGTAATACATGTACACTCAAAATTCCAGAAAAACAAGATTGGCGAGTAGTTAGAATTTTGATTTGTTTTGAAGATGTGGTAGATGTGTAGAAGAGTTGTGCGATAACAATAGTATCCTTGTGCGGATATCTGGATATCAGATATCCTTGTGCGGATATCTGGATATCAGATATCGAAAGAAAGTTTTCACTATATATCCATATAAAGAAAACCAGCCTCTCCTCCTGGGGACTGTCTTTTGACGAATCGCAATGGCTGGAACAAACTTGGTAAAGGTTCACCCATAGTAAATGTCAGTGAAATTACATCGAAATCAGGTCAGTAGATTACAAGAAGGCTTTTGAAGTTTTTACTATAGCTGCTAATATAGTAAACTAGCACCTCACTGTGGCGGTCTTGTTTTTAAACAAATCACGACTTACAAATTTGGTAAAGGGTCACCCAAGGAACATTTCTGCGAAATTGTTTTACAATAGATCCAGTGGTTTCTGACAATAAGTTTTTACTATAGCTTATATAGTAAACTTACCATACCCCCTGTCTGCCATGTTTTTTGACGAATCACTAAGGTTTGAACAAACTCAGTGAAGGGTCCTCAAAGGAACATTTCTGTGAATTTATTTTAAAAACGAGCCAGTAGTTTCTGACAAGAAGATTTTTAAGTTTTTACTAATTAAACTTGCCCCGCCCCCTGTTTTTTGACGAATCAAAATGGCTTGAACAAACTTGGTAGAGGGTCACCCAAGGAACATTTCTGTGAAGTTATATCAAACTTGGCCCAGTGGTTTCACAGGAGAAGTTGTTAGAAGCTTAAGTTAACAACTGACGACAGGCGACGGCCAACAGACACCAGGTGATCACAAAAACTCACCTATGAG
This sequence comes from Panopea generosa, assembly GCA_029582155.1. Classification (NCBI taxonomy): domain Eukaryota; kingdom Metazoa; phylum Mollusca; class Bivalvia; order Adapedonta; family Hiatellidae; genus Panopea; species Panopea generosa. Next base: position 21,579,286 of record CM055902.1, on the reverse strand, counting down.
CCTTTGGCTCAGGTGAGCTAAAAACAAAAGAAATCATAAGTAAGTATATTTAAAACAGTAAACAGGTCAACATCCCTGTTCTTCAATGTTTTAAACTGTTAAACTGGCATTAAACCACACATATATTTTTTTAAGGGAATTTTTCTTACATTAGGGGAAAAAAAACATACTATTCTGAAAGGGAAATTAGGCCGAATTTTTTGGGTAAAAAAACCCACTGTTGTCACTCCTAATCTACATGTACACAAGAAAACAACACCTGGTAGTACTTACTACTCGGCTCCTCACTAGTAGGCTCCTCATCTTCCTCAGTTTGCTCTACAGCATCCTCAGGTTTTCTGGAGAGAAATACTTACAGAATTAAATTGTATCCTGAAAATCTCAACACTAAATAGATAGTTTTAACAATGTTTCTCAGTCCCTTTTTTTTTTTTTATCTGACATCACCTTATAGCAGGCAGTAAAATAAATGAGAGAAGAGCATGCTTATATTGTATATATAGGACCTTTTTAAGGTCAATTTGAGACAAAAAATACAAGAGTTTTGCTTTTAAAAGATGGTAAATACCAGCATCTACAATAAGACTGCAGGTAAACATATTCATTTTCAGCTCATATATGCATAAAAATTGTCTTTATACAAGTTCAATTTTCCAGCAAGGAAAACTTACCCTTCAGTGTCTGCCATTTTAAATTGTTGGAAGCCTGAAATACAAAAGCAAAATGTTTTTTAGTTACAATAAGTAAACAAAACAGTATACAAACTACCATATTTCAATTGCCTTAAATTGTATTCAACTTATATGCAAGATATATACATGTATTGTAATATGTGTCTATATGGCAATAAAATATGTTTAATTTAAGATATGTTTTCATTGAAAAAAAAAATGTTTTCTGCAATGTCAATAATTGCATTAAACAAAATGATTAAACCATTTCAATTAGTGTATACATACACAAGCAAGATATCAAGATCATTTTTTAATTTGGCCAAATAAAATAATAGCTGTAATTCTGTTTCCATCCCAAAAAAAAATGGTTCAGACGGCTTTTAAATCCATCTCTCAAAAATCTTTTATCATTCGCAATTCCCACCCCCACACCCAAATTCAGCTTGTCTTAAAATATCACTTTTATGCACAAAGCCACCTTTGGATATCACAAATTTTGGTTGTTTTTGGACGCTTGGGACTCCCATTGCAAAACATGGAATTGAAAATAACAAGTGTTGTGAAATTCTTGACAACAGTTTAAACATAAATGCTAGGAACGACTATGAATAGCGTCCTAACAAAACACAAAACCCAGCTATTTTTATCTATTATCGGGACTGACACCCATTCCCCCCCAAAACACTGGAATATAATAAAATTTTTACTTTGAATTCTAATTTACTTTTCCTCACCAGAATTTGCCATATTTGTTTATTATCATGTGTCACATTATATTCTAATTTAACCAGACTGTATCTTTATTACATATGATATTGATGAGATGTCATAAAACCAATATTTTGTTTTGAAATAGGTAAAAAAATCACTATTTTTATGAAGATTTTTTTTAGTCACAGCTTGAGAGTTACATACCACAGAATAGAGTGAAGGTATGTTTTGATAAAATTCTACCAATATATTTTTGGGAACAATCAGACAGCTAAAATGTTAAACGGATTGAAATAGCGACAAGTTTCTTCTAAGACTTTTAATGTATTGTCATCAGGTCTTCTCGAAGACCTGGAGTGTGTTCATTTGAGATTAAGCCAGTATCCAGGAAAATCATCGTTGGATACCCATGTGTAATCCATTCCAATACTCTCCATTTATCACCCTGGGATATTACACTAGCTTTGCGTCATTTCTACCAAGCCACGATGCAACCATATGATTGGTTCATTAACGATTTCATGAAGGGAACATTATCCAATCGAAACGCTAGTTTCATGCAAATGCCGTTTTGACAATACGTTAATGTTAGCTATATTTTGTTCTGTTCGAATAAAACGACGCAGGGCTAGTGTAATTTCCTACCGGTGATGGATGGAGGTATTGGAATTGACACTCGTGGGTATCCGACGACAAGGAAAGTAAGTTAGCTTACGTTAGAAAATGTACAACCTACCCTGGAAACAAGGCTTCCTAAAACAATCAGAAAATGATTGTTGGAAGTAACACAATAAAGGCAATTTTCAAAGCGAATGTGGCTAGCTTTGCCATTAGCAGTTGCAAGAAGATTACGGATGTGTGTGGTGCTCACATGTCAAACAACTTTGCACTTTAAATATCGTAGAATGCCCTTAAATCGAGACAAACCTTGGTTTGAGGCCATTTTTATTTTCTCGCTATTCTCACAAGAATTCACAGTGCACGCGCCATAATAACGTCATGGTTTACTACAAAGTTACTCAACAATACAAACCTGTCAAATTATTTTAAATATATTCTAAGGAGGCAAGTTATCAAAATGACTAGTTGAAAATTTACCTTAAAACACTATTCCCAAATTATGATCATTAATACCCCTCATTTTCGTAACCAAAATTTAAAATGTCTTCGTCTGCTTTTGTCGCCATTGATAAAATGGCGATCACATGGCGGAAGTTGAAATATGTATTTAGGCCAAGGAAAAAAAAAGTTGTTTCCCCTTTTCTGTTGATATATAATACAGAAACAGTAGATATGTGACACAGAAATCAAATTTAAATGCTTGAAAGATCCTGTTTGTAATCCTGTTCATATACATCAGTATGTTGAAGTGTTTGACCATATTAAACAAATAATCAAATTTTAATATTTGAATAAAGCTGTATATATCCATGTACATTTCAACATCATTATACCATTGTATTCTTCCATCTAACATTATTTTGAAATGCAATGTAATGAAAGATGATAATAAAACATATTTCAAACTATATTTGCAGTGTTTGTTTTTTCTTCTCAAATAAGAACATCATATTACAGTCAGAACAGGGAAAACTTTTTGAATGTCAAAGACAACACAGAGGATAGAGTGTAAAAATAGACTTGAAAACTATAAAAAAAATATATTAAAAATTAGGGTGAAAATCAAAAATAACAATGAATCCTACCTGATCCTGATAATTAAGTACTGTAATAGCTGTATAATTATGTAGATAGTCTGATCATATAGCTAGTATAGAAACGTGTTGTCTGACAGAATTTAACTGTTTAACTTAAACTGTTATAAGGGTAGTTCTCAGTTATTCAGCAATTCAGTACCATGGAACTTTGATTATAATTTGTAATAAAAATAAAGCGTATTTGACATGTTTGTTGTGTTAATACTTTTACATATGATCTGAATGAATAGTAAAGATAGTTTTATGGAGACATGGTCAGAAAGAAAAAAATGACAACATTTTTCAATTGAAAAATGCCAGTTTTGACAGGGTCCATTTTGGGACATTTTACCATCAGTATATACAATAATGTTTTATGGTTACTTTCCGATGGATTATAAAGTCATTATTTATGGTAAATGTAAAAAACATAAATAAAATTAAAATATTAGCATCTCTAAAAAACTAAAATGCGGATAAAAAGTTGATTTTAATAAAAATTAAATTTTGCGTATGGAAGTTACGGTGTCGGTCAATTTTTGTAAGAAATTCTGACATCTATTTTTAGACATTACAAGCATGGACAACATCATTTGCATGTGGGGGTGTTAGGTTGTTTATTTAAAGTTACTTTGTAAAGTAGAGCGATATACAGGATTTCACAATAAAAAAATATCACCGAACTTTCCTCAATGTAAAAATGTCGGGTCAATTTGTAACGTCCAAAACGAATCGTCGTTAATTATCAATTTTATGATCGTACCATATCTAACACCCCTCAATGGATAAATAAACGTGTCCAAAAACGCGTCATCAGTTTGTGTGTACACAACTCAACCACCAGCAGGGAGAATATAGAGGTAAGTGTTGTCGGTCAATCAAAAAGTCAGAGTAACGTCCAGAACATTTCATCACTGTATTGATATAACACCTAAAGTGAATCCATGTACTATTGTGATGATTGCAAACAATAAACAATGAATGTTAATCGAAAGAAAAAGACGGAAATTGCCGTATTGACGCAGCTAGCGGTCCGCGTTCTGAAATGAGTATACGGACGTTATACATTGACATCTTGTCGTGTTTTGGATGTTACTAATTTGACATGGTCAACTTGTCTATTACAAATGTCCTACTCTTTAATGTAATTAATAACTATGATGTATACCCCAGTATTTGATATCATACCATTTTCTCTGTAAATGAACACAACAATTCTAGTTTGTCTATTCCGTCACCAAATATCTCCTTCGTCGTGTGTTGGACGTTACGGTTGCGGACATTAGGTAATGTGGATGTGACTTTGACATATGTTTCTACTTGAATACGTAACATCCAAAACTGATTTTATATTATCTCTAATTGAAATAATATGAGAGGCAAGAAGATTAACAATTAATTATCCTTTTTTGGTAGAAATTGAGTTGACCCAAGTATGAGTTTGCCAGTACTCCCGATAAATAAGAAATATTATCAATTCATGGATGTTTTCTTTGTTATGGATGTTACATTTGACACAAGAATTTTGGAACAAACAATTATGTGTTAAAGTCGGAAACATAAAATACTAATTAACTGATCTAAATTTTCAAAATATCCTTTAGAATGTTATTCTCATGTTAACAGTTTAATTTTTAAAAATTTAATTGTAAATAATAATGCTTAGTACCAGTATTAATGATATAAAATGTATATATATTAAAAACAATAACTACAAACGATACTAATTTTGTTAGAACTCTTAATTACTTAAGAAAATCTCATGCTCATAATTATATTGCTTTATCATTCAACTTAAATAAATATACAGACAAAAAATAACTACAAATTTATCAAGAAACATTTTTTATGTCCAGGTTGATCAATGGCCATGGGTTTGTTATTTAAACCATTTCCTTGGGCGTGGAGATCTTTGGCAGCTCTAGGAGACCAGGCACAGTGATCTTTGAGGATATTGTGAGTGTTATCTCCTCTCCAGATTTGGCTACGAGTGGGCTTAGGAGATTCTTCTATATATTCAAAGGTAAGAACAGTGCCAGTACACTTTAATATCAGTTTAGATAAAATAAAAGTAAATTGCCTTCTTACTCTCTCCCAATAGGATTAATATACTAATAATTTACTTTTATAGCGCTATAACTTTGTTATATGTGTACAAATAAACTTTTTGACTGTATAAAATACTTAATAATAAAATCAAAACTTTCATTTGTGTATTTTCAGACCTTTGAGATGTCTTAGGAAGTTGTGAAGATGCCATTTTAATAGCAACAAAAGATTCTTTAGGGATCAAAAGAAGAAAAAACTTTGAAATATTATTCACTGACATATATGGATATAGTTTATTATTCTTCCAATAAATTTTAATTGTCATTTGTCAGAAGAGACTTGTATACTTTGTCAATACCACAAAGTTTTGGAAAGCACTGTAATAATACAGTGAGCACATAGTGGCTTTAAGTGGTTTTCTATACTAGTTGGTTGGTGGGGCTCATAAACTTTAATCTATAGTATATACTTCTAGGAGCCTAGTACACAGATGTTGAGAAATCCTTTTTATAATACATAGCACATGTAGATAAGTACTAGAAGTAAGACTACATAATTTAATGTTTTCAATATTACTAATATAACCCTTTAATATTACTAGTAGTTACTAGTTCAGTAGTTAGCAGTGAAACGAGTTCAAACCACTAAAGTACAAGTCTAAATATGTATACTAAGATAAAATGCTATAACACATGGCCAAGTGTGATAAGATGTACACTATTAACAACAATACAACAACAATTATAAAACAACAGAGCTCCAGATAAGGTGCGTATTTGCGTAAATACGCAAAACAAATCGTAGAAAAAGCAATATAAATACAAAACAATGCGTATCATAACGCAAAAGAAATGTTTGATACGCAATTACTCGCAAATTGCTTGCGTATTTGCAATTTTTTATTTCTAACCGATCGCGTACTGGCCCAGCGTTTTCGCAATATCTCGAAATAATTAAATAAAGGTAAAAGACCGAGTAGACCGAAACTGGCAAAGCGAATAGACTGGTTCTGAAATTCAGTTTAATTGCGCACAATTTACTAAATTTTGCCTGTGGTACCCGTTTTATATCGTGTAGGCGCTCGGCGATCTAAATCAAGCGTCCAATAATAATGTCTGTGAACGTGAACAAACGCGGACGAAAGAAAACTAGAAGACACAAGGCATGTGTAACAGTTAACATACTATGACAGTATGCATAATGATAACAATGAGTTAAATATTTAACAGTTAATAGTTGCAGTTACATTTTGTACCTTTGAAAGAAAGTCAGTCATACAGAAGTCATGTGTTACAGTTAACAAAGGACAGTATGCTTTGAACATAATGATAAACGTGAGTACCATGTATGATTATGTGTTTTGTTTATTGTCAGTTAATTTTACAAGAAATACCCATTGAAAAAAAAATGATGGGGTAAAAAATTTTTTTTACCCAATTGCAAAATGCAAATACCCAATTAAAATAAAAACAATGGAGTAAAAATACTCAATAGGCAAATCCTTATCTGGAGCTCTGAAACAATACAGTTCTCTAAGTAATCTTGTAATTTGTGTATGTTGTGGATGTTATTTTTATGTTGACAATTGACAAATATGCAACGTCCATATGAATTGTGACAAACTGTTCTGATAGATGTCAGTTTGAAGTGAAAATGAAAAATCACAAGGATATGTTCTCTATTTCAGTTTGTTCGGGTATAGATAGAAACACGCTGAACTTTTATCATAAAATTTTTGAGTAACATCCACAACTACAAAATATATATAATTACTTTCGTTCTGGTCATATTTGATTTTTTCTATGATTATTATTTCATAGGTATTCTCCAGTCTTATCTAATAATCGTAAGTTATTGTACTGAAACCACCCATTAAATGCATAAACTATTGCCAATAAATAAAATGTAACGTCCAAAACCTTGAGGTTACCATGCATAAATTTTGATTTACATGATTTTCTTGTCACAAACTATCTTTTTATTATTAAAATCATACAGAGGAATGTTTAAACTACATTTTAACACCAAAATATTTACTCTAAGTTATAATTTAATAAATACATCATTGTGTCTGGAAATTTGCTGAAAAACTGAGAACTACCAATAACATATTTACATGTTCACTGAGTTCCTGTTCCTAACAGACTTAAGTTTTAGAAACTAGTTAACTGAAATTAACTGTCAAACTGTTATAACATATATACATGCTCAATAGTTCTTATGCCTAACAACAGTCTCCCTTAGCCAGACTGCTCGTAACTGCCCGTTTCCTAGGTTTATACTCCTGCATAAGCCTTCTCTTTCTTCTGTTTCTAGAAGTAAGCCATAACTTACAGGCTGGTACTGGGTCATAATCTCTGACCATTTGTCCACAAAAGATGATGTTCAATGAAATGTCTAATTTTTCACTCTTTAGTGAGGATCTAAACTTGTTCTTTAGTCGATTTTGGTAACTAAATGTGCGTTCACATTCTACACTAGTAACCACCAAACAAAGAGCCACCTTAGCAAGTATTGCAATATTGGGGTAGATGCTATGGTGGAGCAGAATCATCCTCTTGCATATTTTACTCAATGTTAACTTTGAAAATGACCCCTTTACCATAGCACAAAATCCAGGCCATTCCTTCATCAAGACTGTTTTGTTTATAATTGGAGCAATCAGTTTCTGTCTCAGAGACCTTCAATTTGTAAGTCACCTTGGATAACTTCTACTTTCTTTTTCTGTCCCATAGAAATTGGCCAGGGATTCCACTGCTTCCTTATTTTCATTGTCAGATGAAAATTGTACTGTTATGGGCTCAAACACATGTGCGATGATCTCAAGAATTTGAGTGCTCTCCTTCACAAACCTATGTTTAATGTTCTTTGAAATATATGTTATATATTCCATCTTCACAGTCTCAAACTGTATGTCTATGTGTTTGCCATAGTTCTTCTGTTATTTCAATTGTTTGTTTCATTTCAACCAAGAACTCACCATCACTGGTTTTCATATCCTCTAATTTTCCCAATGTGCTTTCCACTACTGGTGGTATCTCACTGAATAGCAAATCTTGTTTCTGGAGGTGACAACTTAGGGCAGCTAATTCACTGTGGATATCAAGCATGAATGCAATCAACAGTGCCACTTTGTAGTAACAAAAATACTTGTGTAGGCCCTTGGCTGTGGCATTTTTGTCACTTGCACCCTTTGACAGTTGCTAACACTGACCCATAACACATGTACACAGCATCCTTCAAGCCAAGCCAGCGGATAGAATGTGGCTCCTTTATTGTCAACTCTGGCTCATCCACAAGTTGCTGAATTGATTTCAATGCAGTTGTTCAATTTGAAGAACCTTTCATGAAATTGTATAGGGCACTAAACTTGTCCCTGAACTTCATAAGGATTTCATTCTTTTTTTTATGGAATCTGTGAGGGCAAGATTCAGTCTGTGACAATGTGTCTAAATTGCAAATGGTGTATACTTAGCCAGCATTTCCACACCAACACCTGTTTTTCTCCCTAGCATAACACTAGCCCCATCAGTTGCTTAGGATACACAATGTGACATATTGACTCCCAACTCTTTAAGAGAGTTGTAAGTGGCATTAACTATGGAAGTGGCACAGCAGTCTTGTATGCTTACATTAGCTATAGTTTTCGTGACTAACTCTCCATCTTTTATATATTGAATGCATATGGCCAAATGTTTCTCTATTGCAATGTCTGTACTCTCACCTAACATCAGAGAAGAATATTCCGAGTCATTTATTTCATTAACCATTGATCTTTTTAACACTGTTGAAATACATTGTTGAATATCACTTAAGGTTGTCCAGCTTAAATTTGTATACTGCATATCAGCCTTGTTCAAAGTTTGTAATTCCAGCATGTCATTTACTTTTTTGGATGGCATCTCATTTTTGGCAAGACTGTAATTTGTAAATAGTTCTGATCAAAAATATATCTTAATCCTTTGATTCATTGTGTCTTTCCATGGATGATCTCTGTATATTAGGTGTCCCTTCATCAGACCAAACATTTTTAAAATTTTTAAAATTCAACTGAGTACAATTTGTACATTTAAGCCATTTCTCAGTGTCATTTATTTTCACAATTTCTAACCATGGAAATGAATTTTTCCAGGTTTCATATGTCTTTTTAATTATTTCTTACCATCATGTTTTTTTGTTAAAAGTTTTTGCCGATTCTACACTATCTACAGCCTTGTAAACTGTACCTAAAATAATGGAGGTAACGATTGACTTTGCAGATTGATCGGTATTTGGAGTTGAAACTGTTGTTGTTTTCCACCTCTCTTCGACATTTTTTGCATTGTCGTAGAAAAAGTCAGGACAAACGCTTTATTTTACTTTACACGCAATGAGCGCTAAATTGCCACCCATTAAAATGCACTGACCGACTGTATTTTTACTGATTTTACATGGTCTCTTTAGTGAATATTATCAAATGGAACATTTTTTTAGAAGTGGAATTATTCAATCAAGCAGAATTTTTTCTTGTGAAATAACTAAACTCATTGTTTTGAATTTGTACGTTAGCATATCGAACCCTTATACTGCGAGGATAATGAAGATTAAGCCACTTGATGCAACACAATTTTGGTAAGAAAATCTAAACCAGGTCACAACATATGCAGTTTCGTTTATATTTTTCCGGTTGAAGATGTGTGCATGCATTTTTGAATACGCACGATAACATTTCCATGCCGTAACTGTTCATTTCGGGAAAAAAATTATCACTCAAAACTTAAATGACTATTTTTTTTAATTTAAGCGAAAAAAATGTTGACCCCGTAAAGGAAAAGCGATTGGGTCAAAGTGAACGATTACATGGCAACAATTTTGGGTCATTTCATGTACTGAACATTTATCTGAAGACAAGACATATAACATAAGTCAGCACATAATCAATTCGATTAAAAATACGCAGTTCTTACCGTCAGCCTGCCCTACTCTTAAAACACGAGGGACAAAATGGACGATTTATATTGCCGTAGAAACGAAGAAGTCTATTGGACAAATGCAACATATCAACCAATCAAATTATGTCTTACACTTCCTTAGTGGCATTCCATTTGGCGGGGAATGTGCCAATTTTTCGGCATGGAGAAATATTCTGATTGTGTATTATTATCGTCGCACTCTTTGATCCGTTTATGCTTTTTTTTTCGGGTATCTGCAGCCAGAAGTGGATATAGACGGGAGGTGATTGGTAGACTGGCATACATTCTATGTATCTTTTCTCTTAAAATTGTTATATTATACATTTTAATATTAAACGACCCAAAACAGAAACATGGACGGATGGGTCACTAGATCGACTATTAATAGGCCAAAGCATGGACTACACATATATATTTGATTGCGTTTAGCAACAACTGTGACTTCATTACTATATGTTTATATGTCTCTGGCAACCCCAAGGACTTATATAGTATAATATCTCAATATAACAAAGTGGTAACAGAGGCGTAGATTTGCTGAAAATGATGTGTAGGCACAGTTGTTTGGGGGCCCGGGTGGGGGGGGGGGGGGTCTGGGGGCTAGTGCATATCAAAGCACATTGTCGAACGATTTGATTTTTTTTATTTGATTGTCCGCTAGTCTCATCCCTATTCCGGCGATTAAATGAGACTAGTCCGGGGGCATGCTCCTCCAAAAACAATTTCAGCTAGACTGCCGTAGGTGTGTTTTGACATTAAGCACTATTGTAATTCTTTTTTTTAGCAGCTGGTTATCCTTTATATCAATAACCTTGAATTCACTTTTTTATAACCAAATAAATGTAATGTTTTAAGGTTTGTTCACTTCAGTTAAGGTAAAAATGAAATAGCATAGGGGTCAGATGTGAATGCATTTTTAGGCAATTTTAATTTTTCGATTTCTCAGATAAATACGTGTAGGCACGAAGCTACGCCACTGGGTAACATTTTTTTAGATATAAGCTAGTGACTGGTCAATATCAGTGACTCCATTTCGTCACTGATAATAAAGCAAAACTGGAGTTTATTAGGGTCTATACGACACGGTAACACGATCCATACAAACACTTGTACAACTCAAACGTATGTTTGATTGAGTGTTTAGTGAAAGACGACCAGTTCTTGAAGGTTATTTGGGCACCTTATATCCGCAAGTAACTGATCCCTTCCCACTTGAATCAGCAGTGAGAGATGAATCACAATGACACGCAGTATCATATAACAATCATCGCGGAGATTGTAGCCAGACAGGGATTCGAACTCACGATAGTCAGACCAAGGAATTATATATAGAAGGAAAGGCAACTGATTGAGATTTTGTGAACGCTCGCGTATCTACGCAACATTTCGCAATATCTCTTTTTTAATTATTTTAACTTCCATTCATCTCAGGAATACGATTTTGTTCAAAATTCTTACCCTGCAGAATGAAATTGTCACCAAAACAATACCATTTTCAGAAATTTGTGTTTAAACGTGTTGAAGTACTTGTGATTACAAAATGTGTGTACTGCAGCTAAAATAACGACAAATTACGATACATTTTCCTTCAAACCTCAATATCTTTCATTAAAGAACACTATGATTTTGCGTGATCGAAACATGTTTAAACATCTAAGTTTATATACAACTTACAGTTTATGTACAAGAAATCAGTTGCCTATGCATTATGAATGATTATTTTGCTAATTATGAATCCTTCGTGTGCTGTTTCATCAGGAGAGGCAAGTTCCTTCTATACAAGTCCTTGGTCAGACGTAGACCGTCGTGCTACCAAATGAGCCAAGCGGGCCCGTCCTGATTGAGTATTTAGCAGACTAGTAAGTAAAACCAATGTCCCATATAAGCCCTTAGTACAATCCACGATATCAATAACATCATAGTAGAATATTATAATATTCAATAATAAGAACTGTATGTATGTTTTTATGTAACCTATTGTTTCATGCACCAGACGACGTAAAAGGCAATGCCGAAATACATGATTTGATCTAAACATATTTATTCCCGTAATGTGTACGCTGGGGTCGAGCAACATTAGTTACTCCGCTCTTCCAATAAATAATTGCTACAGAAAAAAACATAAATGGTACATTTTGAAAATTTCATTGTAATCAGTTCTTTTCACGCAATACACAACAATGGAACAGAAACAAACACAAAGAATGTTAATAACAACAATAACGTAAAAGGAAAATACAAAAGGAGAGGTAGTGATCGAAAAGATATGGAACGGCAAACTTATCAATAAGATTCTACAAGTAGTCAAGACACATATTCGCCAGGTGTTATAATTATCACAATCATAATGTTTGATACTATATAAAAAACATACAATTATTAAAATATAATTGGTGTCCTTAATTCATTTTTAAACAGCTCCTACGTTGCCGAGTGGATTAAGATCACTTACCTCTCATCGCAAAGGTTGAAGGTTCGAGTCCCGCTCGCTCCAAAAACTTTATGTGAGAAAGTTTGCCAGTTACTGCCGGAAGGACGGTGGTTCTACTCAGTACCATATTAATAAAACTGGATTTGCCATATGAAACCAGAAATGTGTTGAAAATGGCGTTAAACACCATTAAAATAATTGAACAGCTCGAAAACTATATAAACACCTAAAAGATGTATTTGTGTGCTGAAATGATTTGATGAAGTGATGATAAATTTACTTTGTGTCTCTTCTCTGAAAGAAAAATGCACAGGTGAATGTCCGTCCTTGCAGTCAACACTAACTTATAAATGATACAACACCACTGGTGCTTTTACCGACCAATATAAAATACTTGTAAATACTGCACATTAGCAATGTTAACGATTTTAAATAGTTCTAAAACTTATCTAGCCGGTCACGCTGGCCGGCAAGAGTAACTGGTAACACTGCGGTAAAATTCAAGCAGTTGAAAGCATAGCGGTATAACAATAATTGCTGCGGGAGAAATAGGTAAACTTCCACTGATATATCCGGAGAAATCAGCACATGACCCTCTCAGTCGTTAGTCAGTTTTATGCATATTTGGTGTTTCTGTGTTTTCGTTTTTTGCTGACGAATTGTACGCCCAGGTGTTCGTGCGTATGTCCGTGCGTCTGGTCGCATAATGGCGGTTATCAATAACTATCGTTAATATCGTTTTTTTCTTATTTAGAAATACATTTTCCTTATTTTAATGCTCATTTTTTATATGAATGGCATTATCGATGTATTTTAAACTTTTTGAGAGCATTGTCATGTTTGAATTGTGAAAAAAGGAAAAAAAAATCTGACTTCAAATTCACAAATGTCTATAGAAAACACGCGGAACAGTAAAAAAATTTCTTACTTGGACGGCACATGGCCCTTACTTTTCTCATCATATTTTGGTATATAGTGCAGAGCTTGCCAAACATTAAAACATAAACTTCACTTCTTTCACTCGGGTCCTTCAATAAATGACAAGCATGCATACTTTTTATATACTATCACATAAGGAAAAAAAAATGGTGGACTTACACCGATATGTACTAATCAAACGTTTCGTGGCGTTTGTTTCAACAAAGCGTAGTGAATATATACATAGACACATCTCTTTAGTAAACTCACATGTTTTATACTTTTAATTTTAGTTCCTAAATTATGTTTACAAAACTTGAAAAAAAATAGAAAAAAGAGATGGCTCAAACGTTTCCAACATTATAAACTATTGGCAAATCTAACTTAATTTGTAAGGCCCTATTTCTGGGCTGTATTTCTATCTTTATAAACTCTGCGAGCTGTGCTAGAAGCGAAAATTTTTATATAAAACGAGAAGAAAGATCTTACTTGTAAATTTGAAAGCTGATGGCATTGCCGAGATATCCTCCTATTTCAGCAGACTATCCAACTAAAACAAAACATCAAAACATTTCATGACAAACTGCATGAGGCCCTGCTTTGGTTATTTTGTCAGATTTCCTATTTATAGGTCACCTGGTACTTTGTTTCAAGGGAGCTTTCGTGATCGCCTTTTGTCCGTTGTCGTCCGTCGTCCGTCTTGATGACCATCCGTAACAATTGACATTTTTGACTTCTTCTCAAAAACCGTAAGCTCAATCGAAATGATATGTTGTATGCAGATTGGTACCTAAGGATGAATCAAAATTGTGAAATGCGTGGTTCCCATGCGCCGGGGGGGGGGGGGGGGGGGGGGCAAAACAGTCTTATTCAAGGTTTGATTTTATTCTTCTTAATATAGAAAGCGAGGGAAACATATGGTGAGCATGATTAATATGGACGTAATGGGTCCTTTATAAAAAATGTAAATTGCATGTCCCTGGGTTTCCCGGTTAGGCCCTGGGGATGGGGCCTATTTTACTAAATCTATATAAGAGTAATTGACAAAAACATTAATTCTTATGACTAAAAAAAAATTATGTTATGTTTTTTTTTTATAATCGGATGGGCCTCTTTTTTTTATTCTCCCTACAGTTGTAGCAGTCATATGGTCAGTCTAATGAGTAGTACGCTGTACTAAAATACACCGGGACCTTTTTTCGCCTGCGACCTGTCTGTTTCATTGTATCACCGTCAACTTTTAGTTATATAAATCCTTGATCAACACCCCTTTTATTTGAATAATAACTCTATAGAGAAAAGAAAACTAAAAACGATTCCCATGGACAATTTCATATACCTTCGTGATTTTGATGACAAATTTACACATATGTTCCTCGCCTGTTGCGAAAATACAGTTGAACAGCCAGATTTATATATCAATCCGCTCTCTCCTCAATAGTTATAGCAAACTACATACATTAATACCAAGACTGGGACACAGCTGATGGGCCAATTGGGAGCCAAGTGCGATATAGTGCCCTATGCCGGGCCTAACAAAACCCGTATACGAACCACCTTTAATTTCAAGTTCTCTTTTATGAAAAAGATGCATTTTTAATTTATGAAAACAGAGACCGCGTTTAATTATTGTAAATGATATGAATAACATTAGTATAACTGACACTACCATTATGAGGGAATGCAGGAGACATGTATGTGCATGCCGGCTTATCTTGAATCGTTAAACTGATACACGGCAGTGGTGAAATCGATTTGTTCTGTGATATATAGTTTAAACTTTTTTTTTTAAATTTATATTAGTCGTAAATCAACATAGACAAATCACGGTAGAAGAATTCCTAGTTAGGACCAATACTAACCATATATGGTCGGTTTGGGAGATCGAACTCACAACCCTCCGGTCCTGGATCCGATACTCTAACGCCAGACCAAGCGTACCGCAACCATATCCACGCTTCAAATCTGTCTTACACCCATAGCAAGTATATGGAAATATGTATTTCCAAGTAGTTATATGGACCTTGATATTTAAGAAAATTTAACTTTATTTATATAACACTATTGATATAAAGAAAGCTTTGGAAACATTAGTCCTTACTCTTAAAAAAAAAATATATTTTTACCATTTCTGTAAAAAACTGATTTCCCGGTTATGCCCTTTTTAAAATAGAAACGAAATATCAATGTACATAATTATATGCATACTTGCAATAGTGCTTTTTTTCTTGTCAGAATTTTAAAATTTTGTTTATCTTAACACCTTTTTTAATAAATCATTGTATTTTGCATTGTATGATAGTCTCTTGTAATTCATATATTTGAATGGCTATGCACATATATTGTATGATATTAATGTTATTGTTATTGCGATGTTCATAGATGAGACTGAAATAAAGATGAAATATAAATATACTTGGGTATTTAAATCATGAAGATCATTGAAATTGACACAAGAATAAAAAATTCAGATCAACATCTGTTAGTGATGGTACACCGCTTTAAACATCATGAGTAGTTATAAATCTTATAAATCTGAGAATGGAAATTGGCATTCTTCTTCTTCTTCTTCATGGGCCCACGCCACTATTATCTCCCTTGAGTACTCCGGACAGATGAAGGAGATAGAAATAAAACTTAAGTTCTCCATTTCTTCTTTTTTCAGGGCTTTGTACTGCAATGTTTTGTTTTTTTGCTAGCATGAGTTAAATGGTCAGTATTTTAAAAATCACTACTGAAAATTTGATGCTGATACCAGCTTTCTGGACAATTCTGTGTCATTTCAAAATTGTTGGTTTGAACCGCATCTAGTGCGAATAGTTGACATATAATTACTCTGGAAATTGATAGGTCTCACAAAAGCATTGAATTAAAAAAAAAAAACCTGGTCAAGGTATACTTTTTTACCTTTATAATTGCATATTTTGAACCAGTGAAGAATTTGAGCCCAGACACATGCTGCAGAATTTAATTTTTCACTCTGTTTTGGACATAAATGTTACAATGGAGCCCTATGGGAAATGTAATAGTGGTGTGGAACGTCATCATCTTTTTCGACGTCGACGTTGTCGTACTATGCAGCTCATCCCATATGAGTCTAAATAAATTATTGTCGATTTTATGAAATATGTATATGTTGGACATCTTGTCCCAAAGTTAAACCAGGAAGTAGATTGCAGAATGGAAGTGTTGGGGCTGCGATAACAGCCGATGTTGTTCAAGAGTCTGGTCAGCGTAACGCTGGAGGATGGTGGACTTACTAAAAGCACTTTTTCTAAGGTTTCCCATGCAAGCGGTCAATGTTTCGGTTGTTACAATGTTGTAGATGCATTTCAGAAATGTTACTATGGTGTGTGTATGTGTATGTATGTACTGTAAAGAAAATCAAACTGATAATTGCCATTATGAGCTGTATAAAAGACATACAGGTTTTTATAAATATGAAATAATGCACAACTAACACTCTATGCATAGTTAAGTGTAATCAGTTACCCGGGAGGATTTTGAAGTGAGTTAGTGCCAGTCATTACCCTTTATAAGTTTGTCTTCTTTATATTGGACTCGCCATGAACTGTCCTACAGGAAAGTATTTATATAAGACATTCGCCGTGTGATCATTTGCGGTATCGCACTTTTAACCAGATTCATAAGCTTATTCCAATTTTAATGAAACTGATTGACAATGTCAATGTATATTATATACAAATAGCACCATTAGCACTCGAGTTTCGTTCCTCAATTAATCAAAAGTGTCAAAATTGGCGACGTACACTCGGTAATAAGTCATTTTTGATCCAGTCGTGGTTACATATCGCTGCATTTCAGTAACTGGCAATGCTTTTAAGTATTTAACTGCCAAATGTATAAATAACTGTCAGTGTATTAGTGTATTTAACTGCCAAATTTATAAATAACTGGCAATGTTTTTGTGTGTTTAACTGTCAAATGTATAAATAACTGGCAATGTTTTTGTGTGTTTAACTGCCAAATGTATAAATAACTGGCAATGTTTTTGTGTGTTTAACTGCCAAATGTACAAATTACTGGCAATGTTTTTGTGTACTGAACTGCCAAATGTATAAGTAACTGTCAATGTATTGATTTTAAATACATATATAGTTCAACCATTATAGCATATTGTGGAACGATGTATTATCAACACAGAACATTTTTTTAATATATTAGAATTTGAAATATACCGCGACAGTTGAACATGTGATGTACATTATTATCAATGTAGTCAATTGGTTAATACGGATAGGCTAAATTGTATCCAAAGAAAAGATACAGGATTGTACCATGGTACAAATAAGTGCGAAACGGAACGCTTGGACCTTTATCACACTTCGCCTTAAAATATACATATACATGTATATTATATTTTCAGATGAGGCCAAAATTTCCATGTCTACACATAAATCAATTTGTACTCCTATGGAAATAGTAACCTTCTATCATTGCGATGCTATGGTGGCATAGTTCTGCCACCAGTTATCCACTTAACTAATGCGATAAGTTTCTAGTTAACCACTTAATTTTCGTAAAAAATATCTAGTTAACTAACACGATACGTTTCTTATTACGATAAATAACATAATTAAAATATATCACTGTTAGTGCCACTTACTGCCACCACTTATCTAGTTAACTTTTGCGAAAACTATCTAGTTAATGCTGAGACCATATAGTTGATGTGTTGTCTAGTATATTTTCTAATGTTTTTAGTAAAATTAGCTTGTTTTACATTTCCATAAGCCGGCATCTGTTGTTTTGGGATATAGCTTTGTATTGTTTTGCTTCATTTCTTGTTGATTTTGTAACATCTATTAAATGTTTTGTCCTACCGGTAACGGTTGAAGGCGGTAGTGATTGAAGATAAACACTTGGTGTAAAGTTCAGCCACTGTATTTCAATTTGTATATTCAATAAACGTTATGATACAACATAAACATCCGTTTAGTAAATAACAGTATAGACACTATCATAGAATTATATAAGTGTAACAGGAAAAACACTTGTACATCACATGTCCGCAGATATACACTATAGTAATATAGTACAGAGTTGCACAGTCACTGCTATTTAACATATTTGTCTGAAGTTGTTATTGTTCCTGTTTAAAGTTAAAATGATAAAAATGTTAGTTAGAAGTCCTGATTAAACATTAAGCACGTTCGCAGAATCCACGCGTCGCGCCTATCGGCCAAAACCGCTGCATTTTTGAAGAACTACATTGTGAATGTTGAAATCCGAAAACTAAAGAATGCAACTAAGTTAATAAAGTGGTCATCACAGGTACGATAAGCGGATAGATTTTGCTAAACGAATTAACGTGTATAAATGTACCTGGCTGATAAAACAAGTACATTAAAACATGAATCTACATAAATAATAATTATTTTAAAATTTGAATAAAACGCTTTCCATATAAGTTCGTTGTAAGATACACTTACAGATGTAACAATATTTGGTGATTTATACAGAACGTTTTCGGTGCCGATTTTTCTATTTCTTTTGATAATGTTACACTTTTATTTTCGATGAATCAGGACTACCTTGGTTGTCTTCTGGTTATCCAATTAAAAGTTAGTGTCTAGACCTGTTGTGGATCTTTGAAAACTATAGACCTTGTTTTATTCTGTTATTTTTGTTTGCTTCTTTTTTTTTTTACATTATGTAGCTTTTTTAAACAAAAGAAACGCCTTACAATGTAATATTCGTGAGAACGCAAGTTCGTATGTCAGGCTTTTCTTGTCCGGACTACTCCAACTTAAGTACTGTTCAGATTTTCATGAAACTTGGTAAGAAATATCTGTATGAAGTAGAATGGCGCGTGTTGTCGGGGTGTTTATGTTCATCAGCTTTTAGCGGAGGTATTGCCCTTTAAATTCGTTTAATGAACGAATATAATTATTGTCAAGACTACTCCATAACATAATTTGAGGATACTTAGTTGAAAATATCAGTTTAACGTCTAGTTGCACATACACAGCGAGGGCATCATTGTCAATAAACACATTTCTACCATAGTTTATAGTATATTTATTGTTAAACAATTGTTTAGTCTTTATTTATCAAACAGACTTTCTAATAGTGCTTTTGATAAAAAAAGCCTTGTCAGGCAGATAGTTTTAAATTTGCGTTGGCCATTTACAGGACATGTGTCTGGTAGTTTGGTAAATGACAAATTACTGAACGGAGATTTTTTTTCTTCAAAACTAATCAAACTTTCACCTGACATGTTTAACAATAAACATTTGTATAAACTATATCCCAAAAACAACAGGTACCGACTAATGGCAATGTAAACCAAGCTACTTTGGCTAAGAAAATTAAAAGATATACTAGACAACACATGTATATACATGTACTATAGTTGAACTAGATAACTAGATATTTTTCGCAAAAATTATATGGTTAACTAGGAACTTATCGCGTTAAGTAAGTGGATAACTGGTGACAGAACTATGCCACCATACGATACACACCTTAATCATTTAATAAAATTAGTTATTATCTTTTTTAAAGCTAGTGCTGGCTTGCAAGTTTTGAAACCATGAGTAAAACATCTTTAAAAATACAAAATGGTCGTTACTATTATTTTATTACACAGATCCAAACGTTTTGTCATTGATGATTTTAAGTCTTTCAACCATTTACTAGAATATTGCCCTTTTCCAAAACCACGAGTGATATTAAGTACTGTGGTATTTTAATGTCATGTACACACATTTCAGATAAAAAGTTTAAGTGAAAATTAATGAAAATTGCAAGAGTAAAATAAAGTAATTTCAACGGTCAGTCGTGATTGTTATAAAATAGCTTTTATAGTTATATACCCAATATTCGATAGAAGACAAACATAATACAGTCAAACCTGTCTTAAGCAGCCAGTCATCGGAAGGAGCAAACGTGACCTTTTCAGACAGGTTAATTTGCTTTGAAATGATAGAAATAGGAAATAGCAAATGTGGCTGCTTAAGACAAGTGGCTGCTTAATAGAGGTGACCCGTTACACATGTTTGACTGTTCTAGTTTGCTATTTTGAACATAAACGAAACATTTTCTTAAATTATTCCTTAATTTTAAAAATATTATATATATGGCATTAAGTCCTACATTACGGCACCGGAAGGATAATCAGTAACGATCATGACACCTATTCGTGACCTGTGCATGGGAAAATGCATGTTGCTTTTAATTCGACGTTTACATAAAACATTTACTTCATTTCCTCTCTATTTTTCACTAAAGTATTAAAGACAAAGCACTGTGATATTCCTAAAACAATCTCAATATATACATAACATATTGAGAATTTTCCGTGTGGATGTTTTGATAAAATCGATGTCTCGTGTGATATAAGCATTTAAGGCATTTTTTAACTTGATTTGTCTTATATGAGCCTATTTCATCGTCGTAACATATTGTAATAGTTTTAAATTGTATTGGCATTCGAGCAGACACGTGTTTGTATCGAAAACAACAAAAAAATGACTTTTAGTAAATCCTCCATCCTCCAGCGTTACGCAACTTTCAAACAGCCCCACCAACTCCTCCATCGTTACGCTGATTTTTCACCATAAAGCCGTCATTTAATTAATTTTACACCAGTAAAAGACCGAATGGGGTAAAAATATCATGTTGAGGAGGGTGTTGCTTATAAACGAATGTGCTATATCAAATTATGTTCGGTAACAAGACAGTTTTAACACTTTTAAAACACTCGTGCCAATGTTTACACAGACAATTCCTTGTATTCCCCGAATGATCAAGAAAACGGCTATAGTCTGCACAGATTCGGTGGCTGTCGAGTGATCAGAAATGATACGACATCATCTTGCTCGACTCAGATTTAAAAAAAAAGTATCAACAATAGTTAAAAAAGGTAGTTTTCTTACTGATCGCGAACACCACCGCCATTCAGCGTTACCCAACCGTCATCCAACGTTAACTCCACCGCCTCCTCCGGAAACGTTTGGACACGGTGGTCAGGAACAAGAAGAAGGAATACGAGTGTTTGTTTATATAAATTACACTGTGGTAATCTGTAAATATGGCCGCCTCTGTGGCTGCTCTCTTGGAATTGCACCCCCACAACAAAAACACTGCCCCAGTCGTCCCCACTCAGCTACTGCACCCACTTTCTTCCCATGTCTGTATATGGTCAAGCTCTCGGCAACGCTTGCTGATTCTTGCAGAGTAGATGTGCCCGTAGTGGTGAAAGCCATTGACGAAAAGCGATGGAACTGACGCATATGTATATATGCAAAAAAAAACAACATTTGCAAGATTTGTGGAATATCTAAAGTTATTGGTTTCTGGTGAAGAAGATGATCCAGATCCTTTAAGGACAGCTGACTGCTGACCATCTTGCTGGAAATATGTAATCCATGCAAGGATAGAGTTACTTACACAATAGTGCTAAAGTTGTTTCTGAATCCACCTTAGGCATCGCCATGTTAGGATAGTGTTGGCGTCTTCATATGAAACAGCATGGCTATGATGATTCGCTCCAGGAGTTTGCTTCATGTAAATGTAGATATGGGAGGGGATTTGGGGTGTCGGACACCCTGTTCCTCTCGATATTTTCCCTTTAGGCATTAACACCTAACGTAAACATCAACGCATGATGGTATAAAGAATGAAGACAACTTATATATCTACAGTTGCTGGTAAGGAAATATATATAATATTTACATAAACACTAACTGTTGCTGGTAAGGAAATATATATAATATTTACATATACACTGAAAGGAAATACATCTACAATAACTGTTGTTTGTAAGGAAATACATCTACAATAACTGTTGTTGGTAAGGAAATACAGCTGCACTTCATGTTGCTGGTATGAAAATAAATCTACAATAAATGTTGCTGGTAAAGAAATATAATTATATAACATATACATCTACAATAACTGTTCCTGGTAAGGAAATATATATACACTAACTGTTGCTGGTAAGGAAATATATCAACACTTACTGTTGCTGGTAAGGAAACATATCTACAATAACTGTTGCTGGTAAGAAAATACAGCTGCACTAACTGTTACTGGTAAGGAAATACATGTACAATTACTGTTGCTGGTAAGGAAATATAATCATATAACATATACATCTACAATAACTGCTGTTGGTAAGGAAATACAGCTGCACTAACTGTTGCTGGTAAGGAAATATAGCTTCACTAACTGTTGCTGGTAAGGAAACATATTTACACTAACTGTTACTGGTAAGGAAATAAATATACATTAACTGTTGCTGGTAAGGAAATAAACTACGCTTACTGTTGCTGGTAAGGAAATAATTCTTCAATAACTGTTGTTGGTAAGGAAATATATCTACAATAACTGTTGTTGGTAAGAAATATATATACAATAACTGTTGCTGGTAAGGAAATATAGCTTCACTAACTGTTGCTGGTAAGGAAACGTATCTACACTAACTTTTAATGGTAAGGAAATATATCTACACTAACTGTTTCTGGTACGGAAATAAATATACATTAACTGTTGCTGGTAAGGAAATAAACTACGCTTACTGTTGCTGGTAAGGAAATAATTCTTCAATAACTGTTGTTGGTAAGGAAATATATCTACAATAACTGTTGTTGGTAAGGAAATACAGCTGCACTAATTGTTGCTGGTAACGAAATACATCTACAATAACTGTTGTTGGTAAGGAAATATAATCATATAACATATACATCTACAATAACTGCTGTTGGTAAGGAACTACAGCTTCACTAACTGTTGTTGGTAAGGTGATACAGCTTCACTAACTGTTGCTGGTAAGGAAATATAATCATATAACATATACATCTACAATAACTGTTGCTGGTAAGGAAATACAGCTGCACTTACTGTTGCTGGTAAGGAAATAAATCTACAACAACTTGCTGGTAAGGAAATATAATTATATAACATACACATCTACAATAACTGTTGCTGGTAAGGAAATACATCTATAATAACTGTTGCTGATAAGGAAATATAATCATATAACATATACATCTACACTATCTGTTGCTGGTAAGAAAATACATCTACAATAAATGTTGTTGGTAAGGAAATACAGCTGCACTAAGTCTTGTTGGTAAGGAAATACATGTACAATAACTATTGCTGGTAAGTAAATATAATTATATAACATATACATCTACAATAACTGTTGTTGGTAAGGATATACAGCTGCACTAACTGTTGCTGGTAAGGAAATACAGCTGCACTAACTGTTGCTGGTAAGGAAATACATCTACAATAACTGTTGCTGGTAAGGAAATATAATTATATAACATATACATCTACAATAACTGTTGTTAGTAAGGAAATACAGCTGCTCTAACTGTTGTTGGTAATGAAACATATCTACACTAACTGTTGTTGGTAAGGAAATACATCTACAATAACTATTGCTGGTAAGGAAATACAGCTGCACTAACTGTTGCTGGTAAGGAAATTCATCTACAATAACTGTTGCTGGTAAGGAAATATTATTATATAATATACACATCTACAATAACTGTTGTTAGTAAGGAAATACAGCTGCACTAACTGTTGCTGGTAAGGAAATAAATCTACAATAACTGTTGCTGGTAATGAAATATATCTTCACTATCTGTTGCTGGTAAGGAAATATATATATAGCATATTCATATACAGTTGTTAGTAAGGACATATCTCTCTCTCTCTCTCTCCTCTCTCTCTCTCTCTCTCTCTCTCTCTCTCTCTCTCTCATCTACAGTTGCTGGTGAGGAAATAAAAACGGAAACTCTTTTTTGAAATGTCGTGAATTTATGTTACGCGTGTAAACATAACCTCTCAGTATACATAAAAATCTAAATATAGCATAATTACAACATAATACTGATAGCATATACCATATACTTATAGTTCGTGCATGTAAAAGTAAATTATAAACTTTAATTCTATTATAACAATAACAATAAAGAATACTAATTTCCTACTCATAGGACCATTTGAGCAAACTTTTCACAATAATTTAAGAAATATTTACTGTTCAAATAGGATTCCTTGTTTATTCAACCTTGTCACCAGTTTCCTTTTTTTGTCAGTAAACAAATCTTTCCTATATATGCATTCCCATGCACGTGTTTGGTTTTAAACTGTCCATAAATACAATACTTGATTGCTCACACTTGCACAAGTAGTCAATCACAAGGTTGTATGTTTATAGTTGCTAGATTAAAAAAAATGCCGAGATATTAGTCGCCTATGTTTATATACGAGCACTTGGTCTTCTTAGGAGGGAAATGAAACAATTTGATTTAGAAGTCAACCGCTGTTTTTTTATTGAGTTTTTAAAGAAGTAGAACACTATGACGGGGGAATTCCATTAAATAAGTACACATATGTTATATTTTGCCAATGAATTCTACATTGTATTTCTATTAATTATATGCATAGACACCTTTGTGTTTATTGGGACTTTGTATCGCCAGTTTTCGCGATCGCTCGTTTGAACTCATCATCGGCAGTTCTTCGACAGCAGGCACTGAAAGCAAATGTTAATGACATATTATTACGATATTTATTTTATTATTAATATTCCATATTTTTAATACTTTTTCTCTGTAACAAGCATATGACTAAGAGTTGATAAGTGTTGCATGTATGTTATTGTTTGCTTTACTAACACTTGTACGAGGGCTGTTCGATGAGTTACGGTTGACCTTTGATGTAATTTACGTATGATATAATATAATTGCATATTGTGCGACGTGGTACATGGCGTCGTTATTACTTGTGCCGTGATCCAGGTAGCCGTTGCAGGCTGTAGAATATTTGATACAGAATTTTAACTATTTTGTTTATCAAACTATAATTTTCCGTATTTAAAACAGAACTGAATGTACTTTCGAGAGATATATAATTGTTTTATTTTTATTTCGAAAGGCATAGAAATGGGAAATAGCAAAAGCGGTTGCTTAATACAAGCGGCTGCTTAACAGAGGTGACCACTTGCACAGGCTTGGTTGTATTATGTCATTAAACGTACCAAATTAAAAACTCAATGCAAGTTAAATAATGGAACGTATAACTACTACAAAACATGGCACTTTAATGGCAGCGTACACGGCATTAATAACAGAGTGTGTAGCTTTAAAAAAAAGAGGTGTGTCAGTTAGACTCTACCAGATCTGATTATACAGTATACGTACGGTGTACTCCTTCCCGACCTTGTCTCGCAGCTTCATGATCAAAGCCTCTGTTCGCCGAATAAAGGTTTCTCCTCAGATGGGGTCTGAAGGGGGATTGTGCTTGTAGTTCCTGGTTAAAATTTTCTTCGTCGTACACTGCGACAAGACCTATATCAAGATAAGTGTTCAATTACTATATGCAAACACTACTTTCAATGAACAATGCAATAGTAAAAGTGCCACCTGACTGGTATTTAAGCAATAGCTGATTTCATTGTGTTGGTGGATTCAAATGTTTAATAGTGGGTGCGATTATAGCTTAAGGGAGGGAAGATTCAGTTTTAATAAGAGTGTAGTACACATTTTGCCGTTTTATGGGATCGGGTGTGCCACCTTTACCCGGGCCCGCTCGTGATCTGCTATTTAGAGATGGTTTACTTATGTTTATTTTATCTATAAAGTGAACTAGATTTATTTTTATTTAAGAAAAAAAACGGGACGGGAATTTCAAACCGAATTAACTGGAGTGTTCGAATTAAGCGACTTTGAGTTAACAATAGTCGACTGTATTTGATAAACTACTATAAACTACTGAACATTGCTAGCGTAAAATAAGACAATGAGTCAGTCAACGAATTGAATTTAATTTCAAAATATAAAATGCTTTTCAGAAATAGGATTTGGTGCAAATCAAATTACAATACGTGTTCGTAACAATCCAATGAGTACAAATGATTAGGATAATATAACATTGGAACATTTTTTATCAATCAAATATTTTTCATAGTATTTTTTTGCCAAAGAACCGGTGGCAATTATGAATCCTAATTTTTCAAAAATCCAAATTCTACTGTATAATACACATATAAACATTAGAATGTTTCAGTTTATATCTATATTATGGCGTGTTTTTTTTTTGTGTTTTTTTTTTACAAACGCTATGTTTAAACAGTCATCCATATTTACCCTTTAGGTATAAAGTTGTACTTTTGGTCGGTAATCGATTATCTTTGTATAAGTTATTTCGATTGATAATATTATTATTTCGATACATTAATCTATGAGTGTTTGAACAATTCATCTATTTATCAATATGTAATCCATTTGTAAGAACTCTTAAAGATATTATCGAAATTCAACCCGTCACACGACAGTAAATCACTAACTTACGCTCAGTATTTGTAACAATTTATAGACCTTTCGCGCGAAACAATGACTTATACAGGTTCACATACTATATCTTATCATCATGCATTATTTAACATAATAGTGAGTCAGGACTCACACGCTCGGTATGATAAAAGCAGGTAGCTTGAAAAACTTACAGTCCGATTACATGAATTCTTTCCTTCAAATTAGTGCCCAAGATATTGCGATTGAAACCTTTTTCATCGAAAGGTTAAGTTAGCGCCTTTCCCTACATAATACACGAAAACGTAACAATTGATCGGATGAGCTTCACGTTGTCACACTGTATTTTCTTAACCTCACCAAATAAATTTTCAAACGAAAGATAATAACCTTTATGTATCAGCGTATTTTTGGATCAGACGATATCTCGTCATACGATTAAAGTACAATAAAATCGCCTTTATCACCTTGTCACATATAGCAGGTCGTAGCGATAGCCAAAGTTCATTTAGCACCTATGTATTAGTCGGTCATATTCATACATACATTATTTAAAGATGTATTTTATATTACAAAGCGGTACATGGACGTTATTTTATGAACCTTTTATGTAAAAAAAGGCGGATAAAATATTTTGCTCGTAGGACACCACACATGACCGTATACTAAACACATGGAATTGCACATCACACAATACCATGGACACCACACATGGCCATTGATACCCCCAATACAGTAGGCACCACACATGACCATGGTCACCACGCATACCCGTGAACACCACACATGGCCGTGAGCACAACAAATGACCGTGGATACCACACAATACCATGGACACCACATGTGTCCGTATACCACATGTGTCCGTATACAAATCACATGGACACCACACAGTACTGTGGACATCACACAATACCGTGGACACCACACATGACCGCGTACATTATACATGGCCGTGTACACCAAACATGGACGTAAACATCACACATAGCCGTGGCAACAACACATGACTATGGACACCGAACACAACCGTGGACACCACACATGACAATGTACACCACACATGTGTGATCGAACAACCCACAACCCTCCGGTACTGGCTACAATGCTCTACCAATAGACCATGCGCTCCAAACAATAGCAAAGGATCATTCAACTATTTAAAAATATAAAGCTGAGGGAAATCAATTGATGGTCCGGAAAATAAATCAATACTGGGACTTACCATCAACGTACACGACCCGACTCCCTCCGTGACCAAGGACCTCTTTTATATGTCTCCAACTGCCCCCTATTCTGCCTTGTCGTAATCTGAATGATGAAACAATATCAAATATAGGGGTGACCGATTAGCACCACCATTATATGTTAGTAAAACGTCTATAAAAATTGAATTAAATTGACATTTACAACAATTTCAGTTGTGTGACCATTTGAGTTTTGCCGTTCTGTTAGCTGAGCATGAACTACAAATATAGAAGAGCATCTATAACTATTGACATTGTGTTGAAAGACAATCTATAAAAATTGGCGTTATGTTAAAACAGTATCTACAAGAATCACCGTTGTGTTAAAAAGCTTCTATAAGAATTGACGTTGTGAGAAAAAATCTATAAGAATTGACATTGTGTTGAAAGAGCAGCTATAAGAATTGACATTGTGTTGAAAGAGCATCTACAAAAAATTGACGTTATGCTAAAATAGCATCTATAAGAACTGACATAGTGTTGAAAGAGCATCTGTAAGAATTGACGTTATGCTAAAACAGCATCAGTCTATAAGAGTTGACATTGTGTTGAAAGAACATCTTTAATAATTGACGTTATACTATTGATTGATTGATTGATTGAATATTTAGACGTTATACTAAAACAGCATCTTTAAGACGAAGCAACCACTTATCTCTCACTTCTTATGTAGTGGGTTTGATGAGGAAAACTCGGTTAAAAATGTGCACAAGTTTATCAGTTTCTTATGGAGAGACGATGGTTCCGCTCAGAATTAAATGGATTGCTATATATACGCCCACCGTGTGTTAAAATGACGTTAAACCCCATACAAACGAAAAGAATTAAAATATTTACCTAATACTATTAATTTGTTTTTGGATTTTATGAAATTTACTATTACAGTGTTACAACATCGTGAACGCCTACAGAAATTTATAATGCTTTACTAATCCAAGGTTAATCGTTTGGTTAATCCTTTCTAAACATGACATTGTATTCCTAAATAGTAATGCTATTTGTGGACAGGGTGTTCACTGTTTATTGCTACATATAATACAATAAGAGTCAGCATATATATTAGTTATAGACTGAAATAGTTCACTCCAAGTTGTCAGTTTTTTTTATAGTTATTTAGGTTCCGTCTATCATGGCGTTGTCAAGCGTTGATTCAACAATGAGAGAGCACTTTTTTTACCGTTAAACATTTAATATAGTTTGAAGCCTTAAATTTGTAAGGTTCCTTCCTTCCAGAAATATGTTAAGTCATAAACCATGTTTGCAAGGGGATCAATATTCCGAGCACGTTAAATCCCTAACTGAATATCTATGTTTATCGGAGAAAAAGTTTTCTATTCCTGGTAGCCGAGTCCGATTAGCTCAGTCGGACGTCTGATTATTAATCCAGGGCCGGGTCGTGAGCTCCAATCCCCACCCGTCAACAGTCTCCGTGATGATTGCTATACGGCATTGTGTCTCATCATCATTCGTCTCTCATCGCTGATTCAAGTGGGGAGGGGGGGGGAAGTAATCAGTTACTTGCGGAGATGGGGTGTGCTCGATTACTGGTTAACCTTTCAGGATCCCAGAAAACAGTGGTTAGGTTAACGGATCGTCTGTTAGCCCTCGATGGCATAAACTGACGCTTAATAGTCAATCAATCAATTCAATCAATTCCCGGTAACGAGGCTATTGATAATGCGTAATATGTAAATATAGTTAAGAGTATACGGCAGTTTTAAAATGATTTTACCTTGGAAGTCCGGGGTTCGGGAATCTGTATGCAATTTTTGACGTCAGATCTGCGTATGAATCCCTGAATCTGACGTTGTAGTCATCTTTCTTCTGGCAGTGGTTCTCTGGCTGAAATGGCCAGTTAAACATTGTTCGAATAATAAACTGGTCAAGAAAAATCTCATTTCGACCCGGAATATCGATGATTTGAAAAAAACAATGGTCTGTCGTGAGTCTTGCCATAGCAATGACACGTAGGGCGAACATTCTTACTCTGTATCCATTACCTGTTCCGTTAACAAAAGCACCATGGAACTCATCAGTGTTAAGAGCATGGATATATAAAGCATGATTTTGAAATTAAATTTGCACTAACTAATAGCATGCACTTGCAAATACAAATAATTAAAAAGAAAATGTTCACATTTTACGCTAGTTTTAATTCCATCAGGATTTTGTTTTACATTAAAATTTTATTAGAATTATATTTTCAGAAGGATTCAAACGTGCACATAACCATTATTTGTGTCAACGTACCGTGAAACAACATTCGTTCGTTCGTTCGGGTTTTTTTTTCATTCTTTCATCCATTCGTTAATTCATTCATTTATGTTCAAGCATAGTATTTATAGCAACACGCCAAATGCACAGCCGGGCCCGATTAGCTCAGTCGGTTGCGCGTCTGACTATCAATCCAGGGGTCGTGAGTTCTAATCCCCCGCCCGGCAAAAGTCTCCGTGATGATTGATATACGACATTGTGTCTCATTATCATTCGTCTCTCACCACTGATTCAAGTGGGAAAGTTATCAGTTACTTGCGGAGTCGGGATGTGCTCGAGTACTAGTTAATCCTAGGAAACAGTGGTTAGGTTAACTGATCGTCTGTTAGCCCTCGATGGCATAAAAATGACGCTAAATATTCAATCAATCAACCAACCGACTGTACAGAGCAATATTTCTGTTAACAGACAGCAGTGCGTTTAAAGGCCAGGGCATTGACACGGTTAGTGCATCAAAACCAAATTATTGCTACACAATCACACACTGAGGGAACTGTTTCTAGTGTGCTTTTTAAAAACAATTATACCAACTTACGTGTGATGTCTGTTGCCAATTTCCGTCTGACATTGTGACGGGTACGCCTGTTCGTGAGTCCCGACCCCCGGAACTTTTCATCCATTCGTTCATTTTCCCATATGTTGTCCTGAAAATACACAATTTACACAATACAGTCCAAACCTGTGTTAGTGGTCACCTCTATTAAGCAACCTCTTGTCTTAAACAGCCACGTTTTCTATCAATCATTATTATAATTTTAGTTTAAATCAACCTGTATTGAGCAGCCGCTTAAAACAGAATTGTCTGTATAACTTTAATAACAATAAAAACATAATTTATAACTTTACGATAACAGTTAATACAAAATTTACATATATAATCATAATAACAATAAAATATAATTTACACTTATAACTTTACAATACAACCATAAATTACAACTTTATGATACCAGCATAAACATATGAAACACATTTCAGGTTATATATGGTGGAGGAAAACATCAGAATGAATCTGAGTTAAACCTTTCACAAGTAACTGGCAAATGTTCTCACATAAAAAAAAATCAGTTGAGCGAGCATGACTCGAACCTACGACCTTACCGATGAGAGGTAAGTGATCTTGAGACGGCACCTTAGACCACTCGGCCACAGAGAACCCTTAGTATTGTTTGGGCTGCTTGTTTCAGCCAAAAGTATGTTGGATTTTGTGACCTCAATTTGATAAGTAAAACATAGATAATGTATCAATTAAACAGTACTTTTCCCGGCAGTGGTACATAAAATACTGAAATTTATGTTAAAACTTAATATAAGTGTTGAATGGCTATATAAAGAAATGCAGCAACGTTACGTAACACCTGTATTAAAGAAATATGATAGAAATTCCTTTGTGCGCACGTGACCATATTGTAGATATAAAGAATTATGTTTAACAATGTCCGTTGCACACTCTTCAGAGTTGCTATCCAACAATAACATACCGTAGATAGTATCCGTTGATATCAAGTTGTTTGGTAATCAACCTTAAATGAACTCGTATTTAGATACATACATGACTTCTTTTCGGTACAGAAAGATTTACTTACAATTTTACAACACACAAACTAATATTGATGAAAATGTTGCTTTGAAAAATACCTTCATACCACCATACAATCTCTCTCTCTCTCTCTCTCTCTCTCTCTCTCTCTCTCTCTCTCTCTCTCTCTCTCTCTCTCTCTCTCTCTCTCTCTCTCTCTCTCTCTCTCTCTTACTCTGTAGCGCGCCGAAAAGAGTATAATAATACTTTTACAGGAATGCTTCTTACAGGAATGCCTCTAACACATGTTTTCACAATCCATTGCTTAGTTTTATAATAGTACATTACAATAATTAGGAAACTGATCCATATAAACTGTTATAGCTCTTTCTCTGGAATCCGTTTCACTCGTTATTGAATATATATATTGGATGTATGACTAATCATGTATAGTGTGAATAAAAAAACTAAATAAATTAAGAAATGGTAATTTTTTATCTCAAAATATTATATAATTATAATATATGCCAATTTACGGTGCCCAATAGGGCCTATTGCGTCATATTTCTTAAATTTAGTCAAGCCGAAACAACGAAACAACAATGGTGAACAGTTGAAACGACAAAACTACGATGGTGAAAAGTCGAAACTACGATGGTGAAAAGTCGATTGTGAAAAGTCGAAACTACGATGGTGAAAAGTCGAAATCAGAGAACGGTAATTATTTCCTACAAATAAACATAGCTATTTTTATATTCACCATTGACGTGCGCTTTCTTTCGAAGGAATCCTTGCAGATTTTTCTATAACGGTGAAGTTATTCCTGAATGTAGGAAAATCCGCCATTAGTCTCGATAGCAATGTCCTACTGCCCCGTCAGCTCTTTCCTTCCTTGCAACTCGCGTCCGAACCCGACCCTTTTCGTAAGATTTCAGATATCGAAGTAGTTACTTATGCTTTGTTCTCAACAAAACGGTGACTTATTAACGTAACCAAGTGGTAACATTTCTGCGGTAACGACGTTAAAGGACTCCGTGACGTCAGAACGTCTACTGATTTATCACTCACACGACGCGCCGAATGAATAGTGTGGTGTCTTATGGGTAAACGGCTAAATCACCTTGAAATTTGAATAATGACAGTAAAACAAAAGATTGACTGCTTTTAACAGTTTTTAAACTGATTTCCAGAAAAATGAGTTGGAACTTAATGCAAATAATTTGTCGTCTGTTTCTGTCCACGTGCTGGGTCAATTCTATGTGATATTTTCCAATGTAATCGTATACAATTTGTGAATAAAATATGTTTAGACTAGATCTTATGAACTATTGTTTAAACATATTGAAACGCATGTGATTGTTTTAAATCCCCCGCCTATTTCTCTTTTTCGGTTCACGGGTATGCGTTCATTGAGAAATAAACGACATTTCATACTGGTTCAACGAAGGGGTTACGCCACGATATGTAAATATGTTATGTAAAAAGTAGAGTGAATCACCGATAGAATAAATCAGCAATCCTTTATTCGCAACCACATGTTATGGACACATTGAAATTTGGATTGTAAGAACACTTACTTTGATTCGCAAACATCAAAGTACATGAGTTTCGTTGTAGTTTAATTCGAAAAGAGAACCCACAATTTCATATCTTTGTATATGCATATATTGTATTACCAGTTCTATATTTTAAGTCAAGTTAACACGTTATACATAATGGAAACACATTCATCTATTTTTAATAAATACAGATTTTTTTTAAAACAAACACAGAACAACAAACACACACGTGAGGAACACTATCTACCTGTAACTTTTATTTCTATCCATGTAATGTGCGATTTTGAATAGTTCGTCCTCAATAGGAACAGTTTCCCATAACGACTCTTTTGGATCCGGCAAATTCCATACGGAGTCTTTAGGGTGTTTTAAATGTGGAAATGTGGGTGTTTTCATCCGTTTTGGTATCTCTATAGACCCTAAACGAACTTTCTTTTGTAGTATATTGGGCGTCACCCATTTTTGAGTCACCGGCATGGTTAATAGATAATTTATTGCTGTGTACAAACCACGGTTTCTTTTTCTAAGATAATTTGCTTATATCACCCCAACTTGAAAAGCTTTCATACATCATCTCATAATCATATTTTTCAACAATATGCTTCTAATATCCTTTCATATATTTCCGTTGTATTCGTTTTTATGACATCGATTCGTTGCTTTCTTGACTAAACACAGTTTTCTTTCGATTAAATGAATAATTCCAATTACAACAGTCACTATTAACAGGGTTCCATAGATAAAATACTGCTCAAATCACGTACTAATCATAATCATAACTAAACCCTAAAATGCACCAATCACAACTATGTACATATATATGTCCTTGCACGAAGCACAACTGTGTACATCTATATGTCCGCCATCTGCATGACCGGTCAGAGTTATATCTACAGGATCTTGGGTGCACCCTGGGCTCGTAAATCCAATCCTCAGCACCCTCAGAGAACAAGTTCCCATCAACGTAAACCTTCAGTACAGAGGTAACTAAGCAAAGGTCAAACCAACACCCGTATGTGTAAAAACTGCCTAGTCGGAAAGATCGCAAGATACAGCCGGGTTTTTAAATACTTCGATCTGATTGTGACTCGTCTTTAACTAATGTGACAAAATGATTAACAATGTGCAATAGCCAGGTATCGTTAATTATTAATGAATACGAGCCATGTAGAACGGACAATACGCGCTCAGACGTTTTTGTGTTTATAAGCATTCAAACAAACTCTATTCTCAGACAAGTAGACAAATGCTGCATTAATAATTAAAT
Organism: Panopea generosa; assembly: GCA_029582155.1. NCBI lineage: Eukaryota > Metazoa > Mollusca > Bivalvia > Adapedonta > Hiatellidae > Panopea > Panopea generosa. Next base: position 21,544,693 of record CM055902.1, on the reverse strand, counting down.
TAGGACAGCACGAAAGGATATGTGATATACATGGATGAATGTTATTTTTAGATGGGGTTTAACGCCATTTTCAACACATTTCAGGTTATATATGGCATATCCAGTTTTATTGGTGGAGGAAGACCTCAGAATGAATCTGAGTAGAACCACCATTCTTCCTCAAGTAACTGGCCAACGTTTTTTTAGAAGCGAACAGGATTCAAGTGTGCGTTTTACATTGACAATCCAAAATTTTCATCTTTAGTCTACAAATAGGTAATTATATATATTTCATTCGTTTTCTTGAACTGAATACAGACATGTATATCACTGTAAAATCATCTCGACAGGTTTCATTCTTGCCTACCGATACTTCCGTAAAACTCCGACCAATTATATGTTTCGGCTTTCATCTCATTTAACAAGAACATACAAGAAGCCCACATGGGCCTAAATCGTCCACCTTATTTAAACTGTCACTTCGTTTCAAAAGGTGTTTCCCCTTCACGCACCTATGTAAAAACCAAAGTACACCTACTGGGATTGGTCCTGAGAAGAGTGTGTTTTAAATGAAAATTCCCCTAAACTATTAATGTGTGTGTTTCTTTTTGTTTGAGAATATACCACTAACATGATTCAAAGAGGCTGAGTTTTAATGTCATTGAAGAGTTCTCTTGTGTTTTTTTTTATTCTGATGATAAAAAAGTATTTTACATGTGTGTTCCACGTAGTCGTGACTACAAATATAACTGGTGCGCGCGTTACCAAAACGTCATCATTCATTTGCTACCCTGAGCCAACTCAAAGATATTGTACTGGCGAAATTGGACACTAATAGCCTGAAATAGAACACTTAGGTCATAATATTTCTTACTTAAATGAAGTATTATGTCTTTTGTGCAGGTCCATTTTCTGGATTCCCTTCATTTATTATTTTAAAAGTTGTTACCATGAAACTAATAGATTTATCTATATATCAAGTTGGTGGATTACCATTATTGTCCAAATACTTGCTAACTGTCAGTGTTATTACAGAGTCTGGCATATTGTTACTTTAATTTAGCTGTTCTTTCACTTAATTAACCGAAAACAGTTTCGTTAGGGAGAAAATGCTATGATCATTTACTGTGATATTCCGATTGATTGATTGAATATTTAGCGTCATTTTTATGCCATCGAGGGCTAACAGACTAACAACTGTTTCATGGAATTAACCGGTACTCGAGTACACCCCATCTCCGCAAGTAACTGATAACTTTCCCACTTGAATCAGTGGTGAGAGACAAATGATAATGAGACACAATGTCGTATATCAATCATCACGGAGACTGTTGCCGGGCGGGGGATTCAAACTCACGACCCCTGGATTGATAGTCAGACTCGTAACCGACTGAGCTAATCGGGCCCGAAAAAATCTTCATGCACACGACATGACTTGTTGAATGGTGTTTATTTTTCCCTTTAACAACTTTTCAGATAATCTCGACGGTGTCGACTTGAGACAGTATCCTGAGCACTGCCACACAGGGGTACCATGCCGCAGACACATGGTATGATATCCCACCCAGTCACATTATACTAAATATTCCTAGAACAATCTTCTAAACGATGAGCGCCAAGCGAGGAAGTTTCTAGTTCTATTTTTTAAATCTTTAGAACATGTATGACCCGATCGGGAACCGAACCCACGACCTTCCGCATGCGAGGCGGACGGTCTACCACTAAACCACCGCTGCGGTATTTGTAAAGACAAAAACAGATTTAAATGTATTAGATGGTTTTTCTTTTTATGTATTGCAAGCTGGTCTTTAAAGATCTCGCAACGAATCGATTTCTGAAAGGAAATTATAGCATTGCACGAACTGAACTGTTAAGTATATCAAGACACGTCGATCAAATCATAAACTTCAAATAATCCAAGATGGCGTTGCAAAGTGGTTAGTTAAAAATCAATACGTTGTGATTTGAAGGAGTTATGGGGGTATATCAAATGAGAGCTATGCAAATACATACTAATTGTCAATGTACAACTTGTCCTCTGTGCTGTTATGATAGCCAGGTGTCTTAACTAAGAGATAGATGTAGACAATTTGTATTTATGAACATGGCGACATTTCTTAATAAACATTTTACTGTGTGCAAAGTTGTCTTGGTAGGTGTTGTGAGTACTACTGTTGTGATAGAATTGGCAATAGCAGTAGTAATGGAAGTAGTAGTAGTGGTGGTGGTGGTGGTGGTAGTAGTAGTAGTAGTAGTAGTAGTAGTAGTAGTAGTACTAGTAGTAGTAGTAGAGCTTATTTATAGTAGTAGTAATAAAAGAAATAGAAGAAAAAGAAGACGAAGTAGAACTCATAGTGGCAGTTGTTGTGGAAGTGGATGTGGTAGTTGTAGCAGCAGAAGCAGCATCAACAACAGCAGTAGTAGCTAAGCGGCGGAAGCGACAATTACATACAGAACAGAACAATTACTTTCAATATAAAGCTGAAATGTTTCTTACCTTTCAAATTCGGCCATGTTAAGATCGATATAATTATTTTGTGACCGTTTTAATACACAAAGTGATTAGTTTTGGTGTTTAACCGGGAGATTAGTGATACAAACGCATTCGTATTGGCCGCATACTTACAAAACGATCACAATTGAAATTGACTTATAGGCAAGTAACTCGTATAAGTCAAAGCTGATTATGAATCCGCAAAGTATATTTGAAGCAATTCTTAATATTATCAAAATTGCTATAGGACGGACGGACGGACGGACGGACGGACGGACGACAGACAGACAGACAGACAGACAGACAGACAGACAGACAGACAGACAGACAGACAGACAGACAGACAGACAGACAGACAGACAGACAGACAGACAGACAGACAGACAGACAGACAGACAGACAGACAGACAGACAGACAGACAGACAGACAGACAGACGGACGATAAACAGACAGATTTAATAGACAGATTAACAGACAAACAGACTACAGACCATGGTCTTCTTTGCTCTGGCTGCATGTCGTTCCAAAGATACACCGGCGTCATAGTCCGCGGAGTAAACTGCATATCAGGTTGTGCTAAATCCATTTTAGTTTTTTAATTAACTCCCAAGGATTGATAACGTTATGACTAGTCTGGCCCTACTCTCTATCTCTATAGACACCTATGTTCTATATATCACTATAAACGTTAAACTTTGAACGAAATCCCATGAACGTATAAATTAACAAGTGAACGCACACACACACCCTTGTCCTGTTATGAGCTTATGACTGTGCCCCTCTAGTCATAAATGTTCTATCACAAATGTAATTTACATAGACAAACACGATCAATCATACTTTATTCAATTTCAGCACATGATTACGTCCAAATGCCAAGAAATCAATGTTGTACAATTGTTAACAAAACACACATTTGTGATATATGCATTTATTTTATAACTTTGATAAAAACACAATAAACACACAGAACTCCACCTGGTGCTTCGCTACTTCAAATGTTCAAACTTTCAATTAAATGGCAACTCAATAAAACAAATATGTATAACTTCACATGACAGATATCGCGTAGGTCTGGGTTTGTACAATATATCAGTACACCTCAATGGTTACATAGAAAAGATAAGCATTCGATCGTCCTGATTATAATAGGGATACGTCAGAAAAATACAAAAGCCACAAAATTAACACTTATCCCGGGACAATCGCTGGCCGTAAAATTCGTACCACCGACATTTAATATGTAAAGTAATCTACATTTAATTTTATTGATTGAAATCGGTATATAAATCGAATAATGTTTGATATATGCGGAATTCTGTACAAGGTGACTTCATTCAATAAAGTATATCAAACGTATATAAACAGTTAATACATTTAACGTGTAAGGAAAAAAATAGAATAAATGTCTGAACGATTGAATATACAGGGTGTTTCAAAATATATGTTACAGTTTCATTGGTTTATTATTTGCATATTTTTATATAAAATGTAAAAACAGAAAACACAATTTTAAAGAAGACATTTCAAAATTTTATTACATATGCAAAATGTCAATTTTGCTTGAAAAATGAGATGTTGGTCAGAACTTTCATAAAATTTAATTTTCAGATGATGTGTTCCAAGTGACGTCCGTTTTGACGAATAACGACGTCAATTAGTTTTCCAGAGTTCTCTATTACTGCTGCACAAGTTTCAGCTGATACTGTTTGGAACTCTCTCTTAATGCATGTGTTTACAAACAGAACTTCCGCTTTTGGGGAAGTGAAAAACCAAACATTTACGCTGAAAAGTCGTTGCATGCTGAAAAAGTAACCGTAATGGCCACATTGAGTTCAACTGGACTAATTAGGCCATTTTTCTTTGAAAACACTGATGGTGAAACAGAAACGATAAACAGTTGTCGATATTTAGATGTCATGCAGAAGAAATTAATTCCGGCAATAAAGAGGAGGAAAGTGAATATGCACAGGATGTGATTTCAGCCAGATGGAGCAACACCACACACATCTACAGAAGTTCTAGCTTGACTAAAGAAGACATTTGGCACCAGATTTCTGTCTTTCAGAATAGATCAATTTTGGCCACCCCATTCCCCTGACCTCAACCCGTCGGACTTCTTTCTGTGAGGTTATCTTAAAGACAGGGTGTGTCAATGCAAACCAACATGTGTTGAAGAGTTGAAAGCATCAATCAAGAGAGAGTTCCAAACAGAATCAGCTGAAACTTGTCCAGCAGTAATAGAAAACTAATTGACGTCGTTATTCGTCAAAACGGACGTCACTTAGAACACATCATCTGAAAATTAAATTTTATGAAATTTCTGACTAACACCTCATTTTTCAAGCAAAATTGACATTTTGCATATGTAATAAAATTTTGAAATGTCCTCTTTAAAATTGTATTTTCTGTTTTATCATATTGTATAAAACAACGCAAATTATAAACCCACGAAACTGTAACATATATTTTGAAATACCCTGTACGTTCATTGCAAATAAATCAAACGATTAACTACAGTAAACGCAGAGAATGTTTTTTGTTCTTGGTAAATATGCATTCATTTATGAACAAATATCGTATCGGCGTGTCTTTGTTTGAATCATAATGAAGCTGCAATATCAATGGATTTTTTTCTAGCAAGGTATATAATAAACATTCAGGGGTCAAACTACGAGGTATATATTATAAATCCGTCTCTCTTCTCTTTTTTTTTTTTATCAAAGTCGAACATTGATATATTTTACAGATCCATAATAAATGAATGCGATATATGAGTGATATGAATTGTAGAAATCAGCTATCCCCACATTTTGTTATATTTCACACAAGGACCTACAATTATGAATCATTCTTTGATTTCAGAATAGACTCTCTCACGTTTCATCCAAAACATATATAGAACATGAATTGCTTGTATTTGTTCACATTTCATGTTTGCTAAATATATTGATTATTTATTTTTTTAGATATTATTTCTCTGATACTTATAATTAATGTTTTATTTTGTTAATTACGTAACTTGATTCAATTACTTTAGGTTTCATTTACCTAAAACATTTAACTCAAATCATCAAGTGAAATTGTAAAAATAATACATACACCAGGACGATTATGGACATGGTAATAAATACATAATTATGATAGCTTTTAGTAGACCAATATAGAATCCGTGTTAATATTTAAACCAAATAAAAAGGGTGTTTCCGTAATATTCTGTCTACAGTGTCCATAAATACTGATTACACAGTCATTGTTGTAAGCACCTGTTAACGATTAATGGCCAAGCAAACAAGATGTGTCTCACAAATATGTCGGTCACTTGGTAGGTGGAAAGGTCAGAGTGGTAATGATTTAAAGCGGCCTAACTAGTATTTATATCCGTTAAAAAATCAATAAATAATGATATAATTGTAATATTTATTATAAAATACGACTATCTGGATCATGTCTGGTGCTAAATATCGTTGTTCATAGTAAAAACATATATTGAAGCTCGATTTTAATTAGACTTAACCCGTGCTAAAACGTAAATGATTTAGTAGTTACATCCGTAATCGTCCAGAAATTTCCGGGCATCATCGATTAAATCCGTGTAAGCGGTAAGTTTAAATTTAGATGTATAACACTGATCTTGCTATATTCATACAAATCATAGTGGTTATATCTGCGGACTGCTGCTCGGTCAATCCGATTTCAAATCCCGTAGCAAGTTTTTTTCGGGGAGGGGGGGGGGGGGGGGGGGACATTTCCCTGGCAATACTATATGTTCTTGTCAAAGTCATTTATACCCAATCACTAAAATTATTAAGGTTTTTAAATGAACGGTGATATGCAATATTATTTTTCAAAGAACGCATACCAGTGACCAGTAAATTTGAATGAACTTCGCGCAAACTTTTGTATAAAATCAACATTGTTCGAGATATGTGATTGATTATGATGTCAAAATATCTTAACTATTGTTTTGACGTCACGAAGCAACGGGTTACCAAGTATCCTATCATCAACTCTATCTCAAGGAACTAACCTCTGTATCGATGCTCCGGACATGACGGTGTGTATCTAATGCATTGATAAAAAATGAACCTTATATTTTGAACATTAATGAGACATGAACTTGTAAACACCTAACGAGCAAATTTTATTGAATTCATTTCCTTCGGTGCCCGCTTACTTTGCACGTGACACGTGTAAGTTTATATGTCATGAATTTTCAACATATAACTTTATTTTGAATGGGGTTTAACGCCATTTTGAACATATTTGGTATATCCAATTTCATTGGTGGAGGAAGACCTCGGAATGAATCCAAGCAGAATCACCGTCATTCTGCAAGTAACTGGCAATCTTTTTCACATAAAATGTTTTGCAGCGAGCGGAACTCGAACCTACGACCTTAGCGGTGAGAGGTAAGTGATTTTGAAACGACGCCTTTGACCACTCGGTCATGGAGGACCCCACACGACAAATTTTCACGAACATCATTTCTGCAAACTATAAATGTCTTATCTACTGTATGGTGCAAATATGTACAAATAAAGAAATGTGTATGCATACAGTCTTTTAATTTCGCTTCAATTATGGAAATAACTCATAACTCTGGTAAATGTTTGAAGGGCATCTGTTCGTATCACAACCGTAATACCGCAAGTAACTGGCAGCCCTTTTCACAAGCGAGAAGAACTGGAACCTTCGACCTTACCGGTGAAAGATAAGTGCATTAGACCACTCAGGTACAAAGGATCCTCTCAACAAATAACATTAATTTCTAAATCAATATGTATTTTAACAAAAAGGCAGATGAATGTGTAATAACATGAGATATACTTTACCTTGCGGGGTGTTGCTTTAAAAGTTATTGCTATGTATTTGAACCATTTTAAAAAAGCATTGTTCTAACAGGAGCGGAATCAGGATTTCTTATTTTTTAGGGTAAGGTGTACAATTTCTGCAAATTTTCAGTACATGTGTGTATGGCTTGGATGGTGATTTTTGTATAAGTATGTACATTTTTATGTCTGAATCTGCGCCGGATTTTCAATAAATTCATATATACATTCCAATTTTTAGGGGTGCAACATCACTTTGCTGGATCCGTTTTCGAATAAAACATATGTTCACAGTATTATTGTTTCAACATTATAGTGTCGCGTCGTAAAATTCAAAAGTCGCGTGCACGAGTTACATGAGTATGAATCACATAATATGTACCGTTATTTGTTGAGTCTATAAAAACTCAAAACGTGTTTATATTTAGACGTAGGGACATTAGTTCGTATTATCTTGAATGTGATAAAACACCCTATATGTTAGATGTAAGGCGGAGCCCGATTAGCGCAGTCGTAAGCGCGTCTGACTATCAATCCAGGGTCTTGGTTTCGAATCCCCGCCCGGCCACAGTCTCCGTGATGGTTGATATCCGACATTGCGTCTCATTACCATTCATCTCTCGCCACTGATTGAAGTTGGACAGTTATCGGTTACATGCAGAGATGGGGTACGCTCGAGAACTGGTTAACCTTCCAGGATCTCAGGGTACAGTGGTAAGGTTAACTGATCGTCGGTTAGCCCTCGATGACATAAAAATTACCCTAAATATTCAACCAATCAACATAGATGTAAGGTTTGGTTGTGGGATGGGAAGTATAAACACTCCTGATGTTTCCGCAGATAGCTCACTTACTTTCTCCCCCTCATAACTTAACTGAACTATGCTCGGACCCACGGTAACAACGATAAGATCATGTGGTAGAAACTCGTTTCCATAGTCGGAGGGTCGTGGGTTCGATCCTTTCCCACGGCTTAGTGTGGTGTCCTTGAGCAAGATACTTTTTCCGCATTTGCTTAGTACCAGGAAAACTCCGAGCGTGTTTTGTATGTTAAGTTGTAATAAAACTTGTTTCACAATTGATGTAAAATAAAACAGAAGGATCTTTGCATATCGGCTTGTCCGCCACGAAGGATGCACAATAAGATAGAATAAACTATACATGTGCACATACTGGGAAAATAAATTACCGACGCAACTAAATAATTAAGCATGCGACAAGACGGAACTATCTACTATATACAACTGCAATGTCGCGAAATCAATATCAGAGATTATCGAGGCTCACGGACCGGTTCTTAGTGATAAAAGGAAAATAAAAAAATGTGTTTATTTGTCACGTGTGCGGTGGTGCGGACTGGGGATGAGGGTTTGGGTCATATGGCAATTTTTGTTTTGAGTGGATGTTAACGTCATGTTCAATACATTAGGTTATATATATATATATATATGGCATTTCCAGTTTTATTGGTGGAGAAAAACCTCAGAATGAATCTGAGGAGAATCACCGTCCTTCTGCAAGTAACTGGCAAACTTTCTGACATAATGTTTTTGGAGCGCGCAAGAATCAAACCTACGACCTTAGCAGTGATCTTGACACGGCGCCATATCTCGCTCGACCACGGAAGAACCCCTTCCCCGGCAAATTTGCATTTACACCATTTCTGCAAATTACATTATTCTTATCTACTGTATGGTGCAAATATATACAAATATAAAAACAGTGTGTATTCAGATTATAAATGACAATTTATGGAAAGGGGCGTAACTCTGGTAAATGTTTGAAGGACATCTGGTTATGTGTAATCTGTATATGTAAGTAAGTGCTTGTGTATGTGTGCGTGCATGCGTACGCGTGTGTGAATGAACCTTTTGCGTATTATAATGAATATATAATACATGTATATGTCACGACGAGATGACGTATGTATAAACACATATATTGTATGTTTGTATAATATATGTATGTAATGAGAAACAGTATATGTTTAAGTTACAAATAAAGAAATCTTGAATCTTAAATGAATCTTGAATCTTAAAAATCAAATACAAAATATGTTCTGTTCTGTTCCGTACTTTAATTTCATTTGTTTTTCTCCGTACTGATAGAAAATCAATTTGTATTTTTGAAGATTGTTTGCCATGTAATTATACTAGCACAGTTGTATGGAGCGAGTTTATGGCTAACCTCGACTAAATCGATGTCAAGATTGCCTTGATTCTCTTTAAATAACGTTTATCAAATATGAAAACCTTGGTAAAGCAAAACCAAAAAATATATATTTTTTATCAAAAGACATTTAGTTGGCAATGTTTTCAAAAAGAATTATACGCGTAAAAGGAACACGGTTCAAATATGTATTTATCAGATAAACGCATTTGTGTAATGATTCGTTACCTAAAATGAAGTGATTTGTATAGTGCGCCAAAATCAAAGAAAGTGAAAAGTAAATGTTGGTATAATCGATCTATTGGCACCTCAACAAAACAGCAGCAAAGACACGTGATAAACGTAACAGGTGATCATAGTTCTCACAATAATGGAGATTAACATGATTTGAAAGTGAATGTACATGTATGCCCAAACAGATGATAAATACAAACGTTTATAATAGCCAATCAACCAGCAAGCCACATCCATTCATCCATACACCCTGCCAGCCAGCCAGCCAGCCAGCCAGCCAGCCATCCAGTCATCCATCAATCATGAAGCAATGACGCTATTCCAACTCTTTTAAAACCAATCACTTATCCAATTTAAAATGGGAGAAATGTTGATAAAAACTCACAATAATGAAGGTAAACATGATTTGCGAGCAAGTGTACATATTTGTCCCCAAAACCATGTAAGAATTAATCATGCAACCACGTTCATTTTGCAGATCGTGTATTTCATCTATTTTTTTTTTTTTATTTAACATGTTTCAAAACGAATTAATCGTTATTTGTATGAAATGAATTCACATTTGTTAGTTACAATCAGTTGTCTTTTTCTGTGGACCTGAACAATGTTATGTTGTTGTAATCACATGTTATGTTCCCACAGCACTTTTATGGTTTGATTGTTACAACGGTTACACGGAACTCAAGAAATAAAATATCCCCTCCTCCTGTATGTATGTATGTATGTATGTATGTATGTATGTATGTATGTATGTATGTATGTATGTCTCTCTCTCTCTCTCTCTCTCTCTCTCTCTCTCTCTCTCTCTCTCTCTTTCTTTCTCTCTCTCTCTCTCTCTCTCTCTCTCTCTCTCCCTCTCTCCTTGATAAAACCAACCAATACCATTAAAATAACTTACATTATATTCGTTTATACGTCTTGACATATTGAAAAATGTAAACTATATAGTTATAAATTGACTTACTTTGTTTTACTTGTTGGTCGTAGTTTCTTCAGGAATTGGTCACTGGTCGTCACTTCCGGATATCCGCTGTCTACCAAGGGAATAAGAGTTGCCATAATTAATTGTTAACTAATTGCAAACTTCAATAACGAGATAGCATTCAGTCCCAGACTATAATGTATTGTGCACAATAACTGTGCCACAGCGTTTCCCAAAGAAATATTAAAAATAATATCTAATCTAACCTAGATATACGTCATTCAGAATTACCGAAGATTTAAAGTTTTAAAATCCTATCTTATTGCTTTGTTTTTAAGAAACGCCATTCAAAAACTGCCTGAGTAAGCTTATGGCTAGCAACTAATGATATTGCAAAAGGGGGTACTGGAGCGAACCATTTGATTTGTAGAGAGTTTATCAATTATTTAATCACGTATTGTGTGTATTACAAGTATATTTCATTATGTTTATTATGTTAGCGGGTGATTAACGTACAGAAAAAGATACATATATAGACGATACAGCGAGTTTAGTATGTGTCCGCCGAGGGACTTTTAAATCTTTGATAACTATTTTTATTAAACTAAATAGCTGACGCATTACAGAAAAAAAATGTAAACTGATTTATGACATTTATTGCATGTGTTCGATACGATTTGTTTCTGGATACCCCTACCGACTGAATAGGCTTTATCTAACGAGTTCATTTATCACAATACAATAGTAATGTGTTTAACGCTCGTATTTTCACAATACATTATGAAACGTAATCGCATTGTGAACAACCAATACACACTTTGCTGAAATAATCAATCAAAAGACTTAAAACTCTGGACAATAGCATGCGCAGGTTAGATAATGTAGTGTTATGGTTAATAAATTATATGAACACATATTTTGATTTATTTCACATAGTAAGTACATCGAGTATGAGTTTAAATATATTGAACCAAAGCATTTAACCCTTTACTCCATAGACACGCGTTTTCCCACACCAATCAGAGAAAGCCTTTGAAAACAGTGCAGGAAGAGTTCAGATTGCTCGTGACAAGCAATCTGAACTCTTCCTGCACTGTTTTCCACTCTGTCAGCTAATATAAACATAATTCACCCAATCATTCAAAAGGCGTCTATATTAGAGGTGTCCAAAGGTGTTTAAATGAAGTAAAAGGTTAAGCAACAGTAAAAACGGGACATGTAAAAAGATGCAGCTACACGTGCTGGCTCAGTTACAGACAGAAACATTTACAGCTTCAAGATTATAAGCAAATCGCCAACATAATTACAAAATATAATTACAAGAAATGTGACAATATTTACTCGCATATAAGAACATAAATATTATATATATTTAATCTTTATTTCCGTCTTATCCACGTTTAACACAATAATAATAATAACATCAATATCATACAATATATATGTATATAGCCATTCAAATATGTGAATTACAAGAGACTATCACATAACGCAAAATACAATTAACTATTCACATATTATATATGAAATTTAATAATACAAATAAACAAGTGTCCTACATTTCAACGTTCTTACCTGTAATTACCTGAATTGGTCAGCTGGGCCCGATTAGCTGAGTCGGTTACACGTCTGACTATCAATCAAGGGGTCGTGAGTTCGAATCCACGCCCGGCAATAGTCTGCGTGATGATTGATATACGACATTGTGTCTCATTATCGTTCGTCTCTCATCGCTGATTCAAGTTGGGAAGTTATCAGTTACTTGCGGAGATGGGGTGTGCTCGAGTACTGGTTAACCTGTCAGGATCCCAGGAAAACAGTAGTAAGGTTTTAAACTGATCGCCTGTTAGCCCTCGATGGCATAAACATGACGCTAAATATTCAATTAATCTGAATTGGTCAGTTTAATAGCATACTGTCTTAGATCTTAGGATTATATAAACTGCGTAAAAGATTGTCAATATCCGGCGATATGCAGTTTATCAATTATCAATTTATCAATAATTTTGAAAAATGTATTTGATAGAAACCAGCTATAATACTGCAATCCATTACCAAAGTCAACATGAAAGATAGTGTTGACCCGATTTGTTTACGACCATATGCAGAACTTAGATATTTGTCTATGTAATATATATATATATATATATATATATATATATATATATATATATATATATGATTCAAAGTCAAGTGTACTTAAATAGGATGTTATTGCCCGCCTAGTGATGCCAGAAAAGACGGAGGCAGCACTCGACTGCACTCGACAATTTCAAAATGATAATTTTGAGATTACCCGCTGAAGTGCAAACGAGTAGGATACGATTCGATACTCTGTCGTATTTGGCATCAGATTTGAGATTGCTACTGAATTTTCTTTTCAAGTTGATCCTCTGTTCCATATAATGTTTGAAAGGCCTTGATTGTTTGCCGGAATAGACTATAATTGTGTGTGTCTCACGTATAATATAATGTTATTATTCCGTTTTTCACTTTTTTTTGTATGTGAATGAATTATAGGAAGCGTTGCTCTTCGATCTTCGTCCTTCTAACTTAATTGAGCTCTGATTGGACGAAAATAAAGTCAGACACCTAATCAAACTCGCCTGTGTCAACTTACCAAGACAAAGGCGAATGACGCAGTCACTTTCGGGGATAAAATAATAAGCCATATTTCGATTGCGATAGAAGCGCAGAGCTTATACGAATGTCTCTCGAGCCTGCTCTCGAGCTGGGGATCGAACCCGCAACCTCTGGTGTGAGCGACCAACCGTGCGCTCTTTTCATTTCACGTTACCGTCCCTTCTAAGAACTATTTCGGGTTATTATATATAGAAAACCTAATTAATCATGATAATAATCTATCATCAAAAATGTCCGATTAATCTATTTAGAATTTCAGCTCCGATTCCCAGCACTACAACATAACATACTTTTATTCAGTCGGGCCCGATTAGCTCAGTCGGTAACTCGTCTGACTATCAATCCACGGGTCCTGAGTTCAAATCACCGCCCGGCAACAGTCTCCGTGATGATTGATATACGACATTGCGTCTCATTATCATTTACAACTATTGTGTTTCTTCTACGCCTTAAAACATGAAAGTAATAAGACACATAAATGTAACTCGTACTTAGCAGAAAAGAAAATGACACAAAAAAAGAAATGAAAGAATGAAGGAAAATGGAATTACTACATATATGTATATACGTCTCTCCTATTCATATACTGTGACACAATGTAATCTAACAAAGACGAGTATTTATGTCAATTCTACTTTATATAACTATTATACACAAACTGAATAGCGAAATGAAAAGCATTTAAAATTGCCAGGTGTCCTTTTAAAATATTTTGTTAGTCATCTAGAACGTATACAGGATTCACTACGCAGTCGAAATTTGTTCTTCTGTGTTATATATAAAAATAAAAATAAAGGATTCTAGGATTCCCTCGGTAAAAAATCCACATAAAACTGTTTTTTAAAGTATGTTTTCCATAGCAGTAATGTATTGGCAAAATAAAAATGCACAATAACTCGTGGGTTGGACTACTTGGATTATTTTTAAAAAATAGCGTAATGAAATCTCTAAGGATTTTTTTTAAATAAGAAGTCCTTAAATGCTCATAAATACATTCATCTGTTAAAATCATATCAAAGTCACTTTTTTAACACCTGTGATACCGCATTGCAGTAGACGATATACCAGCGTTTGCTCTACACATCTGCAGCAGGAAAACACCCCCTCCCCACCCTATGAACTATTTTGAAAAAAGTTCGAAATTAATTACATATAGGCATTTTTAGCGCAAGAATCATGTTACCGTGGCAAAAAAGGAGCTCAACTGTCTAGTGAGAGATGATGATGATGATGATGATGATGGCGGTGATGACGATGATTTTATTTATCGTCGCCATCGGTTTCCCATATGGGCGACGCTTCCCCAAGAGTACTAGTAATTTAAGATTTTTTTTGAGGATAGTGCAGAGATACAGAAGACCATTTTGTAGAGTTGCTGGTTCTTTTGCATGCCTGGTGTAAAGTAGGCGGGGGATTGAACCTGGTGTCAACCATGACTTATATATTATGGTTATACAACATATCTGGACTGGACGGACAATTTACATACATAAACTGATAGCTTTATATGAGTAGAATCTAGTTAAGGATTCATAACTACTCACATGCTATAAACCCGTTGGATCATGAAGATACAGTGAAATATATATCATTGCAGGGGCGTGGTGGGGGCGTGGCGGTATTGTAATGGATAGAGTGTTGGTCGCTCAGAGGTTACGGGTTCGATCTCCAGCTCGATCCGATGCCTCTCATAAATCAACATTCAGTCCTGTCCAAAGCCTAACCGGAACCGGACTCGAGGGTGGTTCATATAAGCTCAGAGCTTTATTCACAATCGAGCTAAAACACTGGTATAAATTAAATCATAGCATTTTAAGCACTACATATAACATCACAGATTTTTTTACATTACTGAAACAAAAACATACATATAGCAATAAAATTATGGGATAACATAGAAGTTCATTAATAAGCGTTTTAATTTATACATCATACCAGAGAATTACAAACAATTAAGTCACTGATTTATACATAATGACTGGGTAAATCTTGGCCTGTGACCTGAAAGGAATTAAACGAAAACAAACGGTAAATAATTATCAATGAAATAGATATTTATTACTATTGTACATTTTAGTGTGTGTTTGCAATCGCGCGGCTAAAATACAAGACAGTAGGGGCCTAAGGCCCATGTCTCATCTTGGAATGTGTTACTGTTTAGTCTAGGCAAGGACCTACGTTCTCTTATTTCTTGGTGTAGGCCTGTACTGTTGACAAAATGGAAGTAGAAAAATAAGTAATAAAACATTGAACACGGTCAAGGACAAAAAAAATCTATTCGTACCCACATTAAAATAGGATGTGATTAATTTAATGATTGAATAATTTACTACCATTATTTCAAAATAATCCAATTAAAATGTATTCCAACTATTTATCAATATCACAGAATGACCATTCAATAGGATGTGTCCTAGTTGTTCACCAAACTGCACTGACCAGTGACCAGTGAATGATCTAACACTCGTGTCATTTACACATCCATTAAATGCGCATTAAAATACGGATAACGGATTTTCGAATAAAAAGACACAATGCTTATGTATTATGCCAGCTTGTGATAACCCCCAGATCTATAGCTTGGTCAATGGTTTAGTTACGGCCAGAAGTGTAACAAATCTGCTTCCGTTGATCGGTAATAAATCAGCTTTGTTTCTATTTGTTTAAACATCTTTTTAAAGTCTTTTTTTGAGAATATGAAAAAGTTTCATTTATTACTGAAATAAAGGGAAAACTAATGGTGGTTATACACCTGCAAAAATAGTGGAGTGAATCCTCAACAGTTATTTCCCTTCTTAACTCTTTTTGAAGACTTTTTTCCTAGTTATCCCAAAGCTTGAAAAAAACTCTAGCAGATATATTATGGAAGATAAAGCGTTTCATTTGTACATTTTAATCACTTCATGACGTGTTAGTGAATTAGTTGTTTTTTTTCGTTGTTAATGTCTTTTACGCACATTAAAAGGCCGTAAAAATGATGCAAGTAACAGATTTTCAGAGTAAGAAGATTTAACATGTTCTTTGTAATCGATAATTACTTTGAAGTAACATTGATTTTGAGATAATAATTATGTGTTTGACTACCCCGTTTCTAACTTCTAAGACCATGTCGTTTGTGTGTTATTATTTATATTTTACACAGGATACTCGCAAACAGATGAAATACTTTAAAGTCTTAACACCCTATTCATGTCAAAATATGCCATATATTATAGCTTATGTCTTTTCTAGTGGAGAAAACCTTTGTTGTTTGTTATATCCCTCCCACCCCTACCATGATATTAAATATGTTTTGTAGTTAGAACATGATCTTAACAGTGTTGCCCTTTATTTTACAGTTTGCCAGTAAGCTTTAAAAAATCCCAATTTCCCCACAATCATGCTGCCCCCATGTCTGTAATTTTGTCTTGCATGGAGGGATTTTAAAATAGCCTCGCACAAGTGATCAACATGTCATGATGATGTGTAACCTGTATTTACCTGTAGAAATACCCAGACCTTTACATCAGATGTCAAGGTCAAGGTTACACAAAGGTCAAAGCAACACTTTAATGTAAAAAAACATGAAATTGCTTGTTTAGTATGAAACATCGGTCCATTACTCCTGATATTCATGGATACATTTGAATTGCTATCTATTGTAAAATATATCATTATTTTCACAGACCATTTGGGGGTCATGTGACACTTAACCAGTGACATTTCTTGGTCAGAAAAATAAATGGATATAAAGTATTGTTAAAAAATATTTTAAAAAGCAATATGTATATATAATAAAAAAGCAAAATGAGTTAATTATTGAGACTTACATAAGTACTTTAATAAGTGAATTGTAATAAATTGTGTTAAAAGTTGTTCTTCAGAAAAAGATGGGTCAGTTGGTCCGTTTAAATTT
Organism: Panopea generosa; assembly: GCA_029582155.1. NCBI lineage: Eukaryota > Metazoa > Mollusca > Bivalvia > Adapedonta > Hiatellidae > Panopea > Panopea generosa. The sequence continues at coordinate 21,527,524 of CM055902.1, read as the reverse complement.
TTTTTTTTTAGTGACACCTGTTTTAGCTTCAATGTTGCGCAAAGACACTGACCCAGGGTTTAAGTATGTTGTGCACTTTAAACATAGTATTCATGCTTAGCACCAAATTATCTTTTGCACAAAAAAAATCTTAAATTCAAAGTGTTACAGTCTAGAATAAAACAAATTGAATTGGAGGATTTTGAAGTGTCAGATGGGAATAGTAAACACGGCATTTATTTTATGTGGCCAAATGAAAAAAAAAAGGAACTAGGTTAAAGTTATTAGGCCTAACATTTACTGATTTGTTATGATGGGATACTCACATAGACATACATAGACTGTAGAAATGAACCCAGCTCTCTCTGTTAGGGGCTGTCACATTGGCAGGAGCAGACTAATTGGCTACATTTAGCATATAAGGAGGAACCTTGGGAAACCTTTAATCAATATGAGGTTTAAGTTCAAATTCAGTATTAAATTTTCATGTTACATGGTGAATGAAGAAACTATCTGCCAGTCATATTTCACATATTTTTATCTTGCATCGACAGAGTTGACAGCAATTGTTATTATTTCAAACCCTCTTGAGTGCTTTTAATTGTGGGACAGGCATGGATTCCCTGCTTTATCCTTTCAAATTCAATATTAAATTTTCATGTCACATGGTGAATGAAGAAACTATCTGCCAGTCATAATTCACATATTTTTATCTTGCATCGACAGAGTTGACAGCAATTGTTATTATTTCAAACCCTTTTGAGTGCTTTGAATTGTGGGACAGGCATGGATTCCCTGCTTTATCCTTTCAAATTCAATATTAAATTTTCATGTCACATGGTGAATGAAGAAACTATCTGCCAGTCATATTTCACATATTTTTTATCTTGCATCGACAGAGTTGACAGCAATTGTTATTATTTCAAACCCTCTTGAGTGCTTTGAATTGTGGGACAGGCATGGATTCCCTGCTTTATCCTTTCAAAGCACTTGAGGTATAACAGACCTGAACCTGGAGAAGTCAGGCAATGATAGGATTTCAACACAGAATTGATATAACAAACTCCTATTTATTTAATATTATATACTGGGGTACATTGTAGTTTGACATTTTTGCCGACACATGTTTGATAAAAAAATAGATGCATACAGGAAGCAAGAGATAGGCTGTTTTATTTGATATTATATTGATGTATCAATTCATTTATTAAATTTTACAACTGTATTATACTGTATAATTATACAAAAATGAAAATATATTGATATATTTTCAGAAATAGGCGTTGGACTGGCAGGATTTGGAATAGCATTCCTTTTTCTTGGTGTTTTATTCTTCTTTGATAAAGGTCTGCTTGCCATTGGAAACGTAAGTTATGTAAAATGATAAATCTTTTGTTTCTGGTAAGGCCATAATAGATTAATTGCTGGATTATCATCCCCGCCCGCCCCATAATTTTTATGCTGCCTCGACCCTTTTTATTTTCATAAAAAGAAAAAGATTTTTTTTATTAAAAAAAGCATCAACAATTTAAAAAAAAAAAATTAAATCACCCCTAGCAGTCTAGCAATCAATTCATAATGGCCTAATGGTGTTAAATAATTGTTTGTGATTTAAAGAAACAATTTAGATTTTTCTACATATATCCTATGTCAATGGCTCACGATGAGTTGATGTTTTGATCATTGTGTGTCTGTCATCCATCCACCTGGTAACTTTTGTTTTTTTGTTTACTTTCTAGCATAGATCAGCAATATTTGCTGCATCTCAAACTTTTACAGGTGTTTTATGACCATATTTCACACAATTTGTAAAAAAATAACCAAATCACATAATTAATATTGTATTGTCTTGAATGACAGCATTTTGCATGGGTTTTGATCGAACTTGTACAGTTGTTATACCAGTATATCTACAAAAATCTTAGACTAACATTTGAAATGGCTAAAACATTTGAGTTATGGCCCTTGTCCAGAGTTGCATTATTAAAAATAAATGGTTGCACTCTGGCTCCGTTTGATCCTGAAAATCGTAATTTACAAAGAAGAAAGAACAAATCTATTGTTTCATAAACAGAGACTTCTGGCTCAAAATTCAGATGTAAATTTTGATAATAACTTAGTGTTAAATTATAAAATAGAATAAGGCATTAAATGTTTTACATTCTAAAATACATTTACAGTGGATATATGCAACAGGTTTCCTTATGTTGTAACCCCAAGGAATCATTAAGATGAATAGTCTTTGCCAGAACACCAAGAGTATTAACATATCTGTCTCAAATCTCCATATCTCGGACACAAAAGAATATGTGATGCTCATCTTTTTTTTTTCAACACATTTCATATTATATATGGCATATCCAGTTTTACTGGTGGCAGAAGACCTCAGACTGTGTTGGACTGAGTAAAACCACCGTCCTTCCGTAAGTAACTGGAAACTTTCTCACATAAAGTTTTTGGAGCGATCGGGACTCAAACCTACGACCTTAGTGTTAAGAGGTAAGTGATCTTGAGACGGTGCCTTAGACCACTCGGCCACATGAGACCCATGCTCATCTTTTAAAACATAGTTTGACGATGGTTGGTTTTTTAAAAATTAGCTGATTAGAAAACATAAATCAGTTGATAAATTCATGTATGTATTTTCTAACTTTCAGATTTTATTCATAGCAGGACTGGCCTTTGTGATTGGTTTAGAGCGAACATTCAGGTTCTTTTTCCAGAGACACAAAATAAAAGCGACAGGATTTTTTATGGGTGGAATATTTATTGTGCTGATAGGCTGGCCAGTGATTGGCATGGTGCTAGAAATTTATGGATTTTTCCTTCTTTTTAGGTAAGTTGTTTTCAATGTTGAAATAAAATACAGTTAGATACACTACATGCAAGACTACATACATAATAATAAAAAGATATATATTGCTGTGCCTGGTTAGCTCAGTCGGTAGCACATCTCACAACCAATCTGGACACAGTCTCTGTGATGATTGATATATGACGTTGCGTCTCATTGCCATTTATTTCTCACCGCTAATTCAGGTGGGAAAGTTGTTGGTTACTTTTGGAGATTGCTGTGTAAACAAGTACTGATAAACCTTCCAGGATCCCCAGAATGTTGGCCCTCAAAGGCATGAGGCTAAATATTTAAAAAAAAACACTTATTTTTTTCTCATATTCACATCTGTTCAGTCAGTCAGTTCCACCATGTCATGTCTCTCTTTCATGTATTAACTATTGTTAAAAATTATTTAAACTGAAGGACAAAATGGTAAATGAATTGAATGGAACCTAAAGTTAGTTTATGTTTGTTGCTTCCTGGTTTAATCAGTGTTAGACTACTTTGTCAAGCTCACTGTTAGTTGGCTGATTTATTGTATATGGAACAAGTTTGATTGACAGAGAAAACCCCCAGATGCATTTATACATGTGTCAGAGAAGGACCACCATCCTTCCACAAGAAACTAGCAAACTGTCTTGCATGTTACGACTAAGCAGGGCTCAAACCCATAACCTCAGAAAGGTCAGTGATTTTGAGCTGATACCTCAGACCACTTGGCCACAGAGGACTACATGCACAGACATGGCTGTGCTCATGTGATCATCAAGTCTTTTGTTCATGTAATACCTTTAAACAATTAAATACATATATACATATATAAAGTATCCTTTGTTCTAAAGCTATGCATGGTATATATGTCATTTATTCAATTGTTCTCGTCTATTTATTTCAGTGGCTTTTTCCCAGTTGCAGTTAATTTCTTACGCAGAGTACCAGTTATAGGAACTGTTTTAAATTTACCAGGAATTAGATCTGTAAGTAGAATGAAGTCAATTTGTACTTTTAAACAGCAAACATCACATTTTTGTACAAAAAGCATGACCATTTTTTGGTATGGAGAACGGGGTACAAAAATTCTCATTGGCAACCAACTAAGATTGTGGAATGGAGGTCTGTTTTTTGTACATTTATCTAATTTGCAAAGCATAATGACATTAATAATGATATACATATGTTATTGACAACCCTGCAAAGTAGTCCAGGGTAGATAATTGTCCACTATATTGTGATACTGGCTCAGATTTAGATTGATATCAAACTTTTAAAACTTCTTCAGCCATAACCGTTTCTTAAACAGTTGTAATATTATTGTACTCAATGGTGATTGATATGTACTGTTGTGTTTTGAAATGTATGCATATAGTATTGCTCCAAGTGTCTTCAAGTCCATGTATTTTGAATTGAAACATTTTAAAAAAAAAATGTAATAAAGAGAGTCCATTAACTATATACATTAAATTTTTATGCTTTGCTGTAAAAAAAGTCTTTAATTTTGCAGTGATTATTTCGGTTAGTTATTTATATTATTTTTATATGTTCTTAAAAGAATTCACCTTTAATATGGATTTTATTCAGAAATCTTTTATAGTTTAATATATAGCACTTTTTTCATAAATTATTGTCTCTCATGATCTTAATTACCAGTTGGCATTCTCTATTAATTTGTAATAAAAATACTAAGCGTGAGCAGTGTGAGGTATTTGGTTTTCCCAAAATAAGATGCATGTCTGGTACAAACAAATTTTACTGTTACAGAGTTGACATGGTGTGTTCGTCAGTTTGGTCTATGTAATCTATTATTTACATGTCAAGTAATTTTCAAAAATAAGCAATGTGACATATCAGATTTGTACATGCATGGAAAAACCCTGCTCAAACCAGTTATGGATAAATCATGTATTGGAAACATTAATATGTCAGTTAAATGCATTGTACAATCAAACCTGTCTTAAGCAGACAGTCAAGGTAATGAGCAAAAGTGGCCTTTTAAAACAGGTTATTGCTTAATACAGGTGAATTTGCACTGAAAGTATGAACATGGGATATAGCAAATGTGACTACTTAAGACAAGTGGCTGCTTAATAGAGGTGACCGCTTATACAGGTTTTGACTGTACATTATATATTTTACCTTCAGTTGTACATGTTTCTACTCTAAAACAGTTTTTATTCTTTTTACTACAACATGCACATCCAGATATGCGTGAAAGATAACTTGGTTTATTTTCACGAGTATTCAGTTTAGGTTCTTCACCATTCATGTATTGGGTAAGTGATGTTCAATCATTGGTATATACTTACATAAGAAGGGGTCTTCCATAGGTTGTCAATGTCATTTTCCAATATTCAGGTGCACATAAATAAGTAAAAAAAAACAAATCAATATTATATTTATGCCTAAAAAAGTGTAACAATTTGGAGGTGTTTGACTCCCAGTATTATTATTATTATATTAAACTCAATGTTTCAAGCTGAAACATAGCTTTAACCACACTGTGTACAGAATTGAAAAAAATGATTTGAAAACCTATTGGAGACCTGATATTGGGATTTTGCATCTTGTTAGTAGGTTGTGTCTTAGCCATAGGTACCTTTACTGTTCTCTGTTTACTTCCAGGTCGCAGACAAATTAGGGGAATCAAGTTCAATGGTATAAACTACTTTTATCTTTTACCTACAACTTTGTGTTTGCATGCGTTATGTTCAGTTTGGCTTTGGAAACTACTGTATACTCATCCTGATTCTCACATGTGGCAAAATAACTGTATAAGTGTGTCATTCAGATCAGTACGTGATATTGAAATGTATTAGAAGGACATTCACTGGTACAATGTATGTTGTACATAATTTATTGTGAATCTTATACAATTGAACAATGAGTTCATCAGTGACATGTTGAGATGGAAATATTTGAAAGAAGTGTTTTGTGTTGGACTGTGATATCACATGGTTTGTATAGAGTTATGTTTCATTTTTTGTTGATAAACTATCATTATTGTATTAGCCTTGTCGTGGAGAAAATTGCCTATTTCATATGATGAGAAACTGACTCTGCCAATGTAAGAAAACAGAGCCCAATAGAAATAGAAATTTAACGGAACTTGGCCAATATATCTGCTTCCGGTTGTGAATTGAAGTTAATTAATTATATAACTGTCATTATTTAAATGATTCATACTGACTAAGTTACTGGTACAACCACATTTGCCCACTGTCTTTGGTCTTGGGCCACTTTGATAATTCTTGGACTATTAACTTGGCAAACATAAATCAATTAATAACATTTTGATATTGACCTTGTAATCAATGAAAATGCTTTCCTCATTTTTTAAGAGCTTGGTTAATATAACCCAAACTTGGCTAGTGAAAACAAAAAGACCGTCTTGGTCAAACGGACTATTTATACCGTGAGTTATTTAATCATCGTTAATTCCATTATTGGTCCTTGGACAGTCAGTTCTTGGATTAACAACTAGGCCAGTATGAAATGATTTATGAAGTAAAATTATATTGGGAAAGCCAAAGATGTGTATTTGACATTATTTAATGATTAACTTTCCATTGGCATAGTCATTGATGCAAAACCATCAATTGTGGGCTCTCCAATGATGGGGCCTTTGTGCAGCCAGAATTTATCTAATTTCCCACCCCAAAACAACCCTGGTTCAAATCCCTGTATTATTTTATCTCCTGTACAATTCTGGCTCAAATCCATGTATTTTGTATCTCCCATAAAACCTGCACTCAAATCCTTGTATCACTTCTTACTTATAAACCCTGGCTCAAATAATTGTCTCATTTCTCATCCATACCACCCTCAGTCAAATACTTGTCTCACTTCTCACCCATCAAACCTTGGTTCAAATACTTGTCTTGACATTATCCCAAAGTGTGTTCATGTATCATGCATTGTGATAAAAAGAACATGCAATTCTTTGTAAGAAAATATTTTATTTTTCATTTGTAATGACAGACACATGCACCCAGCAGTAATTTTTAGTACAACTGTATGCAGCACTAGATCAGTATTGAGGTTTAAACTTTATGTAGTTAAAGGTAATGGCTATGGTTACGTGTACTTACTTGTTTTATTATATAATGGCCCAACCTTATATATTTCATACTTTAATGTATATTATAAATAATATTTCTTGACAAATTATTTTATCATCTGCTGTATTAGTCTTCTACCGGTTTCACTAGAGGGACCATAGGTTTACCAATCCGTTCGTCTGTCTGTCTGACATCCAGCGTTCAGTGTCCGGACTCGAAAAGTGTTAAAGCTGGGTTTGTGAAACTGTGCATGTAGATAGAGGGCAATAAGGAGATAATACAGGCCATTTCATTTTTTTCAGTCAGACAAATATTTGTGGTTGCTAGCTGTAAAGCAGTAGGGATCTTACGTAGATGCTTGTAATACCCTAGTATCTTATTAACGTAGTCGTTCATCTGCTTAAAACTCCCTGAGCGGGTTCCATTGTAGCTACAAACTTTCTCAAATGTTCAATTGTGGGTTAGGGTTTGGCAGGAGTACTTTAAAATAGTCTTCTTATTACAGATTGGGTTGAGGATGGATTCAATTATATTTGTCAGAATTTCACTACCTCATGAGGGTCTGCAAATTCTCTGTTGTCCATGTACATGTTTTGCAGCATTTCTATTGAAAAGGGTACCTTTATTAATAACGCCATTTAGTTCTTTGTAAGCTCTTAAAGTAACATTAATGGGAAATTATACTTTTTATATACGTTGTTTTCACAGAAGTTTTAGAAATGAAATTAGAAATGTATAGATTAACAGTTAAAAGTGTTGGTCCCCATCACTTGCCATATACATAAACATGTACACATATATTGAATCCATTGTTTTTGTACTGTTTTCCCAGAATTCTCTGAAACATGGCATACAAGTTCATCAATGTGTATATACATGTATAATGTAGTTGTTAATATGTATATATGTTTATAGAAATAATAACACAATTTATTTTTTGTGGTAGAGCATACAATATATAACCATGTATACAAATCACAATGTCTGGTGTGGTGAATATTTATGCATTACTGTATATAAAAATATATATATGAATACTTGTTTTGTGTGCATTTGGTGAATGAATAGTCATTCAGTACTGTATAAAAGTCTATAATTTATATATAAATCATTATCTTATGTATTTTAGGCCTAAGTGCAAAGCAGAATCTTCATCAAGAAATAAAGACCATTTGAAAGAAAGATAATCCATGAACAAATTTTGTATGAGTATTGTGAGAGTTATTTCCCTTGTGCCATTAAGTGAAATATTTCGGGCATTGTGATGTAATGAATATTGTAGGTCCGCCTTGTAAAAGGAAAAGTTTATTATTATCAGTAGGGATATTTACATGTTGTGCTGGCTTTTATGTGTTAAATTTATGTTATAGAGTGTATTTTATTTTTAATTGTTCCATGCTATTGACTAACTGCATTAATTGATTACTACAATAAAAGATTTACATCCAGAAGACGTGATGGAGTCCATCATGCTGTCTGCAAACAATGGATCCTGTTATAATGACTAGAGCTATAATACTAGGTTTTTTTTTACAAATCTTTCCATCTATCTGTAGGTATTGTTTGTTTGAATACTTGGCATCATTTTTATGCCATTGAGCACTAACAAACGATCAGTTAACCTAACCACTCTTTCCTGTGATACTTTCCTTCTTCAATCAGCGGATCTAGACAAATGTCAAGGAGATGTTATAGTTTATATTGATCAACACAGAGATTGTGGCAGGGCGGGGATTCAAACTCGAGATCCCTGGATTGATAGTCAGACATGCTAGTGACTGAGCTAACCGGGCCCGGCTGCATGCACATAGAGAGCAATGAGGAGATTATGCATTTCTATGACACAAAATGCAGATTATTGTTTTTAGTGAGTTGAAAGTAAATGAATGAAAAATAAGATGTTAACTGTTGTGCGTACCCTATCGTATATTGTCCCTGTGTGAAAGATTTGCCTGTTTAAGTCCGTCCTCACAATTCTGGTTAAATCGTGTGATTTGTTCAAATTTATTTATTTTACATGAATTGTGTTTGAAAGGCTGTGTGCACCTGTACCTGTAGTTATATTTCTCTCTCATAAAAGTGATCCTGGGAGACGATATTAAATAGAAATATAAGGTCATCACAGAGAACATATTTTGAGATATTGTGATTATAAATATAAGAGGTTAGGATATAATGATGACATACAAACTCTCATAGTGTAAGTGTGATGTTTCCTCTGTTAGTGATGTTACAGATTAGACTAAGATGCTTCTGCCGACCTCCTAATAGTATTTTTTCCCTTGTGGACTAGTTTTTTTTCTCAGTGCTACAATAAGAAGCAAATTTGATTGAAATTTATAATATAAGTGCACCCATTTTGTTAAATCTATTCTCTTAGCTGTTTAAACTAGGAGCTTTAACTACTTGCTCCAATGAACTGTTCCACTGGTTTTTGTAGCTCCCAGAAGTAATGAAACTAAGATTTCAAACAGCTTTTAACAGTGTTATCAATACAAGTAAGCGCAAATTAAAAGTTTAACAGTAGACTTCTTCATTATGTTCCAATCTATAACTCATGAAACATGTGACTTTTGGCTAGCATGCTGTTCAGTTTTATTATGTAATGTTGAATAAACATTGCATGGACACACAGTAATTTTGATATCTCTAGACATTTTCTGAAATGACATCACATGATGCTTATATGCCAGTATGCATGCAAGCTGAAGGTTCTCGTTGGCTGAGTGATCTAGTGACCATTTGTGTGATTCTTTAACAATGAAAATTGTAATGTGTCTCTTACCGTCTCACTACATAGTTGCGCCACTTTTTTGTCATTGTAATATGATTCTTGCTCCTAAAAGATGGTTTATAGGAGCTGTGATTTCTTGCTGCAGATGAGTAGTGCAAAACTGGCTTAGTATACATTGCAATAAAACATCACTCAGGTGTTAAAAAACGCGATTTTTATAGGATTTTAACAGATGCATGTATTTATGAGCATTTAAGGGCTTCTGTTAAAAAGAAAAGGGGTGTCACTGCCCTGTCTTAAAAAAACCCTAAGCTGATCAACTTATCAGCTATTGTGTTTTTATTTGTGGATGGATTCTGCTTATGGAAAAACATACTTGAAAAAAATCTATTTGGATTTTTTTACCTTGGAAATCCATAACCTTATTTTATATAGAAAAAAAGATCAAATTTCAACTGTGAAATGAGACCTGAAATGAATTGTATCAAAATTACTGTTTGTCTCTTTAGATATGGAAATTGTCAAGTGTCTCTTTAAGTGTCAAATGTGTGATATGTCTCTTTAACAATTACAATAAAATACAGGTAGAGATCATTGACATGACTTTTTGTGACCAAATTATATCAGATATATGTTTACAGACGGGAATTTTATATTGTGTGTAAAAGTATATGGTTTGTTATTTAAATTATAATTTAAATAAATCAGTATGCATGATAGAATCTTCTCTTTTATTTAAAATTATTTTTTATCTGGATAAGTGGCATACTGAAAGGGAAATATTAAATGTTGCCGTAATTGTAAAATGATACTGTATTTTCGGGTGAATGTTTTTTTCTTTTTTTTTCTTCTTTTTATGTTCTTCAAACCAGACATGAATTATTCACAGGTCTGTCTGTGTATTGTATAGATGTGCTGTACTGTTTGATATGGTGTTCATCATATATTTTCATATGAAGAAATGTTACCATGATATGTACATGTAAATTTAAAAGTTGAAAAATGCAATAAAAATCTGATAACATTACATTTGAGTATTGTTTTATTTCTTTTTATTTTGATAACTCCGCCATATTTATTTTATTTTTTTTACCTGTTACTTTTCTGTTGACATGCAAAACATTTTTCTCCTTTCGCAGTGAAAGTATTCACAGTTTATTTTGAGAAATATAAAAAATATAACACTATTTTACAGGATATGGCCTAGATTGTAAGTATAATTTTCTTTTGATTTTGCTTTGTCATGGCGCTATGGGTTACGTGTCACCCCTTAGGCATTCCTTGGTGACGGAGTGTTATAACAAGTTCCCTCTTTAAACAATTTTATCCTTTATCTAGCATAGTGAAATTGTTTAAAATAGCAAAATTACAAAATTTTGTATTTTCAGAATTATAGTACATATGTAAAGTGTTCATCATTTGATATTCATACCAAATTTCTATCAATTTAGTCTTAGCAGTTGAAAAGAAATATACTTTAGCATAATTTATGTTGGGAAGCCAAAAACTATTAAACACGTTAAACGTGCAAATAATACAAGTATAGAGAAAAAAAATGTAAATTACATTTAAACACGCACTTAGATAATTATCAACACTGCTGAAAATGTAATTTGACATAGTATTTGGGGCTGGTGTGCCTTTAAATGGAATTTATCAGAATTGTTCAAACTTTTAAAATTGGTTTAAATATTTTTTCGCCATATAGATATCATGCTTATATATACTCACCGACCTCGTATTGTCAAAAGGATATCTATTTAATTATGCCAAAATAATATAGTGAAAAGGGTTTCCCTAACTTGGGCTACGCGCCTCGGTTAGACTAAAATCGATTTCCCGTCTAAAATTGTGGCCTATTTTGTGACGTATTAAATGAGTCAAGTGATTTCATTTTGATTTCAATTTGATCTGTCATACAGTTTACACGTTGTAAACATTGTTTTCTCTTAGAAAAGGTACGAATGACGCTGCGAAAGTCGTCGAACAGTATTTATGTACTGTCTTATTTTAGAATGGAGATTTCGTTTTAAGGTAGTTCGTGGCGTTCCTAGGCAATTTTTGACATCTCTCCAACATTATCAATAACCTGTACACGTGTACTATAAAGTCTTAGCTTCTTTTTTTTTTAAATTGTACCACAGTTTCTCGTACTTATTTTTATGACGATTTTCGCCTTTTTACCCTTATAAAATAGTCGACTTTAACGCAAAATTTATTTGATGACATTTTTACATTACCAATTTTATTATCTGTGGGAAGAATATAACGTTTACACAGATAAAATACAAATTATGTTACTTTAATATCGTCTAATCATTACGACGGGATTGGTTTAAACGCGGGTTTAAAAACAACACAGTTTGAACGTTCATGCCCGATTGCTCAAAAACGCGCTGGTACAAGTTCTTGAAACTTACATATATTGAACTTTATTCATATTACCGTGACTACAATATGATAGAAAAAAGAGGGGTTGTTCACACTAGATTTTCTATACATTCCAATTGAAATTAAAATGAGACACTTAAAAACGCGCGACGTAAGAATGTGATTATTGACGACGTCGTATTTCTATTTCTTCATCTTGAATTAGATTGATAATTTATAAATTTTTCAAATTAACACCGATCGCGCCTCGTTTATATGTAAAAAGAACGCCTATACCGAAATCCTGATGCCAATGTAAATTTAAATAATTACTTGCAGTCGCACATCAATACATAATGGCCATTTAATAGTTGTCATGAACTGAACAAATTCCAATATTAAAACATGTTGATAACTTTGATATCTTAGTTCGCTGTCGATGTATGCATCGTTTGCGCTTCTTAAGCTCTACGTCTCACACCACTATTACATTTCCCATAGGGCTCCATTGTAACATTGACGTCCAAAACAGAGTGAAAAGTCAAATTCTGCAGCATGTTTCTGGGCTCAAATTCTTCACTGGTTCAAGATATGCAATCATAAAGGAAAAAAAGCATACCGTGACCAGGTTGTTTTTTTTCCCGTTTGTTTTATAAATGCAATGCTTATGTGAGACCTATCAATTTCCATATGTCAGATATTCGCCCTTAATGCGGTTCGAACCAACAATACTGAAATGACACAGAATTGTCCAGAAAACTGGTATCAGCATCAAATTTTAAGTGGTGATTTCTAAAATACTGACAATTTTACTCATGCTAGCAAAAAAACAACAACACAAAATAGGTTTTATCTCTACTTCCTTCATCTTTAGGCCCGGAGTACTCAAGGGAGATATTAGTGGTGTGAGGCCTCTAATATGAATGTCAGAACGTGCATTTTACGGATATGACGTCAAAAAGTAAAACGTTTGAATCGAGCTCACCATCAAAATGTGCTTACGATTAAATGGGAAAAATAAGAGCGGTAAAAAAACAAAAAAAACAAAATCTACAATCGTTTCCACATACCAAATCAAACCAACCAGAGGCAGCTGATAATAGTCGTGATGCTCTTCATACCGAATCAAACGACCATAGTGCCGGCTGGAGGGACGGTAGAAGAATTGTGGAGCTGGGGCTACTAGCAGATCTCTTAAGAGAATGAACATTTTGCAAAATGAGACTGCATTTAGACGAAATAGTGCGAGAAACAAGATACGGACTTGGATCAATTCTGCATATCAAGTGCGAAATTGTACAAATGAAAATGTGATCCTGACGGGAAAGAGGCACAGTTCAACAGGTGGAGAGAGATCCGCACGATATTTTGATGTGAATACCAAACTTGCCGCAGGTAAATTATTCAAATGTTTAAGTATCGCCGTTATTACCCACTGTACATTCATTTACAAGGTGGCATCATAGTAAGCCTATTTCCGTAAATATTGAAAGTTGTTGTCAAATAGACCAGCGGAATTGTTTAGATCGCATGTTTCAGCCAATATTTTTAATAGTTTTATTTACCACTAATAGGACTGGTACATAGTTTAGATCTTATTGATTTTCTGTATAACGTGTGTTCGTTATATCAAAATCACGAAAACAGTATGCTCAAACATGTGACCAAATATATATACACCGACCATTCGAAGTAGATAGCTGGTTTGACTTTCATTGTTTTTATATTAAAGCAATGCTGAATGCCGGCGTATGTGAGCTACACGTCAACAACATACTAGCGGAGCTAAATATTCCCAGTATCCGCCATAAAACTTCGAAACAAAGGGAATGAGAAATAGGTAGAAGTTTTGAAGATGTTGCCGAAAATTCATGCAACCAGACCCTTACAGATGAAATTCGGACTATAGATCTTCTTAATGCAGTTGACAGGTATGTAGTTTCGTACATTGTGCCATCTAAGTAAATGTGTGTTTGTTTGGATATTTAGTGTCCTTTTTATGCGATCAGTTAACCTAGCCACTATTACCCACTTGAATCAACGGTGAGAGACGAATGGCACTAAGACGCAATGTCGTATATCGATCATCACAGAGACGGCGGCCAGTTGGGTATTCGAACTCGAGTTCTATTAACACAGTTTCTTCCGTTATTTAACACAAAGACGAATAATATAATCAACCCCTCAAATAAAAGACATACATTTGTTACTTTTAACTATGAACATTGTATAAATATTCATTGAAAAATAAAACTACAGTATAAAGTATACAAGTTAAAATAATTTGTTCAAAACGATGACCTATTAAAACATATCGCCACTCATATTTCAGTGAAAATCTTGTGAAGCCTGAAGTTTCAACTGACGGCGCATGGAAGCGAAGAGGGACGGGTCATACCAATAACAGCTTATCAGGTATGGTTTATTTACTTTATTAAACAATATAGCAAACGAATACCACGGTATATAGAGCACTATCAACAATATACTAATCGTTTTACAGATTCGGGCGTTACCAGCGCTAGCAATAGATCATCAGACCATTCGGTGTTTTATTATGCCCAGAAGTTGCGATTAGTCATAAAACGTAGATTGGTACCGGTGATTGAAATTAACTATACTTATAATTACGCCATTGATCTAACCATGTTTTGAGTATATAATTATTTGGTTTTAATCTGATTTATTTTAGCTCTGTTGAAGAAAACTCAAAGCTCATGTTGACCGCTCTCGAGGATGTTCTCTTGATATATAATTAGTACTCAGTGATTTATAGACACCGGGTCGTGCCGGGAATTGAACCTGCAACCTCCAACACTCTTTCCACTACACTACGGCCATGTTGTACTGTAAGTTTCAAGTTATGGGTTTCCATTATAAATTCATAATATTTTATCGAGGTTGTACTTTTTTTCAGGACATGTAAGCTTGGTTGGAAAATTGAATATATTAAAAATTGAATAAGGGAAGAAGATGAAAAAAGAAAAGGGAAGAAGAAAAAAGAAGAACATAAGAAGAAATGAAATGAAGAAGAAGAAGAAAAAAACAGAATTAAAAAGAACAAATAGAAGAAGAAGAAGAAGAAGAAGAAGAAGAAGAAGAAAAAGAAAGAAAGAAAGAAAAAAGAAAGAAAAGAAAACTAATCACAGTGACATAATGAATATTTTTTTATCTGCAGGTACACGAGAACCGTAATCTTTCACTGGGGAAGTTTACGTTAAAGAGACTGAAATGCATTACGAGAATCTCGCACTAAGACAGGTGGAACCATGAAACAGAAGAGACGCCGATTACAACTGAAAGAAGGACCGACTTATGACAGGTAGGTCAATAAACGTGTTTTAAGATTTGTGTTCTGTATGGTCTAGTGGTAAAACGTCAGCCTTGTGACCTGTAGATCGGGGATTCGATCCTGGGTCTGAATAACTTTTATAATCGATTTAATTTTAACTTTGTTATTAATTCTTCGATTAACTCAATTTATATCATACTTATATTTTCTTTTCTGATAATGTCTGTAATATTGTTTCTGTTGTTTACCTGTAATACTGTTTTTAATCAGCTTAACACCTGTCTAAGGTATTGGTTTGGAAAACAATGCTGTCGATGATATGATAGAGGAGATACCAGCAGCACCATCCACATCACAGACACGTCTGTCAGACAACAACGGGGACCACTCATTAATAGTGTTTGATTTGGAAACAACTGGGTTCGGTGTGTATCTATTTAGCAATAATTCGGGTATCTTAAGATCAGCAGGTTAATTGTAATTACCTTATATTTACTTTAAATCACATAAATCAATATGCTTTTTAAGATACAAACGTATTCCCTTTCCATGTTACACCCGTCAAGCAGACACAATGGACACAAATGATGCTAATTTTACGACTTTTTACTAAACTTTGGCACATAATTGAGGACGAATCACTTCAACAATCATTGAAAATCCTGGATTATCAGTATAGTAAAACCTGTGTAAGCGGTCACCTCTATTAAGCAGCCACTTGTCTTAAGCAGCCATATTTTTTTTAATTTCCAATCTCTATACTTATAGAACAAATAACCTATATTAAGCAACCACCTGTCTTAAAAAGCCACTTTTGCTCTATCCCTTGACTGACTGCTTAAGACAGGTTTGACTGTATATGAAATGATAAATAATGTATTATTACGCAAATATATAAAAATATAATATATATTTAAGGTTATGATGCACACATTATACAGCTGTCAGCTAAGCATCTAACAAATGAGGATACGTTTTCCATATACATTCGACCAGCGAAAGGATATATCCCTAGAAGAGTGTCAGCCATTACTGGAATTGAATTCCACGGCTCCACGATGTACCACCATCTTTCACCCGTACAGGCAGTAAATGAAAAACACGGTCTAGAACGTTTTGTAGAGTGGCTACAGAGATTTGATAAACCTGTATTGGTTGCACACAACTCTTCATTTGATTCAAGAATCTTTGTAACTGTTGTAATGAGCAAAGTGTTAATTATAGTCATTTAGTTGGTACTGCTGATTCACTAAAATTGCTTAAAAAGGAATTCCCTGGTCAGACCAACTATCGCCAGTCAACCTTAGTGTCTGTAGTATTAAAAAAAAGGCAGTATGATGAGCATAACGCCACAGCAGACGTAAACGCTTTGGCAGATTTGTTATTGTTAGTGCCTAGTATTAACTAAAAGTTGGAAGTCGTAAAGACAGATGTGATCAACTTTAACCTTCAAAGGTCATTCAATGAAAAAAAATTCTATTACCAAAAGCTCATGCAAAAAAATAGCTTCAAGTGGTTTATATGTTAAACATTTAAAATTAGTACTGTTTAAACCGGTGAAATATGCCGAGACGCTATTTCTAGAGTTGAATGATGATAAAAGAAGTTTATTGAATCACGTTTATCACAATATAAACACATATCATGCTATATACATGTACCGTGCATATAAATCATATACGCAAAGTATGCGTGCATGCGTGTGCGTTTCATCTATTTAAGATATTAAACATAATTATCTCGTCCTAATTGTCTTCATCTGACCATGATATCTTTAAATATGTTTATTATTTATTTTAATAAGATATATAATATGAAATAAACTATGTTTCTCGATCCAAAGTTAATATATGTTAGTCATTATGTATACACTCCTATCAATAATGGTGAACTGCATAGTTATTTTGTACAGTTTTATAAATATTTTTGTGTATCAGACTATTGTTTCGGCTTCAAATATTATGCACATTACTTTGTCAACGTTCTCGAAAATCACATTCTTACATCGCGTGTTTTTAAGTATCTCATTTTAATTTCAATTGGAATTTTTGAAAAATCTACCGTAAACAACCCGTCTTTTTTCTATCATATTGTAGAAGTATGAATAAAGTTCAGTATATGCAAATTTCAACAACTTGTACCAGCGCATTTTTGCGCAATTAGGCGTGAACGTTCAAAATGTATTGTTTTTAAACCCGCTTTTAAACCAACCCCGTCATAATGATTAGACGTGAAAGTAACATAACTTGTATTTTATCTGTGTAAAAGTTATATTCTTCCCACAGATAATAAAATAAGTAATGTAAAAATGTTATCAAAAACAAATTGCGTTAATGTTGAGTATTTTATAAGGAAAAAAAACGGCGAAAATCGTCATAAAAATACGTACCGCTAGGGGGCGCTGTTAACGAGAAACTGTAGTACAATTGTTTTAAAAAGAAGCTAAAACAAAATTTGAAACTTTATAGGTGACTTGTACAGGTTATTGATAAATTTAAAGAGATGTCAAAAATCGGCCAGGAACGCCGCGAACTACCATACGTTTAACACTCCCATTTCGAGTATCGATTTTGTCACATTTTGGGGGATTTGACATTCCAAACCATTTGGATTTTATTTGTTAATGTAATGAGATGGTTTTTATCCATTTTAATAATTTTTTAGTTTTTAAGACGTTTGTAGCGTTTGCCCCTGATCTACTCCCTTTACGAGAGTGTTTAGCTGTACAAATGTAGTTTATTGTACATATTGTATTACATAGTGTTAAGTGCTAATTATAATCATCTTTCAGTCATACGTCCATGTGCAACAATGTTTTCTAATTAAGAAAATATTGTCACGTGGGCCAACGCACGGCATGGTGCCCAGCCTAGTAATAGTGTACTGACAATAGGCCTACCAGACATATCCATACTAAGTTTTGAATGTTGGGAACCAAATGAAGGAAGCTAGCAGTATAGTTCAGTGAACTTGCAAAAATGTCCGCCATGACCGACTGGTCTCCACTGTTATTTCAAAATCACTTACCTGTCCCCGACGGATCAGTGGGTTCAAGTCCAGCTTGGTCTAAATACTTTATGTGAGAAGGTTTGCCAATTGCATACATAATACGACCTGACCACTAAGTTTCATGTACATGCACCTACCAACAAACAACGGGATGCTATATATAACCTTAGATTAAACCATTAAACATGTGTAAGATCATGTCTCACTCATAATTCCAATACAACAATGCGTGTTATAGAGTTGTATACATGCTTAAAATCTGAGCTTGACGCTAAGAAAAGGGATAATAGTTACTTTCATATCTTGTGTTTGTTCGATTAGTTTAAACAATAGTTTATTCACTGTATATATTGTAGTCCTACATTCTGAAGATGCCAGATTTGAGATGTACAAATTTTCAAATTTTCCGTCTCTGGCAACTTTCGAGGAGGGAAATTCAAATTCTTGGAAGTAATCGATTTCAGGTGATGGTCGAAAACAAATTACGGCACTATACTTAAAATGATACTTATGTTGAAGCACTATTTAACTTACACATAGTATCCAACTATACAGATATAATAACTAAATAGGTATTTTTCTGTACCCCACCCAGCGCCAGATTTCTTGTCACATTAATGTTTAGAATTATGTCAATATTTAGGTCTACAGGCATAAGGTGAGTTCATTTATAGTTAATATGGATGCAAACGTACATAATTAATATTGTTGTTCCATGTAGAAATAATCTTATTGATGACATGCTCTTTAATACAATGATTGGTTTACTGGTAAAACAGACATAATGCGACAGTGTTCACAAGTATGTCCTATTTAAATAGATTGTTAGCATGGTCAGGATCTTATTCTGTTACAATATGTTATGTAAACATAAAACCATGGACAAGTTCGAAAATTATAAACCGAATACGCTAAAGTGAATACGTCATTCTATTTATTATTGGACTTGTCAAATACAGGTAACACATTAATATTGAATCTGTTGTATTCATTGTACAATGTATGTAACAGATGAATGTGGTGTCATCCCTAATATGGTAGGTGCCATCTAAAAATAGAATGACGTAGTTTGGGTTTATAATTAAATGCTGTCATAACCGACGTTTTGGAACTGTCCATGTCACAATGCTTCGTCTTGTTTATCGATTAAAAGTTCTATTTTTAAGTGGAATTTAATCAAAGCTACCTATATTGTAAATAAAAACATTCAAAATTACTTTAGTCGTGTTCCGAAACAAATCGCATTTGATTTAGTATTTATTTTGTACCGGGCCTTGATTGTCATACATACACAGGTCATTTTTTTATGAAATTTAATTTTAATTTGTTTTATTATTTAAAATTAAAGATGTGTACAACCATAAAATCTAAGTCTAAGTTTAACATCAATTCGTTTTTGGCATGTGCTTAAATTATTTGTATTATAAATTAATAAGTACATTTTATTATAATTGTTATTAAATTAAGTTATGAGCCCTTAAATCGTCAAACATACACTTTTAGACGTTATCCCTATCACAATATGTTTGATGTGTTCAGTAGAGCGATATAGACCCTCATGGACTTCTTGTTTTATAGAATTTATAGAAAGGACTTTACTTTACTGGAAAACACGTCAGTACGAAAGACGGATCAGAGTAAATATGTCGAAAAAATATTCATCTCGTCATAATACATGTAACTAGAAACTTCTCGTTATAGAGAGAAACAAAAGTCTTTACAGACAGTTTCAAAAGTCGTTATATCGAGCTCCAAAAGTCGTTTTAGCGAGTTTCAAAAGTCATTATAGCGAGTTTCAAAAGCCGTTATAGCGAGCTCCAAAAGTCGTTATAGCGAGTTTCAAAAGCCGTTATAGCAAGCTCCAAAAGCCGTTATAGCGAGCTCCAAAAGTCGTTATAGCGAGCTCCAAAAAGTCGTTTTAGCGAGTTTCAAAAGCCGTTATAGCGAGCTCCAAAAGTCGTTATAGAGAGCTCCAAAAGTCGTTTTAGCGAGTTTCAAAAGCCGTTATAGCGAGCTCCAAAAGTCGTTAAATCAAACTCCAGAAGTCGTTATAGCGAGCTTCAAAAGTCGTTTTAACGAGTTTCAAAATTCGTAACAGCGAGAAAAAATCGTTATAACGAGAAAAATCTCATTATACCCCCATAGTTGCACCATATAATCTAAGAAACAATAGCAATTATTCTTTATTAAACACTAGAACTCATATCAAGAAATTCTGTTACTCCACCATGCATTTTTTCTTAGAACAATATTCCGGAACACCTGCGTAATTCTGATAAGTATTTTATTAACATCATCCAAACGCCAGCTTATAAATCATTTGTTAAACCACACCAAAGGTTTTTTATTTAAAAGGTCCTCGTAAATCATTATTATCTATTATTTATGCTCATTCAAGAAATAGTTGCAGTAACCTAAGTTATGTGTTTTTGTTAACAGATTAAATCTATATTAAACATGTTGAAAACGTGGGCATGGAAATGAGGACAACGAACACTATTCCATTCAAGGTCCCTTTTAACCGACTTCGTCTTTTTCATTCTACACGTCATCTTCATCCTCTAAGTGTTAACACCTTGTTACGTGGGTTTGACATTGTCTCAGACAATAAAAATATTTTTATATTTAGCAATGTCCAAACTTATATCAAAAGCACTAAACGTTTTGATTAAGAATATGTCTTATTAAGTTTTATTATTTACCTCGCAGTAGAGTCCCTCATTTAAGGCCAGAATCGGATGCGTATATTTAAGCAATGTCCGCTATTTCATTTTCTTCTTTCTTCCCATATGGATGTTTTATTGTCATATTGATTGTTTTATGTAAACCATTTGTTTAACTTGTGGCCCAATCCTAAATTGCTATTTCATGACAAAATGATATATGCAAAGTAAAGTAGATGGACATAATGTTTGCAAGAGACACCGTGTTTCAACTTCTGAACTGATCCGGACGGCATATTTGCTCGAAAAAGAAAGTATTTAATGATATAATTCTTACGAAACTAGCTTAAATATACCTTCCGAACTCGTTGTAATGACTTATGAAACTCGCAACAATGAGACTTTTTCTCGTCATTACGAGAAGTTTTTATTAATTTAAATCATTAATCTGACCCTTTCGAGCTTCCACGGAACGGCTGCAAGTTTGTTCTACAGAACCTGATGTTCCGCTTCTTTCAGATTTTGTCTTCTCCTGAATAGAGAGTATTGTTGATTCAAAAATATTGCTACACGTAACTCTCTATATATTTATTTCTGTATTTTGCAGATTTGCGTGTGGACGGTTGTTACCACTCCAGTGTATCGAAATGTAAACATGATCATGTTGTCATCTCACCTGGCCGAACGTTCAAGTTAATATGTTATGAGTACTGTTCTCCATCCGTTCGTAATCCGTTACGTCCGGGTAAATATTTTGGGGCTAGGGATTAAATATATGGGTTACATATAGAAGCGGACTATGTCTTAATTCTTCGTTTTAGTGACTAAAGGATACTTTTCTTTCTATAGACACAAGTTACCTTCTTCATTTTTTCAATGGATCTTAACCAAACTTTCCTGGTTAGTATGCAGATATACTATCTCGTATATTTTCAAGAGTTTGTCTGAAAGATAAAGTGACAGATGGAATGGGCCAACATGTTTGTGGTTTGAAATGCTGTGTAGTAAAATAGCCAAAATACTGTGTATAAAATATTTACCATGAATTTTGTATTGCTTTGGTGGCAACATCTTTATTTAAAGCTGAATGGTGGTTTGATTTAAGTTTTCAGTTGTTTATATTTATATACAAAGTGTTCATGTTTGGCACGTGTATGTCTGTATTTCTGTAAAACGTTGAAAAGAGAAAAAATATTTTGCGAAATAAAAATGATTTCTGAAATATGTCAGTAAAGTTTAGTTATGAAATTCACATGTGCATTGAAATATTAAATGTAGATCGTCATTTGGTACCAGTTTGTTTATATGAGACAAAACAACCAATTGTTGTTATGTAGCAAATTATACCACGTGCAGTCGTACTTCCTCAATTAAGTGGATCCTCAGTGACCGAGGGGTCTGGGGCGCATTCACAAGAACACTTACCTATCGTCACTGAGGTCGTGGGTTTGAGCCCGTATTGGTTCAAAAACTTTATGCGAGAAAGGTTGGCAGTTACTTACGACATGACAGTGGTTTTACTCGGAGGTTTTCTTGCAGCAATACTGACTGCTATGCATATATATAACATATAATGTTAACATGACGTTTAACTTAATTTAACTCAATTGCGAAAAAAAATCTAGCATATATCTACCGCTCTCGAGTACGATTCTTTGGTAGAGCCAGTACTGATTGTTTTTAAGAGCCATCGGGTTGAGCTGAGGATCAAACCCGAAACATCTTGCGTATGCGGTCAACCCTCTATCCAATACACTACCTCCAAGCTTAATTAAATAACTTTAAAGGTAGTATGGTGCCGTAACATGTTTTCGATCACGACATGAATTTGATCACTTCCGAGAACAATGAATATCGCGCACGCGTATTTCAACTTCCGGCACAATTGACAATATCTACAAATTGTAACCATGTGGTCATTGAATGCAATAAAAAATATAAAGAAATATTACTTCCGATACAGGTAAGAAAGTCATTTTAAGATACAGACCTGAAAAATGTGTTTCTCTCAATGTCCATTTTTTCAGTTTACATAAAACCTCGACAAACACTAGGTTTGTTTACGAGTGTCGATTTCAAACACGTCTGCTGCAACACAGGTCAAGGTCAAAAGTTATAAAAATATTTCGCTTGTGCGTGTCAGAATTTATAGAGGATGAGTGACCTTCTTATAGATTTTTTTTTAAAAAATGAGTTTGAAATTAGCACAGGACCACATGTTTAATGTAGAATAAAAATAAGTAAACAGTTGAGAAGGTTTGTTATAAGAAGTGAATAAGAACAGAAGGATATCTAAAAATGCATTAATAAAGCACAAAATAAAAAAAATGATATGTCTTTTTTTTAAAATCAGTACTATGATATTTTTAAAAAATAAAATTAAAAAAAAAACAAAACCTCATGCTGTTCAGTGAATTGATATTGTTATGGAATAAACCAACAGAGAAATATTCATTCATGTGAAAGGTAAGCGCAGTTTTACCTGCTTTCATTTATTTGCACGTTTGTAGCCTTATGTCATTTTAGTTTGACAAATTGCGTCATTCTATCATGGGATCGAAATCAGGTGCCACCAATTTGTTGGAAGTATATTGGGGTCACCGTAATCTGACGTGAATAGTGGAGGCAGTGGGCATGTATTTATCACAAGTTAGGTTTTTGTTAGAAAAATATTAGTTTATAGTTATTAAACGTTATATACAAGCATTTAGAATCAACATCCGTTTTGCATTGAAATATTTAAGTGATCGAAAAAAGGTAACACCATCGTGCGTCAAGAAAAAAGCTATAAATATCTATACAATACAATACAATTTAAAGGAGAACAAAGCAAATTATTACCAGTTTCTGGAATAACTAAAATACAATTGATTTGGAGTTTACATCCGCCCAAAATGTGATACAAATCGACATTTTAACCCGGGAGTAAATTCGAAACGGAATACCAGTTCTAATAATCTGCTGTATTATCCATAAACGATTTTATTCTTGAATACATTTGTTATGATATTAGACAAGCTATATATACAATTCCAAGAAGCTGCTGTTGCCATGGGAATAAACCCCACTAATATATACATGTATACACAACCAGGATGGTGGGATTCTCAATGTGAACATTTAAAAAGGGAAATATTACGAAAACTAATCTTGTTTAGCTTGCTCAATACAATGTCTATTTTACAAGAATACACGCAAAGCAGAAATATGTTTAAGAATCTATAAACAAACAAAAAAACTAACATTCAAGAGAAATTCAGACAAGAACTCACTCGTGTAACCTCGCAAGAATATGTGTTTTTATTTTTATTTTGGAAAACAAAATTGAGATATAAAATTAATTAACATTGTGATGACACAATTTTAAAGAGACCTGGTACAAATATTTTTTAGAGATCTGCTATATGATACAATTGCTGGGAATAATTCTGATATACGATAATGACTGCCTGAAAATGAAATTGTAAATGACATTTTTAATGACTTTTTCTCTTCAGTAGAGTTAACGAGGAGAATTCTTAAGTTAAAAAGTTGGTAAATCCACAGGTCCTAGTGAACTAATATCAGAGATAGTTAAATGTACTCTAACCTACATCTCTGACACATTGCTTCCCCTTTATAACAGAGTAGTAAACACCGACATCTCAGGTGTATCGCTTCCCCTTTATAACAGAGTAGTAGACACCGACATCTCAGGTGTATCGCTTCCCCTTTATAACAGAGTAGTAGACACCGACACCTCAGGTGTATCGCTTCCCCTTTATAACAGAGTAGTAGACACTGACATCTCAGATGTATCGCTTCCCCTTTATAACAGAGTAGTAGACACCGGCACCTCATATGTGTCGCTTCCCCTTTATAACAGAGTAGTAGACACTGGCACCTCAGATGTGTCGCTTCCCCTTTATAACAGAGTAGTAGACACCGACACCTCAGATGTGTCGCTTCCCCTTTATAACAGAGTACTGGACACCGACACCTCAGATGTGTCGCTTCCCCTTTATAACAGAGTAGTGGACACCGACATCTCAGATGTATCGCTTCCCCTTTATAACAGAGTAGTGGACACCGACACCTCAGGTGTATCGCTTCCCCTTTATAACAGAGTAGTAGACACCGACACCTCAGATGTATCGCTTCCCCTTTATAACAGAGTAGTAGACACCGACACCTCAGATGTATCGCTTCCCTTTATAACAGAGTAGTAGACACCGACATCTCAGATGTATCGCTTCCCCTTTATAACAGAGTAGTAGACACCGACATCTCAGATGTATCGCTTCCCCTTTATAACAGAGTAGTAGACACCGACATCTCAGATGTATCGCTTCCCCTTTATAACAGAGTAGTAGACACCGACATCTCAGATGTATCGCTTCCCCTTTATAACAGAGTAGTAGACACCGACATCTCAGATGTATCGCTTCCCTTTATAACAGGGTAGTAGACACCGATATCTCAGATGTATCGCTTCCCCTTTATAACAGGGTAGTAGACACCGACATCTCAGATGTATCGCTTCCCCTTTATAACAGGGTAGTAGACACCGACACCTCAGATGTATCGCTTCCCCTTTATAACAGGGTAGTAGACACCGACACCTCAGATATATCGCTTCCCCTTTATAACAGAGTAGTAGACACCGACACCTCAGATGTATCGCTTCCCCTTTATAACAGGGTAGTAGACACCGACATCTCAGATGTATCGCTTCCCCTTTATAACAGAGTAGTAGACACCGACATCTCAGATGTATCGCTTCCCTTTATAACAGAGTAGTAGACACCGACATCTCAGATGTATCGCTTCACCTTTATAACAGGGTAGTAGACACCGACACCTCAGATGTATCGCTTCCCCTTTATAACAGGGTAGTAGACACCGATATCTCAGATGTATCGCTTCCCTTTTAAAACAGAGTAGTAGACACCGATATCTCAGATGTATCGCTTCCCCTTTATAACAGGGTAGTAGACACCGACATCTCAGATGTATTGCTTCCCCTTTATAACAGAGTAGTAGACACCGACATCTCAGATGTATCGCTTCCCCTTTATAACAGGGTAGTAGACACCGACATCTCAGATGTATTGCTTCCCCTTTATAACAGGGTAGTAGACACCGACATCTCAGATGTATTGCTCCACCTTTATAACAGAGTAGTAGACACCGACATCTCAGATGTATCGCTTCCTCTTTATAACAGAGTAGTAGACACCGACACCTCAGATGTATCGCTTCCCCTTTATAACAGAGTAGTAGACACCGACACCTCAGGTGTATCGCTTCCCCTTTATAACAGGGTAGTAGACACCGACACCTCAGATGTATCGCTTCTCCTTTATAACAGAGTAGTAGACACCGACATGTCAGATGCATTGCTCCACCTTTATGACAGGGAATTAGACACTTCGGATTTTCTTGTAATATGGGGACAGTAATCTTTGTCCGTTTAAAAAAACCCGGGAAATTTGAATGATCCGAAAGATTCCTGTGGCATTTTACTTATAGACACCTTCAATAAAGTTTTAATAGAAATGATGTCCAATAGATTATCCAATTGGGCAGAAAATAATAATGAAATTAATCAAGCTGAGTCCGGGTTTAGAAATAGTTTATTAGGAATTGATAATTTATTGACATTATAAGCAATGATACAGGAATATCTAAGTAATACTGTAGGATATGTTATTGTTTATGTGTTGATTTTACTAAAGCATTAGATACATTCATCATACACACTTATTCAATAGGGTGTTTCGTAAAAGAATGGATGGGACACCCTTATCACCCATTCAAGAAATATATACTTAAGCCTACATCACTGGATAACAAGTATACATAGGTTTATTAACTGTAACATTGGTTGCAGGCAAGGCTATAACCGAAGTACTATTTTTGTTTAAATCTTCTTGTCAATTTCTTTGTAGAGAAATAAAAACAAGCATATACAAATGGTATTCATATAACTGAAGAAGTTGACGGTATAAATATATGTGTGCCATTTGTATGCTGATGACATTGAAAACTGCAGTGATTATGTCCGACTTTTACAGCCACAGGTTAATGTAATATTAAAAGGTTTGTAACAGACGTGGTATGAGAATAAATCTACAGAAAGTAATACTGAAACTGAACATACAACGTGACAAATATCAGAACTGTGCGCTTACACATTACACCAACTTGAAGACTATTTTTGCCGAAAAGAAACCTCTTATGTTTATGTACGTAGAAGAAAACTCTGCTTTATACGTAACAGTTAGT
Organism: Panopea generosa; assembly: GCA_029582155.1. Lineage (NCBI taxonomy): Eukaryota > Metazoa > Mollusca > Bivalvia > Adapedonta > Hiatellidae > Panopea > Panopea generosa. Next base: position 21,500,319 of record CM055902.1, on the reverse strand, counting down.
GTTCATTTAGTAAAAAAATAACAATTAATTGTTAATTTTTTACTAAATTAACGCTTACTGGCTTAGTGTTAAATGTCATTTGACTGACAGTTTGACGTCATTTGGCTGACAGTTTGACGTCATTTGACTGACTCCGGGCGGAGCTACGATGTAAGCTGAGATGATTGACGTTTTAAAGTTGATCTTTCTAAGCATTAGGCTTAATTTTCTAATTTGCACACGACTTGTTCAGAATTGATCCAAGAGCGGAGTCTGTTTTTAGAAATAAGAGCGGCAGAATTTTGAAAATTGAAGCGATTCTATTGGTTATCAGATGAGGTTAAACACTAAATGTATATAAACACTGAACATTTAGCTTCCTAAGATCTATTTAATTGTCGTCTTTCATAGCAAAGGTATACCCTGATTTCCTCGAATACCACATTGCACAATATAACACAGCGGTCGGAGAAATTATGTATGTAAAGACACTTTCGCATTGACATGATTGCAAAATGATTTACACGTGTTCAAGTGTGTATAAGGACTGTCTCGTATTGACATGGTTTCAACATGATTTACACGTGTGCAAGTGTGTATACGGACTGTCTCGTATTGACATGGTTTCAAAATGATTTACACGTGTGCAAGTGTGTATACGGACTGTCTCGTATTGACATGGTTTCAAAATGATTTACACGTGTGTAAGTGTGTATAAGGACTGTCTCGTATTGACATGGTTTCAAAAAGATTTACACGTGTGCAAGTGTGTATAAGCATTCTCTCGTATTGACATGGTTTCAAAAAGATTTACACGTGAGCAAGTGTGTATAAGCATTCTCTCGTATTGACATGGTTTCAAAAAGATTTACACGTGAGCAAGTGTGTATAAGCATTCTCTCGTATTGACATTATTGCAAAATTATTTAGACGTGTGCAAGTGTGTATAGGAATTCTCACGTACTGACACAAATGCAAAAAACTTACACGTGAGCAAGTGTGTATGAAGACAATCTCGTACTGACTTGTAAAATGGTTTACACGTATGCAGTAACAAATTACATTTAGAAAATTTAAAATCTAGTGATTAAATGGGGAATGAAGTCGCAGTAAAAATGGGACCGACACCAAACGCATTAACTCGTTTGCTCTTTCACTCGAAATCCATTATTATGCAAACCATTGAGTGTGAGTGATGCTTACACCTAGGACTTTTAGACCGCCATTTTGCCATGAAGGTAAAAATCGTTCATAATATAATCATGAGTCACAGATATCGTTCCACCTGCTGCCACGCCATGAAACAACACGTGCAACCTTTGAAACAATGATTGAAGGCAGCAGATGTAACACTAAATGTATGAAAGTCACGTGTTAGTCGACATTCACAACTTCTCCTTGAAGTTCCTCGTCGTCATCGTCGTCTTCAGCCCATTCCAACAGATGCTTGCTAAGAGCGAATCCGGTTACTATAGACGCTCCTATGCAGCACAATCCTCCGAGAAGACACAGACCGAATGGATACTGGACACTTCCCTCGCCAGTCAAGCCTTTGTTTAAAGTTGATTGAAAGCCAAGAAAAACAAAAACGCCCAGCCATATGAACATTGCTGAAAAGACATGTGTTAATATGTTATTACTATTAAGTGTTACACATCTTGATAGCATACAACAAATCACAGGTCAAAGTATCATACCTATGACCCCCTACCCATCCCTCTCCAAAAAAAATGTTTTTTTAAGTGTTTCATATGATTATATGTTCATTTGGAGAGAAAAAATGGAGGGAAAAAAATATGACAAGGTAACCATGACCTTCGTCACGGCTGCTCCGTTGAGGCTCACACAAAAATGTTTATTAACAAAACATGTAATCAAACCACCACATTCTACTCACAAATGTTTGATCTGTTAAAAAATGTTTACTTCAACGTTCAACGTCAACGCGTTCCTGAATTACGGACGTGTTACACGTAAAATGTATGTCAATATTGCGTTTACAAAAGAATCTCACACAGCTGTCAACACGAAATTCCGCCTTATAATTAGTGCTTTCAGGCTTTGCAACCTCAATTAAACAGTCCAGTCGTTAAAAACAACGTTAATAAAACCGGACTACATGTTTCAAATACAATTCACCCAGTGTAGGTAATACAAGAGCTGACGGGGGACAGCGCGCTCGAATCTTGAAAGATTGTCTCAAAACAGTAACTATTGGATAGCTGGACAATAGCAAAAAAAGTATACATGCCTAAAAATTAAATGCACAGTATGACAAGTAGTTACTGAGATAAGAAAATGATATAAAACTTTAATTTTCTTAATATGAAAGGGACATAATTCTTACAAAATACAAATAAAAGTGTCCCTATGAGTTTGTGTCTTATATACTTAACTCACTTATTAATTTTCAATTAAATCCCAATAGTATGTTCAGATAATTTAACATTCCATACTGAGTTATCCCACTAAAGTCGCTGATGTAAGTAATCTTATTAAAATCAGATCACCTTTAAGCTTCCATACTCAACGCACAGTAGATCTGAAAGCATTGCATTAAAGGTCACTTCAGATTGACCTTACATGTTATTAAATTTTCATAACAATTCAGCCAATCAGATTAACCGTTACATTCGTAATTCGTTAAGATTTACAGCACGACGTCGATCCACACATCTCACAAAGTGCTATTTCCTGGGCGTTCCTTTGTTGGTGTATAAATAAAAGTCCCGTTATGATCCCTTAGTTTTATAATTTTTGAAAATCATTTACATTTAACATAGGCGCAGCCAAAATGTTTTCGTCGTAACAATTATAAACGCGTGATAATCGCACATGGTGTTGGGATCTCAGCTAAATATTGATTTTTTTCTAATCTGATTTTGCTGAGATTGTCATGGAAGTGGAGACAGTTGTGACGCTCAATTGATATATGTCTAGTATTACTTACAGGTATATGTATGATTTCAAAAACACTTGAACCAAATTGTCTAAGTATACATAATGCTTCCTATACAGTAAAACTCGAGTTATCCCATTTGTTTCCCCTTTTTACCCATTAATTGTATTGAACACACATAGCAGTTACTGAAATATGCCCTTGTTGTATGTTTTAACCTACCTTTCTATGTATAAGGGGGTCATACTTCTGTCTAAAAACAAAACAACTGACCCACTTTTCTCCGTTGGTCCTCTTTATCATTGTGAAGTTTCATTGGTGTACGGACAGTAGTTATTGAGAGTTTCTTAAACAATAACCTAATCTGTAGAACGGACCCACACTGCCGATTGGGACCGTTCAATAGCAATTTGGGAAAGCCACATTGGAGCACGCTGATTGATCACGTTGAAAGTTTGAATGACGTCAGAGTTTAGAAAGCGTTCAATTGCTATGAATTGTGGGACTGGCATAGAATTCCCTTCTTTTTCATTGTGGGTAATAGACCTGATTCGGGAGATATCAGGTTCTGGGATAGACTGTCAACTGGTTGCAAACTTTAGCACAAAGTGTATACAACACACGGAGAATGAAAGCGACGAGCGCTTTATAGACCCTACTATATTTACCAGCGGCGCCGTGTATATAGACAAGCGCTGTGTGGATTGGACGTGTGCGCAGTGTCACCATTAGGATGGCGAAGAGCATGGCCAGGAAAACAAATATGTCACCGAATACTTCCAGCACACGAACCATCAATATCCATTCTGTAAAGAAAACAATATACATTAAGTTTACAATCCATGACACAAAGGTTTAGTATATCATTCTGCGGTTTTTATTGGCGGTTAATAGACCTGATTCGGGAGATATCAGGTTCTGAGAAAATAATCAGGAAAATACAACGGAGTGTGCAGCTCATTTGGGCAAAGTGCCTTTACACATACCAATTGCGGACAGAAACAAGAGATTACAGAGAAAGCGGATTACATTAAACAGTTACAATGACAAAGGTGCGGTTCTAGATCATTTCATCAGATAATGATATATTTTATTGAAAAAGGTTGAACATTGAAATACTGTAAGAATCATAGTGCTATTTCATCCAACATATACAATATTTCATTTTTCTAAGGTGAAACTGTTATTCATAAAGTAGCGCTGGGAATAACTGAAACTAATGTCGTTATAACTTGTAGTTCAATCCATTTGTATATGTTATACATGTGTTACCATCTAATGTTCATATGTCTATATTGTAACGTGTGTAAACTACTTATCAAATGGAAATATTCACCAGTTGATTCACCAAATCTTGTTCACGTAACTTGAATTGTGTTCTGGATATTTGTTATCAAACCTTACACTGTATTTTATTTTTCTTTCAGTTTGTTCAGTTTGAATTCATGAAATATTTTGCAACATACAGAACTCACAACTGAATAAATGTTCACTTAAGTAAACATTTCTAGAACCATTCTTCTTACGTTCTCCAATGCCTTAATATTTGGTTATTATCTTCAAGAAATAAAATGATAATATATTCAGTTCCTTTAAATAGAGAGTCCAAAAATGATTTTCATGTTACAGTAGTTACTTTTTACTGTTATACAATAATTGTCTATATAAGCCCTGAGCGGTATATATGATGTCAACAAAGAATTGCAAAATACATTAATTTTCATGCAGAAAAAGATAATATGTTGCACTCAGGAAACGCTGTATCACAGGAAAGTTGTAACATCAATAGAAATGAAAGCGATTAGGACTGACTTTACACTGTTTGCATTTTAATAAATTATATAAAATGTGTAAACTTTCTTTTGTAAATACATAAACAATGAGTAATTACACGAGACCGCAAGGTTGGTATAACTTGTATAATCAAAGACCTCATCGTTTACTATTTTACAAGCTTACATCAGTTACTTAAATAATTTCTCGAAATGTTCTTTCCTCTAAAAATGAATATTATAAAATAAATAATAGAGTAACCTCATGGCTTTAATAGTTTTGGTTATTCAAACACAAATTGTTTTGAAGGTTCCTCAAGAAAGCCGTTAACGTCTCACACACCAATTACTTTTGTATTGTTCTATGTATAGAGGCATGCACTTCTGGAATACTGGAAACATTACCAATGGTTCTAAAAGTGCCATAGATAGTCCTCTGTTGGTCCAAATATGCAGAAAAAAAACATGGGGTTGACCAGGTTGCTTTTTCACAATCTCGATGGTTTGATGGCACCCCTTCATATTGACAATTCTGCCCATTTGTTGCAGTGTATCACTACGCATCTTTAAACTTTTATAGCATCACCAAACAGTTCCCGATGACACAAACTTTGCAGAAATCATGAAAATGTTCCCATATGCAAAAAGAAATATGACATGTTATGCATTTTTAACAAACAAATTGCCCAACCGCTTTACACAGCTCTAATTTCTTTGGCGGAATAATCTTGCTACCGTCATGTAAGGGAGGTAATTCTTCCGTGAGACCTTAAGCATTCATACGATGAATTGGTTAACGGTGAGATTAAATACTTCTCACAATTCAGCCCGCAGACTTTAACTGTACAGCTTCGACATTTTTTAATAATATAGTTTGCTGTTAAAGGCATAGTACATTGGAAAAACGAAATGCTTCCGTGGAGTAGTCACATAATGGCGGTTATAAATACTCTTCTTCTTTAAATATGCATTTTCCTTGTTTTAAAGCTCTTTTTTTTTATTTAAATGGCATTATTGATGTATTTTGAACATTTTGATAGCATTGTCATGTTTGAATTGTGAATTTAGAAAAAAAATTGATTCTTTGAAAGAAGGGTATGAATACATGATTTCGGAAGTCTACTTTCACCTTGTCAACAGCGTACACACTGAGCAGGAAAAAAACCCTCTTATATCACACATGATCCTACTTTCCTTATCATATTTTTGTAGTACAGAGGCTGACACACAGTAAAATGTAAGTTTCACTTCTGTCATTTGGGTATCTCTATGAATGACAAGCCTTCAAACTTTTATTCTTACCATAAAATAAAGAACAAACAATCAATGGTGTGGTTACACCTAAAACGTCCATCAGGGAATTTCTCATCAAGAAAATGATTTTATTATATACGAATAATATGGACAGTTATTGTGGATGGACGTTGGTTCTACTCAGATTATTCCTAAGGTCTCAGCAATAAAACTGGATATGCCATAGAGTTAGATAAAAGATATAAGTATGTCGAAAATGGTGTGAAACTCTATTAGAATGAATGTGCCAAAAGTAACCTCCACAAAATCCAAAATGAAACATTTCTTTATACAGCCTACTATATTATTGAATTCAAAATCAAAGAGCCCGATCACTCAAATATAAAGCACAATATTGATCAACGCATACGTAACATGCTCCAACGTCCTATTACATAGTCCTGCCTCTTTTGAGTGACGGTATGACAAAATACATACGGTCGTATTCACCAACCATTCTTGAGAATATTCTTAGATTTATGTTTGACACTCCACATTTTGACCTTAGCTATCTAGTTTACAGATAGAATAATTGTGAAAGTTTTTTTGACTGCATATAAGTTGTTGCCTCTGCATGTTTGCAACTTTTGGCCGCCAAAAATTGTCTTTAAGTGTGTTTTTCAAATTTCATTTTTGAGTTCAAGTCTAAGAATATTCTGAAGAACGGTTGACGAATGGTATCCATAGTTTGGACATTTTTTGAAACAGTTATTTGGAATTGTGATGACTTGCTACAGATGAATATATCAACGGGTTTTCTTAGAATATGAACAGTAACAAGACATCACTGGCTCTAAAAAAGGTAACTATACTTGATTTTACCTACCAAATTGTAGAACAGGTTAAGAATTTCTGTTTAAAAAGAAAGTATTGGTGTCACTTCCCTGTAATTCAACAAAAGGTACAACATATAATGTATTGTACATTTGATTGGTGGACACATTCTTGCAATAAAAAACCAGATCTGCTATAATTTTTATCGGTTTTATATAATATGTCGATCGCAATTAATTTGCTAAATTTGTTTTTTACAGTGATGAAATGTTGGAATAAAATTTAAAAAAAAAAGGTAAGATAGTTTTGTCTTGGTTTGTCAGTCATGTTAAATTTAGATTTGAGATAATACCGAAACTTACGTTTTTATAGGCATTAAGCATCACACAAAATTCAACTGTGAAGTGATATCCATAATTCAAAGCGATTTACCTCGGCCACCCTCTATATCCAGAACGGTTTTATCCACACATGACACCTGGCACAATCGTAAAGTTGTCATGCCCATGTAGCTGGTCCCCCGGGTAGCACTTTCATGTCGCCACCAGGGATGCACGAAAAAACCCACATTATGTAGGATAAGGGCAAGTATTGTCAGCACAAATGACACGATGTCAAGCGGTATCAGTTTGAATTTAGCAGCCATATTAAATTCAGGCCTTACAACAGATCCATGTAATGTCCTATGTTTTCCAAAAACTTCAAAGTATTGTTATCAAATCACCAATTAGTGTATATTCAACTCCCAATTATGTTTTTTTTTTAAACTTTCAATTTTTTTTCTAAAACTTCAAACGGTATATCACACACTTCTTACAAAAATAGTATTAATAGTTCCCACAATTTTTCAAAATTGTCATATGGTTTATGTTAAACTTCAAACTGAAAGTCTGAAAATGTTAAACAATTATTTCAATGATTCTGCTGAAACTGTAAATGATTCACACACACTTAAAACTGTCACTAACTTGTCTAAAGCTTTAACTGATGTTTATAAAAAAAAAGGCCACAGGCCCGGTAGTATCTCAAGTCTAATCTTAGAAGTTATCATTTAACTGAATTATTTTTTTTATTTCCTGAACAGTCTTTAAAGTTGTCACAACATTGAACTTGAAACTGACGCAGATGATTCAGAATGAGTACTCGTCCTTTCATATCACATCTTAACTGTTCAATGTCCTGAATCTTTAATGACAATACAGAAAATATCGACTTAATAATAATTTCAAAGATGCAGCCAAGGACGTACATAGAGATATAAGTCCTTGATGTAGCTTACGAAACTTTGTAAACGTACTGCCAAGATGAAGTTCAAAACCTGACACTGGTTATTCTAAAACGTCCGATGATATAACTCCAGGATTGTGTTCCAAATATTTGACACTTTTATGATAATATATCTTTTAATGTTTTAATTTAATTTAAAACTATTTATGTATTATTTCCTCATTTATTAAAAACCACACATCAATTACAAATAATATATGAATTAATCATATTTAAGTAAAAATGCAAACGCACTTGATGATATCTACATAACTATTTATTATTCGTAAATATGTGTAAATCACAAAAGGAAACGACGGTCGTTGAAAAGGGAAACAGAGGCTAGAAACGGAACTGCAATTTACGCTACATTTCCACAAGTGAGGGAAGATAAAATCTTGAATGTACAGTGTGAACAACTGTGAGTATCATAGCATAGTACATAAATACCTCCACAATAGTATTTCCTCACGAAACGGATACAGGAAGAATTTATTGAGAGATAACACTTATAACTATTTCCTTTCCCTAACTTGTCAGCTTAAGGGCCTGTTAGACACTACCGATGACCTCGCCGGGACTAAACCGGAGCAAAAAAATGAACATCGGCGAGAAAATCGGCAAAGCTCCGGCGAGAAAGCCGCCAATCCAAAACGGGGCGCTACCGGTGCACTACCGACATTAACGAAGTCATACCGGAGTACTGCCGTTGTAGTCCCGTTGCTCGCTCCGGCAGCGCAACGGCGGAAATTTTTGGGCATGTTCAAAAATTTCTACCATCGCCTGCCATTGCTAATTTTATTCGCCGATGTAATGACGATGTTCTGACGATGTACTACCGTTCTTTAGCGATGTGATACCGTTGCGCTGCCGTACTGGTACCGATCCCCGAAAATTGCCAAATTTGTGCTCCGGTATAGCTCCGGCGACCCAAATCGGCTAGGTGTGACAGACCCTTTAGATAATGTTATGCAATGTGCCGGGCGATGTTTAATATTGTCATGTATTGTATGTGTTAAATCTGTAAACAAAATGATAGTATAGAAAATAAATATCGACTAAATATCTGACTATAAACCAAACCCTGCTACTTGAAAGTAGGCTCGTCAATGGCATTGGCGGATATAATCTTTAAAGTACCAGGGGCAGGCACCCTTCCCGATCAAATCGCTCATATTTTATTAAAATTCACTATATTTCTACTGAAAAACAGGTGTGCCCGTTCATTTTTGTGTTGCGCCCCCTAAGTACGCTCATCTGAACCGCAATCCTGGATCCGCTCCTGAATAATATACTGATAATTATAAGTTTAGCAAGACTTTTGATATGAATATGTTTACAACATAAATATATTACAAAAGTGCACTAATGTATTTTGCTAATTGTCCGAATACTAAGGGAATCATTTCAAATTTTAATTCATTTTCCTGCGGTCTTAGGATTTAGTTTGAACTCATTTTACTTCGATTGTGAAACAAGTTTTTACAATTGAGAACAATCACTCTCGAAGTTTTCCTGGTAGGAACCAGTACTATGCGTAGGCGGATAAAGTGTCTTGCTCAAGGACACAACACATAGCCGTGGCGGTCTTATGGACTCACACCACTATTATCTCCCTTGAGTACTCCGGACAGATGAAGGAGGTGGAATTGTAACTTTAGTTCTCTTTTTCTTCTTTTTTTTCAGGGCTTTTGTACTGCAATGATTTATTTTTTGTTAGCATGAGTAAAATGGTCAGTATTTTAGTAATCACCACTGAAATTTTTATGCTGATACCAGCTTTCTGGACAATTATGTGTCGTTTCAGAATTGTTGGTTCGAACCGCATCGTGGGCGATTAATTGAAATATTAATACTCTGGAAATTGATAGGTCTTACAAAAGCATTGAAATAAAAGAAAAAACCTGGTCAAGGTATGCCTTTTTCCCTTTATATTTGAATATCTTAAACCAGTGAAGAATTTGAGCCCAGACACATGTTGCACATTTTTATTTTTCAAATGTTACAATGGAGTCCTATGGGAAATATGATACATGTAGTGGTGTGAGACGTAATGCTTAACAGTCATTATAATGACAATGACAATGACAATATGTTTATTCAGTAGTTTAGGCCTCCGGCCCATAATACAACATGTTCAAATTTTATAAAGTCTGGTGTATATAACAAGAGTATAGAATATACAATAATGTTATAACATTACATAAATATAAAAAAATGTTGTATTCATCCCTATAATAACGGCATATGTCAGTTTAACATTAGGTCAAAATATTTTCTGTGTTATTTTATAAAAAAAATACAACTCATAAACTAATTTACAAAATAGAACACGTTTGTCCTTTTTTAATTCATTATATTTTAAAATTTGGTTGGAATTAATGTAAAAAAAAAACATGTGTAAATTCCTTAAAAATAAATTATGTGAGATAAATGTCTTCAGCGTTATTTTGAAGGAACTGTAGTCTTTTATGAGAAATCTCATAAACAAATTTACAAAGTTGAATAAGTTTGTCATATTTTGTTGTATTCATTATATTGTAAAATGTGTTTTGGGTAGGGTGTTTGCCAGTAAGTATACCAAATTTGTAAATTTGTTTCTTAAATCCATAAAGTGTTTACATTTCATTACAACGTGGTATTCATCTTCGATCTTACGAGATTGACATAGAGTACAAACTCTCTCCATATACGGGATGTTACTGTGTCTTCATGCTTCTACAATAAGACCGTGTGCTGACCATCTCAGTTTAGCAAGTGCTATTTTGAATTTTAAAGGTATTTTCAAACTCAAATATTGTTCGACACTAGGGAGAGATTTATAGTGCCGGTAGTGCGCAGCCTTGCTAGATTGGCATATTTCAGCTCGCCAATCCTGAAAAGCGTTATCAATCAAACGCCGTTTAAAAGCGTTTATAAATAGTAAGTTATCCCCGACTTCGTCTGAAATCCAAACGAACCCAACGCCATATCTATACAGTAAATTCTTAACATTTGATGTCCATGTATTTCAGCCGGCTTCATCTAAACTACGAAGCATCATATAACAGTGTTTAGGATATCTAGTTCTGCACATTCCAATAAGACGTAGCCAGTATTTAATACATTTATAAAAATAGATGAGATATAATGGAAATCTCCCGCATTCGTCTCTTGACATTGCGTGGAATGAATTTTTAGACAGTTTAAGATATCGAGAACAAAACTGATTTTGTATTTTTTTTCTATTTGTTGCGCATGTTGATATCCCCAAATTTCCGCTCCATATGTTAAAATAGGTACTACCATAGTATCAAACAGTTTAAATAATTCAGTTTGCTCAAAATAGCCAACATTTTTTTGGAGTTATAATATTGAAATAATTGATTTTTTACTTTGAGTGGCCAAAGTCTCTTTGGCTTTGGTCCAAATTAATCTAGCAGTGACTAAGAGACCAATATATTTATAAAAAGAAACTGATTCAATAGCAGCACCATTATAAAACCATTTTTCTATATTCTTGAAGAATCCACCATTTCTAAAAACCATAACTTTGGTTTTCTTTAAGTTAATGCTCATTCCAGTTCTGTTGCAAAAACTTGCAATTATATTAATTTGTCTACAGTTTGCCATATCGTCTGCGTATAAGACAGCAAAAATATCATTAATTTCGTTTGAAATTTGTATACTGATATCACCTGATAGTTTTAATTCATCTATCAAATCATTTATGAAAAGATTAAATAAAATTGTACTCAATTTGCAGCCTTGTCGGCAACCAATATTGCATTTTATTATTATCAATTTATGTAAAGCATTTCTTTAAAATTGAAAGACTACAGCTAACGTTTGCCAGAATAATAGGCCGCACATAATGCTACCGAAAATACATCACAGTTATCCGAAATTCCTACACTTTTTTGTGGTTAAATTATCTCCCTTACATTAAAAATTAGAAAAAAGTCGTCTCTTATCTACGGTGTCCCGTTGGGGCCATCGCGGCATATTTCTTAAATAAAGTCAAGCTGAAACAACGAAACAACGAAACTACGAATGATGAAAAGTCAAAACAACGAAACTACGATGGTGAGAAGTCGAAACTACGATGGTGAAAAGTCGAAAAATCGAAACTACGATGGTGAAAAGTCGAAATTATTATTGCTTCGACTTTTCACCATCGTAATTTCGACTTTTGACCATCGTAGTTTCGACTTTTCACCATCGTTGTTTCGACTTTTCACCATCGTAGTTTCGACTTATATCATTTCTTTAATATTTTGAAAGTATAAAAGGGGGTCCTCAAATTCCACTGTGGGGATTGTTTTCAACATGGTCACTGAAATAGGCATCTATTTGGAGAATTTTGGACATCCAAGACATCCAACTCCTACTTACACTATCAACCGGGACCGATTAGTTCAGTCGGTAACGCGTTTTACTATCAATCCAGGGGTCGTGAATTCGAATCCCTTTCCGGCAACAGTCTCTGCGATGATTGATATACGACATTATGCCTCAGTATCATTCGTCTCTCACCGCTGATTCAAGTGGGAAAATTATCAGTTACTTGCGGGTTTACCTTTCAGGATCTCAGAAAACAGCGGTTAGATCAACTAATCGTTTGTTAGCCCACGATGGCATAAATCAATCATTCTTCCAGGGTTCTCCGTGACCGAGTTATGTAAAGCATCGTCTCAAGATCACTAGCCTCTCACCGCTAAGGTCGTAGGTTCGAATCCCGCTCGCTCCAACAAATTTATGTGGGAAAGTTTGCCAGTTACTTGCGGAAGGACAGTGGTTCTACTCAGTCTGAAGTCTTCCTCCTCTAGTAAAACTGGATATGCCATATATAACCTGAAATGTGTTAAACCCCATTCCAAAAAAACCCCACAAAAACAATCTTCCGGTGCGGGTGCAATGGACGAATATACCGTTACCAATAGATAGATACTTTAGTTCTGCAAGAGAGCATATATGTGATAATTGTTCCACTTCTGTTTATTTTATTCCCAGACCGAATTAGCGCCTTAAATGTTAAACGAGAGACAAGCCGCTGAAAAAAAAGAAAGGTGAGCCGATGACTATCACAGGCGAAAAGACCGGAAAATAAGATGGGTTTTCAATGAATTTTAAATGTACTTCACGTGTTAGTGTTAATTGCCGGATAATTTAACGTGACTGGTTGACGTTGGCTGGTATATAACACGTACTTGTGAAATATTTGTCGGGTACCCGTCATAAATAGTGTACTCAACTGCTTGTAAACGGTGATGAATTTGTTTTATTTGGTAGACGAAAAATGATACCGCGTAATAAAATTTACTTCTTTTGTTCACGCAAGACCATTTTTCGAATGAATTCCCTCCGCGAGGAAAGCGATGGGGACCGTATGGGCCTCTCATTGCTTATACGTTTAAAAATAGTACATGGGAGTGAATGATTAATACGATGAAACTCACCGTGGTTTGTAGCCTTGGTCATCAGCGAAGCTTACTTTATCAAATTAATAATTTCTTGTCTCTTTGTCATTATGAAAGTCAAAGACATATTGTCAATGTCAATGACAAATCACAACACAAATAATAAAATAATTTTAATAAAAAAAAAATATTTAAAAAGAATTCATTTGAACTATACACTTTCTTCATACTGTCTAGGTCCTCCGTGACCAAGTGGACTAAGGCGCGCTGTTTTCTAGTAACTACTAACCTCTCACTGGTGAGGTAATGGGTTCGAGCCTAACTCGATCCAAAAGCAGCTTTGTGCAAGAAAGGGTCTACGGCGCTGTTGTGCAGTGACCTTTCACCGCTGAGATCGTGGCGATCCAAAAACTTTATGTGAGAAAAGTTTCTAGCGAGGGACAGTGGTCTTATTCGGATTCGTTTTAGAATCTTCTTCAACCAATAAAACTGGATATGCCATATATAACCCAAGTTCTCAAAGGTTATAATACATTATTTGCACAAGTGGTCTAATAACATACATACAAATCGCACGCACGCACGCACGCACGCACGCACGCACGCACGCACGCACGCACGCACACACACACACACACACATACATACATACATACATACATTAGAATAGAAATATATTCATAAGAGACAAACGTCCACAATTTGTGATTTTCTTGTATAAGTACTGTCTTCCGTTTATTACATTGTTTTATTTATGACCAATTATTTCTTACGGAATGTCTCAATAACCACCCTTCCTCTTTCAGTGGAACTTAACGCAGTGCATTGTAGTCAAGTGTTAATTGTTTTCTTCAACACTGGCCCATCAACTGTACAGTTACAGCCAGGAAATTAAACTATTTTCATTAGACCTTCTTCCTCACAGCGACCTGATTGACTTTGGGAAGCTGTACGCGCCACATTGTCTTTATGTGCTGAAAATGACATTGTATTGTACGTTCCTTTAATGACAGAGTTACAGTCCGACAGGGTGTTCTATTGCCACTTGCAGCGACCTTGACATTAGGAAGGTGGTAGTTGCATCTCACGTTGTCTTTACTGTAAATGGATTGAGTGTAATAAAATACACATTTAACACGCTACATCGTCGTCATGTGCTGAACTTTCCTATTTAATAATTTTAAAATCGTCCTGCATTATGCAAATGAATTTGATCTTTGACCTTCGTGACATTGACATTGAACTTTAGATAGCGGAAGTTACAACAAACGCGACGCATCGTTTTCATATGTTTAAGACTCCTACCTGATAGTTTGCAAGTCGGGACTTTACAACCACACATCGAAGTATGATCGACGTACGTATGTAAGCACGGACTATCTTAAAGATAAACACGCCCCTCACAACTTGTCTGTTACTTAGATATTCGTCTAAACTATGTTTTCCACTCACTAACACGTGACACAATTAATGTTAAAGGTTATAAAATTCTCTACTCATTTCCAACACATACATGTTTCACGTACAGGTTGGCTTTTGGTGGGTGGTTTTAAATCCATTTATTCCAATATTATTTTACATTATATATATATATATATGTGCGTGCGTGCGTGCGTGCGTGCGTGCGTGCGTGCGTGCGTGCGTGCGTGTGTGTGTGTGTGTGTGTGTGTGTGTAGTTCTTATCATATAACAAAATATCTTTCTCACTATAAAACATATCGTTCTCTCTGCCATTCTCCAGTTTTAATGGGGGTGGAAGATAAATGGTCAGTCTAATAGTAAAATAACACGTACATGTTAACGTCTGCGCCAATAGAGTCGCCGTGAAATATTTTGGATCTCTTGGTATACGATATATAAAGTCTGTTAAATGACAATTAAAATATTTAAAAAAAAAATGCTTTACCAGCAAAAATTGCCTTATTTGAATAAATGTATTTTGTATAAACCCTTTTCTAATATTTTCTCAAAATTAAATCATAAGGTGTTTGTTAAATAGCACTCAACAACCCTACATGTTTCAATGGTTTTAAATTTAATTTCATATTAGTACATTTACAAGTTTGTGAGGTCGCCTCCTCATTTGTCTAGTTCAGTAATATAATCTGTCCGTTATTGACTATCAGCACGTCTCACGGTGCAGACATGGACTTATTGATTGACATTTTACATTAATCTTATAGCATGTGAAAAAGTAAAATAAAAAAGCCAATAATAAGCCGACCACGTTATCTAAATTCTGTGGGATAAACTGCACCGAAAATCTAACCGGTATGGAGGTAGAAAAAAAAATATCGCTGCAATAAAATGCTCGCCACTTCCTCCGTGCCTTCGATCCCTCAGTTTCTAAATTTAACCATTCTTATATTTTAACCACTAACAGCTTAGTTATGAATAAAGGTCATAATTGGATAAAAGTAGCAAACTTTACTCCCAAGTTTTCTGTTCTTGTGGTATTTTGTCCATACGGTCATTTTGCTCAATTTTGATAATTTTGATTATGTTTTAAACGTATTTATTTTACATTGATTGTGAAACAAGACAAATCCCTCTTAAATTGGTCCTGGGTGGATCCATTATTAAACATATGCGAATGAAGTGTCTTGCTCAAGGCCACCAGAAATTGTCGTGGCGGGGAATCAAACCGTTCCTAGACCCATCGATATAACACGGGACCATGCACCTCACTTTTGATTTAATACAATTTCTGAAAATTATATATCATCAAGATGCAAGTATGAAATTGAATAGCGGGTGGTTTATTTATTGGCTCAGTCGTTAGCGGGTCTGACTATCAATCCAGGGGTCGTGAGTTCGAATCCCCGCCCCGCCTCAGTCTCCGTAATGGTTGATATACGACATTGCGTCTCATTATCATTCGTCTTTCACCGCTGATTCAAGTGGGGAAAGGCATCAGTTACTTGCGGAGATGGGTATGCTCGAGTACTGATTAACCTTTCAGGATCCCAGAAAACAGTGGTTAGGTTAACTGATTGTCTGTTAGCCCTCGATGGCATAAAAATAACGCTATTCAATCAATCAATTCAGTCAATCAATCATATTCAATAAAAAGGAGACTGTTTAGATTGATTAAAAGGTATTTTGTTTCACGCAATCGTGGTCATCTAGGGCAAAGAATGTTAACTGTACAGTCAAACCTGTGTAAGCGATAACCTCTATTAAGCAGCAACTTGCCTTAAGCAGTCACGTTTTTTATTTCCCATTTTTATTCTTTTAGAGCCCTTGTGGTTCCGGCTAAGAATAGAATCACTGTCAATCTCTGCAGAGGGGTAGGAATCCTCCGAATGAGTGTCGTGTTTATTTTATCATTTTTGTCATGTTCACTATTTTGGTTGAATTACCAACCCTTGTGTGGCTCCAGGGAACCATATGAGTGATGGCAAGAATATGATCACTGTAACTCATGTGTGTCGTGGGAAACAACAATTTAGGCAATACGATAGAATTTGCTGAAACTCTGCAGTTCTGCAATAATCAAGGTTCTAGGTTCATTCTGCATATTCATGTGTTGATGTATTTTTTTAACTGTATGTTATTTATTTTCCTTCCTTCCTGTTGGCGTCGAACAACCTTTAATGTGTTGATAAGCCTTAAACCCCTATTCATTAATCCATTTGTTATTCTTTTTTAGAACAATTTAACCTCTGTTAAGCAACGACCTGTCTCAAAAGGTCATTTTGCACCTTCTTTTGACTGACTGTTTAAGACAGGTTTGACAGTATTTTAATTTCACCAGCACTGTACTTAAATGCCAACATCTCGGTATGATAAAATATTGAAGGAATTGTCAAGTTGTATACCATTAGAATGTTTTATTCATGTTTTCAAAACTAACGCGACACTTACAGATTTGTTGTTGTATAGTGTCATCGCTTTCAACAATTTTTCATTCATATCGCGACTGTATCTACTTGATACAATATTCTTAGTGCTGCCACGCTGGAGTATCTTGCCCAAGATACATCCTATGATACCCCCACATAGTCACATTCTACGAACACAATGCTCAGCACCAAGCGAGGAAGATTCTAGTACCTTTTTTCAAGTCTTTGGCCGGGCCGGGGATATAACCTACGACCTCATCATACGAGGCGAACGCTCGACCATCGCTGCGATGAATAGGATAGTAGCATTATACAAACTGTCGATAACCTCTTATACAGATTAGTTTCAGTAAGTAATAACTGGTGACCAACACCTCCATATGCCATACGTATGTGTAAAAATTATAAGATATACTTTATAAGAAATGCAACCCTGCATGATGTCAATGAAACCAGATACTATATAATGTTAAATTCTGTACATAAAATGAAATAGCTAATGAATTATTTTCAAATAAAGGTGAAACGGTTTGTGCCAAAAGCATATCCATAAAGGAGCACCTATATTTGTACTTCTATCTTATTATATTTACCATATCTGCATTTGTGCTTTTAAAAGTTTAATCATCATGTGAAATCGCACATAGTGTCTAATTTTTAAGCCAGTTTGGCCAGATGCTCTACTATTTACCATTTTGCAATATATGCGTTATTGTATTGGCATGCACAGGCCACTATAATAAACCACTCACTCACTCACTCACTCACTCACTCACTCACTCACTCACTCACTCACTCACTCACTCACTCACTCACTCACTCACTCACTCACTCACTCACTCACTCACTCACTCACTCACTCACTCACTCACTCACTCACTCACTCACTCACTCACTCACTCACTCACTCACTCACTCACTCACTCACTCACTCACTCACTCACTCACTCACTCACTCACTCACTCACTCACTCACTCACTCACCCACCCACCCACCCACTCACTCACTCACTCACTCAATTAATCAATCAATCAATCAATCAACATAAATAAAATTTCAGTACTGGCGTATATGCCTTTAAGAATAATAACACCTATTACATTGTCACACCCATATTTCATAAGAATCAAATACAAAATTAATATTGTCTTTAATTTTAACGTCGCACAATCATAATAATTATAGAGAAAGGGCAATAATAATTTTATTTTGCAATGCCATTGACATGACTCAATAAACAATAAGAGACTTGAATGGAATTGAAGCTACATTACTTTTAATGATGGGTAAAGCAATTCTCACCCCGTCCACCCCACAATCGTAAGCATTCGCCTATGTACTTGATTGAACGGCGAGTGGTAAGTTCACTATTTTACTGATTTCCATAACTACTGACCACTCCTCAATTTCAGGATGTATTGTTAAACTGATCCCTTTTTGTAGTACAGTATCATTTTAACTAAAATATATTTAGATTTTCAAGTATGCATATACCCTGATATAATTATTATATGTAAATGAAGTAGTAAACATTTGAACACCATCGACTGCTAGCATCTACAAACTGTGTGAGTTCGTTAAAGGTAAACTTTTGCACGGTAATGTTATACTTTTATATTTAATGTCAATGCAAATTATATAAGACAAACATCGCTTGGTTGCGTAATATTATATAGCTGAGCGCTTGTAAAATAAAAATATGCATCATCGTTACAAGGGCACTATTGCATTTTAGAATGTTATTAAAATGTGCACGAACAAAATATCTGTACAATTGTACATTCGATATTATTATACTTATAATATCAATACTATTGTTATAATGCTACTGATACTGCTTCTACAACTGCTATCGATACTGCTTCTACAACTACTTCTGAAAAAGCTACTAATACATCTTATTCAATTGTTACTGATACTTCTTCTTCAACTACTGATGATACTTCTTCTGAAAAGGCTACTAATACTGCTTATACAAATCTTACTGATACTTCTTTTAAAACTGCTACTGATGGTGCTTCTACAACTGCTACTGATACTACTTCTACAACTGCCGCTGATACTATTTCTACAACTGCTACTGATACTGCTTCAAAAACCGCCGCTGATACTACTTCTACAACTACTACTGATAATGTTTCTACAACTGCTACTGATAATGCTTCCACAATTGCCGCTGATACTACTTCTACAACAGCTAATGATACTGCTTCTTCAACTTCTACTGATTTTACTTCTTCAACTGCTACTGATACTGATTCTACAATTGCTATTGAAATTACTTCTACAATTGCTACTGAAACTACTTCTACAACTACTACTGATACTACCTCTACAACTATTATTGATACTACTTCTACATTTTCTACTGATACTGCCTCGAAAAAGGCTACTAATATTGCTTCCACAACTGCTTTTGATATTACTTCTACAACTGTTGCTGATATTACTTCAACAACTGCTACTGTTTCTACAACTGCTATTGATACCGCTTCTACAACTGCTGCTGATACTAATACTAAAACTACTGCTGATACTGCTTCTACAACTGCTACTGATACTGCTTCTACAACTGCTACTGATACTACTTCTACAACTGCTGATAAAACCGCTTCAACTACTGCTATTGATACTTTTTTCACAACTGATACTGATACTACTTCTAAAACTGCTACTGATCCTGTTTCTACCACTGCTACTGATACTGTTTCTACAACTGCTGCTGATACTACTTCTACAACCGCTACTAATTCTTTTCTACAACTACTACTGATACTGCTTCTATAACTGCTACTGATACTGCTCCGACAACTGCTCTTATACGGCTTCTACATCTGCAGCCGGTATTGCTTCTACAACTGCTACTGATACTTCTTCTAAAATTGCTACTGATACTGCTTTCACAACTGCTGCTGATACTAATTCTACAACTGCTACTGACACTGCTTCTACAACTTTTACTAATATAACTTCCAAAACTACTACTGATAATAATTCTACAACTGCTACTGATACTTCTACAACTGCTACTGATACTTCTTCTACAAAAGTTATTGATACTGCTTCTACAAATCTTATTGATTCTACTTCTACAACAGCTACTGATACTACATCTACAACTACTACTGATACTACTTCTACAATTGCTACTGATTCTACTTCTACAACTTCTACAGAAACTGCCTCGAAAACTGCAACAAGTGCTATTGATACTGCTTCCATATCTTCTGCTGATACTGCTTCTACAAATGCTATTGATACTGCTTCTACAATGGTTGCTGATACCGCTTCTACAACTGCTACTACTTCTACAACTGCTGTTGATACCGCTTCTACAACTGTTGCTGGTACTGCTTTTGAAACTGCTGCTGATACTACTTCTATAATTGCTACTGATACCACCTCTACAAATGCTGATAATATTGCTTCTTCAACTGCTATTGATACTTCTTTTACAACTGCTACTGATACTATTTCTAAACTACTACTAATAATATTTCTATAACTGCTATTGATACTGCTGAAACAAATGATGCTTATATTGCTTCTACAACTGCTGCTGCTACTGCTTCTAAAAATGCTGTTGATACTGCTTCTTCAACAGCTAATGATACTTCTTCTACAATAGCTACGGATACTGTTTCTACAACTGCCACTGATACTGCTTCTACAAGGGCTAATGATACTGCTTCCACAACTGCTACTGATACTACTTCTACAACTGCTGCTTATACTGCTTCCACAACTGTGGCTGATACTACTTCTATAACTGCTTCTGATACTGCTTCTATAACTGCCGCTGATACCGCTTCTACAACTGCTGCTGATACTGCTTCTGCAACTGCCGCTGCTAATACTTCTACATCCGCTACTGATAGAGCTTCTACAACTGCTGCTGATACTGCTTCCACAACTGCCGTCATAATGCTTCTACAGCTGCTTCTGCTGATACTACTTCTCCAACTGCTGCTGATACTGCTTTCTTAACTGCCGCTCATACTATTTCTATAACTGCTACTGATACTGCTTATTCAACTGCTGCTGATGGTGCTTCCACAACTACCGCAGATACTACTTCTACAATCGCTACTGATACTGCTTCTACAACTGCTACTGATACTGCTTCTACAACCGCTACTGATACTACTTCTACAACCACTACTGATGCTGCTTCTACAAATGCTACTGATACTGCTTCTACAAGGGCTAATGACACTGCTTCCACAACTGCTACTGATACTGCTTCTACAACCGCTACTGATGCTGCTTCTACAACCGCTACTGATACTGCTTCTACAAGGGCTAATGATACTGCTTCCACAACTGCTACTGATACTGCTTCTACAACTTTTACAGCTACTGCATCTACAAATGCTACTGATACTGCTTCTACAAATGCTGCTGATAATGATTCTACAACTTTTACAGCTACTACATCTACAAATGCTACTGATACTGCTTCTACAAATGCTGCTGATAATGATTCTACAACTGCTGCCGACACTGTTTCCACAACTGCCGCTTACAGTACTTCTACAATCGCTACTGATACTGCTTCTACAACTGCTACTGATACTGCTTCTACAACCGCTACTGATAATACTTCTACAACCGCTACTGATACTACTTCTACAACCGCTACTGATACTGCTTCTACAACTGCTACTGATATTGCTTCTACAAATGCTTCTGATACTGCATCTACAACTTTAACACCTACTGCATCTACAAATGCTACTGATACTGCTTCTACAACTGCTGCCGATAATTATTCTACAACTGCTGCCGACACTGTTTCCACAACTGCCGCTAACACTGCTTATACAACTGCCGCCGATACTGTTTCTACAATTAGTGCTGATACTACTTTCACAAATGCCGCTGATACTACTTCTACAACCGCTACTGATACTACTTCTACAACCGCTATTGATACTGCTTCCACAACTGCTACTGATACTTCTTCTCTAACCACTACTGATATTAATCTACCACTGCTTCTACAACTGCCGCTAATACTGCATCTACAACTGCTACTGATATTGCTTCTTAAACTGCTGCTGATACTGCTTTTACACCAACTACTGATACTTTTTCTACAATAGCTGCAGATACCGCTTCTTCAACTGCTACTAAAACTGCTTCAGTGAGTGCTAATGATACTGTTTCCAAAATTTCTGCTGAAACCACTTTACCAATTGCTGCTGATACTGCTTCCACGGCTGCTACTGATATTATTTCTACAACTGCCGCTGATACTGCTTCCACAACTAGTGTGATAGTATCTCTACAACTGCTACTAATACTACTTGTACAACCGCTACCGATACTGCTTCTACAACTGCTGTTGATACTGCCTTTACAACTTCTACTGCTAATGCTTCTACAACTGCTACTAATACTGCTTCTACAACTGCCGCTGATACTGTTTCTATAGCTGCTACTGATACTACTTCCACAAATGGCGCTGAAACTGCTTCTACAACTGCTACTGATACTGCTACTACAACTGCTGCTGATACTGCTTCTGACACTGATGCTTATACGGCTTCTCCAACTGATGCTGATACTGCTTCTACAACCACTACTGATACTGCTTCTACAACTACCACTGATACTGCTTCTACAACTGCTACAGATAGTGATACTACAACTGCTGCTGGTAATGCTTCTACAACTGCTGCTGATACTGCTTCTACAACGGCTACTAATACTGTTTCCACAACTGCTACTGATACTGCTTCTCCAACTGATGCTGATACTGCTTCTACAGCCACTACTGATAGTGCTTCTACAACTACCACTGATACTGCTTCTAAAACTGCTACTGATAGTGCTACTACAACTGCTGCTGGTAATGCTTTTACATCTGCTGCTGATACTGCTTCTACAACTGCTAATGATACTGCTTCTGCAACTGCTATTAATACTGCTTCTACAACTGCCACTGGTACTGCTTCTACAACTGCCATGATACTTCTTCTACAACTGCTGCTGATACTGTATCTACAACTGCTGCTAATACTGCTTCTACAATTGCTTATGGTACTGATTCTACAACTGCTACTGATATTGCTTCCACAACTGCTACTGGTACTGCTTCTACAACCGCTACTGACACTACATCTACAACTGCTGCTGATACTGCTTCTACAACTGCCGCTAATACTGCATATACAACTGCTACTGATATTGCTTCCACAACTGCTGCTGATACTGATTCTACAACTGCTATAGATATCGCTTCTAAAACGCTGCTGATACTGCTTCTAAAATGCTGCTGATACTGCTTCTAAAACTGCTGCTGATACTGCTTATAAAACCCCTGCAGATTCTGCTTCTACAACAGCTATCGATACTTCATCTACAATTGCTACCGATACTGCTTCTACAACTGCTACTGAATTTGCTTCCACACGTGCTAATGATACTGCTTTCACAACTGCCGCCGGTAATACTTCTACAACTACTACTGATATTGCTTTTACAACTGCTACTGACACTGCTTCTACAAATGCTGCTGATACAGCTTTTACAACTGCTACTTAAACTGTATCTACAACTGCTACTGATACTGCTCCTACAACTACTACAGCTCCTACAACTGTTGCTGATACAGCTTCCACAACTGCCGTTGATAGTACTTCTATAACTGCTGCTGATATTGTGTTTACAACGGCTTCTGATACTGCTTCAACAACTTCTACTGATTCTTCTTCTACAACCGCTACTGATACTTCTTCTAAAACTGCTACTGATACTGCTTCTTCTACTGCCGCCGAAACTGTTTCTAGAACTGTAGCTCATAATGCTTCTACAACTGCTATTGATACTGCTTTTACACCTGCTGCTGATATTGTGTTTACAACTGCTTCTGATACTGATACAACAACTGATACTGATTTTGCTACTACAACTTCTACTGATATTTTTCTAAAACTGCTACTGATACTGCTTCTTCTACTGCCGCCGAAACAGTTTCAACAACTGTAGCTCATAATGCTTCTTCAACTGCTACTGATACTGCTTCTACAACTGATACTGATACTGCTTCCACAACTGCTAATGATACTTCTTCTCAAACAGCTAATGATATTACATCTACAACTGCTGTTGATACTGCTTCTTCAAATGCTGCTGATTCTGCTTCTACAATTGCTACTGCTTCTACAACTGCCGCTAATACTGCTTCTTCAACTGCTTTTAATACTGCTTCCGCAACTGCAACCAATACTGCTTCTACAACTGCCGCTAGTATTGCTTTTACAACTGCTGCTGATACTACTTCTACAACTGCTACTGTTACTGCTTCTACAACTGCTGCTGATACTGCTTCTAAAACTGCTACCGATACTGCTTCTACATCAGCTACTGATACTGCTTCTACAATTGCTATTGATACCGCTCCTACAACTGCTACTGATACTGCTTCTACAACTGCTACTAATGATGATTTAACAACTACTACTGATACTGCTTATACAACTTCTACTGATACTGCTTCTGCAATTGCTTCTGATACTGCTTCTACTACTGCCGCTAA